>OY282449.1:83661861-84861861 GCA_958295655.1 Palloptera scutellata | reverse complement strand
GTCAACGATATCATCCCATTCACCCAAAGTCCCATTTTCACTCCCACCGTCGCCGCAGAAAGATATGTTGTTTCAAAGATTACAGCCTCGTTTTGAACTCCGTGCTCCGTCCAATATGAAGGATGGCTCTGCATTTAACGAACATTAATTCATTGCGCATTTAAGTTTTTTTTTTGTTTGTGTGTTAAGTGAAACTAACACATTGTGATTGGTCAATTGCAACAAAGGAGCATTTCACGTGCGCTAGAAAGATAAAGATAGATGTTCTGTATTGCATATATTTAGGTACACTACGACACAAAAGCTTTTGTATCCATGTTGTTCAACAGTGCTTCTAAAACATTAAAATGCTAGTTGCCATTTTGAAATGTTTTCGTTTCTATTATTAGTAGTAAATCTTTCAAGAATGATAGCAAATAGATTGTGCAGTTGCTAGGTAAAAAATTAAATCTACTGCTCATGTATGTCATACCAGACCCTATACATTGATCTGATGGGCTATATAGTAGAACGTTTTTACTTGACGGAACGAAATAGGAACAAGAGATTCTGCTAAGCAAAATGTAAGCAAAAGACTTATGATGTAGTCTAAAAATAGCCTAATCTTGTATTCTATCATTCTTGAAAAACTTGCTGACCTCGAATCGTACCGAAACTAAGAAGTAATAAAACTTTCTTTTTTGGATTTTTGGCCAGCTTTCCTTAAAATCGGCCATTATGCAAGGTGAAATCTGCTGCTTTCTTTAGTAAACAACTATCAAATTTTTGCGTTAGTCCCCTTTCCCATACGACTGTATTTTTACTGTTAGATATATAAATTAGTTTGATAGAGTGCGGTTAAACACTAACTTCGCTATATCGTGAATATCCTGAAAATGGGAAGTCTAACTTTACGACAGTGCAGATCAAACTGTTGCGTTAAGCGAGGGGTGTGATAAGTAACAAGTGAGTAAAATAGTACAATACTTAAACATAAATACAATGCTAGTGAAATGTGTTAATAACAAACATTTTAAATACTTCAATCATTCATATTCGAAAGTCAAAATATGCAGCTTGCTTTCAGCAGATTAATCATCTAGATTTCAGTGATAATATGATGATGAATTATTTACATCATTTAGCGAAACGACGAAATGAATGAACAGTAATCGCATTACTAAGAGGGCAACGAGATTTTAAGCAAGTACATACATGCATACATACTTATTTACATGCTGCACAAAAAATTATATTACACTTTCACTGAATACACTAAACTTGCGTAAAAACTTTCAAAAATTTAAATTGCA
Organism: Palloptera scutellata; assembly: GCA_958295655.1. Classification (NCBI taxonomy): domain Eukaryota; kingdom Metazoa; phylum Arthropoda; class Insecta; order Diptera; family Pallopteridae; genus Palloptera; species Palloptera scutellata. Next base: position 84,860,569 of record OY282449.1, on the reverse strand, counting down.
AAGTTACGTAGAAATCTGCGGTATTTTACTGACAGGCAAAACTCGAAGGAAGTGTGTCAGACATATTATCATTTTTCTGTTTTCTTGCCTTTTTGTTTTTGGCTTTGTTATTTGGTTTGTTTGTAGCTGCTACACGTACTAATAAAATAAATGTTGTTTCATTTGTACACCCAGCATTAAACATCTGACATTTGTTGGCAGTGTAATCAGAAACAGAAACAACAACAAAAGCAATGGCTTCATAATCGTCAACATCATCGACAGCATCCCTTATTGGATCGACCAACAAAAAAGCAAAACCAAAGTAAGATAACGAAATTAAACCAGTTAAAAAGAGACAATACTATCCATACAGTGAACCAGCCAGCCAGCCAGCCAGCCAGCCGGGCATGCAGCCAGCTAGCAATGCTGTGAATGTGATAAGAAACGAAGAGTACCGAAGCTATGAAGCTATCCTTGTCGGAAAGTTTAATTTGTGTGTATGTGTGCAGACGACGACGATGAGTGACGACAAGTCCTTTGGGCGATGAAGTTTCATTATTTTCCACATTATTAGTACGACTAACGATTCGTGGTCTGTGTCACTACCACTAACCTAGCTCACGTTCGCACTGTAGCCACCATGCACAGCACCCACCATAACTACCTCCACCACCAATTCACCATTCACACCCCTTGTGTTTTTAGGGCAGAGAGAGTTAGATGCATGTATGTGTGTGTGTGTGTGTGTGTGTGTGTGTGTGTGTATGATTGTTGGTATCTGAAAGAATTGATGCACCGTCGACGACGAATGAACCAACAGGCAGACAGACAAACGTACAAACACTATGCGCTTGTTTTTGTGGCGACTGCGAGCAGCACATGATCCTTAATTTCGTTATAATTTTGTATGCTGCCTGAAATCGTATATCATTTTAAGTTTGATCGGCTGCGAATACGTACCGAGTGAGAGTCAGTCAACGTGCCAGAAAATAAACAGAACGGGGTTGCCAATTTAATTTTTCTGCGTTATTGTCCGACATTGTATGTGTGTGTTTTGTTCTTTGTGAATATTGTTCAATCAGTCAAGGCGCGCGCCATTTTTGCACATACCCGAAAAACTCTATACGCGCTACAGCAACAGCAACAGCAACAGCGACAACAATAACGATAACAACAACATAAAGCAAATAACTGAATGAATCGCGCCTATTCCGAACCTTGTGCAGCAACGAACGTCCGAAGGACATGTTTGCATACGCAACAACAAACGTGCGAGACAGTGGTGCGGTGCTGCAACAGCGACAGCGTCAGCAGTAGCAGATTTCGATAGAGTTAAACGAATGCGACTTCGACTACGTCGCCGACGACGACGAAATTTCATTATTGTTATTACCCTCAAGAAGAGGAAATCGAATTTTCATTATTTGTAAACATTAGAAATTGGTGTCTGTTACCAAAAGAAAATACCAGCAGCGGCAACAACAACAACAACAGGAGCTGCAGAAGTAGGCGAACGAAGAGCCGTCAGTCTTAGTCTTATCGGTCTCACATGTAATTCGTGGTTCCATCCCAAGTACAGTTGCACGTCGGAGTTTTTGGCATCAAATTGACGCGATTAAAAAAGTTTGTGGTGTTGTTGGTGGTACATCTGAGGAATAAAGTCGATGGTGGGTCGGTCGCACTGTCGATGCTAATCATTGGGAGTGTTCTAGTTTTTCGTCCCCTTTGCAAGCAGGTGGTGATAAAATAAAACTTACCGTAAAATTGATGTACAAATACTGTCGCGTTAGCGTGAGCTCGTTCGGAAAAGTGCGGACAAGTACGATTTTAATTTATTGTAATTGAAATTAATTAATTGTGTTAGCCTCATTTGTAAATGTTTGAACGATTTTAATTTTGGCTAATGAAAACAGCTAGCAAAGTGAATGCATGCACATTCACATTAGTGAAATCGAAGGTGTTTCCTGAACCTATTCCTAAAATAAGTTATTTCAAAAGTATACCAAAATTTTATTTTACAAGCAATATTCATATATAATATATATATATATATATCCTTGTGAATTTCACAGTGCAAAGTGCTATACGAATAAGTGATTAACTCCAATTAAATCCAGCAGAGTATTTCTGTAACTTTTTGCATTCGTCGTGTTAAGCTTGTTCTAAGGCTTCCCCTGGATAATACAATTGATTTCTTCAAAACGTATATTGATTCGCGATTTTACGCCGGCCACAAATTGGATTTCAAACAACATAGTTGTGCCGGCGGCCCTGTTACTGGTGGTGGAGTCGTCGGCAATACCAACAGCCATCCACACACACACATCTCACATCCGCATCATCATCATCATCCCGTACTACATCCTCATCACACTAATTCTGTTTCTTCGCATACAGCCGCACAACAAATTACTCCTAACTCAGCGCTCCACCAGCAACTGCCGCCGTCGGCACAACAGCACTCAACGCCATCATCGTCCACCACAGCTGGGTCAACGCAATCAACACAGTTACAACAGCAGCAGCAGCAGCAGCAGCAACAACAACAACAACAGCAACAGCAACAGCAACTGCATACATCTGCATCTGTTGGTCTGACAACTAGTAACGGCGGTAGCACATCGGGCAGCGCAGGTAGTGCCGCTGGTTCGAATTCCGTATCTTCTCTTCTTATCGGTAACGGTCCCGCTTCGTCAGGTAATAATACACATACTGTCAGTTCTGTTGCCAACGCCGCCGCCGCAGCTGCTGCTGCTTCTATACCTCACATTGCACCTCCCAGCCTCGGTTTAAGTCCGCAATCGAGCGCAGATTCGCAACAGTTCAACATTTTCCCAGCGATTTTTAGCAGGCAATTAAATTTCTCCGCCGGCGCTTGCGGCCAGAGTAAACTGACCATGGATGAACTACGTCCCAATTTGGTTGGGGGTCTTTTGGGTTTGCAGCAAGGCCTACTCGAAGATCATGCCAATATGCAACATGGCGGCGTCGGGCAGGATACCAAATTTATGTCTTTTCAAGATAATCGCCTTATGGGTATCTCATCATCGCACGAAAACCGCTTACTTGGTCTGGCGTCTTCGGTACAAGATACAAGATCCTCAATGGATAAATCACAGCTCAATCATCAGCGAAAATGCAGCAGCACACCGGAGGATTTCGGTTCATTATATTCAGGATTACCAACACCTGGCATGGATTCCTCCTCACATCACCACACACCCGCTCATACACCGCCGACACGATTATCCGACCATTCGATATCCGGTAATTATGCTATTATGTGTGTACGTATGTATTAGTGAATGTGTACTTACACTGTAGAAGAAGCCATCAGATTTCCTTTAAAAGGTCAACTTAATCCTTCTTCTGTTTTCGCTCAATTGCCACACTTTCGCAGTGACCAACTGCAATGCCTTTCTATTTTGTTTGGTTATTTATCAATGCTAAATCCGTAAAGTGAACAATGACTAATAGGACTCAACACTTTTCCCCTATTCATTGAGTCATTGTTAACTTGACATTCGATTGGAGACACGCGTCAGAGATTATCACATTGGTGTTTGGGTAGCAATTGAAATTATGTTCTCAAATAGAAAGTGGAAAGTGCACACTACTTATATACAAACATTTGTACATATAGTACACTATTTATTATTGAAATCTAATATCATTCTATGGGTGAACAACGGTACAGAATGATTTTTGTGTTAAAAACATATTGCAATTGCTACATTGAATATGAATATATAAAAACCCTTTCTGTTGAAATAAAAAAATATTCCATACAAGTGGCAGAAGCAAGCAATGCTTATCCAGCGGATCGTCTTGTATCAGTATCAAATAGTCAGATTGGGAGATGTGATGAAATCCAATGCGAGTCATGTTTGGCAGACTATCGTATCACAAATAAATTAATTTGCTTACAATTACTTAGGTCCTAGAGGTCACTTTTGCTCTATGGTAGGTAAATGCAAGGTAAGGTTCAATCGTATTCCAATTGAGGTAACCTTTGAAGTCGCTGGGTTACTATGGTTTAATATATACTGCTAAGTGTAAGATGAGAGATCGAATCTTGATTGAAATTGCTTGGGTTTTGTTGGAGATATCGCGGTCACTGACAGGCAATCATGGCTAAATCGACTTCGATAGGCACCACAAACAGGCAAGATCTCAATCAAATCCAGAATACCCTGATCATAGAATGTGTGGAGTATAACAATGATTTTGGTGGTTTTTTAATTTATTGAGAAAGTTTTACGTCGTCCAAGTTATTGGTTCACTTGGACATAAACAAAAAAAATTGATAACACTGGTTAACATCTGAAATGTAAAAAGTTTTCTTAGCAATAATATCTTTTCATGTCCTTTATTCAATGGTGCAACAGCCCGTTAAGGGCCAAGTTTCCGCATTTATTCATGTTTTCCAAATGTATGTTTTATGTTTTATAAAAAGTATGTTTTATACGAATGGAAGAAATGCAATGTTTTATGATGAGTCCGACCGAAGGAGGTTGCCATGAGGTGGTTTCTGAATTTTTTAATCTGCCAAGTCTTGAATCTGGGCGCACGGTGAATATCTAGTGTGTAGATTTAAAAATTAAAGATAATTTTGCACCTTTACCTTTAGTTTAGCTGTGTTAGATAAATATTTAAAAAATTCTTCTATTTAACAAGCTTTTTAAAGCATTTACCAATTTTAAAATTAAATAAAGAAAACCACTTTACAACCTCAGAAAAAAAGTTTTCTCTGTATGCTGCTCAGATATAAAAGTTCAATGTGATTCCACATGGTTGGACCTACAATTTAACGCCGGTTGCGACCGCGGTGTAGCAAGGAGTTATTACTTGGTGCTTTTGACATTACCTGCCAAGAAATATACTTTTAAATAGACCAGACCAATATGGGAATCGAACCCAAAAACTCACGGATAAAATACTATACCTTTTTTTAATGTTTCAATTAATGTCATATTTATTGCAATTTATAAGTAATTTATTCATTGGATAATATACTTCCGGTAGCGTCGTGTCTTTTACATCCACTCTCTTTGTTTGTTTGATTTTCTCTTTTGTCTCTCTCAGCCCGACAGTGTTGTACTTGTGTTAGTTATATGGGTGAGAGCCTACTGCGCACACTGACTAGACTATCGAAGTCGTCCTATTATTGAAAAAAAATTTCGTCATTGCTATCAAGTGGCAAGGAGTAATCCACTTAAATTTTTACAGCAAAGTCTAACAGAATTTACGGGGATTATGAAAGCAGGCACTGCAGAGAACAGTGATTGTTGAACATGCTTGCGAAGGCGTTGAATTTATAAAATATCGGGACCCAGGTCTTTTAATCTCGATTATTTTCCAGAACCTGGCGCAGTGCAAAAAATCTTGTCAAATGTTAATGTTGATGCCGCACTATAAGATCAAATCAGATTGCTGACGATAGGCTGCAACCTTCTACATAACATGTACTCTACCATATATGTTTACTTTACTTTACTTTTAATGGCACAACAGCCCATGGAGGCTGTTGTACCATATATGTACAATTAGATTAATGTTGTTCGTAATGACTACAATTAGGCGTCAAAACCAAAATGCACATGTTTTAATCGAATATATTCACATTAAACTTCCAACAGCAATCGACAACTTTCAGCAACACTTTTTTTCGAAAAGCAAAACTTACCACAAGCAAAACGGTTATGTTGGAAAATTGGATACATAATCAAAACAAAAGTTATATGACGTAGCTAAAACAAGAAAGTTGTTACAGTGTTGTCAGATGTGGTTTAGTACAAGTTACGCCATCAATTGTGAATCCCTTTTCAAGTTATACACCCAATATGTATATCACAATTTCTATTTAGTGAGAAAAACTGATAAAACCAGTTTTTAATGATGCCGCTTGTAATTTCAGTTCAATAGGATTTAAACGCAATTTGTAGTGTAGCCACATCGTGTTTCAGCGTAGACCTTTCCAACTTTGATTCCTCAAAAGTTTTCAATAAAGTTTAGATCTGGTAAAGAAGACACCCTACTCACATAAATGGTGACATTTCCGGTTTTCAGTGCACGGGGCTAAGCAGCAACGCCGTTTCTTATTTGTACACAATGTACCATAATTCGATTCAATCGAATATGTTAGCTTATCTCAATATCTTTAATATAAAGTATTAGTTACTAGATGGGCCATTCTTAGACTTTTTGGTTATGTAGTTATAGGTTATAGAGCATTTTTAGTTTCTTTGGGACTTATTTGTATACTCGGAATTGCCACTCAACGAGTTTTTTCCAAAGAAGAAAATGAAATGAATGTTAGTATTTCCTTAAGTTAACGGTGCCAGTAACTTTTTCTTACTTTATCTGGTTAAAGAGTTATGGCTCTTTGTACTAAGTATATGGTGATTTGTTAAGCATTTGGATTTTAATTACAGAAAAAATTAAACAAAAATGTACAAAAGTATAAGAAAAATTTATTGGAGCCTATGTTTCTTGTTGGTGTGGCTCAAATAAATTCCAATTTTGTTTTTCAATTTAATTCTAAAATATCAAGTATTCTGATATTTGATATTGAAATATTAATTTTTTGTTATATAATTTTAAAATTATATTATATTCACAACAAATATTTTTGCCAAAGAATTTTAGTGATACCAAACAAAACAAAACTATCTGAAATGATAGATCGTAAAAGCATGTTTTCAAAACACCCTAATTTTTGTTACCTATGTATATATATCTCCTAGCCTTTACCAGAAAAATCACATGACACTCGTCGATTGCAAAATTAATAAAACTTATCTTTAAATATCTGTATCGCTGTTTCGTAGTGGTAGTGCGTTGGACTGCTGCGCAGAGTGTCCGGGGTTCGAATCTCGGCATAGGCAAAATCAAAAAGTTAAGAAAAAAATTTTTTCTACACGGCAACACCTCTTGGCAGGCAATGGCAAACCTACAAGAGAAAAAATTCCCTATGAAAAGCTTTTCACTTCGCCATTCGAATTCGGAATTAAACTGTAGGTCCCATCCATTCATGTACAAATATAACACGCACAACATGAGTGGATGCGAAAAGCTCGGCCTAGGCCCTCCATGGGCTGTTGTGCCATTAAAAGTAAAGTAAAGTATCTATAAATGAGGTTGTGGGCAATAACACTCTTTATTGAAGTGACACTTCTGTGTCCAAGCAGCTTGAAACATAGGGAAAACAAAAATAAGGAATTATAAAATTATCGTTTTGTCTTAAAAGTTGTATACTTATTTGTGGTCTGGTAGGCTAAGTGGTCTGGTAGGTATGGTATAAATTATAATTACAGAAAGAAGTGGTATAATTTGATTTTAGAGCAAAAGTTTCACGAGGTGAATTTATACAAGGTGGAGTTACTAGGAACTCGCTCACCTTCTTCTTTTTGGTGAAGCGACATTATCATTATTTATGTTTGATTGTTTATTTACTTTATTTTCCTCCTTTTTGTTTTCCTCAGCTGCTATTACGGCCGCAACACCAAAGATGTTTTGTTATTGCCGTGTGTACGCTTTTTACCTGCGTCTTCTATGTATATAATTTCACCATGCTCCCGCATGTAATCTCTGATGTTTACACATTTTGTTCTAATGCTAAAGCTACTCTTTTTCCATTGCAATTGGTTTTTCGAAAACACGAGTACACGAAACCTGGCGTGATACAAATAAATTTTAACTGTTTCGTTATCAGCGGCCAAAAATAGTCCAGAAAAACTGAGCCACAACTCCGATACGATATTGCTGTTGTACAGTGTAATTGTTGTACTTTGTGTTCCTGAACTTACGGCTTTGTAGGCCAAAATTTTGAATTCTCCTATTCCAATGATTCCCAAGACTGTTTGGTTTCAAAAAATGGCGACATTGACTGATTTGACGCCTCCGGACTTCTTTTTGTGGGGTTATTTGAAAATGAAAGTGTACTCCAGCAAGTCTCAGACAATTAGCGGGCTCATCGATATGCGCGAAAAAGTGATGAAAAACGCAGCAAAAAGGGCACATTTTGCCTTGGACAATAAAGGCTGCCAATTGATTGATGTTGTATTCAAAACATAATACTAATAAATTGTAAAGGATTAATTAAAAATACCTCATATGTATGTAAGTATATGGAAATCGGGTATTTTTTAAATTTATTCAATATTCACATACCGACATTCCATAAAATATGGCGTAACCAACATATGCAAATGTGGTACATACTTTCAACAGGTTTATTTTGTCAACTTTGGAAAGAATCAATATATATATATAGGTAAAAAAGTGTTCCAATTCCCCTTTAAATCGGTCTCATTCCCCAACATCGCGCAATTGACTAAAAGCGATGCTGTTTCCCTGCATCCAGAATTTTCTGGATTTAATGAACCCATAAAATTTTTAGATAATTTCCACTTCATTACCAAAATGACCTTGCTCATGAATTATATGAGTTTCAATTTCAACTTTGTGATACCTTTTTACCATTGGCGAAAAAACCGAAGTGTTGCATTAAGCGAGAAAATTAATCCAAATCTCGCAACGGTAAGTTCATTTAAAGGGGCCTCGCTACTTTAGGTAAAATAATCACTTATTTCAGGGTCAACGATTTCTGATATTTAAAGAAAATGTAACATCCTCGACATCAAACGGAGACATATTGATTAATGGAAAATATATTATTATTTTATACATGCATTTGGAAAACTGTCACAGGTTCAACCAATTTACATAAATAATCTATTTATTATTATTTATTTTTATTCGATTCAAGATTTTAAAAACTTTACGAAAGTTAACTAAATTTTTGTACTAAAATAATTCACTAAATGGTCCAACCACCGATCTTCTCAATTATATGTCTTAAAAGAAGAATTGGAGCGGGAAAACACATAAACATTGTTGCAATAACTTAACGTAAAACTATCGAATGCAAAAATTAAAATACAAACGTTAAGACAATTACAAATAAAAAGCATGCAATTTAGTGTTTTTTTCCTAGCGTATTTTTAACATGGAAGAAGTTCAATACAACACAAAAAAATTTGCTAAATCTAGTGCAAATAGCACTAAATTGACAACTCAGCGAATTAACTAATATGCATTATGATTTTTCTTTAAATAATCTTGAGATTTTTCATTTGATATTTGCAATATAATGTGTACTATTAATTATAGCGTTCGAAAATTGGTTTACTGAATGTTCGGAGACAAATATTTTGTTCTTTTCATTGGGAATATATATAGGAATAACTTTGTCTCAAACATCAAATCTCAAACTCTTAAACTTTATACTTTCTTTCTTTTTTCTTCTTTTAATGGCACAACAGCCCATGGAGGGCCTAGGCCGAGGTTTTCGCATCCACTCATGTTGAGCGTGTTATATTTATGTTATATATTTATGCCGAATCCGAACGGCAAAGTGAAAAGCTTTTCATAGGCAACTCTTGTTGGTTTGCCAATGCCTGCCAAGAGGTGGTGCCATGTTTTTTCTAATTTTTGATTTTGCTTGTGCCGAGATTTGAACCCCGAATACTCTGCGTAGCAAGCCAACACACTACCAACTACACTACAGCGACCACTTAAACTTTATACACAGACCCGTAAGTTAAAACCCACGAAAAAAAGTGTTCAACACAGCATCCTCTTTTAGTATGATATAACACCACGGGTACTTTCTTGAGCACAAAAATTTAATTCTAATTTAGTGTACTGTGTTTTATTTGCTACATCCGTAGACAAAGCGCTTATAATAACTTTATTTCGGCCGCCCAAGGAATTCAATGTTGCAAACTGTTTTGCCAAATTGGTTCGAGTTTTCGATAACGGAATCGAAACATGGTCATTTCCAAATGTCCAATATTTTTTATTGTAAATATTAAATAAAATACAAAAGGATTGTTAATAATTTAGAAGAAATATCAAATCACATTCATTACGATTACACACTTTGGATAAAATAATCAATTTTTATTTGTTTTAAATGCCGTAGCGCACAATTTTGGACAACTACGGACTTAGCACTTTTACGTTTCAATGTCCTAACAACAATTGATGGAATAGTTCTTTTTGCAAAACGATGTATTTTTAATATCCCTTTCTTACTGCAATAAAGTCTAAGCTTTGGATAAAAGTGAACTTGGCAGCTTCTCACTCTAAGCAAGCGAAAACAGCACCACTGGCAACACTTTTCAAATATGTAAAAATTTAATTAATTTACTTATTTTTTCTTGCTACAATAAAGGGGATTTCCCGGTTTAAATTATTCCAAATGTGTTGACAACAGATATTAGTTATTCTAGTGCAATGGTTTAACGCAGAAGGTTTTTGTGAAATAAGTGCAGTACTGAGTGCAAAATATAAGCAGTTGACACATGACAAAAAAGTCTCTATACTCACATTAGTGGACCAAGAAGTTTCCTACCGGAAAATTTCTGAAAAATTGGGTTGCTCGCGTTCCACAATTGTCAGTTTTAAAAAAAAAGTTTACTATGGAGAGGAAAAAAGGATCTGGTCCTAAACGTGCAACCAGTAACAGAATTAAAATTATTAATATATTATAAAAAATATTAGCACAAAGGATCGATTTAAAAGTGCAGCCGAGCTAGAAAACTATCATTGCGTAAATATTAGTGTTGAAACTGTATGCAGGAGACTGGGAGAAGCTGGTTTATATGGCGTTTTATAAGGCGTCCTGCAAAAAAAAAATTAGAACAGCGTGTCTAACTTGGGCTAAAAACTATAAAAACTGAACACAGGAGCAGTGGCGAAATATCATCTGGTCTGATGACATTTAGGCAAATTTAACCTGCTATGCGCCGATAATTTGCCGTACGTGCGCCCGTTCCAATGGTGAACGTTATAAAGAAAACTGTATTGTAAAAACAGTGAAATTCCCACAGAGCCAGATGCTTTGGGGATGCTTTTCCTACTAGGTACGTGGTCCTTTGTACTTTTTAGAAGGAACTATGAATGCTGAAAAATATGGGCAAGTCATAAAGGAAAACTTAATGTCAGCTCTTGAAGAGCTTTTATCTTGCAGTATGAACGCAATTTTCCAGGACGATTCTGCGCCTTTCCACCGTCCAAAATCGGTAAATTTTGTATGCTATCTTTTGTTTGATTCTTACAAAATGTAAAATTAAAAACAGAACATTTAAAAATAAATTCCTTTTTGTACGGCTTGAAAAAATATTCACGGACATCGGAATTTCACGCCTGACTTGGGCGGGAAACTATCCCGATTTGAATCCTATCGAGCACTTATGGCATATTATGAGGCGCAAAGTTGATGACTAGAAGCCCGAAAACAAAAACAAAATTAGCATTAAATAAAGTTTGGTATGAAGTTATTACCAAAGATAAGCTACAAATTTTGATTGATTATATGACGTCAAGGATAATGGCTGTAATACGGGCTAGAGGAGGAGCAACATCCTACTGATATTTTTTTTTTTGTAGCTTGATGTTAGTTCTTGAAAACCACTTTAAAGACTGATAGATATTGTTTAGTTTTGAATACTTCTTATAAAAATAAATTACATTTTCTTAAAAATTTCTTGTATTTAAGTTTTTGTTAAAAATAATACGTTTTTGAGCTGCAGTAATATTTTTGCTTTCTTACACTTTGCATAATTTTAAAATCATAATAGTAATAAAAAAAAAAAAATATATATCCCAACATAAAAATCATTATTTTCGTATTTTCATATTATTTTGAGGTGGTGCGGTTTTCGTGACCGCCAGTGTATGTACCATACATATGATATGTACATATAAGTACATAAGTAATATGCGTAAGAATCTTACTTCATAGAATCACTGAAACCACTCAATCTAAAATCGATCTTTTAAGCATCTAGATAAATTAAATATAACTGATACAAAAACACAAATAATATAAATTTCTTATATAAGTTCTCCTTATGCATATCAAGGAAAACTTAATGCATCTACTAAGGTAAGATTATACAGTTTTAGTGAGCTAGAAAATCCTATTAGAACCAATGTGACAGTTAACGGTTGAAAAATAAATAGTGATTTAAGTAATGAACAAGAGCTAGGGAGCTAGCAAATATGAATAAATATAGGTATGATATATACAAACAAGCCTTACCATAGTAACAGCCAATTGGAATGAGTATAATAATATAACACAAGAATATAAAAAAATAGTGCGAATTAAAAAAGGAAACCAAATGGAAGACAAAATCTTATTTCATAACAATGAGAGCAAACAAAAGCAAAAAAAGCCTACGGAAACAAATTAATGGCATAGTTATTAAGAATAAAAATGAACTAGGGATCAGTGCTGCCATAACCGAAAAATATTTCCCATCAAACGAACTTGAAAAATCGGCCAAAACTGTTTCTTACAAATAATACACACGGAATGGTGGCCGTGACTCAGTGGTTATGGTTTAGATACAAAAGAATAAACATGGATATGTATGCTGCTCAAAATTTTTATTCGCAAAGAAAATAAAATCTTTTCGTTTTCGCCATTCGAAATTGGTACCAAAAGGTAAATCCACCTCCTCCCTCCATTCGATAAAAGAAAAACTAAAAGAAAATAAACACCCTACATATGAATGGATGCGAAAACCTCTGAATAATTGACAATTATTTGTAGGCATAATTAATATAGATAGTTAGAATGAAAGTCTACGTAATACTTATAATAATAATAATTGTAGGTGCAAACCTATAAAGTGGAAAAATAAACATAATATAGAAGAGTAAAAAAATAGGAAAATTGTATAAAATAATACCAGAAAAAAATATATAAATAAGTTATAACAAAAAATATTTAAATAGAGTTGTGATACTATTATGTTTTAAACATACATATATTACATATGTATAATATTTGTAACTTGTTTTGTAACGGCGCTGATTATCAATATTATGATTATTTACATAATACATATATGCTTATCACTTTTCATTCTATTTTACTATTAATATTATTTTTCTTCTTTATATTGTGTGAAAAACGCATTTATTTACTTTAACAATATTTTTGCCATCACTGTAATGCATAAAGGGAGATCACTCAATTTCATTTACTTTATCACTCATTTAACGGTAATCTCCCTTTATCGCTCACTACTTGTTAAGATCAACTATCATAATTATTATTTGGTCATTCGATACTAAACTAAAAGAAAGCGGACGCTTAAAATCAAACTTTCGCGTGTTTATTTAATATCATCGAAGCGTTCCTTTACACTTAGACGCTTGTATACTTTTTGGCTCTTGCGGCTAGTGTAATCGAACGCAACTCCCACTTTAGGGAAGTTCCGCTCCCCTACAGTTTCTTTTTTGTTTGTTTTGTTTTGCATCAGCACTGCTGTGTAAAATTTAGATTTCAGATCCATATGTAGTACCTTATGCGGAGTAATTATTGTCAACAACTCCAAACCATTATTATCAAACTCAAATCTCAATTGTTCTCAAGATGATAATATTTTTGAATTTATGTTACATTTTTATGGCATTATAATTTTGGAATTTTAGAAATATTTTTCAGCTTTGTATCCAATAAATACAATACATATGTATGTATAGGTATATTCCCTTCAATGATTTAAAATTGAATTTAAATTTGTTTCAACATGGGAATATGCATAAATATGATAGGTTGATTCGTACTCTTTGTTTAAATTATTTATTACATTGAAAATATGGGAAAGAAACTAAAAATTTAGTTGTCAGACATACCAATTCCGCCATTCTCTGATCAAGTATCCTGTTTATTACAGCCAATGGAGAAAGACACATTGTCTTCGTGATATGACAAATACACTACGGTACTCCTGAAATGCTTTAAAAGAATTGATTCGACTATTATATTAGGGCCATCAGTAGTGAAGCCCATTAAATTTGAGATGGGAATTACGAATTTTAAAATAATTTCTAGATAAATTGTTGATGCATCACATTTATCTAACCCGATCAAGGTTCCACTCAAAAAGTTATAGCAGCATTCATGCAGTCTTGCAAGACTTTTTTTCTTGCCTGACAGTTTTCTCAAATAAAAGAGTGCAAGGAATTTGACCGAATAATTTCCCAAATCAGCACAATTTAAATTTTAAAAAATCTACCAAGTTTAGTAGAATTCTCCCAAACCGGCATATTTTGTGGACAGCATAAAATAAATTAATGAATAATATGTAGTAACTAAAAAAGTAAAGAAATTCAAAACTATGATAGGAATATTTATATCAGCACAGCATGAATGAAATTCAACGAATGAAATGAGGCAACTGTTAAAGGGTCTCCGAAACAAGTATGGTGGAAAGAATCTCATGTGTGATGGAGTTATAAAATATGCAATGGATGCTTTTATGCAACCATTACTAATGAGGAGTGCGGAGATTAAGGAGTGGGGTACTGCCCTATATGCGAAAAGCTCGGCCTAGGCCCTCCATGGGTTGTTGTGCCATTAAAAGTAAGTAAGTAAGTAAGTACTGCCCTATAACACGAAGACATCAGTGGTAGAGCCGATGCAAAAATATCAAAAACAATAAAACGAGAGGAACTTCAACCTATAAATATTTTATCATGGGATGAAAATATATTAGAAAGTATAATTAAAACGCAACTTTTGCAATATCTAAATGAAAACAATCATGTGAGACTTGGCCTTAGCAGGATGGTGGGAAGAACTACTTGAAAAGAAAGCTATAATAGCATAGTCTTTATTGACCTTAAAAGAGCGTTCGAAACCGTCAACAGACAGATCCGTCTGTAAAATGTAGAAAATACAGGAATACGCGATACTGATTGACTCGGTGGAGTCAACTGAAATAGAAGTCTTTGGACAACACCAAGACTGAATATTATCGCCTATATTACTTCTGATTTACATTAACGATATAAATACTTACATCATCATCAATAATAACTATAGCTGATAACAGCATTTTTATACATAGCTATGTATGTATCTAGTCTTAAAACCACTGCACTGAGTGTATGCAAATAAACTTAAACTACATACATAGGTATTATAAAAAAATAACCGTTATTTTTTCAAAAAGTATTTATTTATTCATCAACAACTATCTTGTCCCCTTCAAAGTAATCCCCCTCAGATATAATACACTTATGCCAGCGTTTTTTCCAATCCTCGAAACACTTCTGAAACGCGCTTTTTGGTATCGTATCAATCGTAGCAAAACGCTTTCTTTTCATCGGTGTCTTCATTTTTGGGAAGAGGAAAAAGTCAGCGGGGGCCAAGTCCGGTGAATACGGTGGTTGAGGCATGATAACGGTTTTGTTTTTGGCCAAAAATTTACGCACAAGCGACGTTGTTTTGGCTCAAAAATTCAGCAATTTTGGAACAATCTTCGCTGCCGCACGTTTCATGCCTAAAACATCCGTAAAAATTGCTTGGCATGAGCCGAACTATATGCCAACATCATCAGCAACCTTTCTGATAGTGATTCGACGATTATCCAAAATCATTTTCTTCACTGCGTCAATGTTTTCATCGGTTGTTGACGTGCTCGGGCGACCAGGACGAGCATCGTCATTGACATCTTCTCGGCCTTCCTTAAACCGGTTATACCACAATTGAACTTGTGTTCTGCTCATAGTAGACTCGCCAAAGGCCACAGTCAACATTTCAAATGTCCTTGCGCATTTAATTTCATTTTTTACACAAAACTGAATACAGTTTCTTTGATCCATTTTTTCGAATAGTAAAAAATCGAAGAGCATACCAAAACACGACTAACCTTTTTTCTGTCAAAAACAAACTGACAATCCAAAATGGTTGGTATTGCCAACATATATATCAGACATGTGTACCAACATAACAGAAAAAAAATGCGAAAAACGAACATACGTAACTCACGAAATGAAAATAACAGTTATTTTTTGATCACACCTCGTACATATGTATATATAGACAACAACAAAATTGAAAAAATAAGTAAAGTACAACGAATTAATCGACTCAAGACGATCAGAAACCAGAAATAACCTCGATTTTTTACTATAGAACAATAAAATTGAATTGTTAAAGAATTGTTGCATACTTACATAATAAATAAATAATATAACAAAAATTTAAACTAGAAATTAACAATCAGGAATTAGAAAGTATCTTGGTGTGTTAAGAGACAATACACTAAAATTTAATCAACACATAGACATTTCAGTGATAAAAAAATGGTCTTCCTGCAAAGAACATGCAAATACACCCATGGTAATAAATATATAAACATACTTCCACACACAAAAAATGTAATGAAAATGTATCTTTGCAAACAAATGTAACACAGTTTGGCCTATCTTCTTTATTTGATCATCAAAACAGTAATAATCGATCAATTAAACAGTAATAAAGCACCACGTCTTGGTTAGCAATGGCAAACCGCGAAGAGTTGAGATTGAAAAGGTTTTCTTTCCACCATTTAGATCCGACATGAAACGGTAAGCTAATTCCATTCGTATACAAATAAATACACGAATACGAGTAACTCGCACAACCTGAATGGATGCGAAACTTTCGGCTGTTATGCCATTATTTTTATAAATTTACGTCTCAAGATCAATGTGTACTGTTGATTATTTTTTAGTTTATTTTGAAATTCTAAGTAAGGTTTCTAAATAGATAAATTATGTTGGTAAAAACTTAAATATTTAAGTATTAAAATAACACCAATGATTAAGTTTAATGTAAAGTTAAATATAAAATAAATTTAACTTAAGTAATAGAAGATCCCTTCATTTACAAATATAACACGCACAACATGAGTGGGCGCGAAAAGCTTGGCCTTTGGCATTTGGCCATGTGGTCATAGTCGACACTGATAAACTGAAGTTCATTGTGGTAAAGGCGTGACACTTGTCACAATGGCTGTCTATCCCTTTATCGGTGTCCTGTGTGATTGCATTCCCTCTCTGATTGTCCCACCTATCAATCTTCCTCCTATTCAACACAATGCTCTGCATTTATAGGGGTACACCCTAAGTGTTGAATGTATCAATAAAAAAAAAAAAAGATACCATATGGATGTTTTCGTAAATAAATAACACAAAATAATTTAAAACAGTATGGAAGAGATTTGTTTTTGGAACCACATTTTTAAATCTATGTACAATATATATATTCAGCAAATAAAATAAACGCTTAATATCATTATATTTAATTTTCGCCTCGATAAACAAACACAAATAAAGAAAAAGCAATTGAATTTGGTAAATGTCAGTTGACAATAAGCATTTAAAACAAAATTCAACAGACTTCTATGTTACGTTGATTTTTGTTAAAGTTTCTACAATCAGTAATATACAAAAAGTATGAAAGAGAATTCTATGCGACAGTTTTCTATTCGTCTCTAACTTAAGTTAAGTTTCTATAATTAGGCCTGTACTCACAATAACATCAAATTAACCATCGGCAAGTTGAACAAGTTTCACTTTGACAGTGTGTCAAAGGTTCATACAATTTTATGGGCACTCTTCAAGTATTACAAATAATAAATAGTCGTTTTAAATCCGAAAATAATATATTCAGTCAAGCACTGATAGTGAAAACAATTTTAAATCCAGCATTTAGTTTAAATTTAATAACGACCTAAGTGAGGCAATTACACTGCTTCTTAAATTTTCCGCTAGCTCATTTCTTCTCATCCTCCAACTCGAATTTCGTAGAATGTCGTGTAATTTCTCGCTTTTCAACAAGACCAAATCCAAGGTTAGACAGACACACATAACCATTTTTGAAATGAATTTTAGCTTGATGAAATTTCACCTCGATTAATGTGAAATTTGCATAAATTATCCCCATATTGCATATTCATGCGCTGAGGATACGACGGTGCGCAGCACGCACACGTAGACACCTTTTTCTTGAGCTTAAAATACAAAAATGGCTGCCACTGATGACGTTTTACTAAATGTAAACTCTTTGTACGGCATGTACTGCTACTGTGACCCCGCCACCGCCGCCCATTCACAGTTGTTGACATTTTGCTCATCTTGTGGCCGCAGTGAGGTTATCCTAATTATTCATAATTTTAGGGTCAGCAGTTGCGAAGCGTTAAACGCTTTCTGAATAATAATTTCATATTGCCCTCTACACTCAACTTTAAATTATATAGTATGTACGTATGGTATGTATTTTCAGGCAATGATTTGAGCGAATGTTTGTTCATAAGTTGATTGTATGCATATATTATGTATTATTACATATTTTTAATTAAAATACCAACAAATTCTCTAATTAATTTTATTGATCTTTAACATGTAACCAACTGTTATGTAATTTGCTTAAATTCGCAGCGGAAGGTGCATTTAAAAAACTCAAACCTGAACCGAACTCTGGTCTCTCAACGGTTTCCGCCGGTGTTACATCACCCGGAAGTGGATTATCATTAAGTCAACATGCCGGCCATACCCCAACCACAGCATCCTGCCCTACACCGGCGAGACGAAGACATCGAACGACATTCACACAGGTCAGTTACACATACATATACATTTTCATATTAAGAATGTGCACTAGATAAATATTTTAATTAAATTAACGACTATGATTACTTATGAAGTAGATATCCACATTTACATAAATACACATGAAAGACGCTTTTAGTTTCGTTGGTTCTCTAAAATCATGCACACATTTTGCCGTTAGCAACTTTTAAAAAGTACCGATTTTCCGACGATTTAGTTCTGTTTTTCGAATGTTTTTTCGTTTTCATGTAAAATTTATAAATTTTAGCTTATCACGTTTTAAACATACGGCCACAATTGAATGGACAAAATTAAAGTTTCTTTGCTGCTTAGATTCTCAAATAATTCCATTGCTATGTATTATAGGATGGTGAATTTTACAAAGCCAAAAATATATTTCACACAAAAATCGAACAGTTGTAAGAGTATATTCTAATTAATTAAAGTAACAATAATAATTATAGGCAATTATGCATAAGGCCAGAGCTGGGCAGAAAATTGATAATCCGTTAATCGTTAATTAGTAACAGCGTTAAATTTTGAAAGTCTGCTAGCTGCTGCTCGCTAACCCACGTTTCGGCTCATACGACTAGAGAAGTACCATATTGCCAAGGTGGGTAAGGTAAAGAAAATTATGGTGTGTACGGTCAAGAAATCCAAGATCTCGATGAAGAACGAGTGTGCACTAATATTTCGTGCAGCGCGAGCAGCAATAACAAGATGCTAATAATTATTTCAGTGCTGTCAACAACCAAAAAAAAAAAAAAAAAATTCGTGAGTCAGTGGGACGCCCTACAGAAGTATACTTCTTTAGAACGTTTGCGTTTGGGATTTTTAGGTTAGGTTTAGTAATCTTGTAAAAACCAGAGTATATCGCAGACATTACAGGCATGACCGAAGGAATTTTAACGATGTGCTGATTTATGCAAACGATAAGCCTTGTATAGTTCAGGTTGATGGTTCTCTGGTCCCCGGTGTGCTTCATCTGGATTAACTTCATTTTGATCATTTGCATTTCCAATGCATATAACGCCCTCTGCAAAATCATCATCTCCTTAAAATATTCTTACTCAAGGCATGCGAATTTATTTGCTACATCATTATAATGATATTCTTCCCATCATCATCATTACAATAATCATTATCAAAATATTCAGGTTGTATGATCTCGACAGGTGGAAAATTTACTACTTGCCAACCTCTGTTATGAGGTTGACTAGAATCTTAGAATCTTATCTCGTCTATGTTTTGTGTTGATGCGAGTTGTTTTCTTTCCACAGGAATTCGGCCACCTCAATGACTGCTTGGTGTTGTACAATCTGCGGACCTTCGTCGAGACTCAATGAGATGAGTGTTGTGTTGAAGCAATTATTGGCTCTAATGAACTCAGTTGCCATTCATGCTGTCTATCCGCATTAATCTCGGCGAGTTGTTTTTCAATGAAAATCTGTTGTGTCTCAAGTTGCTTGCAAAGTCTACACTCTCGCGATCTCTTGGTCCTGGTTTTTATGTTTTTTTTTCACGAGAGCAGAATCTGAATTTTATTGGGCGTCCATTTTTCAACAAGTCTACAGCCGCAGTTTATGCTGTAGATTTTATCGAAACACAATCGCCATTTGTTCTTTCAGATCTAGAAATTTCTATCGATTTTTGTCTAAATGTAAAATTGTTGTTTGAAAAATTAAGTATGATTCATACTCAGCGCCCTCTATTAATCAAGTTTGAATCATACGCGAATGACTGCCCTCTATTAATCAAGTTTTATTCATACTCATGGACACATGTGGATGCATATGTGCTGCACATAATTTATGTGTATATTAATATCCATCTTCATTTTTTTCATACTTGATTGATAGAGGGCGCTGCCGTCACAATTTTCGCTGCGACGATCATCATTTAGCCCCTCGAAAATATAAAAAAGATTCTAAATAATTAAACTTTAATAAAGAAGAACAACAGGTTGCTTAAAATGTGGCAAATACTGCATTTTCAAGTGAAAAAGTGTTGGTGAACTTGTTTAGAAAATGCATAACTATAACACAGCCATCCCCTACCATCCCCTGCTGTAGTTGAACGTCTGTTCTTTTTGGTTAACACTTTTTCGGTTAACGACGTTAATTTTTGGATTAACGATGTCCAGAAATGCAAAATTCTATAAAGATTATTATCGAGTCTATTGTAAAAAGCTTTAAAAATTATAAGAAATATTTGTATATCCAAATAAGTTGAATATTTATGTATGTGATTCTAGATGCGAAACCCATATAAATAAATTAATAAATAAGCAACTCACTTTGAAACAGTAGATTTTTCTTGGGTCTAAGTTAATGGCTGATATATGTATACTGAAGTAAAAAACTACAAAACCTTTTTTAAATACTTTTTAGATGCAGTTTTAATACAAAGACATCAATACATTCAATGTTTTTTATTTTTAACAAAAATTATGACACATTTTTGCTTTCACTGTGTAAAAAATAAAAGAAAATTTATTTCTAAATGATGACAAAATTTATCCTTAACAAATAAATTCAATTACATACATATATACGCTCGAGTAACAAAGCAGTTCTACTTACTTACTAAAGTACTTTCGTGGGCGATATTCATATCGAACAGTTTTCTTCAAATTCATAACAACTTCAGAGTTGTGAGCAGCTTATATAAATGAGTACAATCCATCACTGTCTTACATACACACCTGGACAAAATAATAAGTGTTAACATATTTTTTTTCAAAATAGCTTGGCTTTTTTATTTACGATCAAAAAATTTATTAGTTTTCAACATAAACATACTTCAGCGTCATAATAAAACAAAAAAGGTTTTAAAAATTCTAAAAATTAACTTAAATTTGGTTAATTCATAAAATACAGAGATTTTCGATTGGACAGAATAATAGGTGTGCACAAAAAACTTAAGAATAAATATTGAAATTTTGCTAGTTATGGGCCCCTTATTTTACTGAATTAGTAAGAACGCCAGAATATCCAGCATTATTCTTGATGGCTTTTTCGATTCTTCTGAGCATTGACGATATCAACTTCCAACAAGTTTCTACAGGAATGTTGTACCAAATTTTTTAAATATTTTCCCATAACTGCGTTTTGTTTTGGCGTTTAAGTTCTCCCCAGAGGTTCTCAATATGATTTAGATCTGGGGATTGACTTTGCCTTTCAAGGACGTCTACATTATGCTTTTGGACCATGCTTTGACAACTCGCGATGAATGTTTAGGATCATTGTCCTGCTGAAATTTCCACAAAAGCGGCATATTATCCTCGGCAAATGGTAACATTACCGTTTCCAACAAATCCTTATACACGAATCTATCCATAACGCCATTAATTTGATGAATCGGACCAATACCTTGCCAAGAAAAACAGGCCCATACCATTAAGCTGCCACCTCCGTGCTTCACTGATTTCTTTGTGAACCGGACGTCGAATTCGTTGGCAAAATTTATTTTTGTTTCATCGCTCCAGAAAATATTGCGCAATTTTTTTTCTCCCTGTGAACCGCACCACGTTTTATGAACTAATACAAAATTTTTCATCTTCTTCAAATTTGCAGTTCTAAGCAGAGGAACTTTGCGAGCAATCCTACCGGGTAGATTTGCGCTTACTAATCGTCTTGGAACGGTTCGTGATGATACAACATTCCTAATTTCGCTTGCAATTGTTCTGGGCAACTTGAACGGGTCGCGTTTAGCTAATGTAACGATACGATTGTCGGTCACTAATGAAGTTTTTTTAGGTGCTCCACGCATTTCAATAGCTTTTTCTGGCTTGAGAGCATTTGTAACGAAATTCTGAGACCGTCCCATCGATCTGGCAATGAATTTGTAGGTTTTTCCTTTGTCTCGGAGCTGACGATCAAGTCTTCTCTCCTCTGTACTGCAATGAACTCCACGAATGAACTTCACTTTCATCGAAATCTTACCTTCTGTAACTAAATAACGCTTTAAATTTATTCACTTTTAATTTTTACCAAAACACAATATTTATCGAGAAGAACTTTTGTTGCGGGGATTCCCCCATTTCATTCCAAAACAGTGCCACCAAACTTCCAAATTTGCCTTTTGATTGTAGACCATGCCAATTAATTTTTTTCGTTCAATTTAAAAATTTTTGGGTTCACACCTATTATTTTGTCCAGGTGTGTATGTATTTAACACGGTAGGTATTGCATATGAATGTGTCTTGGATTTTATTACTTATACAATCAAAAGTCTTTGCATTCCAACTTAATTGATTTAGTATCGGTTATTCCACATAAGAAAAATACAATTTTCAAAATCTATGGTATATTTCAGTTTTTAATTAATATGTTGGTATTTGGTACCATAATATTATTGTAATTATATATATCTCTCTTCCACTAAAACTAGAATCCTCTATATTTCAGGAACAATTAGCGGAACTCGAAGCTGCGTTTGCCAAATCACATTATCCTGATATTTACTGCAGGGAAGAGTTGGCACGAACGACGAAACTGAATGAGGCGCGAATACAAGTAAGTCAAATCAACATCACTGGCTATTAGCTCTACTCGCAAAGGAAACTGTAATACAAAATGTGCATGTATGCGTGACTACAGTATACCCTGGTTAAGCTCTCCGCATTTGCACTCGTATTATAATTACCGATTATCAAGCGATTATTCCAATCCAGTACATCGCGCATATGGGTGTCGGCGTAAAGTGCATGTGTCAACAAAAGTTTTCAATACCACACAGTGCAATATAGTGAAGGCAAGACAATATCACCCCTCAGTGGTTGCTTTTATGTATGTACATATGTATGTAGGGTATATACCACGTCACTCGTATTGTAATTTTACTCTAATTTTTGCCTTTTTCGTTTATACTTATTGTACTTTCAAGTACCCCGCAGTAATAATTAATTTATAGTTTTATCATGACTGTGAGTGGTCGGTCCTCTCTACACACATACAGATGTATGGTGCATACATACATACATACATATGTACATACATAGACGAAATCTGCACACACGAATAGATGGGATGCGGATGTGATGCGAATCGGAATGGTGCACTTTGTTTTTGATGGTTGGCTTTCGTGGTGTACAATTACATCTGTATTCACTTAGTCTTTGAGCATTTGAGTACGCGAGCATCAAGTGAAATAAGTCACGCAGCTTATGAGCGACTTTAAGCGCCTTTTGATATGTATGTATGTGTTTCTGTATGTATGTATGGATGTGTGTAAGGTTATTTTGGTAATGCTGTTTTTCAAAACAGATGTACTCATGCATGCTCGTTCATACATACTTACTATATATGCACACAAACATACATGTGTATGTATGTACATACATACATAAAGACATACATAGCTACAAAATTGCAACGTTGAGCTGTCTCCTTTTTTGTACACACACGCAAATTTATTCATGAGTCGAGTATAAACAAGGCGAATATTACTAGCTGGTTGTAAATACGATGAAGCCTTGCCCAATTACAGGGGTTGATTATTCCTTTGTGTAATTTCACAAAAATAAATATTTGAACATTTGTAGTAAAATATGGTTTATGTTCGCTAATGACGTGGTGAACTGATGACATCTCATTTGTCATTTGATTGAAATGCTTTTAAGTTTATATCACATATTTAATCTGTGATTATGAAATAGCGATAAGATTGTCGTTCTCCCAAATTGGTATGATACTCGTAACTATAATTGTTGCTGCTTATGATCTATGTATGTATAATTCATAGTTTACTTTTCAATCGTAGCTTACATTTAAAAATATTTTTTATTCCGAAAAGTAAAGAACATCTTTGGGGTGTAAAAGAATTTATATAAGGTGTATATGCAAAGTTAGCTGATGTTTGAGATCAGGTAACATTATTACATACTAGTACTTATAAATCAGTTGATAGTTCGATTTGAACCTCAGAAAAGTAGATTCTTATTCAAAACCCAACCAAACACTAATAATTGAGTTCTAAATAAAATTACCATATTATCGCAGGATATTAAATTAGAACCTTTATTATATAGAGCAATATAATTAGTTTTACGAGTTATATTAACATAACCTCATCTTCGTTTCATAGAAGGAAACCATTTGCAACAACTTAACTCTTTTACAATTGATACTTTTGAGAATTTCATAAATTAGTGCAAGCTTGCATTAGTAAATAAAACACTTGAAAGCATTGTAAAGCATTTACTTTAAGTTGTAGAAACAAAAGGAAACCCTGAGCGTATAATTGTAATTTTGGTTTGGAGGTCATTGTTTTACAAACTATTTTCTACAATGTATGTTTAAGCCATCCTTGCTCTATTTTTCTTTTCTATTCTAGCTCCCTCATTTCCAACACTATTTTTCAGTATCCTTCCTTTTCTTCTTCTGTTCCTACTCTTCCTACCTTTCTTCTTTTCTTTATTCTTTGTGAAAAGTACAAACTGTTCATTTATCTTCATTTTTGTAATATTTCTATAATTTTCATACAATTTTTTTAATGAAATGAAATCAATTTTGTTAATATTAAATACGAATTTCCAGCTTTTTATTTTTAAATTGAATCCACCTTTTCCAATATTTTCTTACTTACTTTTTACTTTTAATGGCACAACAACCCATGGAGGGCCTAGGCCGAGCTTTTCGCATCCACTCATGTTGTGCGTGTTATATTTGTACATGAATGGAAGGGACCTACAGTTTAATGCCGAATCCGAACGGCGAAGTGAAAAGCTTTTCATAGCAATTTTTACTCTTTTAAGGTTTGCCATTACCTGCCAAGAGGTGGTGCCGGTAAAAAAAATCATCTTTTCTACTTTTTGATTTTGCATGTGCCGAGATTCGAACCCCGGACACTTTGCGTAGCAGTCCAACGCACTACCACTACACCACAGGCAACCACCAACATTTTCAATTTACAGAATTTACAGGAGTTATACATTGTTCCTTCAAGCCGGATCTTTCAATTTACATAATTCATATCAAATTTGTAGTAACATTATATTTTTATTTATCTATAACTCTCTTTACTACAAGCATTGTAAACCATTTACTTCACATTGTCGAATAAATATGTAAAAGAGAACTCTAATTGTATATTTGTAATTTTTGTTTGTAAATTTTTGTTTTATAATGTTTTTTTATGCAAAGCACAGATAATGAAGTAACAACCAAATTTGTAAATTTACTCAAATAAAAAATAAACACAAATAACAAGAGTGTTCTTCCTCCATCAAGAAAACACATTCCGTGGAACACTAACTCGTTCTTGATCATATTTATGGGACGCACCATCTCCTTCTCGATTCTTTATTTACTTAATTGAATACATGATGCCAATAATGATCTGCTAGTGTGGAAATTCCTGAATTTGTTTTTATTTTTTAAAAATTTACACGCACTAAATACAAACAATAATTTAAAACACAAACTAATAATCGCAAACAATACGGCGCAATTCTGTGCAATTGAGAGAAATACGTAGCGATTTTATTGTGACAGCGTATGGTATATTTTTCGTTACGCTGCAATTCTCTTCATACCGTTATACGGCAGCTTGTGAGGCCTTATGAATCAGTTAAAACAAAGAAAAATAAATGTTATTTTGTTTCTCAGTTACTATGGAAGTGTGTAATAAATCGTTCCATTCTTCTTCTTTTAATGGCACAACAACCCAGCCAGTGATTTTAACTCTACATGAACAACTAATGTATTCTACAGTCATTTTTTTGACAGGAGATGAAGACCAGTTTTCCAATTTTATACAAAATAACATTTATTTTTCTTTATGTGGAGGCATCATCTGTGCCATGCGCACATCTATTCTTTAAAGCAGGAACCATATGTACTTATACATAGATTCTGATAGCGGATACCGCCTTTTTCTGCCTCTGATTCTAAGTATGCCAGTATCGGAACGACACTACGCACAATATAATATTTGACCGACTAAAATTAGTAGAATGGACTTTCACTCGTACTTTTCTTTTGCGGATTTTGAATGATTCATACCTCAGTAATAGACTGAACTATGTGGGTTTTGGCAATGATAAGTCCAACCTTAACACAGCTACCTCGGGTGCCCCGCAACGTAGAATTTGGCGACCAGTCGAACTATTTTTTCGAACCTGTTAAAGTTTATTTCATATGTTTATTTATTAAAAATCTGATTGCTTTCAAAAATGGCAGTTAGCAATTTTTGCTTTTATTATTATTTATTATTATTTTTTCTCCAATAGTAATGCAATTATTATTTGTTAAAAATTATATTGTTATTTTTATAACAATTACTGAAGCATCATTTAGTTAAATCAAATTAAAAATAAATTTTTTAATACCTACAAAATTTATATTTAATTATTGTAGTTAGTTCTACATTTAGTTCCTTTTATAAAACTGCAGTAATGTAAAGTAATTTTTGACAGCTCATGCATTAATTTCATTATAAATGTTAACATCACTGAGCCCAGCCCACAACAGTGCGTCTGTTTTAGTTCGCGATAACTAAAAATCTTAAGGTCTCAGGAAGGCTTACGTTCTAAAATAGCCAAAAGCACATAAATATAAGTGAAATTTAAAAAAAGTAAAATTGAAGGAAATTCTGTATAAAATTCGTCCAAATTTTGTATAATTTTTTTAAATGTCATCTATTACCAATCTGAAATTAGAAAAAACAACCAAAGAAAATATAATATATTCGAATACAACTACAAAGTAAAGTATTATCTTTAAAAACCAGCAAGATTAAAAAATAACCACGCCTACAGAGCATTGAATGCAAAAAATGTATATTTAGAGATTGTGTAGGATATTTTATGTTCTACTGCTCCCGAACTCAGCCTTCAAGTTAGTCTGGAATTTTTTCCAATTAATATTAGTACTTGATGTCAGCAGTAGTTCATTGAATCTATAGTTAGATATACATTATACTATAGTTAGATACTACCAGAATCACAAATTTTCAAAATTGAAACACATTTCTATTGTACATAATCAGTAAAAGAATTTTTTTAAACTAAAATTATGGCGATGGATCTCTAAGACACGTTTGCAACTTGAGGGTTCCTTTGAAAATTTTTGATTAGAAATTTAAGATTTTTACATCGCCAGTTCGGTTAAAAGTTTCTTGATGTGAAATAAATAGCTTCTGAATTTCTTAACTTAGGTACTCAACATGGATATTTTGTAAAAATATTATTATGGACTTCATCAGTCAAAAGGACAGATTCGTTATAAATAGCAATTAAAATGGCAAACATTTAATGAGAAAATTTTTAAGAAAAGATATTATTTACATACTATACAGAAAATAAATGAAAACATCATTAATGATTTCATCAATCATGATGGGGGACTCATGCTTCCAATTTGCGCCCAGGATAAGTCATTGGAAGCTTGTTTTCCGCATATAAATTTCAAATAGTATTCTTACGCTATAGGATTTCAGGAGCTCAAATTCAATGGAGGGGTTCTCTAAGTGTAGCATATGTGTTTGTTGTTTTTTCGTTGTAGGGATGTTAAAGATTCCACCTGCCAACGCACAAAAGACTTAGAGAATACCCCTAATATATCTCCCTTTGCGAAAGTATGAAAATCTATGGAAATTTGTTGGAAATCTGTGATTACTACCTAACACCTAAATTTGTATTTTTATATATCGCGGTGTTAAACTATTGCGATGTTGTGTAATTTTAAATATTTCTATAAGTAGTAGATCCCAGATATCTATGTAAAATATAGGTACATAATTGCATTTGTTCGTATCTTTATGCTTTTTTTTTTTAACGTTGGCAGGTGGAAACCTTCATAGGTGCCGCAGAACTCCCGTTCTTATCTGGTTATGTCGGATACCTACCGACTAACACCATGTACTTCCTCTTGCACCAATCTCACTGCGGGACTACAAATTGGTATTACTTCACGGAGCTGGTTGGTTATGAGCTTGTTCGCCGTAACTCCAATATTACTGAAGCAGCCATACTGCAAATGGTATTCTATCCAGTTGTTGACTCCGGTTTATGTTGGATGATGTTATTTGGTGTTATTGTTTCATCGAGTATATTCGCCAAATTTTCACTTTCTTGTTGGAATCGAGGGCATTTAAAGAACACGTGTTCAGTGTCCTCGGGCATATCAATGCACAGTGTACAGTACGGGTCGGATTCGCGATTGAATCAATGTAAATACGCTCGAAAACATCTATGCCCGCTGAGTATTTGTGTGATATAAAAATCGACTTCGCTATGCTTCCTGCCAAGTCACACTCGGATGTCAGGTATCAATCGATGTGTCCAGCGGCCTTTGGTTGCGTTTGCCTAACTATTTTGCCTTGTATCAACGCAGCGGTGTGCTGCTGCTTCTCTTGTTTGATTCAAGGTAGTTTCTTCTAGTTTACTGCCATTTTGGTTTTATGCCTCCAGTGCAATCAAGTTTATTGGTATCATTCCCGCACTAAGGCGGCATCATTGGATACCGTGCGATAAGCGCTGTATACCCTAAGAGCACAGAGGCGATGTACAGAATCAACTTTGCGAAAGTTGGTTTTTTACGACATCTTGTTGTAATAAGATGCCGTCGTCTCTGTCGAGTATCTATCGTATTCGTTAACATCCGGCTTAACGCCATGTTTGCTTTAGCTCCTTTTTCACCAACGTACACGAAGTGCTGCTTTATCAATAGTCTTGCATCTATCATATATGATACCTATATAGGTATTTGATAGCCGTTTTTGATCGAATTTCGTAGTTTCCCACAGTTAGTTTTGCTATCTCCAAAACCCTTCTATTACTAATGAGTACGGCATCAGTATGTACATATGTATGCATACTTAGTATGTACTATATACGATTATTAACCTAAAACTTGTATGCAATATTTTGTAGGTCATAAAACTAAAATTATATTAAAATATTAAAATTTAATTTCAATGCGTTTAACTTGAATATTTCCATTCAACGCACTTTTAAATTTGTATTCATTTAATTAAAAATAATACTTTTTTCAACTTTTCCGCAAATATTTTTTGGCGTTTCCCTTTAAAGACGGTCACAAGTGCGCTTATAAGCAGAATCAAATTGAGAAAAAATATGTGCATATGTATGAACGCCATCAAATGGATCCTTAATTAAGTTACTCCGCCCACATTCTGCAGTATTGCCAACACATTTTCATCCGCACAACCACCCAAAGCAGCACAAAACGCCATCGCTGAAAATAATCGAAGCTATACAAAACACAGACACACACACACACACACCCACCCACACCCACACCCACACCCACCCACACACATACCCTTATCATACCCTTGTAATCTTCTCATGGTTAAGAGAATTCTTGATCAGAATTGCATCCACACGAAGTCAGCCAAGCAGCCAACCAAACCCAGCGAAAGCAACGAAACCTCACCGAACTGAACCCATCCCAAGCAAAAGAACCATCATTGTCATTAACCACCCTCACAGTTATTTCTTATATAGTATTTTATATTTTCATTTATTTTATATCTCAAGGATTTTGAGGATTCACACACACACTCCCACATACATACACACTTGCTGTGAAAAAAACATAAATAAATATACAGATACACATCGCCATAGACAAAGATAACAACGATAAAATAAATAAAGAAGTGTAACCGTAGCCCCGTCCTTCTCATCTCCATCATACACACATACGCACGTACACAAGTACACAAACACATAGCACGACTGATATACTTTGCTGGCTCCATCATTGCGCCTGTAGCCTCTGTAGTCATGTTGGCGTTGCCGTTACCATTACCGTTACCATTGCCGTTACCGTTACCGTTACATTCTACAATGTCGGAAATTTTTTTACTACACAACGGAACCCCATTTTGTATTTATTTCATCTCGTCTATTTCGTTGCTCTGCTTGTATTCTTAAGGATGTTACGTACTATACGTTCATTGCTTTATTTTCTCTTCTCCATAAACATTTCTAACTTGTGTAGTTCCTTCATCTACATCATTTTATTCTTCCCTTCCTTTCAAATGAAAAATAAACTTCTCGTATTTTCCTTGGCTTTCATCTTAACATTTTGCCATCATCTGCCACATCGTCGTAGCCATCTTTAATATCTAAGAGTCTAAGAGCTCCTTCATCTTATTTTCAATTTCAATTTTCTAGATTTTTTTCATTTTCTTATTTCGCTTTTTGATAAATTTTCAAAGTGAAATTACCGTGCTGGAAAATGGCACGAGGTAGGGGAGTTTTTATACATATTGGGACAACGTTACTTGAGAGCGCGCACAATGAATGAAATATTCTTAAAATATTTGTGCTCGCACTTTAAAATCATGTACTGTTTATATGTAAAATAAATTAATTCTTTAAATAAGAATAGTTCGTCAACATTAATTCGGAAGTGAGGGCATTTTGAACAATTTTAACTATTAACACTGTGTGCACCAATTTTTCTCCAGCAAAGCATATGCGATTTTCTTATGTACTTTTCCACTTTAAGCACGATGACTTTATCATCCAGGTAACGAGATATTCATTAAAAAAAATTCTCTTTCTTAGTTAGTAACTGTTTTATCAAGAGCCCCAAAATACATAAGAATATTATTTTTCCTTGATTAATAAAAAAATTGTTATCTAATGTGGAAACTGTGTAATCAACTGATTAGTTGAGTTTAATAAATATTTACTTCTGAATCGTACCCTAGCTACTTACGAGTACTTACTTTAACTTTCCGGTTCTTATATAAAATGCCTAATTAGAAAACCAATGAAAATTTGGTTAGATTATAAGTAAAGGGTGTTTTTTTAGAAGTGTGGTTTTCAATCAGGCAATACTTTTTTCGGAGTTGGTCTTTTTGATAGCTGTCACTTGATTTATGCTCAGTTTATGCTTTTCACTTCGCCGTTCGGATTCGGCATTAAACTGTAGGTCCCCTCCATTCATGTACAAATATAACACGCACAATATGAGTGGATGCGAAAAAGCTCGGCCTAGGCCCTCCATGGGCTGTTGTGCCATTAAAAGTAAAGTAAAGTTATGCTGGTTTGCCATTTCATAATGAATAGACTTACTTCTGAACAACGTTTGTAAATCGTGCAAATTTATTACCAAAATAATGGTTCGGTTCGCGCGATTTTCACAAGAAAATTTTGTTCAGCGATGAAGCTCACTTTTGGTTGAATGGGTACGTTAATAAGCAAAATTGTCGAATTTGGAGTGATCTTAATCCACAAGCCATTGTTGAGACGCCGTTACATCCTCAAAAAGTCACTGTTTGGTGTGCTCTATTGGCAGAGGGAATCATTGGTCCATATTTCTTCAAAGATGAAGCTGATAATAATGTTACAGTCAATGGGGAACGCTATAGAGCCATGATTAATGACTTTTTCGTGCCTGAATTGGAGGATGTTTATGTGGACGACCTTTGGTTCCAACAAGACGACGCTACATTCCATGCAGCCATAAAGCCAACTAAACAATCAATTTATTGAAGGAAACTTTTGGTGAGCACATTATCTCGCGTCTTGGGCCTATAAGAATATTAGCCTCCAAGCCACGTGCGATTTAACACCGCTGGACTATTTTTTGTGGGGTTATGTGAAGTCGCTTGTCTACGCAGATAAGCCCGAGACGAATGACGCCTTGGAAGAGAATATTCGGCGCGTTATTACTGACATACGGCCCCAATTGCTGCAAAAAGTGGTCGAAAATTGGGCTTCTCGGCTGGAATTTATTCTAACCAGCCGCGGCTGCCACTTGCCCGAAATCGTTGTAAAACATGATCCCAAATCCTTATCTTTATAATAAAGCTAAATTCTTGGCCATAACATTGAATTATATGCGTTTTATTTCTTCTTGAAAACCACACTACTAAAAAAAAACACCTTGTAGATCAGGAATCTCAACAACGTCAGTGGTCTAGTGGCAGCGAGCTACACTTCGATTCTATCTCTCCGAGTTTTATTTATTTCTTTCATAATCAAGGCAATTCTCTGTTTACATTTACATATATAGTTTACAAGTTAAAAAGTAACACTACTTACATTACGAGTATATTAAAAAAAAATATAATTCGGGAGTGTCTATTTATACTCATTTTGGGTCCCTCTTGTTTGCTACACAGTTGCAGTAAGACTGTGCCTTAAAATGAGTTTTGACTTCAGATTCTAAAAAAACAAATTTTTTTGAAAATCAGCATTCACGTTTCGGTTAGTCCATGTAGAAATAATAAGGTGAGACAACTATTATTAATAAAATTATAAGAGTTTGGGTATATTATTCCCTTTTTTTTTTTTTTTGTTTTGAATCGTATTTATATAGAATAAATTATATTTTATTTTGAAGAAAATGAATAAATATTGATCACACTTACGAAAAAGAGATAATTGCGCAAAAGAAAAGTTTAAATTAATATTTATAATAAAATTTGTATCATGTTAGTACTCAACGGTTGATATATGATCCTGGATACGCCCATGATTACAGCATTTTTGAAAGCAGGTTTGAGGCGACAACGTTTTGTTATACTACTGCTCAAGAGAAAATGTGTTTCGCAAATTCTGGAAAAATGGAATCGGAGCAATGAAATCTCGTATATCATTGCAATATGTTTTGCAAAAGGCGCAGGAAATACTAGGCATGATTTTGCAAACTTCACAACGATTTCGATGGCTTTATTATCACACGATTTAATTAAAAAAATTTCTTTTCACTTTTCCTATCACATCCAAAACTTCCAAAAATCGTTTTTAAGGTGAACTTACTTTTCATTTTTCTTTTTGATTGACATTATTTTTCAAATTTTTTCTTTTGTATACCATAGTACTTAGTGTTTTACAAATACATTTTCATAATTATTATATACTTTTTGAAGAAATTACTATATTTTTTTCAAAAATACTCCCTAAGGCAAAACTCCTCAAACATGGAACACTGCATATGTGGCTAATGTCAAAATAAGAGTCCCAAAAGAGAACCGTCAATTGACTTATTATCCATGGGTTAGTCAAGTGAGCTAATTTTTTTTTAAATATTTTGTTTCTGAAAGCATTATCGTGCTCGCAGTGGCGTAATGGTAGTGTGTTTGACTGTTACGCAGAGTGTCTGGGGTTCGGATCTCGACACATGCAAAATCAAAATGTAGAAAATTTTACTACACAGCACCACCTTTTGGCAGGAAACCTACAAGAGTAAAACTTTTTTATGAAAAGCTTTCTAACTTCGCCATTCGGATTCGGCATAAAACTGTAGGTCCCTTCTACTTATATTCAAATATAACACGTACAACATGAATGGATGCGTAAAGATCAGCCTAGTCCCTCCATGGGCTGTTGTGCCATTGAAACAATAAAGAGGAAAAAGAAATCATTGTCGGATCTTTGTAATTTCAGATTCAGCAAAGTTTGTTGGAATAATACTTGTAATTTCTTCAACGCCAAACAGAGTTTTAGAAATGCTTGGATAAATTTACAAAAAGTAAAATGTTGATTATTAAAAATAATATGAAAAGATTACATTCAAAATAATTCTATGATGGCTACGTTTTCTTTTGTAGACAAATAAAAAAACGAAATATATTTATATCGTTTTGATAAGAGCATCTTTTTGATTTAAAAAAAAATTTTGAAATTGAATTCATGTTTTAACAGCTATTGTAAGTATTTAAAAAAAATTTGGTCAAAACTGAAATGATTTTCGCCATTTCTTTTCTCAACAATATTTGTAGTAGTTTAGTTTTTTGGAATAAAAACATTTGTATTTGAGTGTGACTTTCAAATTACAGGTCTGGTTTCAAAATCGACGAGCAAAATATCGTAAGCAGGAGAAGCAATTACAAAAGGCATTAGCACCATCTGTGATCCCGTCATGCAATGGAATGATGAGAAACATACAGGGATATAGTGTGTCTCGCGGTTATCAACCTTACCCACATCACAACTCAATAAATCGATATCCACAGGTATTAGTAGTTAGTAATAAAATATACAAGATATTTCGCAGAGATGCATTAACTTCTAACGCTTTTTATAACATATTTTCGTTGCAGGATCTCTTTCAAATGGGCGCATCATCATATCCAGGCATGACACAACCATTTTCTATGGCCCATAGCACCAATATGGGTTCAGTAGGCGTACGACAAGATTCCATGGGTAAGCCCGATTTGTACTTACCAAACATATGTACCCCACATATGTAAATATGTACATGAATAAATTTGTCAAACTGAGAAAATAAACTAAGTAATTTCAAATAATAATAACCTATTTCTTATTAACAAATTGTCTTGGCTCTCAAGCCGGAAATTACACAATTACTATATTTTTTTTTATCTTCATCTTCCTTAACGTATCTAACTTATAAATTTCCTCTTTAAATTACCAAGTTGCAGGTAGAAAATATCTTAAAGAACATCTTCTTTGGCATATTAACTGAAGCAATAAATTTTATTGCCGAATGCTGCAAAAGTTAATATGGCAGAAAAAATGCATTTCCTTAACATGAAATGCTTATTTTCAATATGTGTACGTGTGAAGCAGGAAATTTGAGCTTTCATCCTATCACATATTCATTATGAAAATAAGCATAAGTAAAAAATGTACATAAGAAAATAGAAGCTATGTAATTAAACATGCTGTCATTTTAATGAATCACATGAGGTCAGTTAATGGCATTTCTGTGTCAGATATTCAGACATCGCAAAGCCCTAGGCTCCTTTAAGATATCTTTAAAGCCAGTCAGAGACAAACATAGCAACCATTTTCTGGGTCTCTGGCCAAACAGGAATTCATGGTAACGAGCTAGCCGATTGGTTAGCAAGGAAGCAACAGCCAAGAATCACATCGGCCTCGAATCCTTTACAGATAGAGGGACTAACACTATAAAAGACAAACTAAAAGAAGAGGCAAAATGCGAGCATGTCAACTGGGCTCAAATCCCTAAGCTTTGACAGTCAAAGTTGCTAATTGGGGACTTTCGGCCAAAGAGCGCCAATTACGTCTGAAAGTAAGCAGGAACAATTTCAGAATCATCGCGGGGGGTCTTCCTCTCAGGGCATTGCAAACTGAGGGAACACATGAGAAATCTAGGCATAGGGCAGGGCAGCATCTGCGGCTTTTGTCAGAAGGGAGATGAGATCAAATCTCCTGTCAGTCTTATGATTATAAGTACTACTGTGGGCAAAAAGTAGTAAGACTTTTTAATTTAAATTTCGCGCGGAAACCCATTCATCAAATATTATTTTTTTAAGGTTGGTATGACTGTCGGTGACATCTGTGCCAAATGTCACATCAAAATAATCATTAGTGTTTAGTATACGCTAGTCTTTCTGAAGTGCAAAAAGTGCATTCGGCGATTTTCACAATGAGTGAAATTATTCAACAAAGAAGTTCCATTAAATTTTGTGTGCGGAATCAAATTTCTGGTGCCGAAACGTTCAGAATGTTGCAAAAGGCCTTCGGTGATAATTGTATGTCGCGAGCAAGTGTTTTTGATTGGTACAAATTGTTCAAAGATGGTCGAGAACGCTGAACGTTGACGACGAACCACGTCCAGGACGGCCATCAACATCAACTGATGATCAACACGTCAATAAAATCAAGGAATTGGTGCTCGAGAATCGACGATTAACAGTCAGAGACCTTACTGGCATCGTTGGAATATCGGAAGGATCAGTGAAAACCATTTTAAAACATCATTTGGGCCTAAGAAGAGTGAATGCACGATTGGTTCCAAAATCACTGCATTGGTTTTACGAGACCATTTTGCCAAAAATTCGACTGATATCGTTCCGCAACCACCCTACCACCCTATTCGCCTGACTTAGCACCGTGTGACTTTTGGCTATTTTCTAAACTCAAAAAACAGCTTCGTGGACACCGTTTTGAGTCAATTGAAGACATTAAACATGAATCGCTAAGCGCATTGCAGGCTATTCCGGAAATTGACTTTAACAACTGTTTCGATAATTGGAAAAAACGTTGGCACAAGTGTATTGGGGCCGGGGGGGATTACTTTGAAAGGGACGAAATAGATTTGGAAGAATGAATAAAAAAATTTGAAATTATGAACAAAGTCTTACTAACTTTTGCCCACAGTAGTATATGGCTATGATTAGACCCATCTTATTTCGCAATCTGGTGGGCAGACTTAACATTAACATAAAAAAATTAAAATGTTAAATAATTTTTCTTCAACGTACCATACATATTTAGGCTAGCATAGACAAGTACTTAGTAGACGTTTTTGCACAATCGTCAATTAGAGGTAATAAGGACAGTAAACAGATAAATCACGCAACTGGAAAGATTGTCTGTTACTGAGAGACCCTTCTATTGGGCTAAACATTTAAACCAAGCTCATTCTTAGATAAATCAAAAAAAAAACACTTCTTCCCTATTCACACTGTTATTAATGTACTCTATCTTTAATTTTCCAGGCATGTCTCCTGAGGATGAATGGTACAATAAAAGTTTATCCGCCTTGCGCATGAACAGTTCTCATCATCCCAATTTATCGGCGCCAATGTTGCAATATCAAACATAATCTAAAACCTTTGACGATTTCTTTTAAAATTGAAATATCAATGCATTCATTGTGACACAGAAACGACTCAAATCCGCTGGTTTCTAACTAAAACAAAAAATCGATAATCAAATGGATAATTCAGTTTTAACAGGAAATCTGTCAAATGGTAAACTACAAGACCGTTAACGTAATTGTTAAATATTTTAATATTTCAAATACAAGAAGAAAAAAAATTTTAAATAAAAACAGGATCAATATTCAAACTTGTATTTCATTGCTAATGTTTGCAAATGGAATTCATCGCAATTTGTATAAAATTATTATATTACAATTTTATATTGTATATAGAAAAACAAAACAAACCAAAATACAGTAAGTTTATTACCTACTTAAAAGAAGAAAAACTAAGAAATCTTTCTATATTCAGTTATGAAGAGACAAAGTGAAATTCATGAACTATACTTTAATATATTTACTTACATACTTCAATGTTCAAAGAAATGCTCAAACTCAAATACCAATAAAAACAGTTTTTAGCTACTATGTATGTATGTATTATATTCGTGGTATCCTGTCGATCAAGGATGTTTCTAAATCCTCTCACACTTTGTCCGCATACACACAAACACACCTACACATAATTAAATATTTGCAATAGTAATTATTATGTATGTACTTTAAGATAAATTGTTCTTAAGCTAATTGAATTCAAATCGAACCGAAATGTATCTTTAACTACAAACAAACTCGTACACATGTACATATGTACAAATGTGCATATATGTATGTATGTACATATGTATGTATATCTTTACTTACCTACCAAATTCCTCTGTAAGTTGTAGCTAAGCAATTAATAAAAAATTACTAACTATAATTAATATAATTAAAACTAATGTATTATTTAAGTCTAGGATGTGCAGAGTATGAAATGCATTCACCCACTATATGTTGTAAAGTAATAAAAATTTAACTTTAATGAATTATGAAGTAATTTGATGTTTCATTTGAAATTGCACCAAAATTTTTTGTATTTGACAATGACTTAAGTAATCATTTAAGGTGCTTAACATATTTTAATATCTGATTTTTTTTTAGAAATATCCTGTGAAATTAATTGAAAAAAAGACAAAAGGTTGAAATTGCAAACAACGGATAAAAGCTTGGTCGAAAAATACGTATTCTTAGTGTACAACTTGAATATGATCTAACATCGATTTGATATTAACTATATCTGTAAATGTTCTATTAGATGTTTTCGGAAGAATCATTGCTGAAGAAGTAACTTGATATCAGCTTGATACCTAGAGAATAGGTATGCCCTAATTTGACGTAATAACGAATCTTTTGTACCATCCGAAAATAATCGGAGATTACAACTAAATTAATAATCTAGCGGAAAAACAATCGGTTCCCAAATAGGGACGCACGCTTTAATCGTAAAAGTATCGATATACACCTGATCCTCTTTTTACATAATAAATACGTTCCTGAAAAAGCCCATACAAATAGAAACCTTGCAAAAAAAGACAAGCATTTTATATATAAACACATCACAAGTTTTCAGTAATGAAAAAATATACTTTTTTATCTATATTTTTTAATTTTCTTCTTAATTTTATTTTAAGAATGTAGCACATAGATATGAAATAATACTAATTTATTAATTTTCAGTTAAAACTAAATTAAAACAACTGAGTATAAGTAAAATATCATTATTAAAGTTCAAAGTAACACAAAGCTTAAAATGACGCGGGAAACGTATAGGTGTCTGTAGTGACAGTCAGGCTGCACTTAAGGCTCTGGAGAACGTGTCCAAGAGTGTAAGAGGAAACTTAGATTAGTCGCAAGACTGAATCAGCTCCATCTTATCTGGGTTCTGGGCACTGTGGTGTTCCTGAAAATGAGAAAGCCGACGAGTTGGCCAACTGTGGATCAAAGAACATGCCTTTGGGACCAGAGCCAATAGTCGGGACCAGTTTAACAGGTGCCATGCATTGGATAAAATCGAATGATAATGATTTACATAAGAGACGCTGGTCCAATCTGCACATCTGTAAAACGGCAAAACAAAGTGTTTTGTGATTTGTCCGAACAGGCAGGCAGCAGAATTCCTTCTTAAATTAGAAAGGAAGGACCTGCGCCGGATGGTGGGACTCATCACAGGATATAATCCATGGGGCCAACATATGACCACCATCGGCATCACCGAGAACCCGACCTGCACATCTTGTCTGGAGGAGTAGGACAGCACAGAGCATTTTCTCTGCACATGACAAGCCTTTGCCAGAACGAGATGCCGCATTTTGGGTTTCGATGTCACAGGAATGGACAAAGTTCACTCCTTCCCCTTCTGCGATCTTCTGAGATTTGTGAGAGAATCCGGAAAATTTGCGGAAGAGAACGTAGTCCCCCTATAACCCCTTTTTCAACTTTTTCCCTCTTTTTCTCTAACCTCTTTCTTGCTGTCACCCTTTCTTCTTTTTCTAGGTCTTAAGTACAATGGGCTACATAGCCTGAGTTCTTGAGGCACTCGTAGGTCAGGTTCTCGGCCTTCTTCACATCCATCCATCCATCAACACAAAGCTTATTTAAGATGCTTTGGAACAGATATGAATCGTTCGTGTGATGCTTTGCGATATAGAATTTAAATTTTTATTTCGAAAATAATTGTTTTCCTTTTGCCTGATATCATTAAAAAACATTAAAATTAAAAAAATATAACTTATTGAATATATTTGTTTTGCAATAATATTGGTCAAACCTGGTTGGACCTGGTTTGGACCTCTGACTTTTTTGATCGTTTTTGAGGTGAAACCAAACGATTTTTCTTTATTTATAAAACTCATTCACAATCGAAAGTCGTCTTTACATGTTTCGAAAAGTGATTAAAAACAATTTTTTTTTTTTTTTTAATTTCTGTGAAGTATCCTAAACACTCTTGACAGCGACGGATAAAGGTTTTCTGATGGCAAAGCAAGCGCAACTTTCAATGCCCCTTTCGATAATCACTACTAACGAAAAATTAAAAGATATTTCGCCCTGTTTTTTTTCGCCCAAACAAGAAATTTATTTTGAATATTATTTTGTATTATTATGAAACATTTGGCGAAAACTTATTGACGATTGGGATTTGAACGATATGTTTGAGGATATAATTAACAGTAATAAAAAATATGCGAAGAAACATAAATTGAATTAAACTTAAAAATTTTGAGTCTTCAATTTATTTATTTAGCCTAAAATTAGGAAATTCGGAAATTTCAAGAATGTATGTATGTTAGTATATTTTTTGACAATAAGAACAATTTTCCTACATTTAACGACTAGAGAGAAAACAAATTTTAAAAACGTATATACCAAGTCTTTTCTCTTACTTTTGGGGCAGAGCCAGGTAAAATGAGAATAAACTAATAATACTCTCCATGAGAGTATGCACAAAAGTATGGGAACGCAAAAACACATTCCTTGTCCGAAACAAAACGTAATCTTTGTCTCTCACGGACAGTATTATTTGTTCACCCTCATTTTGCGCGAATTTTATTTATTTCTTTAATTCTTCAGAATTAATTCAAATTATATTTTATTCTTTTCAAATTATATTTAATTCTTTTCAAAATAAGTACTTCAGTGTACCAAACGTAGACTACGACTCTTTTAGAGAGAGTGCAAGAATTAATTAAAAATAGATTGAGGCACATTGGAAGAATAAGAGTGAGAAGTATAACTTGCTACAGACATTTGATATTATCAGGAAGAAGTTAAGTTTTGAAATGGACAAAATCGGTTAAGTGGTTGTGGTACC
Organism: Palloptera scutellata; assembly: GCA_958295655.1. NCBI lineage: Eukaryota > Metazoa > Arthropoda > Insecta > Diptera > Pallopteridae > Palloptera > Palloptera scutellata. The sequence continues at coordinate 84,819,805 of OY282449.1, read as the reverse complement.
AAAATTTTACATAGTTAGTTAGACTGATAAAAAAAGTATATTTTACGGAAAACCCAATAATTTTTAACCAACCGTTGAATGCAAAAAGCTATTTTATTTCAGAGGGTGAGTAGGGTAGGTATTGTAGGTATACTACATAATAATACTATATAATATAATATAATATAATATAATATAATATAATATAATATAATATAATATAATACGAGTACTTTATAGTATTTTTGATATATGTATGTACTTCAGAAAAAGGGTCCAAGAGGATCTGACGAACACCTGAGTACGTAATTTATCAGGGCCAGCCAGTTATGGAGAAATAGCGTATAAGGTGTCTGTTGCAAATTTCGTGTTGCAATAGTAATCTTTTCCAATTCACTGCTGTTTTAAAAAAATATGTATTTTGCGCTTGTTTGGTGCACTAAGCAAATGCCTACTGATTTAAGCGCTAATCCGGGACTTACTCTTTGAAAATTCATTGCGATTATGAATTTGAAAATTTTGAAGTTAATTCAAAATCACTTACCCTGTCAAAACCCCGCTTGTGATAAGTTTCATAACAATATGTGAAATTTAGAAATTTCAGGAGCCATATTTGATCTACCCTACCAGTTTGAATTTGTACTATATTTTGGCATCAAATTCGCAATCGACCTTAAAATCCCCTTATACACACACACCCATTGTTGAATTTTGACCAATTTTTGATAGTATATCAGCCTACTGTGCGTTGGTGGTGCTCCAGGATATGAAGGAATGCAAATACATTACCCACAGTCAATTACTTCAAATTGAATTGAAAACTCCAGTTCGAGTATTGATATCTACTTTTTTTTCGACGAATTAACAGATCCACCCGCCCACACTCATAACAAACGCATCGATGCCCGAAACAGACACAGTCCGGACTGTTTTGTGTGACGTGGTATGAGGAAGGGTGAACTGGTTTTCAAACAATAGCTACAGTTTTTATAATCATCAGCTGGTTAACTCATTTAAATATTTTAAAATAGTATGTATTTTTAATGTTAAATTGAGAATCAGGTAAGTCGAATAAGTCATGAAGCCATGAATATATAACATAAAGGATTACAACCCATGGAGGGCCTAGGCCGAGTTTTTGGCATTATATATGTACAATATATATTCTTTAAATTAGACTGATATTTAATTAAATATTTGGCAATTAATAAGTGTATACAATTTTCTTGCCACTATAGAAAAAGTTTGTAATTTAATTAATCGACAGTAGATTTGATATAATTTTTGTGTGGTCTACATTTCATTTAGTTATTTATTTTACGATGCCAACTGCCTATCGTGCGACTTCTTTAACCTTTTCCTGGAGAAAATAATTCGAGCTGTGAACATCGACACGCAGAAGGGGACGTCCTAATCTCCGATGGAAAGACCAGGTGCAGGGCAACCTGACTGCACTTGGCCTTATCAACTGGCGCCAGCACGCGAACATCGACATCTCTGGCACTATTGTCTACAAGAGTGTCATGCTGCTAGCATACGCTGATGATATTGGCATCATTGGCACTAACGCGCAAGCAGTCAGAGCAGCATTCTACAATCTGGAAAGACCAGGTACAGGGTGACCTGACTGCACTTGGCTTTATCAACTGGCGACGGCGCGCCAATAGCAGAGGCGACTGGCGAAATTTAATAGAGGCGGTTAAGACCGAACATCGGTTGTAGTGCCAGGTAAGTAAGTAAGTAAGTATTATAACATTGCACCAGCTAGGCTTCGCATTGCCCGTTCGATAGTTTTTCGTTCAGTTAAACGGTTTAAGAAGCTGGGTCATGAAGGTTATCGTCCAGGAAGAGGCAGAAAACCCATCAATTCTTCCAAAATCGTAAAATAGTTCAAAAGCGGGTGCAGCGTATTTCAATGGTTTCCTTGGGAAAAGTTGCTCACGAAACTGGCATCAATCGTGAATCAGTTCGACACATAGCAGAAACCAAAAACTAAGACTCAATGCTTACAAGCTCCAAAAAGGACAGTTATTTACGGATGAAAAGAAGCGCGTACGACTCTAAAGATATCGCTCTCATGTTCAACGTCGGGCCGAATGGGTATTGGGTTTTGCAGTCCATGCCACAGTCGTTGCGTCGTGAATGGGACTGAATAAGTATGGAGGAGCTGCGGCCCATAGCCGAAAATATTTCCAAGCGTTTAAAGATGTGTATTTGTGCCTTGGGGGGCTGAATATATTTTTACTCATGCATTATGCTATCTTTTTCTTCGATATAATTTTTTTATGTCCAAAACTATTGTATACACTTATTAATTGTTACCCTGTATGTATTTCTTTTGGTTTGACAAAATTAATTAGAACCCTTACCTCGGATGATTCGTTTACTAGATTATTTAGTTTCTCTTGCATGGCTTTACGCGTATGAGCCTGCATAATCGAACAATTTATGCATGGTTGCATGGTACAGCGGACTCCAAATGATTCCCCTTGGCTAATTTATTGTGGCGCGGCTTGTCACTATATCTAAGACTATAATAAAAATTAGGGGCGAAAGAAGGCAACCCTGCCTTTCTCCAGAGGTTGTAACAAACGGCTCCGACGATTTCTCGCTATGTAATACAGAAGCTAGCATCCTACGTACAACGAATCAAAGATATTATTCGCGAGCACTCATTATCTAAGGAATCAAGGGGTTTTCGTGGTTCAATAATAATAGATATAACACCGAACGCGCCTCAAAAGATTGTACAATAATAATTCGAAGTGTATTTATTTGGTCAATAAAAGATCGACCTGGTCGGAACCCAGCTTGCTCGTTACGTAGTCTTCCATCGACATCTTCAAGCACAGTATTGTGATACCAATTTCAGGCCTATCACTCCAGATGTAGTATACGTTACATTTAAGTATGGAATTCGATATCGCTCAAATGATCGCCTCCAGCATTTGGAGTAGGGGAGCTCTCAAAGTTGCTACCAGCGACTCAAAACTTCGATAGTAATTTTTAATAATTTCCAAACCTTGCTCGTTCATGAGCTTCACCATGATAAAAATGTAAATATCGCCAGATCAATGCGAGGGTAAGTGCGTTTGTATTTAAAAATTATTTTTTTTCCTAAAGTTATATTATATGTAGTTTGATATAAAATCGTTCAGACTCATATGAGGACGATGCTAGTGTTTTTAGTTTGTAACTTCATTTTTTATAATTATGAAGTTACAAATAATAATAAATATTACATTCATTATAAGCTCACTGTGAACATAGCGATCAGATCAAATCATTTATTAAGCATTTTTACATTCTATAATCTTTATAATTAATTAATCAGAAAATACATTCGAACCTTAACTAGTAATATGTAATTTCAATGAAACACGAAAAATCTGTTGATAGCAATACGGTGCCATTATTCGTTTATTTGTATTTGATTTCATTTATTTTACACATGCATTTAGCACCTAGACACATATTCTGGCATTTATGATACAATTATGTAAAATGTTTAGAATTAAAATCATAGATTGCAGTCAAATGGAAAATGCGTATTCCTAGTTGTTTTGTTGTTTTAATAAAAAAAAAGTAATTATAATTAAAAGCAAATATAAACTACAATAGAATATTATAAAAATGTAATTATTTTCATTAACGTAACTACAGAAAATAATTTATTAACTCCTCATATGCAATACTTGTATTGATTTCACGAAATTATAATTGAATAAGAAATTCAGAGGAAGAAACTCGCGTTTTTATTCTAAGAAATTTTAGTTAATGAACTGAAAAACAAGTTAGAAATCAAAGTAAATGCAATAAATGCATAAACGTGGATAGTATTTGCCAAATTTGAAAAGGTTTTTTCTTTGTTTTCGTGCAATAAATGTTTTTATTAGCAGATCGATTACACAAATGTTGTTGGAAGAGATTTGCTAAATAATAATGATGTATGAATTACATAAAAATGTTTAATACAATGAATGTGAGAGGATTGATTTTTTTTCTAAAGTCCCAGTAGGTATATATAATATATAAGTAAATTGAAAAAGAAAACCATTTATACTTTATATAGCGCTTGCTTTTGGGAAATCCTGATTTGCAGCAGTCAGGGCAACTTTTTTAGCTGGTGGTGGTGGCGTGTCGGCGTGTTCAGCGTCCAAGTCAATCTAGAATATAATCAAAAAAGCATAGTTCGTGATAAATTGAACAATTATTGGCGCATCTCCCTCCTCTGTCTATCTAACTTACCTCCATAATAATGTTATCCTTTTGTAAATTAGAGCTGCTGGTAGAAGATTTCACACCATCATTTGTTGATTTCGATGCGGTCGTTTCGCTCGATGTGGTATTATCAGATTCATCTGCAGCATTAGTTACAGCAGCAAGAGCAGCAGCAGAAGCGACAGCGGTGGACTCTTTCTTTTTTGATTCATCTTTTTTATTAGTATTGGCAGTTTCTGTAGAGGAAGTTGCACCAGCGCTGGCTGCTGCGGCTTCTTTTTCGGCTTCGTGCTTCTTAAAAACCTGATCCAAGTTGTAACGCCGCCGATAGTTCACATAAAATGTACGCACGTGAGCTTCGGTTTTGGTACCGATTGCTTCGGCAATTGTCTATAAAGATAATCACAACGATCGCTTGTTTATTTTATTCGATATAGTTACCCACATTTCTCGCTACTTACTTGAAAATCTTTTCCGTACTTTCGTACACCCTGAACAGCTAGGAGCAGCTCATCGTTTGACCAACGCGAATTGATGCGATTTGCGTTGTCACTAGGACGTAGATCTTCTACAATATCTGAATTTTTTCGTTTCAGTGCAGAGATTTTTTGTTTATTTAATTGTACCTGAAAATCAATGTGGTTTCGAATAAGAAGAAACCAATTTCAAATTTAAGATTGGATATTTAATTTAAATGGATGAAATGAATTGATGATGAGCGTTGTGAAGATGAACAAATACGATATGATTGAATGTGGATCAACTACAACATTTATTACATTTTAAGCTACAAATACTGATTTTTTAACTGACCAAAGCCTTTTGGGTGCAACATACGCCTTAATAAGAATTTAATTCTTTCTATTCGCTCATAGATATGCAAAACTTATTTACTTACTGATAATAAATGAGCCATTTTGAGGCCTAATACTCAGTTTACTCTAGATTAGTTATGACTATCTGCTTTATCAATCACTAGGAATAACCTAGATTTAAACTTAGGCATAATCAATTATTATTTGGATTTGAATTGAAAATTTAAATTCTATCCAGTCTTATCAATAATTAAAATTTAGAAGAATGTTGTTAAGCTTGATTACTTAATTTAAAATTGAGTTTATTCATTTCGATGTTGCCGATATCTGTGCTCGGTAATGAAGAAACGGATTGAAGTATTCTAACCAGGTTTGAATGTTCACAAGTGAACGCTTTAAGTAAATAGTTGTGCTGCTGACTGCTGGCTGCTTTAATTGGCTGTTCTGTTATTTTGAAGGGCGAACGAAGTTGAACTAATGAAATGAAGCTTTAATTTTTCTCGATTCAAAATTATAATTTGCGGCTCTAAAACTGGGGAGGTGCAACAGCAACAATTGCGCACAAAATGGAAAAGCACGGCTCCAAAATAATAACAAAAACTCATCATCATCAATGAATCTACCAAAGTTACGAGTACAAAAAAGACCAACTCTTTTGAAATGAATGAATTTAAAACAAAAACGAATACATATGAATGTATATCACATAAAATAAAACCAAAACAAAATAAAATTGCAAAATTTCGTTTCTTACTTGACTCAATAATGAAACAATTTCTCTGTCCGTATTAGCGAGTAACTCGTCTTGATTGTCATTGGCGTTGGCCAGAACCACAATGTCATCATGATTGATATACATGCCGCGCGGCGGTTTGCGCTTATGGCGCTCAGCATTGCGATCGCGTGAACGTTTGCCAAAGTATGGACCGGAAGTGGGACGCTTGTTGCCTGTGCGCCTGCATACAAACAAACAAACAAACAAACAACAACAACAACAACAATCGATTACGATAGTATTCAGATACAAATTTCAAGATATGTATGTATGTAAAATTTTAATATTTATGCAGTATGTAAATTGTAATTGCTTCAAGTACCTCCAATGATGGTGGCAACTGCCGCATAGCTTTCCATGTGGCGATACATTAAGTAAATTGCAAACTACGCCACAATTAATGCAGCAACCACCTGCGCCACCATTCGTGGGTGTGGTTCGACCGCCCGTGCACGATGAGTCAGTATTCGAATTAGGAGGCGTTTGCTGGCGCTGCATTTGCTGCTTGTTGCTTATGATAGCTGTACTGCTGGCTGCATTTATTGAAGCTGAAGCAACAGCGGCAGCGGTAGCGGCGGACACGGTGGCATTGCTTTCGCCATCATCATCGGCAGCAACGATAATTTCGCTAGCTTTACAGCCTGCTTGTTTAGTCAACAAATCACTACCGCCAACACCAGCAGCAGTGCTGGCGATAATGCCGCCGCCACTACTGCTACCACCTCCTCCGCTTACTTTTGAGTTTTGATCTTGTAAGCCAGAATTAGAGGCCAATGCTTGATCCTAACGGAAGAGCGGCCAATTGGACGGATTATTATGTTTGAGTTTGTTCGTGTGTGTGTGTATTGAGAGGCATAGACATAGAAAGAGGGAGATAAAGAGAGAAAATGACGTTTATGCGCATTAGCATTTTCTATTTATGTAAATCTGTATTTTTATATTTTTAAGAGATGATAAATTTGTATCTGATATAGTTTGGTATTTTTGTTCTACTAAAAACCAAGAAGTAATCAAACAAAACTATGTGTGAACGATAGATCAGTCGTGACCTTCCATTGTCAGTGCTTTGTAACAGCAACCAACCCGAACAAATTAAAACAAAAACCGTAAAAAAACAGTTTTGAATAATTGCAACGCCAAAATGTTCGAACTTTTTGCAATAAACCGTAGTGCTACCTAGAAACTTTGAAAACGAACACTAATTGGTACAAGTAAAAACGTATTTTGCAAATTTCATTTAAACACAGCACTTTAAAGTGAATCTTAATAAAAACAAAGGCTTTATTGAAATTAACTAAAACAAGGAAACAAGATGAGGGAGCATTATTTTATGAATTTGAAGAACAAACAAATCTTTTGTAGAGATACATATGTACAATATTCATGTGTGTGAAAAATCGAGCCCAGAATTATATTAATTTCTTTACAAGTATTTTAGTTTCAGGTAATGCCAATGCTTTTACACATACACTTGGTTCCAAAGATAATCGATAAAAATCGTTTTGATTCCTAACATATTTGCGAATTCCTTAAAAAAAACAAAAATAACCTTTCTCAAATGATTGCATTTGATTACACTGGTCAACACTGACTTCTTTCCTCTGGAATACTTATAAGTGATTATGAACAGTGGCTCATTTTAAACTGAAGACCGTTTTTCGTCACCAGCTCTAGTTTAGTAGTTAAGGGTTGAATTTAAGGCCCTTTAACAATTTTCGAGCTTTTGTAGTTTCTTAGATACAAACGCACAAATCTCAAAAACTTAGAAAATTTTACAATTTTGAACATACTTACAAAAGACTGAAAAATCTATTTTACGTCGTACATTGAAAATGAGGGATTCACATTTGGTGGCGTAACGGCATGTAACTCTTGCTTTGATTATGTATCAATTAGCCAAAGTGTAAACAACATAACTTTTTTGCGCACATCATACGTGGCAAATAAAGAATATTTGTGGTAAATTTTGCTTTCGAAAAACATTCTGTTTGAAGTCATCGATTCCGATGGGGAATACTTTAAATAATGTATTCATTCGATTGTTCTTGCAATAAAAACTCTCATTTTCAAGTTATACACACAAACAAAATTTTATTCCTACTAATAAAACTTTGTGGCGGATTTCAAAAGTCCATTTACCTTTTATGTTGTTGAAGGTTTTTGAAATATTTTGAAAGAAATCCCTTTTTAAATTTTCTTATACTGAATTTCATTTTTTGTGAAAGTACTGCAGAATAATATAGTCAAAAAGGAAATATTGTGAAATATTCTAATATAAATTTAAGTTATTATCAAAAAGTAAATGGACAAAAATATGTACAATGTAAAATTTCAGAAACTATAAACGATAGCGAAAAATCATTTCTACAACAAACATAGTTAGACGACAAAGACAATAAGGGTTTTAATGAAAATATGTTTTTTTTAATGTTATACATATTTATGTTTTTCCGCTTTTACCGCACTAAAATTAAAAATTTTTATCGATTATTTTTGAAATATGATGCCAAATCGAAATTTATCATTACAAGACCAAAATACATAGAAATTTCAATATTATTACTCAATTGCTGAGGCCAATCAAATTTTTACACACAATGTGAACTTTTATTTTTAATTTAAAACTATTGATTCATCAGTTAAATAGAACTTTCTTTTTTCTTATGGTCAGAGTCTTATTAAACTAAAATTAATTAAAGCATTTATAAAAATATCTGACGATTATAGGTTTCGAAAAAATATATTTCTTTAGACATACGAGTAAATATTGTGAATGTGAGCAGTAAAAAAGTTCAAAATTAATTAGAATTTTAATTAAATTATGTATATTTATTATACTGATATTCATCACATATAAAATAGAGTCCAGAGTAAATTTCTCAACTAAAATTTAATATCAATTTCATAAACGTAGAAGATACGAGTAAACACTACAAACACTGGCGTTCCACATAAATTTTGAATAAAAAAATTATAGAATTCGAAAAAAAACACACATGGATTTTGTTTAATCTTCTTGTACACGAAAAACATGTTTTATTTTATATATATTGTGTATATGAGAGTATGGATGTATATAATTTTGTGTTAGTTAATAATATACATGTAAATAGTCTTCATTGCGCATAATAAAATCTCTTAAAACTAAATTTTCTAACAATAAATAATATCTAATATCTAAACTCATAATGTTAATGTTTAAAGGCTAATGAAATATTGGGTGTGCGGTTCTATCCCGATGGCCAATACGAAGAAACAAGATAGAATGTCGAGAAAAGTTAAAAATCTTATAGGTGCCACTTTTTGACCCTCAACAAACTATGGAAAGCTAAATATTTTTCTAACTTGTTGCAGTCCCTTCACAATAGTATTTTTAGTTTATTACGTATTTCGAAGCAAATCTTATCAATCTGTTTCAATTCATCTCACGTTTTACAAATACTTTACAATTTTAGATTTTCAGGCCGCGTCTGGTAAAAATGATGAAAAAAATCAGATCGAGATAAACCAAAAACGATTCGAAAGGTGAAAATAATAATTTATTGTAAAATTCAAACCAATACAATAGTTTTTTTTATTTACGTAAAATATCTCACAATTCTGACGTCATGGAGCAAAACACTAAAACTTTCAATAAACATAGATTAAGAATTTATTTAAATATATTGAAGCTAGAAAAAGGTTTAAAGTGCTTAACTACCAAGAGTGAGTTAGTTAAAAAGGCACAAAAATGCACTTTGGCTAATATTTGGAAGTCTATAATTCGATTGTTAAACCATTTTACAATCTAATCTTATTTTAAACTTACTTTAACGAAGAAACTATTATTAACATTTTTTAAATCAGCCCTATACTGTGCGCCAGTCTGAATACCTACATTAAAAAAAACTTGAAACTTTTCTTCTAATCAATTAAACCACAAAAATAGCTTTTCTTAAATTTCATTTTCTTACTGCCTGTTTGATTGATTCTTAACACCTACTCGTATTCCAATAAACTGTCTTCAAACTTATATACGAAATGACAGGAACAAGCAATTTAATTTATTTCCACTTATCCTGTTCTTTGGTATATACCATCGGATGAAATCACCCTTTTTAAATAGTTGTTGGATGACGATAATAATTATAATAACTACTTATCAAAATACAACTGATTGTTGAAATGTTAAACATGTAGTATGTATGTATATTTAGGAGTGTCAATGTCTATGCTTGTGATGTGATTTTTGAAATGATAATGCTAAATTTAATGTAATGAAAGCTCCATTTCATTTGCATTGATTATTAAATTGTGGTGTTATTGAAAATTTAAATGCTGTTTCTATCTCATTTTATTCAGTTTTGGTAATCTCAATATAAAGTTGAAATGTAGCCTTCATTAGCAATGCACTTTCAATGAAAATAAAAAGTCAACGCTAATGTTTCTGGAACCAATTTCTGATACAACATATCAACAAATTATTCATACAATTCTACGATTTTTTAAATATGCATACAATTACATAAAGTATATTTTCTACTGATTTAAGATTATCAAAAAATTTATTAAAATAATTGAAGTACACTTATGTATGAATACATTTTTAACATGTTGTATCGGATGCAATACTGTACAATGCTATAATTTATACATAAATCAGAATAAAAAAATTACTTGTAAAAAAAAATCTGTAATTTTGATTACAAGTGCATAAATTTAGAAACTTGTTGGACAATTTTAATTAACTACAGATTACAGAAATGTATAACAAATATTGGCTTATTACATATAATCAAAGAGGAAAAGAAGATTTGTGTTTTCATGTTTGCATAATCAATAAAATTCAATGAAACACGAGTTTCTATTTAGAACTTCAAAATAAACTTGATTGGATGTAACTCAATGCCTAAATAAATTGTATCTAACTAATAATTACCTTATCATCATTATCTGATTCTTCATTGCTTCCAACTTCACTTCCATTTTCAGACCCCTCCTTGCTTGCCTTGGCTTTCTCTTGGCGATCCATAACGCTCTGACGATGGCGTGTCTTCTTCCATGAATAATAGTATTTCACCAAGCTTGCAATTGATTTATCAGGCAACTAAAAATAAAAATTCACAATTTTTGGATTCAACTCAACTGTTACTTTTATTGAGTTTGGTTTCCTTAGCTTCAATTACCATTTGTCTTATACGATGGAAACTTTTTCCGTGGAACTGAAATGCTTGCTCGAACAGTACTTTGTCTTCAACGGTCCATTCATCAGGGAATGGTGTAAAATTTGCCAAGTCCATCACAGCACGTTCTAAATCGTGTTTGTGCCAAAATAACATACCCAGTGCTTGTTCACCATTGTAGCCATATTTTTCTTTGGCAACGGAAATATATTCTTCCACTGAAATTTTTTTTTTTAAATTAACACGAATTATAGAGATAAAATTGTGTATAGATTATAATAATTATTCAGGAAATAATAAAACTCTTTATAGACTAATTTAAAAAAAAAGATTCTCAGATGGAATTTATAAAATGTCGCCTTTGAGTTCCTTCTGCATAACTCAAAAAATTTTCTTTCAATCTGGTTTATTCTATTTTGGATTTGGATCGACATACGCTAAATTTTTCGAGAATATTTTAGTAGGTTTTTTATGTATCTCTTTTCGTCATCAAGTTAAATAATAGCCAGAATAGTTACGGAAAATCTCCCAATAAAATAAATAAGCTAACAGAACGAACGAAATGAATTTCAAATTATAAATGCAGCTGTATGTAAATTATTAATTTGCGGTCGCCGTGGTGTTTGCCGTTAAGATTTGGCATTAAACTTTAGGTCCCTTCCATTCATGTACAAATATAACACGCACAACATGAGTGGATGCCCTCCATGGGCTGTTGTGACATTAAAAGTAAAGTGGTTTAGTTGGCGCTAACCCGCTACACAGAATGTCCGGCGTTCACATCTCAGCAAAATCAAAATGAAAACACTTGAAAAAACAAATTTTTCTACATGGCACCACCTCATAGCAGCAAATGGCAAACCTAGAAAAGTAAAAATTTCCCAAGAAAAGTTTTCCCTTCGCCGTTCGAATTCGGCATAAAACGGGACCTTGCCTCTTCCTGCAAGGATGAAGATGGAAATCTGGTGACAGATATACTTACTTACTTTTGATGGCACAACAGCCCATGGAGGGCCTAGGCCGAGCTTTTTCGCATCCACTCATGTTGTGCGTGTTTTATTTGTACATGAATGGAAGGGACCTACAGTTTAAAGCCGAATCCGAACGGCGAAGGAAAAGCTTTTCATAGCAATTTTTACTCTTGTAGGTTTGCCATTGCCTGACAAGAGGTGGTGCCGTGTAGAAAAATTATTTTTTCTACTTTTTTTTTTGATTTTGCCTGTGCCGAGATTCGAACCCCGAACACTCTGCGTAGCAGTCCAACGCACTACCACTACGCCACAGCGACCAGATATCCAGGGCATAATAAGATTATGGAGGGAGCACTTTTCGCAGCTGCTTAATGGCGAATACGGCAATAATCCCGCCCCTGCGGAACCCACTCCGGAAACCCCAATCACTGACGGCGTTGAAGTACCGCCGCCTGACTATGAGGAGGTCTTAACAGCCATTGCTCGGCTGAAAAACAATAAGGCTGCAGGTGCAGATGGCCTGCCTGCTGAGTTGTTTAAGACCGGAGGCGAAGAGCTCAAAAAACGCATGCATGTGCTTCTATGCAGAATATGGTCAGATGAAAGCATGCCAAGTGATTGGAATCTCAGCGTACTCTGCCCAATCCATAAGAAGGGTGATTCCACGATCTGCGCCAACTACCGTGGGATCAGCCTTCTTAATATTGCATATAAGGTTCTATCGAGCGAACTGTGCGAAAGACTGAAGCCCATCGTCAACAAACTGATTGGACCTTATCAGTGTGGCTTCAGGCCTGGTAAATCCACCATCGACCAGATATTCACACTACGCCAAATCCTGGAAAAAACCCGAGAAAAACAGATCGACACCCATCATCTATTTGTCGATTATAAAGCCGCCTTCGACAGCACGATTAGGGATCACTTGTACGCCGCAATGTCTGATTTTGGTATCCCTGCAAAGCTCATTCGTCTTTGCAAAATGACACTGACCAACACCACCAGCGCAGTGAAAATTGGGACAGACCTCTCCGCACCATTTGATACCAAAAGAGGTTTCAGACAAGGTGACTCCCTATCGTGCGACTTCTTTAACCTAATGCTGGAGAAAATAATTCGAGCTGCGAACATCGACATCTCTGGCACTATCTTCTACAAGAGTGTCATGCTGCTAGCATACGCTGATGATATTGACATCATTGGCAAAAACGCTCGAGCAGTCAGTGCAGCATTCTCCAACCTGGAAAGGGAGTCTCGTCGTGTGGGTCTAGTGGTGAACGAGGACAAAACGAAATACCTTGTGTCAACAAACAAAGAGTCACGGCGTCTTGGACAAAATGTCACTGTTGACAACTACACTTTTGAAGTCGTCAAGGATTTCGTTTATCTAGGATCCAGCATAAACACCAACAATAATGTCAGCCTTGAGATCAAGCGGAGACTAACTCTTGCCAACAGGTGTTACTACGGGCTCAGTAGGCAATTGAGAAGTAGAGCCCTCTCTCGACCGACGAAAATAACGCTCTATAAGTCCCTCATCCTTCCCGTCCTAATGTATGGCGCAGAGACGTGGACATTGACCATCAATGATGAGAGACTGTTAGGAGCGTTCGAGAGGAAGATACTCCGTAAGATCTACGGTCCAGTATGCGTGGACGACGTGTATCGAATAAGATGGAACGATGAGCTGTATGAGCTGTACGCCGACACTGACATAGTCAAGCGTATAAAACTCCAGCGGCTTCGCTGGCTGGGTCATGTTGAGCGAATGGAAGAAAGCGCTCCGGCTAGAAAGGTGTTTTATTCGAACCACGGTGGAGGATCACGCAGAAGGGGACGTCCTAATCTCCGTTGGAAAGACCAGGTGCAGGGCAACCTGACTGCACTTGGCCTTATCAACTGGCGCCAGCGCGCGCATAGCAGAAGTGACTGGCGAAGCTTTGTGGAGGCGGCCAAGACCGATCATCGGTTGTAGCGCCAGCTAAGTAAGTAAGTATAGTTTTTCCCATCCAAGTAAAAATGTAACAAGCGCACGTGGATGCGAAAAGCTAAGCCTAGACCCTCCGTGGGCTGTTGTGCCATTAAAAGAAGAAGAATTATTTGAGCAGAATTTGAAATTGCATTAATAAATGGTTTCAATTTACAATGTAACAAAAATTTTTATCATAATTTCTAATATGATGTGGTGGTGGTAGCCATTTTAGGTTAGTTTGGAGTGGCTGTCCGGTACTGTCCTATACTACTCATATGACATTTTCGAAAAATTTGAGTGAGATTTTCATTTAGCAACTTACTAAGAGGATACGCATATATATATTTTATCCTTAACAGTCCTTAACAATTATGTAAAACACGTATTTTAAAATTCCTACCTACAACTTTGGATCAACTTTACTTTACAAAATACTCATCTGCCATGTGAAATGTATGCTTAAAAAAACAACTTATTACTGGAAATTTCATACAGTTTTCAATACTTTTATATATTGTATTTAGACAATATGTTAAAAACAAACGTAAACAAATAGATGCGTTTTAGAAAAACAGATATGTAATTTATGCTAAGTAGTATATAGTATAGTATAGTAAGACACACTTTGACAAATGAGACCTTTTGTAATATCATGTGGACCTGTGAACCGGTTCCGAGCGGAGGGTGAAATTTGTTACCACTTGGTGGATTTGCCACTGCCACTATGGAGTACTTGTACACTTTTTTATAATATCATTCCCTTAACATGGGCATGAATGTTAGAAGATTATGAATGATAATTAACCACCAGCCGCACGGGTGACTCATGTGCCCTACCCACTAGATTATCGAGATTATTACCGTACCACCACGAATATCGTTTGGCAGACGCAAGTGGATCATTTATTATTTTTATTTTTTTTAAAGTAATTTTCCCTTTTACAATTGTAGTTGCCAAAAATGCTTTTGCTCAAATGTTGCAAGCCGTTTCGCATACGCAAAAGCAGCTCGAGAGAACAAATGTAGCTGTGGCGAATCAAATTAAATATACGAAAACAACCATCTCATCAGGTAGAATGAACAAATTCACTTTAAATATATAAATAATGGAACAATCGAAGAAACAGAAAGAAATTTGTCCGTTACGAATGGAATCAAGAAAGAAGCTGAAAACACTAAAAGTAGGTACAGAATTAACAATATTCGAAATTGTTGATAGTATGCACTAAAGTAATAGTAATAGAAAGTAATAGAAAATTGTTACAAACAAAAAAAAAAAAAGTTAATTTTTTAGGAAAAATCTTTTTTTTTGAGTTCTTTTTTTTTAAAAAAAAAAGGCACAACAGTCCATGGGGGCTTACTACTTCTTGATTTTGCTGTGACGAAATTTGAATACCGGACACCGCGTAGCAGATCAACACACTACCAACTACACCACGGCGACCATTTTGTCCGAGGTCGCTGATTATAAATCCGTGGTAAAAAATTATTTGAAATTCAAAATGGCTGCTTTACACGCAACTGAATAATTTTCTTTCTTTTGCCATTTTGAATTAAATCGTGTGATGGCCACAGATTATGGTTTTCTTTTGTAGAGTTTTACTCGAGAGCTACCGATTCATATTATGTATAAAATTATGTATATATAGCATTTTACTAAAGTAAACATTTTAATAAATTTATTGTTCTTCACATTTTGGAACCAACTACTCAGAATGATCTATAGTTAAAATGCTAAAAACAATAATTATTGTCTTAAAACTAAATAATTTTGGCTTTTTTATTTGGAACGATTTCCTGGGGAAATTATATCGCAATCACTTTTAATATCACCGATCTAATTTTTGCTTACATAGTAGGTACAACTTACATTTAGTATCAGGAATCTCACGAGTAGGGGACCAAACAAGCAAGGCGCGGTCATTAAGTAACTCTGGTTTTCTTTCTGGTTCTGGGACTAAAATTGGACAAACAGCCTGATAGTCACGACCAACTCGAATTTTTTCTGTAAAAAGAAATTAAGAAAATAATGGAATATTGAAATGATAGAAAAAACTTTATGAAAATTGTCAAATTCAATTATGCACCTTCATATTCGCTTTGTTTATTTTTAGATTTTCCATTTCTTTTGATAGCTACAAAAAATAATAGAAACGAGATTTTACTCTTTACTTAAATATGAATGTTGCCAGGAAACTTACAATTGTCATCATCGGAACTTGTTTCGGGAGTTCCAGTACCGCCAACAGCACCACCGCCCGTTACACCTCCTCCTGAACTAGCACCATGACCATTGGGACTAGGGCCGCGCGATCGGCGTCCATTACGCACCAACTCCGTGTTTCGCTCCGCCAAGACCATTTTATCACGGATCAGTTTGACTCGATTATTTTGTTTCTCCAGTGTTGGGCTATTTCCTCAAACTTTCAAACGTACAATTTTTTCCACCACCTACAATTCAATTGAAATTGAAAGTGTTTTACTTTGTATTTAATATTCCTCTTTCTCAGTAATCTTTTTGGGAAAGTATTTATTTTAAACAAATATAAATAGAGAAACGAAATCGAACTGAAATTTGCTTCAGTAGCAGAAGCCAGGCAAAAAGGCAGACCATCATTATGCGTTTAAAGCATGCAATGCGAGTGTCTCAACTCGGCACAGCGCACTTTCACCGCAAACAGCCGTAGACCGTAATGTTTGCAAATGTGAGGTCAAAAAGCAGCCAGCCACACAACCACAGCTGAAATCCTTTATTTGAATTGAATTACAAAACTTTTTTTTCAACTCAAAATTATCATTTCTTTCAATTATTTAACATTTTACCTTAAACGTTAGTTTTCCTCGTCGATTCGGTGATTTTTCACAAGTTTTACCCGTTTGTTCACTCTGCCGATTTTTCTCACACAATAAATGCTTATAAATATTTTCCTCCACTCCACAACAGTAAAAATAATATTTAAAATGTATATTCTTTCAATTAATTTTTTCTCCCAAAATGAATTCAATTAGCACTATCGACAAATAATTCACAGAACAAATTTCAATAACTGCAGCAAGCAACAGCAGCATTCGTACATCTGCCCGTATCACAACTTCTCGTCACAATGGGCAAGTAAAATTCTCAGCAAATGAATTTCAAGTTTTTCGTTCGCGTTTCTGCTGAATTAAGTATACACACAGCTCACATTTTACAAAACGACCATATTTACTGCGTACGTAACTACAAAGACGCCAATTATTCCTTTTATTAGTACATGTTCTTTTACACTTTTATCAGACAGAAATCTTTATTTTAAACAAATTAATTATTTATTATGCACTTTAATTGCAATAAAATTCAATTTAATATAAATCTGACGAACTTTCAGTGACACATTTGAATTTACGATATTTTCTGACGCTCTCCCTATTCCGCGTAGTAGCTTCGTTTGAGCGATGTTCAGGAAACAATTATATGAAATGCAATGCTGTATATAATTATACGTAGTAGATCTTTGTTCGAGTACTTGGCAATGTCGAGACTCAACGCCATGTGTAAATTGTTTAGCGTTTAATATTACGCTGCAAAAAGACCTAATTGTGTATACGCGTCAAAAGAAATGCTACCAACGCTGCATTTAGACATACTGAACGAACGAAAGAATCTTCATTCGTTCGGCCGGTGTTTACAACATTTATGGTTTGGCGTTGAACATTGTGTTCGCTACAAAATTTTCAGGAACAATGTTCAGGCGGTATTAACGGTCACATCATGGACACCAGTTGTAGTCGCGTCAAAATAAAACGACAAATTGAGAGAGGGAGCGAGAGAGTAAAATTTTACTGCCACGGTCACCTAATAATTTGGTTTTCGATATGGAAGCAGCATATCTAAGCAGCATTAAATTGTGAAATTATTTGCAATATTCACTTTTAGGAGAATAATAGTACACTCTTGGTGAAAATGTATGCAATATACAAATAAAACTGCCCAATGTCAATACTTACCTTTGTTTACATTTATATTTGCTTGGATTTTAGCGAAATAAAATAAATTCACCTGTCCAGTAAACATAAAAATATTCAAGAGGAAAGAAAAATTTTTATACTATTATCTTGTTTGTTTTATGTTTCTAATTTTGATTATTATGTTCCGAATTTTTGGCAAGTTCATCAGTTAGAGTATATTCTATTTTAAAACAGGCTTCCATAGCTCGTTAAGTTTACCATAGAGAGGATAACACTTTACTTTTAGTGGCACAACAGACCATGGAGGGCCTAGGCCGAGCTTTTCGCATCCACTCATGTTGTGCGTGTTAAATTTGTACATGAATGAAAGGGACCTACAGTTTAATGCCGAATCCGAACGGCGAAGTGAAAAGCTTTTCATAGCAATTTTTACTCGTGTAGGTTTGCCATTGCCTGCCAAGAGGTGGTGCCGTGTAGAAAAATTATTTTTTCTACTTTTTAATTTTTTGATTTTGCCTGTGCCTGTGCCGGGATTCGAACCCCGGACACTCAGCGCAGCAGTCCAACGCACTACCACTACGCCACAGCGACCACAGAGAGGATAACAACAATACGCATATATAAAACAGGTAGATTAGACAATCGTTTCGGAACCAGCGATGATTCCTCATCAGTGATCCTAGTAGCTTTTGTTTGTGATTTCTATAATCCATATAAATTACTAATATGTGAAAATGTAATCGAGAATTGCCAATTCAAGAATTCCAAATATTTCACTCAATGGTACTATTGCAATAGAGATACAACACTGTGTCATATAATTATAATTGTTGTTGAAAACACAAAGAAATATCACTAACCACGCAGCATTTTTGATGCTGCAACTATCTTTTTCTTTTGCTTATAAATTTTTTTTACATAGGGAATGGGACAGAGTTGCAACGTTAGTGTTTTAGTCGACCTTTAGTTAAACATTTCGACTTTTTATATCCAAATTTGAAGTGTCAAGAACGATCGAAAATCGACTATTAATTTCGACTTTTCAATTTCGTTGCCTTTTTAAAATTAATATTATTACGTTTTTCACATTTATTTTTTTCCACACATTTTTCCAGATGTGATTTTGCATATGCAATTATGGGCACTAGTAAATTTTATCATTTAGTTTTAAAATAATGGTATATTTTTCTCCTCTTGAACATTTTTATGTTTACTGGAAAGAAAATAAAATGATTCTAAAGCTGCGGCAGAAGCTTATAATGGATTTTAAAAAGATTTGATTGCCTTCCCGTAAGCATGACACACCATATCTTTTAACATATGATAAGAGTAAGCATTATTTTCCGAAAATTTTTAATATTGTATACAAAAATGTTTTTTTTATTTTCCATACAATAAAAAGTAGTTATAAGTAGTTACCTATCAAAACACTTTTATTTCTTTTTTTTTTTTTCCATAGAAAGTAGATTCGGTGAAAAGTCGATTAAGTGACTTAAATGGACCACAAAATTCGATTAACAGACTTTTTATTTCTGATCAATCCAAAAATCTAAAATCGATTTTTGTCCTGAGTTGCACATCTTTGACCAGCGAACTCGAAATGTATACATGGAAATAGTAAGTGTTATGTTTCTGTGGATAAATTGGTAATGAAAATAATTTGTCGGTTCAAGTTTGTATTTTGAAAATAATCCAGGTTAGCTTATTGGTCTGCTTTTAGACAAGGAAACTTGTTGCTAGCTACTAACAAATGTAATCAGAAGAGAGAGGAGACAAGAAGGGAATAATAAAAGTTTATCGGGTAGCATTTTAAAAACCTTTAACAGTTTTGTAGTTTTTACCTTTATTGCTTTTTGAAGTTTACTTTTTTAGAATCGATAACCGCAAAAAAAAATTTAACTACACTTAGGTTGTGGTTATATTCAAATTTTACTCGGCGAACACCATGCTATTGTTGTTGGCCGAAAGGAAAAAAGTAACTTTGCAACGAACACCAATGTAATCACTACACCGAGCACGAGAGTAAAATATGAAGTGTTCGTCGAACAGCGAACACCAATGTAACCAGCACCTTAGCAGCTTACACGAATGAGTGAAAATATTAGAAATTTAACTGTCAAAACAATAAAGAGAGAGTACGCTATAGTGTAAAAGTGAGACTCATTTGCTTCAGTCAAATTAACTTGTTGAGTGCGACATCTAGTGTAACATATTGAAGCAATCATTGAAAGCGTTGCCATGTATAATTTATTTTTATGCATAAATTCATATAATTGCATCAAGTATACTAGGTAATGAAAAAATGTTGTGATTTTTAATGTTTCACTCAAATATCGTTTTATTTACAAAATTCTTTATTATTTAATTGCAGTAGGGGCTATTTTTTGAAACTCCTTAAAATATTACCTATTAACAATCAATTTATAAATTTTAAAATTATTTTTTGTTTTAATTGCAGCGATAGCGTGTCTTCACTCTCAGTTAATTTTGTTGATTCGTGCATGCTATAAAATATTGAAAGTTATAAATGTATAACCAAATAAAATCTTTATATTGTGCATATTTATAATTCCAAGTTATGATATTAATTATTTCGCGTTTTGAAATAGATAAACGTCAAATATTAATGAAATTTCAAATTCGTGTCGGGGTTGATAGCAATAAGTTATGGCATCTGAATCATTATACGGTTTACGAGTCATTAGTATTTCGCTTTCTTTTGTTGGTTTGCAAATGAAAATAAGCCGTTTAGTTGTGATGAAACGTTGTATTATAACTGGCCCTACTTTTGTATATGGTGAAGTGACATTTTATAACTTCACGATACTTTACGTTCGTTATAACGAGAGCATAAGCGCTGCCCGTTTTAATGCAATCCTCATAAAATAATACTAGGTACAGTTTGTAGGGGAGGTAGCAGCAACTTTTTATGGTAAGGCACCTTAATTTACACATTCTATATCAATATGCAAAAAAATATATTAAAAAGATTTTGGAAAAAGTGTGACATGGAAAAAAAAATCCGCAATTGCCAATGAGATTAGTGTATTCGAAATATATAGAAAAAATCATTCGCTTTTTAAGTATAATTGGACTCAAAACAACAACAATTTTCACTGAATTTTATATTTTAAATAATTTCAAATATCAACACTGTATGGTACACATATCTGCATGAAAGAAATGTCAAAAAGTTATTGTCATTCTTATTTTTTCATTCTGTTGTAGTTTCTGAGTAAAAGTTGTGCGAAATAAGAATTTCTTCAGATTTTGATTTGTTAAATTTTTTAAACAATAAAATTGTCATTTTGAACGAATTGGAATTAATCAAAAAACGACACATAGAGTTTAAATAAAGGAAATGGCCACACAGGCTGCTGAGACGGGACTTCAACAGAAGTCAAAGAGACCTTCAGGTACTGAGTTATGGATATCTGACGTCAGTATAGGGAAGTAAGAAGTGGTGGTGGTAAACAATGACTAATTCTATTGATTATTTCTGAGCATTTAAAAATTATTTAATCACTTCGGAGTATATGTTCATATATATATATATATATGTGCGTATGTGTACGTCGTAAATAGATAACAAATGATTTCCACCACTGCTTTCTCTTTTCTGGAACTTACGTTACCATATTACAATCTCATCATGATACCAAATGGCATTTTGCACAGATTCTGCTTTCAAGCAACAACGTCTGCCCGCCTGGCAACCTGTTCTAACCGCTGGTACTGTATTGCCAACCTTTTTTATCATCGGCATACTATTTATTCCTGTTGGAGTAGCGTTACTTTATTTTTCGGATGAAGTCAGTGAGTATATCATTGACTATACGAATTGTCCGAAGGTAGGTCAAACTAATCTAACATGCGCCCAGTACATTAACGAGAATCCCAGCGCAACATGCGAATGTTTAATTGAATTTTCACTTCCCAAGGATTTTTCAGTAAGTATCACGTATCATATCACATTTTAGTGTAAGATTATAAAGCCAAACATAGAGTTGTCGCGTTGCACAGGTGCACAGGGTTCAAATCTCGGCAGGCAAAATCAAAAAGTTAAAAAAACTATTTTTCTATTCGTACCACCTCTTAGCGGGCAATGGCAAAACTGCAAGTGTAAAAATATTTCCTATGAAAAGCTTTTCACTTCAAAAGGCTAGGAAGTAGAATCCCAAACCAGTAAGCTTTACATCACCCAACATCTGGAAATCTGATAGCATCATTCATTAACTTAGGCAATGAATGATTTCGAGCAAGCCTTATCGGTCAATCACACTTCTGTCATCAGTGGCAAAGTTTTAAGACAAATTTCATAGAAATTAAATTCATCCACGGTGTTCAATGCAATTCCAATGTAAAAAAAAGTAACGGCCTCAGCCAAGTAAACCATGTAGTCCTTTCAACATTAAGGAAATATGGAGGTCCTTTATCTTGTACATGCTAAAAGCAAAGTTAAAGAATATCAAATTTTTTAACTCTTTTCGCTGAAAATTTTGTTGGTTATACACATTTACATTTACATATTTTCCGTGTCTGAGTTTTGGGAAGAAAATACAAATAGCTTGCGAAATCTATTCCACTTTTTTCATAAATTTTTCATTAAAATTTTCAACTTAATTACTATTAATCTTTATCCAAATCGGACTATCGGTTTGGTCTTTTCACATTATGTATAAAATTCCCTCGGAAGAATCGGATTTTTTTTTATTTACAAGTTTTATATGATTTGATCATGTGTAACAAATAATTATGAGATGATTTTAGTAAAATTACGCTTTTATTATTTTTTTTCTAAATAACAGTAAAAAGTTTTTGTTTGAAATCTTGAATAAAATTTAGAAAGAAAAATTGTATATTTTGAGTAAACAAACTCGAGTTTAACTATTTTCCTCTATGACGTTAGAGTTTTCTGTAATCCGAGGTTAAACTCCAAAGTTAGATGATCCAATGTTTAAGTTTTTGGCTTTCAACATGTATAAGCCTGGTTTTTCTATCAAGAATATGAAACATTAGAAATAAGGGCTGAGCGATTAATCGTTTAATCAAAAATTCTGATTAATCAAATACTTGATTAATCGACTATTCGGTTAATCAACATTTTGATTAATCAAAAAGATAGTTAGTTATTCGAGTAATAAAATAAAAAGGAATGGAACGGGCCAAAAATGTGCTTCATGGCTAAAGATGATTTTTTGATAAAAAACAGGATATTCTGCAAACTTTTGCAGATAAGTTTCGGGGCTTCAAATGATCACGAGGGTTCACTTCTTGTGTTAATTTGATCTTGTAAGGGTGTAGGCCAGGATCTTTACGCAAAATTCGCCACGATATGGACTGAGAAATTACAAATTCCTGTGAACGACTTCGAATCGACTGATTTGACTTATTTTGAACTGAAGCACTTATGGCTGCGATATTTTTATTTCAAGCGACAAGCTTGAAACGTTTATAAACGTTGGATAAATTTAATTGTGCTTCACTTACAGTCCAACACTATATTAAAGCTGACATAATATTAAAGCTGACCAGCAGAAACTTACTTTACTTACTTTTGATGGCACAACAGCCCATGGAGGGCCTAGGCCGAGCTTTTCGCATCCACTCATGTTGTGCGTGTTATATTTGTACATGAATGGAAGAAACAGCAGAAACAGCTAATTCAAATTCAAAGTTGAAGACTGATTATGAGTGGCGACTTTAATGCGAAGCTTCTTCACTGGAGATCGAGGTTAACCACAACTAACTGTAACACGTTAACTATATAAACCCGCTAAAGAAACAGGATGTGACTAGGTAAATCAGCTTATTGGTCGACTTCTTCGTAGTAAATGTGTCTGAAAACTACCTAGTACATGTATATGAAGGGACTGATGTGTGTTCCGAGTATTCGCCTATCTATCTAGTTATAAACGAAAATTTTGACGTAAAAGAACAAACACAAACGAATTGGGAATGCTTCAAACATAAAGTCAAGGAAAAAATTAACTTTAAAAATCCACTAAAATCTGTCTCCCAGATTAATGAAGAAGTGCCTAGTATTTACTCTGCAAATTCAAAACCTGGTTCAGCATACCTGCACTAACAAACAACAAACGAAACCCCATAGTCGTCTGCATGCAAAACACAGAAAAATTGTAACAAACCAGACAACCCCTACTCAAATCTGAATTTAATAAAACAACCCAACACTTAAGGCAGGAAATTATGGAAGTAAAAACACAAATCCAACCAACACCTGGAAGAACTTACAGCTGGCAACAGTACAGATTAATCCTTATAGAAATGTACAAAAAATTTAAATATACCTATTTTGTTAAACCCACTTATTAAAAGATAAGATGGATCTTGGGCCAAAAGTGACCTCGAAAAAGTTGAAGTCTTTGCCGCCCACCTCGCAAAAACCTTTCAGCCGTGTGAAAGTCAACAAGTGGAAACCTTCACAGAAATACAGCAAGACCAACATAACATTTCATTAAGAAATGTTAATGAAATTATTTCAGAAATCAATAGCCTAAAAAAACTAAGAAAACACCTGGGATCGATGTCATCACAGCAGAGACTCTGAAAATCTACGACAAAAAACGATGTTAAAACTAACAAACATTATAAATGCTTGTTTTGAGTTAAAATACGTACCAAGCTGTTGGAAAATATCGGATGTGATAATGATTGCAAAACCTGGCAAAACTCTACGAACCATCTTCACCTACGAACCACCGTCCTATCTTACTGTTGTCAATAATGTCTAAAATCGTAGAAAAAATCATCTTAAAGCAGCTGAAGTAAATCATTGAAAATAAAGGCATCAGGCAAAATACAAAAAAAAATAAAAGTACAAAAAAAAAAATTTTCTACACGGCACCACCTCTTGGCAGGCAATGGCAAACCTACAAGAGTAAAAATTGCAATGAAAAGCTTTTCACTTCGCCGTTCGGATTCGGCATTAAACTGTAGGTCCCTTCCATTCATGTACAAATATAACACGCACAACATGAGTGGATGAGAAAAGCTCGGCCTTAGGCCCTCCATGGGCTGTTGTGCCATTAAAAGAAAGAAGAAACGCACCATGGCATATAAGGAAATCGGACTTTCACCGTGATCTTGGCATAACAACGGTGGCTGAAGTCATAGAACAACAAGCATCATCTCATGTTACAAGAATAGATCAACACTTCAACCCTAAGGCGCGTAGCCTTTTCAATAGATCAGAGCTGACTATAATTTATTTTCTTTGTATTTGATTGCAAATACATAAATATTTTACTTTACTTAAATTACTTGAGTGTTAAGACTAGGTGTAATTCAATGAAACAAATTTAAAACTTATAACATTTGATTAAAAATTTTAAAAAATGTAGCCGTTGTCTTGGAATTTTAAAATTAAACTTTTTAGCCTGTTGCATAAATATGCGCGTCTATGAGCTAAATCTAATGATATCAATTTGAGCAATTTTTGTTTGGTTCTTTAATTTAAAAGTCAAATAGTACAACTATTATTTCTTGCAAAAACCAATAAAAATCAGAACGTTTTATTTAGCCTATAATAATAAAACTCACAAAATAAATACATTTTTAATATCTGTGTTTTGCTATACATTCGTAAACTCGTCCCTGTGTGGACAATCATCCAAAAGTGAGAATGACTAGAATTACAAGTACTTATATCGTAATGAACACAAACCCAAAAAAAAGGCTTTTGCCCAAAACTATTAAACAACCTTTCGTACTTAGTTAGGACGTCCTCTCCTGCGTGTTCCTCCACCGTGGCACGAATAAAACTCCCTTCTAGCCACACAGCCTTCTTCCATTTGCGCAACATGACCCAGATACATGTCGTCGATACATATTGGACCATAGATCTTACAGAGTATCTTTCTCTCGAACTCTCCTAACAGCTTCTCATCAGTGGCGGTCAATGTCCGTGTCTCAACTTCATACATAATTTTCGTCGGTCGAGAGAGGGCTTTGCTGCTCAATTGCCTACTGAGCCCGTAGTAACACCAGTTGGCAAGGGTTAATCTCCGCTTGATCTCAAGGCTGACATTATTGTTGGTGTTACTGTTGGATCTTAGGAAAACGAAATCATTGACGATCTCAAAAGTATTGTCAATAGTGACATTTTGTCCAAGATGCTGTTTTTCATTTTGCCCTCGTTCACAACTAGACCCATTCGACGAGACTGAGTTTCCAGGGTGGAGAATACAGCACTGGCTAGCAGCATGAAACTCTTGTAGAGATAGTACCAGAGATGTCGATGTTCGCAGCTAGAATTATTTTCTCCAGCATTCGGTTAAAGAAGTCGCAGGATAGGGAATCACTTCGTGTAAATCCTCTTTTGGTATCAAATAGCGCGGAGAGGTCCGTTCCAATTTTCAATTCAGCCGAGAGAGAGACTTCCTCATAGTCGGGCGGCGGTACTGAACAAGCACTCTGCAGTAAAACTTCGAATTTTTTTTAGAAAATTGTTTTTTGATTTCTCTTTGTGAATGTTTTTTTCTTTCAACCATAATTCTTTCTCTAGAAGCTACTCGAGCAAATTTGGAAAATTATATTTTTTGGGGTCATCCGCTCTGGCAGCACTCCATTACCTATAAACCTCGATATCTGTCGTTCTTTAGGTCGAATTAACTGCTCCGAATCTTGCTTGCACCAGAGTAAACATCCACTAAGCACAAATTTATGAAAAAAGTGATAAAGTTTCTCAAAAAATTGTTATATTTTAACACAAATGAAAAATTTTAGAAAATTTAAATGAGGATGTTTACATAAGGTAGTAAGAAAAACCCGCACAATTATTACCTTTCTTTTTACACGGGTAGTAAGAAGCGTCAATTACATATAAATAACTAAAATTATTTTCCTTTTTCTTAGGGCAATGTCTACATGTACTATGGCCTTAGCAATTACTATCAAAACCATCGTCGTTACGTGAAATCACGCGATGATGAGCAATTATTGGGAGAATTATCGATGACACCCTCCACGGATTGTGTACCATTTGCGTATATCGATGAGCCGAATATGGCGAATGTACCAATTGCGCCTTGTGGTGCCATTGCCAATTCGCTGTTTAATGGTAGTAAATTTTCCTCCAGTATTTTGTTATTTAACTAATGTTATATTTTTTTAGACACATTAACGCTTAGCTACGGAACAATTGAGGTGCCTCTATTGAACACCGGAATTGCTTGGCCATCGGACAAGAAAATAAAATTTCGAAACCCAAAAGGAAATTTGCAAACAGCATTGAAAAATTTCAGCAAACCAAAGTTTTGGAAGAAGCAATTGTGGGAGTTAGATCCGGAGCATCCTGATAATAATGGTTTTCAAGTACATACAATTCCATTACTTCTCTTCTCTTCTGATTTGATAGTCGTATTTATTAGTAAATGATTTGTTTTTAAGAATGAAGATTTAATCGTTTGGATGCGTACAGCTGCTCTACCAAGCTTCCGTAAACTCTACCGTCGCATAGATCATTCAAAAGCAAATTTCCAAGATGGTTTAAAAAGTGGCGATTACACGCTTAGCGTTACTTATCGTAAGTTTTTATTTTTTATGTAGTTGAGCAGCGGCATATACATTTTAATAAATTCTTTTCTTTTCAGAATATCCCGTAACGTATTTTGATGGAACGAAAACAATGATTTTATCAACAACGTCACTGCTTGGTGGAAAAAACCCATTCCTTGGTATTGCGTATATTGTTGTCGGGTGTATTTGTCTCGTTCTTGGAATTGCCTTACTATTCATACATATCAAGTGTAGCAAAAGGTTCGTAGAGGCAGTTACTAACTACTATGCTGTTGAAGTGTTATCAACGTTAATTTTATAACAAACACTCTGCGACAAAACCAAACACTCACTTCAAAAATATCAATATGCTTGAGGGGAGGAAAATTCGAAAAGGAAAAATGTTGTCGCAGAGTGTAACAGTAGCTCAACGCGTTATCAATCTATTTAGAATTTCGTTCAAAAAAAAAAAAAAAAAATTAAGTTAAAGATAAAGCTTACAATTTATTTCTTCGTTTGATTTCAGCACTACGGAAATGATAAATGTGAATCCACGCACACCATACTCGTAAGCGCTGAAGTACGTAATTTTAGTATAGTAGCAATTGCAGTCGCCAATTGACGTCAATCAATCCAAAGAAATAAATGCGGGCAAACACACATTAAATTTCACATGCCCATATAGTTTCAAATGTTAATGCTTTGTTTCTTGTTTTTCTTGAATTGCTTTTTTTCATGATTAAAATACATACATTCAAAATTGATACCTAAATGCATCGTTAAATTGTTATTAGTTACATATGTAATAAGTATATCTAAACTATAATATTTTACCAATATTTTCATGCAGTATATGAACCCACACTTAAATAATTTATGTATCCCATTTTTTACTACAATATTATTTTTAACTTAGCACATAACTAAATTAATGTAAAATGTGACAAGTTTCTAAAAATAAAATTATTATTGATATCAATTACAAATTACTTTGCTTTGATTTACATTTTTATAATTTTTTAATCGTTTAATTTTCTTGGTTATGCCATGTCCCTTAGGAAGGCGAGGTTGCAAAGATAATGAATAGTTTTGGCACGTTAAACATAAATATTTCTGTACAGTTTGTTCTTAAGTATGAACGAACAATGAACCAATTTTAGAAATACAATATAAATGCTTACATTAATTTTTGCTGAAAAGTAGGCAGCGAGACAAGTATGATAAAATCATGGATGTATGTATATACTCCTATATAGGGTGGTTCATTTAATATTTGGAATTTGAATTACTGGTTATCTTGAGTGTGGCAAGTCTATTATTCGTATTATGACGCAAAAGTAGTTGTCTATTTGCGATTGGCGAAATGGGTCGTTATACGCTTGAACAACTAAAAATTTACTTGCAAAATGGTGAATCTTCCTCCGAAAGTGACGTTAGAAAATTATGTCCAAAATTCGGTAGAAGAGAATCGTCTTCCACGCAATTTGTGGGTTAATTTATGAAACGTGTGCGTGTGATCTTTATTGGAAAAAACAGCATGTTTTCGCGCTCGTACTCCAATGCACCCTCAACGAGTAACTGTTTGGAGTGGTTCTTGGATCGAATGTTTTTCTTTGAAAATGAGGAAGGAAGTTGCGTTACAGTGCGCTACCGCACAATGATATTTTAGAAGATATGGACATAGACAACCATTGGTTCCACCAGGATGGCGCGTCTTATCTACCAAGCCATTCAACAATCGATCTTTTGCGTGGGAAGTTTGAAAATGGCGTTTAACCGTTTTGGTGATGTGCCTTGGCCACCACGCAGTTGAGATTTGACCCCGAAAGACTATTATTTGTGGGGAGTTGTTAAAGATAAGTGTTACGCTAACAAACTAGCAACAATTGTGGCTCTTAAGGACGAATCAGTCAATCGGTCAAGTATAAATCCAATGAAACGAAAATGTGCTGAAAAAGATGACGTAGTCATTTGAATGAAATAGTGTTCCAAAACTAATCGGAAGGATTATACTTTCGAATAATAAAAACCACATTTGAAAAAAATGATTCGTTTCTAATTTACACCAAAATCAAACCCTAAATTATAAATGGTCAACCCTGTATATGTTTGAAAAATCGTATCCAATGTATATGTTGCAGGACCTTGTACTTGTTACACAAAAGTCGAAAGGCGCCTTACAGTAAAGAGATGTTTGCTTGGAAGCTGTACGACGAGCAACTGTTTGGAGTAGTTCTTGGAACAACCATTTTTCTTTGAAAATGAGGAAGGAAGTTGCGTTACAGTGCGCTACCGCACAATGATATTTTAGAAGATGCGGAAGTTTTAGAGAAGTTCATAGTCTTGGCCTATCATATATCCTGTCTTATAACCTATCGGAAGAAACCATACTTTCGTACTGACGCTAACTTTTAATCCCAATAAAGAAGAGACTAAGACTGATTAGAGCTTAATCCTTTTTTTAACGGCAGCTTTACATATTATATTGTAATATAATACGTTTAAAAATTATTTTACATTATCGATAAGTAAATCATCATCTGATGATTCCCTTTCAAAACCCACTCAAAAGAGTTCCTAGTTACATTGCAGATGAGAAAACATATGATACTTAATAATGCGGAAGTTTTAGAGAAGACTATGAGGTTGGCCTATCATATATCCTGTCCTATAACCTATCGGAAGAAACCATACTTTCGTATGGTTTGCCCATTTGCTGTCGTTTTAAATTTTCGAGCAAAATGACATTTTAGTAACATTGTAGTGTTTTCGAGTAATATGAAAAATTCGCAGTTATTTATCGCATTTATAAAAAAAAGGTAGTACATGGTAAAAAGATACAGTTCAGTTTTATATACTCACTTTTTATAAACTTAAAAAGGATCAAGAAATACTTAAGCAAATTATGTAATACCGCATAAATTCTTATCGACGTGTGACCACGTTGACCACGCGCAACATACTTTGAAAAAAAAAAAATTGATATTTGAATGAAATGTTCTGATTTGTTAAGAATACTGAAGCAAACTTTTTTTGTTTTTTTATATCGTTAAAAAATATTTTATTAATTTTTTTATTAAGTACAAATTTGTTTCCTTGACTCCTGTGAAATTTGTGAAAAGTGAGTTGCGAGGGGCGACGTACGTATGTAATGTGGCACGTGTTTACTTATATACTTGACACTTAAATACTATTTACTTTAATAAAGGAAGTAAAACACTTCGATTGAAGTAACAGCGACCGCACTGTTTTCTTCATTCTTGCTCTGTCTGTTCCGTCAATTTTTCCTGAACACGCCCGGATAGTGCTCTGATCACAAAAAGATGCACAATATTGAGTTCTTAACAGGCTTTGGACATGCATTCGTTAAAATAGTATCGAATTGTGTTAGAAAAGTATTTTTTTAATCAAAAGTACTTTAATTATGAAAAAATAATATTCATTCGAGAGAACTTAAAAATTAAAGCTAATGAATGATGTCAGTAATTATAAAATAATTTTTTTTCTAAAAGTTTCCAATAGTTTTTCAAATGAACACATAAGTGGAAAGAAAATATTACTCCTATTACTCTTATCTAAGTAAATACATATTACTCTTATCATACATAGTCTAGCGCAATTACTTTTAATAACACTTCCCATAACAGCAGCCGAGATAGAAGCTGTGATTTATAACAATGTGCAACAAAAGAAAATGTTGTGGTAGCCAGCATTCGAGCACGCTTGCTTAGCTCGAATCTATTGCTTTATTCGTCCAGTTTTCTCGCTATTGAAGCTCGAAAATGCTATGTACGTAATGAGCTGTTGGTATAGAAAGTTTTTATAAACAGGAAGATTTGCAAATGTGTAAAAATTTAAATACTTTCTGCAGTTAATGCGGTTTTTACTTTTATAGTATAAGAAATAAATTTTGTTGCTTGCGCATTTTGGTGAAGTTGATTGACGAATGATGGTACAGGAGCTTCTGTTGACCAGCTTCTGCCATTTAGACGGTTATGCGCTTGTTCAACAGCAAACAGCTTTTCATCTGTGAAGCCCGTCCAACAACCCGACGTTGAAGTAAGCGACATCTTTGGAGTCGTACGCGCATGTTTTCATCCGTAAGTAACTGGCCTTTTTGGAGCTTGTAAGCATTGAGCCCTAGTTAGTTTCTTGCTATGAGTCAAACTGATTCACGATTGATGCCAGTTTCGTGAGCAACTTTTCTCATGGAAACCGTTGAATTACGCTGCACCCGGTTTTGAACGATTTTGCGATTGCAGGAAGTATTGACGGTGAGTTTTCTGCCTCTTCCTGGACGATCACCGTCATGACCCAGCTCTTTAAACAGTTTAACTGCACGAGAAAATAACGAGCAGGCAATGCAAAGCTGCCGCGCAGTCACACAATTACGTTTGACTAGTTGGTGCAATGTTATAATATCTGACCGATTATTTGACATTGTAAAAACTGAAATAGCTAAATAAAATTTAGACTAGAAAAAAATTAAATCAGATGTACTCTCGATTTCGTAGAATAATACAAGAATAAAGACAATTGCAGACAAATTACGATACTTTTTCTATAGCGCGAAGAAATTGTATACACTTTTTAATTGTCACCCTGTATAACAATACGACAGAATAAAACAGTATATATTGACCCCTATTCCAGATGCCGTTGTAACAGTTACGAATTCGTAACTCCATTTACAGCTTGAATTTGTAAATGCAACGACGAACTCGTAATTGTTCCGATGGATTTCGTAGGGGGATAATTTAGTGGAGTATTAGGAAAAAATTGGGGGGATCTGGGTGTTTTGAATAATTTGAAAATTATTTGTAATGCCAAATACTAAATCTTTTATTAATATTTGCCAACCTAAATGGGAGTTTAAGCCCTAAGGCTCCTACAAGTGGCAACCATTTTTTCTTAATTTGTATTTTAGGTAGCGATAATACACACAAAACATGTTTACTGCGGTAACTAATTTTCAGGCCAGTGTGCGACTTGTCGTGTACGTGACCTCTCCTTTGCTATTGGTTGTCCTTACTTACTTACTTAGTTACTTACTTAAATAGTTGGCACTACAACCGATGATCGATCTTGGCCGCTTCGATAAAACTTCGCCAGTGGCCTCTGCTATGCGCGCGCTGGCACCAGCCTAGATTAGGACGTCCTCTTCTGCGTGTTCTTCCACCGTGGCTGGAATAAAACACCTTTCTACCCGGAGCGCCTTCTTCAACGAAGCCGATAGATTTTTATCCTCTTGACTATGTCAGTGTCGGCGTATAGCTCATACAGCTCATGGTTCTATCTTATTCTACACCTTATCCACGTATGTATATTGGACCATAGATCATACGGAGTAACTTACTCTTGAACGCTCCTAATCATTGTTGGCGCCATACATCAGGACGGGAAAATTATGGACTTATGGAGCTTTATTTTCATTGGCCGAGAGAGGGCTCCGCTTCTCAATTGCCTGTTGAGCCCGTAGGCAACACCTGTTAGCATTTTAGGTAAACTAAATCCTTGGCAACTTCCAAAGTATAATTGTCAACAGTGACATTTTGTCTGTTGTAGAAAATAGTGCCAGAGATGTCGATGTTCGCAGCTCGATTTATCTTCTGCAGCGTAAGGTTAAAGAAGAGGTCCGCCCCAATTTTCACTGCGCTGGTGGTATCGGTCAGTGTCATTTTGCAAAGACGAATGAGTTGTGCAGGGATACCAAAATCAGACATTGCGGCGTACAAGTGATCCCTAATCGTGCAGTAGAAGGCGGCTTTATAATCGACGAATAGAAGTTGGGATGTCGATTTGCTATTGGTTGCCCTTCCTTTACTTTTTCCACATTTTTTCTACCAATCGAATTACTTTTGAACAAATCCATTATGTATTTTGAATTTGATTTTTATTACATACTTATTATTGATTATTATGATTTTTCGTAAATCTCAAACGTACGTGAAAAGTCGAATACTTGAACTCCACTCCTTTGCAAACTTCACTGAATTAGGGACCTGGGATTTATCTGACTTATTCGGACTCAATATTTTTTTGAACGTAACGTTCAAGGTATGCACTGGTTACTTGAAGGGAAAATATAATTGCCTTTCATGAAATAAATATTTCTTGTTACTTTACATAATTTTTCTAATATTTTTTTGTTATTGAAATGTTAATTATGTTATTCGCATTTCAAATCACTACAAATACTTCTTATTCTGACTAACAAGTAGTTTAGTTAAAAAATAATATAATTTTAATGATACTCTAAGCTGTTTTCATTAAATCCCTTAGTTTATATTATGTCCTTAACAAATCTAAGTGCCCGGTCCGTTGAGATTCATACCTACTAGGTATTTTGCGTTATTAGAGAATGGTATCTGAGAATTAATAATTTGTATTGGATGATGTTGTATTTGTTTTGTAGTAAAGTATACATGAATTGATTCTGTGTCGTTAAGTTTGATTTGCCAAGTTTTAGTCCAATTTGCAGCGCAGTTTACAGCTTGTTTCAGTTTTTCGTTGATATCTTTGCTGTATCACCCGTAGCTAAGATTGCCGTATCATCAGCAAAAAGATTGCTATTGTAGCATTTTGTGGTTGTGGTAAATCAAATGTGTACTCCATTTGATTTAAATTTGAGAATCTATCATATTCTTTTACACGGAAGTAGCGCTGTTATAAGCACAACTGAATAAGGTCGCAGACTGATTGTTGTATTATTGACTGACTTACAGAATATTGATTGTAAAATTAAACGATTACTTATATTACCTACAACTAAAATTTAAAGTAACATTCATACCTACTCGTAACTATTTATATATGTACGAGTATGTATGTATGTATGTATGTATGTTTGTACTTGCCAACACTCACATATGTACATACATTCATACATAGGTACATATTTAGTATATCCGTTGGTGAATAACAATTCACTTACATACATATGTATGTGTATAAGTATGTATGTATATATCGCTTTACTACAATACATATTTTGAAGGACAAATTGTGTCACAGCAATTTCACTGAACGTGTCAGATGCCTCAACATAAACATCATTCCTAATAAATTTTCGTATCGATTTCACATGTTCAGGAGATGCCAGTACCCCAATTTCAAAACGAGTATTGAGAGAAAATGTTCGCGCGCACACACACACACACACACACACACACACGCACATACACGAGTTCCAAAACAAAAAAGGACAATGTCTACTCAAACAGGCGCACGCGCATTTCCGGTTACGCTAGAAAACCTCGTGCCGTCCATGGCATGTACTACAGACTACGACCACAAAATTGTATTTATTGTTATTGTGTTGGGGGGGATTGATTGTCTTGTTTTGGTTTTGATTTTCGTGCGTCGTAACGGTGTATAAATATATTGCACTTTTTATTCGCCTTTAGAAAAAAATTAAAACAATTCTTCGTGGTTATTGAAAATGTGCAATGAGTAGCTGGAAATGCGAAATCAATTTACAGCTGCAAGTGTGAGTGCGACTTTAAGATTGCTAACCAAAAATAAAGTGAAAACAATCGAATTTGTTTAAATTTGCCAAAAGTGACTCATAACTGATTGTAGTATACGGAATGAAAACCTACAATTTCACAAATGTCCTTTCTGTCGTACGATTTATATACTAGATTGTATAAATATGGTATATACTTATTTCATACATATGTACCTAAATATTCTATATACGTACATATGAATGTATGTATGTGTGTCTGTGATTTTTATATGTGCTTATAGTATAAAATTGTAGTGTACAGCAGAAATGCATGTACGAGTAGATATATGCAAGTAAATACATATATGTACTACGTAAATATGTATGTATTACACGATACTTACGTATGTATATACCTATATGTATGTATGTATTTCCACTTTTTACATATGTATGCACGTACGCATACATTACATTTGCACGTGACCCAATAAAAATGTTTTTGTTTATTTCGAACTTATTTGCGATTATATAAAGCAAGCGAATGGAATTGCTGAAGTTATAAAATCGGAAATGTTGCAATTAAAATTTAACAACGCTGCAGTTGCATAAGAAACTGCTTTCCTTTGAGTTACAGCTCAAATGATTCCCCTTCATCGAGTCTGTTACTCTTTGACACTCGACCCATTATGACCATTATGTCTAACTTTTCCTTTTTTGCGTGGAATACATGCAATGTAGTAGGATTTGTTTCTAAGTTGCTGAAAAATTTAGCAGTATAGCATGTGCTACAATAAGCCGGTGAACATATCACAAATTGATGTATTCTATATCTATCATAAAACTTTAGTCTGTTAATCTATGTATGTGAAATATGTCTTCTTTGTGCCAGAAAGTCGAGCATTTAATTTGTGAATTTATCTGTTTACAATTGCTTGAAAAATTATGTAAAAAGTACCACCTCTTCTTAGTGTCTTGTTATGCAGACGGTTAGAAAAATTTGACCGCCACGGTCATCAAATGATTTGGCTTTCGATATGAAATCACGTGATCAAAACAGGGATACGTTGTGGAATTATTTGCAATAATTCACTTTTAGAAGCAAAATAGCACACGTTTGGTAAAATATATGCAAAAGCAAATAAAACTGCTTCGCATTTGTTTACATTTATAATAAAAATAAAAATCACGTAAATATATCTATGTACATATGTATCTGTGGGCACAAAGAATAACAGCTTATGTCGAATTAAGAAAACTACAAACTTATTGCATATTTTTAGGCATGTAGGCATCTTACACTGTCAGCAACATACCAAAATTTTCGCTATTCGCTATTTTTCTCTCTCACATATATCTGGCAGTTTTGTCATTTGTGCTCTTATTAGATTGTTAAATAAAAAAAATGTTTTTCAAAAACGTGAGATGTGTTAATTATCATAAAAAGTAATATATAACAATCCCAAAGAAAGTAGTGGTAAGTGTAGGTCAAAGTTTATTGCAGATATTTCCATAAAAGGTTAACTATCATTTACTGTTCTGTGCGTGATAACGTTTCATACGAAATTTTTTTTTTTTTTTTGTTAGAGGGAGCTTCTTTTTATTTTACCAAACATGTGCTATTTTGCTTCTAAAAGTGAATTATTGCAAATTTCGGGTTTACACCCGGCGTAAATATAAAAACTATTCTAAAGAAGTAAACTCCAAAAAAAAGTATTATTCTATTCGCTTATAAATAAGTATATGGTATACATTAAAGCAAACTTTTTTTTTTTAAATGTTGCTTAAACTGCGACGCGGTGATGTACGATAAGTTGTTGCTGCCCGATTTTAATACCTTAATTCTGTCTTATACTTTTATCGAAATATATATTCTTAAGTTGATTCGTTTCAGCTTTTGCGACTATGATTTTGGATAGACTTTTGCATTGATGACAAAGTGTTCTAATAAAAATATGACGAAAAAAATTATAATTTTCGCTTAATTGATTTTTGAAGTTATTTTAGCTGTGTTTTCCAAATTTGGTTCCAATTGCTTCACTATTTCCCTTTTTATACTTCAATTATATGAAAGGCAGGCGCGGCTTTTGTCCAATGGTGACTTCCTTCAATATCACCCCCTGAAAATTTTACTTTCCACGCCCATTTGGCTAATTTTACCATTTCAGAACTTAACATTTTGCTGACAATAAAAAATGTCGTTACCAAGTTTGGCTAGATTGCTTAAGTTTTCCTCGAGTTGTCGTGTATACAGACAGACAGATGAACATGGATAAATCGACTCAAGTATGTGTGCTGTTCATTTATATGTAGGTACATATGTAGATATAATATATGTATATAATATTGAATAAAGTATAATTATGGCCTTTTTTTAAACCAATAACATAATTTTTCATTGTTAGTTTTGCTTTTTTTTAAACATTATTCACTGTCAGATTTGACAGAACAGCTTTCTTTTCAATCAACAGTTTAGACAGTTGAATCTCAAATAACATAACACTGTTTGTTAATTTGGCAGTATCCACTTTCGGATGGGATTTAATCGCAAAATCTGTTAGTTTGATATATTTGCCGTTTGGTATAACAGCATTTTTTCCCACAGTGCACTCGCAGTGCTTATCGTAAAATGAAATGTTGGCTTAACGTCGGACACGGCTGGCGACAACCTTTAATACGAGTTTTTTGTGGACTAAAGATAAGGAGCAATAATACAATGGCGCGTAGGCGTGGCTTGCAGATAAAATTGTCAATGCTGGTAGGGTTATTAAACGGACGCTTATGTACTTGCGATATTCTAAAGAAATGCAAGACCGAAAAAGTCTTATCACATTATTTTAAGAGTCGTGACTATTGTTCATACATATACATTTCTTTATTAAATATTTCAAAATTGTGTAAAATGTAACAGTTTCTTTTTATTCATTCATGTGAATGGAAGTGTGGTAAAAAGCTAAAGTTACAAGTCGGTCCATCATTTGGCAATCTAGCTGTTTTTGCATTGTTAGCTGCCTTGTGAAGGGCTTCCTTGTGATGGGAAGACAACAATTTTGTAGTTACATTTATTAAATATGTTATGGAAAATTAAAAAAGATCAGTATTTGTGTGATTTACAAGTGGAACTGTGGAGAAGAAATTTAAAGTGAATATTTTTATAAATTTTTTAGATCGTTAATTAATTTCTAGATGAAAGAATTAAAAAAATTTCGAAATACGACCTCATCCTTTGACATTTCACTCAAAATTTGCCCATGGTTTTGTTTTAGGTCATCCTCAATAAAAATGGCTTCGAAAATATCGCATTTTGCTTTTCAGTACAATAAAAAATATTAATTATAAAAAATGCATGAACAAAATTGGCATGCCTAGTCAAAACCTGCTAGAAATTAAAACAAACACAAAATCTCAGTTTTTCATTACACTGGGGGTGCCATCGTGATGAAAAGATCAAAATACTCGTACGTACACAAAGAAATCGTATTTTACTGTATGGAGTAAAAAAGGACGGAAGGTAATAAAGAACGATATTTATCTTCTACGAGTATCTTCTGAACCATTAGAGTCACCATCCCGGGTAAGAGATGCTTCGAGAGATGTGTAATTTAGTGTTCTTCTCGAAAAATTAAATTTGAAATCTAGGGACTGTGCACCGAATTTTTCAATTCAAGCACTTGGTCAATTTTGTAATTTGTAATTTAATTATTGTAATTTTCTTCTTTTAATGGCACAAAAGCCGATGGAGGGCATAGGCCGAGCATTTTGCATCCACTCATGTTGGGTGTTATATTTGTACATGAATGAAAGGAACGTACATTTTAATGTCGAATCCGAACGGCAAAGTAAAAAGCTTTTCTCAGGCAATTTTTACCCTGGGAGATGTTTCATTGCCTACCAAGAGGTGGTGCCTTGTAGAAATTTTTTTTTTTTTTTTAAAACTTTCTAATTTGATCATGTGCCGATATTTGAACCTCAGTCACCCTGTGTAGAAGGCCAGCGCTTTGAAGTTATAGGCCAATTAAATTTATTACCATTCCAGTGATACCCTATTCGTTAATATCGGTTGAATAATGACTGAGTCATAGCCGATTTTGAAAATCGTTATTGTTAGATTCGGAGATTTCAATCACTCGTGGCCTAAACTGACTAAAAATAAAAAAAAATTAATTTTTTTTTATTGTAAGTTCAAGACAACAAACCGGATGTAATGCAGAGCATTGTGTTGAATGGAAGGAAGATTGATAGGTGCGGTGGGAGGGAGAATCAGAGAGGGAATGCAATCTCACAGGTCACCGATAAAGGGATAGACAGTCATTGTGGCAAGTGTTATGCTTTTACCACAATCAACTTCAGTTTATCAATGTCCACTATGACCCCATGTAGCGCCAACGAAAGGGATAGGGGGGATAAGGAAAATGTGCCGTTGCCTGCCAAGAGGTGGTGCTGTGTGAATAAAGTTTGAGGGAATTCTGAAAGGCTGAGGTCAACTCTCTGATACGTTCAATCTAAAATTGCTAAATAGTAAGACAAAATTAAATAATGTGAACGTCTTTTAAAGTTTAATACATTTTCCATCAGCTTATAAACTGATTATTTGCATAATAATTTCAGAGTTTTAAACTCTGAAGAAGTTCGAGCACCCACAACAAAAATCATAGTTTTAATCTTAAATTTTACCACGGGCTTACAAAGGACATCTCTTTATTTTAACGATGTCTTATTTTACTCTAATTACACTATTCAACAAATTCTAACTTGTCCCACTAACATTATGTACCTATATGCACATATAGATAAGCCAAATTTCATAGCTTTAAGTAATCGGAAATTTTATCAATTGACTACAAAATCATTTTTGCCTACTTTTAGCAAATTTGAGAGAGGGCCTAGGCCGAGCTTTCGTAGAAAACAAAATTTAAAATCATACAACTGAAAAACAACGTGTCCTATGACAATAAAAATGACATGCACTTGAAGTTTGAAGATTTTCTAAATACAAGCTTCTCTAAGCTTTATTCCACTTTTTTAAAAATTCAAAAAGAATGTCATAATTATTAACACCAAAATTTAAACGATAACACTAGTTTATACGAAAAATGTACCGCGAGAAATAATGGTTTTCTAGACCAATTTTGGATCGCTGATAAAGAAAATAAGAAGTATTTTCGAGATATTTGCAAAAAACGTGTTTTCGTATCTTCTTCAATTACTGGAAAACGATTAATCCAATAAAATATAGATCGTATTCTACTTTCCGAATCTCCGACCTTGTTTCAATGGTTTAGGACGAAGGTGAGTTCTCAGAATTTAGTTCTACATTGTTGGGTTGAGTGGCTGTTCACTTAGGTCACAACGGCCCAATGTGATACCACAGTACCACATGCAAAAAACGTGTTTTCTTATCTTCTTCAATTACTGGAAAACGTTTAATCCAGTCTTTTTGACCATTGTACTTTGTTATCACTTGATGGTTTTGCCATTGCCTGCCGATTGGTGCACATGTACACTTTCTTATAATTCTAATTCACTACATATCGGTAGAACTATAAGAGATAATCAAACACCAAGCCAAAAGGAGAATCTAACCCCCCAGGTGAAAGTCTATTGCTCTACCCATTAGACTACCGAGGTTGTCTGGACCTTTTTTGAAAATCACTCACTCACTTGGAAAAGGAAAATCACATACCTTGCGAACGATGTTCGTTTAATGTGAGACCTCTATTTGAAGGTGGGCTGGAAGGATATAGTCCTTCCATTACATTCAGTTTTTTTGGACCATTGTACTTTGGCTAGATAGAGGAAATGGAGAAGAGAAAAATAGAAAAGAGGAAACGGAGAGTAGAAACATTAAACCCAAATTTCTTTGTCTTTTTCAGGTAGGGGAATAGAATGAGCTGAACTCATCTCCAAGATATCGCTACCCAGCAGGTGTCTTCTACCTCTCTCAAAAGCGAGTCAATAACAGAGAAAGTGCTCTGTAATGTCCCTTTCTTCCTCAATGGGCATGGGCGGCAATGACAATGGCGAAGTTTGCGAAGACAGACCATTATGGAGGGTAAAGAAAGAAACTTTCAGCCTATTTTGGGAGGAAATGGTAGACGAGAGTTCCATTTCAATAGCGTATTGGGCGCAATGGCGGAGATGGCACCTCCATAACGGTAACCAAACAAAAAGCCTGTTTGGTTGCTTGTGCCGAAAAACCGAATCAAGGAAGTCATAGCGGAGTACCACAATGAATGCAGAAAAGATCAGATCGCTAAGCCGCGTAGTGGTAGTGCGTTGGACTGTTACACAGTGTCCGGGGTTCCAATATCGGCACAGGCAAAATCAAAAATGAGAGCACCAATTTTTCTACACAGTAGGCAATGGTACATTTTCCTTATTCGTAATAATCCCTTTCGTTGGCGCTATATGCGGTTATAGTCGACACTGATAATTGTAGTAAAGGCATAACACTTGCCATAATGGCTGTCTATCTCTTTATCGGTGTCCTGTGATTGCATTCCATCTCTCATTATCCCTCATTCTTCCAACCAAAAAAAAAAAAAACACAAAATAGAAGCCGATTCTAATGGGTTGGCTGTCAGGACTCGTTTGCAGATTGTATTCGTCGATGTGAGCAGTGCATGGCGATAAAAGTACCAATCAGAAGAAGTCATGGTAACTTGCGCCAGTACAACTCGGAAGCGCCTAATCAAGACAAGGATTCTTCGTGAAAGCAGCAGCGCCATCTTTGGTGCAATATAAATACGTCAGGAAGCAGAGTCATGAAATACTCTCAGATTGATGGTTTAAGTGAAAACACAGAGTGTGCAAGGTAATTAAAAATTAATTTTAAGTGTTTTTGAGTGGTGAAAGTATTTAATAAAGGTGCAATACTTTGCTTTTATACACACACAATCCAATGATCGAACCTTTATATTTGTTGAGAATAAATAAACAGTACGGCCTGATAATCGTAGCAATATAAACCATTAACGGGCATAGTGGTGTCGATTTAGCCATGTCCGTTCGCCCTTCTGCCCTTGTACAGGATAACTCGAACAAAACTTAAGTAATCTCAACTAAGCTTGGCACAAGTATTATTCCTTATTCCTAATAACCCTGAAAAAATTAAGCTCTGAAATGGGCAAATTGGGTAAGTGCCCGTTGTGCCTCCAGCAAGCAACATTTTAATTTAACAAAGTGATATTTAAGGAAGCTCTGAAGCAAATTAAAACAAACCTACCTCCTTTATATGTGGAATCTTTAAAGGAAATATTGATACAATGAACTGAGTTAGGCCAATAAAAATATTAATAATACGAGTATTTTATTTAAAAACAATTAAAATCAAATAATTAACTGCCCACCTACCGATAAGGTAGGTGAATCATGTTGGATTCGTGATAAAACTTTCATAGTGAAAACTTCATGAAATAAATTTCACTGGTTGTGGTATTCTCTCAAGCTCTTTAACACGTGGAAGCTGCACTTTATTAAAGACACAAACCGTTTTGAACATTTATAGGGCTTGGGTATGATGTTAAAAATAGCAGAAGACTACGTAGTAAAGATTTTGTTGAATTGATTTCGACTGGAAGGTTGGCATCTTCTGTAATCACGCTTCTGTGAGGTCTGGTTGTGGAATGTTCTGAGACTGGGATTTCTGTGCCACGGACCAGTTCATGTTGACGGAACGTCCGCACTAAGCTTACCATCAATATGGGTGCCATGGAGGAGTCCACGGCATTCAGGTTGGCTAAGGAGGGATGCACCGGGCCAGGGGTGAAAACCAGCAGCCAAGAGTTCCCGTGGTGGGCAGTAGTGGGATAGCGTACCGGAGTGGAATGCCATGGCCAGCCTGGTTAATATGATCGAACCACAATCTTTTTTGCAGAAAAGAAATTATATTTAAAAAAATTTTCTTTTTCTTTTTTATTTATTAATGAATTAATTTGTTTACAATCGAAACTTTTGTCTGTGCGACGTAGGCGTCCTGCCAATTATCCATTCTAACACAATGTTTTGGTCGTGAAAAGACAACAAACACTTTCTTATATGTATCTCGGCTTGTGTTTTTAGGTTTTTAGAGGCGTAGAACTTTAATAGAAATACAACACAGAAAAATGTTTGAATATGATTTCGGGCATGTGGCCCGGCCCGAAACGCGGCTGGCGCGTAATCTAGAGATCCAATTTACACACTGTGTAACAGTGTACAGTGTACAGTCTACTCTCTACTCCCAGCCACCACTCTGTTGTTGTTGTTGCTGCTGTTGTTGTTGTTGCTGTTGTTGTTGTTGTTGTTGTTGTTGTTGTTGCTGCTGTTGTTGTTGCTGCTGCTGTTGTTGTTGCTGCTGTAATTGTTTTTGCTTTTGCTGCTGTTGAACCTCTCTTAAACAGATACTTTTTGAAGAGCGAAAAATTACCTTGATAAAAATGAATTTACTTACTTGTGATTACTTTAATGGAAACTTAACGTAGCATAGACACGAATAGAGAACTGTCACATAGAATTCTCTTGCATACTTTTTGTATATTTCTGATTATAGAATCTTAACATAGAGGTCTATTGAATTTTGATTTCTAAGGTGCTGGTTATACTGGTGTTCGCTGTTCGACGAACACCTCATATTTTACTCTCGTGTTCGGTGTAGTGGTTACATTGGGGTTCGTTACAGAGTTGCTTTTTGTCGAAATTCAGTTTTTCTTTTGTAGTACTAAGTCTATTGTTCGCAACGGCAACACTAAATGGTATACCAAAAAACTTTAAACGTTTTTATTAATATGGAGCGTGAAATTAATAATATAATTGGAAAATTATGAAAATAATATATTTAATATTCACTTTTAAAAACTTAAAAACATTCGCAACTTCGCTTTTCTGCATATGTACATCAAATAGCGATGTATAGGTTTGCATGTTTTCCTTCTATTTTACATACATTTTTGTTCCTTTTTTGTAGAATAACTCTTTGATACCCTGAATGCTCGGCGTGTTCGGTGAACATTTCACCCAGCATACCGCGTTCGCTGTGAGAGTGAGTGCACGAACACGAGCTTTTATCTTCGCGTTCGGGCAACCACAATTGCATGGTGTTCATCGAGCAAAATCTGAATACAACC
The DNA here is from genome assembly GCA_958295655.1 of Palloptera scutellata. Lineage (NCBI taxonomy): Eukaryota > Metazoa > Arthropoda > Insecta > Diptera > Pallopteridae > Palloptera > Palloptera scutellata. Next base: position 84,775,889 of record OY282449.1, on the reverse strand, counting down.
AGAGCCTAAGCTAAATTCAGCCCACGATATCGCATTGGCACAAAAAAGAAGAGACGATTTGGGCAAATATCGTAAGGGAACTGGAATAATACATTAATAAAATATCATTTATCGCAGAGGAACAGTGCATAAGGGGATGGACCACCTTAAGCGAGCGGAATGCCCGGGTGTGCAAAAGAATGGATGCAAAAGAATGGATGGATGGAGATTTTCAAAAAACACTTTTCTGGAATATTCCTTTGATATTCTGTCCCTATTTATTGGACATAGACGCAACGCCTGACATGTCCAGAGTTTTTCTACTTTAAATGACATAAATAGTCTATATAGATTTGAAAATTGTAGATCCAAAAGTAAATCTTCTTCTATACTTTTTTGTTTTATGCTGCTGCGCTATGTTTCTAAAATCAGTATTAAGTTTGGTTATGCGCTGTTATGTTACGTTACGTTAAGTTAAGTTACTATAATTAGACCATTATGTTATTTTGTAATTGGCAAATATTGGGTCATATAAAAAGTATCCGCGGTTGATACCCAAAAAATCTGTCATGTGGATGATGTTTAGTGCCTCCGTTTTCTCCTGACAGCTTACGTGTCGATCTTGCTCCACCAGTTGCAAAATTTCATCGCCATTTTCAGTGAGTTTCAGTGCATCATTGATATCGAAATTTCAGGAACAGAATCGAGCAAACCACTTCTGGGTCCGGCGCTCACTCATGGCAACCTCACAGTAAATCGCACAATTTTTTAGTCATTTTTTGCATCGGTTTAACATTTTTTATAGTCGCAGTGGCATAGTAGTGCGTTGGACTGTTACGCGGAGTGCCCGGGGTTTGAATCACGGCACATTCAAAATCATAAAATAGAAAAAAGACTAAATTTTCTACACGGCACCACCTCTTGACAGGCAATGGCAAACCTACAAGAGTGAAAATTGCCTTTAAAAAGCTTTTCACTGCCGTTCGGATTCGGCATAAAACTGTAGGTTCCTTCCATTCATGTACAAGTATAACACGCACGACATGAGTGGATGCGAAAAGCTCAGTCTAGGTCCTCCATGAGCTCTTAGCGTATTTCGTCAGACATTTCACTCATTTTCAAATCAATGTAACTTTTTACATTCGCGACGAATTACACACCTCGCTTCACACAAAATGTGGCCTGAAAACCACTTGCAAACATGTGTTCCTTTGACATAATCGGACTTGAGGTGATTAACATTTGTATGATAAACCTCGAATAAAGAGATAATCTCTGTAGTATAAAAGCACTGTAAGTCATTTACTACTTATAGATAAATCGGGTAAGACAATTATACTTATGTACTTAGTTGCATATCATAAGCAAACGAATGAAGATAGACAATCTACAAGTCACTATTTACAAAAATGCTAAACCACAGCGGACCAAAAATGAATCATGGTGGTAGGTACACCAAATTATAAAGCCATAAGAATATAGACAAAAGTCTTTGACTTTCTAAACGCTAAACTTTAAATTTTTTTTTTATGCAGTCTACACACAGGGTGTACCCCCATGAATGAAGAGCCTTGTGTTGATTGCTTTAAATTTGCAAGGGTCATAATAATCGGGGAAAATATTTGTAGGGAGCTTATTCCAAATACGCGCGGTACGACAGATAAAAGACCTTTCTATGTAATGCGTAGAGAGATGGAACACCGTGTCTACGTGGAATGCGTGGAATGCGTGGAATACGTGAATTCCGTTTGCTGTTCGTGTAGGTCAGGTGAACGCACAAACTGGCGGCAACAGCTTGCAAATCTCAGCAGAACATCTACCGTCAAAGTAACGGTAAAACAAAGAGATGAAAACGCCGTTTTGACGATATTCCAAGGAGTCCATAGAGCTGGAAACTCTACTGTCTCCTATTCATTTTATCGCTCAATGTTGGATACGGTCCAGGAGCTCAAGTTGCTTTCGTGAAGATCCATCCCATAGGTGCGAATTAAACTCCAATTTAGGATGTATATAACTATAGGTGGTGTAGATCATGCGGAGATCAGTCGGAGTGAAATATTTTTTGGCTTAGCTGCTTCTTTCGACACGTCAAAAATTTGTTTGTTCCAACGAACATCACATTGGATGGATATGCCCAGAACATCAACATTCATTGTCCGCAATAGCTACCCCACCCATATCTAGGGGGTTAACAGCGGGTTGGGAAACTCGTTTGTGAGATAACAGACAACATTGGGTCTTACGCGAATTGAACTCAACTCTATTCGTGAGATCCCACCCGGAGATTAACTGGAGATCTTTATTGAGTGAGTCGTTCATAATATGTATTTTCCTCTCAATCTCCAAAGCAGTAGGGCGTTTTAAACAGGTATATGTTTGAGAAATGGTTCTGTCATCTGCAAACGAGTAAATTGAATTCTTCGTTAATGACAGGTCATTAATGCAGACAAGGAAGAGTGTAGGGGCCAGGACCGAACCTTGGCAAGATCTTCCGAAACAATGTCGTCTATCACAACACTGATAGTGAGGCCGCTTAGAAAGTTTGTGATCCATCGTGTGAAGTTACTCTCAGATTTTACATATGTGCTTTATGCTACACTCTGTCAAACGCTTTTGAAATATCCAGAGCAACCGCCTTGCTCTCACCTAAGGCATGGATACTATGGTACTAGAGCTCAGAGAGGACCACCATGAGATCGCCCGTAGAGCGATTTCTACGTTATCAAGCAATTTATTTTGCTCAAGATATTTGACCAAGTGAAAGTTAACTATACTTTCTATGACATTGGATAGCGAAGAACAGATTCCGATAGGGGGATAGTTCGCAAGGTACATAGTCTTGCCCTTTTTATGAACTGGTTTGACATTGGCAACCTTTCAACAAGACGGAAATACACTAGTTTTGTATGAAATGTTGTAAAGATTGCGCAACGGTCGCGTCAGCGTTGTCGCAATACATGGGTTGGAATGCCATGGGGACCCGAAGCTTTGTTCATGTTAAGATTTGCAAGAACACTTTTAACTACTCGAGTTTGAAAATGTATCTCAGGCATAGCACAAGACACAGATTCGATAACGGGCATTGGTTGATCGCTCGCTGGCAGGGAAGAATTCTCTGCGAAAATGTTAGCTAAAAGGTTTCGCTTTATCAACCGAGTGTAAAAAGTGTTGGAATTGACGAAGACTTTTGTTAAGAGAGTAACTCTTTACAAATAACCAAAAGTTCTTACCACCCCTATGGAATTGTAAGACTTTGTGCCTCAGGTGCGGTTCGTGTAGAAACTTTTCGCGCTGTTTCCTGTTTACGCAACTGTTCAGTATTGGCCTTCTTATTAGATTGCCAGTTAAAGAAAGTGACCTCGTTGATGAACATACTTTTGTCAGTCAATTGTCACAGCTACACTTTCAAACTGGTATGGAAACTCAAGAAAGTAAAACGGTTTCCTAAAATCTGAAAAATCCTATAATGGTAGGTATATAATAAGATGCAATAAAATTAATAATATTATACGAGTATATGAAATAAGATTCATAGTCAGTCAGATGTTCGTTAGGACATAACCGATCAGTTAGGCTCCAAATGTGCATACAAAAATGTGAGTGCATGCTAAAGTACATGGAATTGAGTGTAGCGAATTGTTGTGTAAATTCATTTCAAGCATAAAATCTTAAAAAAATGGAATTTTTCACTTATACATAAGTATTGTTTTGGTTTAACTGAATTTCTAATTCATTAAACTTGTATAGTACTTTGAACTTAATCGTACTTATCATTTTTGTTGTATACTTTTTTTTTTATTTTTAACTGAAACTGTAAAATGTATCTAAAAGTGCATATTTAAAACAATATTTCTTCTTAAAAAATTGTTGGTATTTTTTTACTGATTTGGTAAATTTTTTTACATTTCTCACATTTATTAACCCTGATACCTACGTCAGAGCCCACAGTTCAAGCAAAATCCGATAAATAAATAAAGTTTTTCCCCAATTATGTCAAAACTACAAAATACGGATTTACGAGTTTTTGAATGGTTGCTTCAAAACAATAACGTTTATAATTTTAGTACTACAACTTTAGCTCTCAGCGGTGACTTCACCATATTAAATTTGCCTTGATCGGAATTACTGCAAGCCAAAGTACAAAGAGTACATCAGTGATAGTACTTATTTTTCAAAAGTACCAGCAATGACAAATCCTACTTTCCCCCACCCTCACAAAGATTAGCCCCTACAAAAATTCCTACGATTTTTATTCAATATTTACGATTAAATTCATCAATTTAAATTTGCAAAAAAGAGTATTTGCTGATTCATAAGGTGTCGTATCATATCGTATTGTTATAATATAGTAAAAATTTTTATAAAAAATTTGAGAATTTACGACAATTGAGAAGATACGTTACTGAATACGACAAATTAATACTTTCACTTTAATAATAATACAATAAAAACATAATTTTAAAATAATAACTTATTAATTCGCATGAATATGTCAACAAATAAATAAAGAAATTTTTAATAAAAAAATTCTGAAGTTTGGGCGTGGCCGATTTTTTATACGCTTCACACCCTCTGAAATAAAACACCTTTTAGCATCGAATAGCGACCCTTACACGGCCATTTATAATGACAATATTAGCATTGTCATTATTTCCATCATTATACTGATGCAGGGCTTACACGATCCTTAAAACCGACATTATTGCAAATATTGACAGAAAAAATCAGAAATTTCTGAATTTCTGAATTTCTGAATTCCGTCAATATTTCCCATCACTCTTCATTCCGCAACAGAAAGTTGTCAAAATTCGTAAATAATTATCATTATTATTGACCATGTAAGTAGGCTAAATGTCGATGGTTCTTGCGTAAAATATTTGTAATCGGCTGAAATCATTATAGCAAATTTTGTTGTATTTGTACCAGTAGCAGCGTTATATTTTTTTTTTATAGATTTCACTTGTGTGCTATAGAACGTTGGCGTGGATATCAAATTAGTTTTTTTCAAGCTGTGTACCGATTTTAGTTCCAATTGCTTAACCATTTCCTTAGATATTGCCTTTTGAGCATTTAACTTGTGTAGAAAGCTCAAAACAGTTGTTCAAGAGACTATTTTAATGATGTATATCGAGTTTCGTTCAATTCGCTTTTGAATTTCTGTTTTTTTTTGCCCATTTCAGAACTTAACCTCCCTGATAATAACAAATGTCTACCAAGTTTGCTTAAGTTTTATTAGAGATATCGTGTACTTAGTGATCGCTGTGGCGTAGTTGGTAGTGCGTTGGTTCAAATCTCGGCACATGCAAGAGGGCGCATAGTGGCTGCATATGTGCTAATCATAATTTCGATCCATACTTGATTGATAGAGAGCGCTACCCATCATTTCCGTGACAATTTTCTCAGCGATTATCATCTTTACCCCCTCATAAATATAAAAACGATTCTAAAGAAGTAAACTTCAATAAACTTCAAAAAAGCAGTAAGATTTTTGCATCAAAAAGAATTGCCAAACAAAAATGATAGTCAATATTGCATTTAGGAGAAAAAATTGTTCTGCAGTAAAAAGTACTTACATTTGAAAAATACAATATTAAAGAATCTGCCCTTTTTCCCCTACGGGCATTTTTTCATTGAAAATCCCTCTATTATTACTAATTACATTACTAATCTTTCAAAACAACTAAGTATCAAATACAATTTCATAAGAATATGAAAGATAGCAGCTACAATTTATAACCACAGATATTCTTTCTCTTTTTGCAAATAAAGTATGTAATTATACGTACATTAAAACACAAATTAGAGGACACAGCATGTAAAATATCGACCAGATAATGATTAATTACAATTTTAATTTATTATTTTCTGATACGAAAAAATATAAATTATTCAATAGTGGTAGATTCAGTTCTCTCTGACAAAATCTTGTATTCAGCCTGATTTAAAAAAAAATTAGTATATTAGTAGTATAGCTATATACTTCAAAGTATTTACAAATGTGTTGCTTTTTGTAAGTAAGTACTTTACTTACTTTACTTTTAATGGCACAACAGCCCATGAAGGGCCTAGGCCATGTTATATTTGTACATGAATGGAAGGGACCTACAGTTAAATGCCGAATCCGAACAGTGAAGTGAAAAGCTTTTCATAGCAATTTTTACTCTTGTAGGTTTGCCATTGCCTGCCAAGAGGTGGTGCCGTGTAGAAAAATTATTTTTTCTGGTCGCCACAGCGACCAGCTGTGATAAATTTCACGATGCCATGATTTAGTAATTTATATTTTTGATAAATTTTAACATTTTCTAATAGATTTTATGCCAATTCTATCAAAATTACACAATATATGTAAGACAAAACATCACATCGTGAATAGGGCTCTAATTTTATCTGGTAGATACCATGGCATAATTACGGTTCATGGGTCGCCAAAAGTATAAGTATGAGTATGGGAATACCATAGCATTATTGGGCCGAAATAAAATGAAAATACTAAATGGTAAGTTTTGGTTTTTGGCTTAGATTTCGAGATATGAGCTATTTTGTAAAAAAAATGTTGACTGAATTTCCTGAAGATTTGAGGATGGGAATAGATTTGAGTGTTTCAATTGATTTTGAATTGTCTTAAATATTTACTTTGAAAACAAATCAAATGAAAAAGAAAGACGAGACACAAACATATTAGCTGTATTCAGGATCTAGTAGTTTTTGGTCTTGTATCGGGTATTCTTGGTTTTTGTAGCAAATTTTATAACTTTTCAAAAACAAATACATGCAACTGAAAGTACAACCAATTTACCAAATTTACAATCGCAACACCCTATTGTAACATTGCTTAGTATTCTGTACTTTCTTGATAGTGATCTCACTTTATAGATTATACTATCGATATATTCTTCAACTCACGGCAAGTATTTTAATTTAATTTGATTTAAGTCAATTTTTATAAAAATTTTCAATTTTAAAATTTCCAAAATTTTGCTATTATAATTGTGCAGGCATCGCATAAAATACAACATTTTTGTGTTTGTTGAACACAGCCACTTGCCATTGAAAATATCCTCCATTCTGAACACAACCTTTTTATACCAATTAATTTGTCAATCGCACTGTTTTGCTCTGTCCCATCGTAATTGTGTGCTTTGTGGAAAAGAACGAACAGCAGCACAAAGTAGAAATGGAAAGAATAGAATGAAATAAGTGCATTTTCCCCCGTCGTTGGTGATGGGTAGTATAAGCCCCCCACTCCGTTCTTTCAACGACAGCAACCCCAATCGTACTGTTTCGCTGTGGCGTATTTCTGTGCTTCGTCTTCTCAAGAAAAATTTTCATTTCGTGAAAATGTCGATCACAAAAATTGTGAAAATCTGTGAAATTAATTGAAAATTCAAGTGCAATGTGAGTGTAATAAACATAATTAATAGAATTCATTGGAATTTTTATAAAAATTGTCAACAAAAATATCACGCAGGTGCGTACGCAGACGTGATGAACGATTTTCCTAACTGGGCCTGCTCGCGAAAAACGAGAATTTTTGTTTCATTCTTTTAATTTTTTTTCTTCGAGCAATTTTACGAGTGCAGGTTTTCAATATTAGCCTTCAAGATAACAACAATAATTGAAAGGCTCGGATAGTGTACGAAATTTTAAAAGCTTTTTGAATTGGGAAATGTCTCGTTGAAATCCAATTGGAATAATTCCCCAGAAATTAGAATTGGGCTAACATTCAATTGTGTATGTACACTACTGTCGCACTGTGGGCTGGCAAGTAAGAAGGCAGGCAGAAACATTTTTTATTATCGAATGCAGTGCACCCTGTGACGGCTGGGAGTTGTGAGACTACAATACTCTTATTAGATAATAATTACACTTATCACTGCTTCCAACCAGCCGAGATTCGTTCTAGTTGGAACACTTTCAGCCGACTTACTGGTTCTTCCGTTTTCCGTTGTAATTTATACTAAAATTATGGTGTACCGTGCTTACTTCTCGCTGCTGATGCTGTTGTAAAGCGACTGTCACCCTAAATTTTGCGCTGCGCCAGTTAGTCGGCGCTGCTCCATTTGCTACGTCTGCGAATGTCTCGAATCCATGCATGCTCACTAAAGATTTGAGTCGACCATGGCATTTGTATTTCAATGGGTTCCCGTGTTTGTTGATAATGTTTGTTTACAATTTGTCGGCGTTTTTCTACCAAGAAAAGCGCAAGACGCGAAATTCCACTTGGCCTTTGTTGGTTAATGAGTAAACGCAATTAATTGCTATTAATAGATTATTATTTTATTAGGTGTAATTTTAATGTTAAACATTTGATGAATTCTTGGGCCTTTGTACAAATGCTTATTCAAGAGTGCCCAATTGGATACGTAAAGAAAAATACTGTTCTAATCATAGTTTCCTGCTATTTCATTAAAACTTATCTTCTCTTTAAGTAGTTTCAATTTTAAGAATACTGCATATGAAATATCCTAGACCAGCAACACATAAAGCAACAGTGAAATTATTTGAATTGTTGAACAGCACTTTGAATTAATTGATTTTCTTTAATGCCATTGTATATAAGTACAAAAAGTTCCTTTACAAGTTGTCACCATTTAAGTTTTTTAAGTTTTAATTTTGGGTACGAGGTGAGCAATATTTTGTGTGTATGCTTCAGTTTCAATTACATGATGTCCGTTTACAAAAACACGTTTTTATGATTTGTGCAGTTAATAACTTTTGGTATAAAATTCAATATATGTAATATACAGGGTGCGCCATATTTTATATCGGTATTTGAATATTGAATAAAACCAAAAACAACGGATTTCCATTTATAAGATATTTTTATTTAATTTGGTCTTTTACAATTTATTTGTGCTAGTTTTTGAATACAACATCAATCATGTGGCCGCTGTTATTGACCACAGCAAAATGATGCGTTTTCCATCACCTTTTTGAGCATCTCGGGCGGTATAGCAATGATTTCAGCACGAATGTTTGCCTTGAGCTCGTCCATGGTCTGAGGCTTGCTGGCGTACACTTTGCTTTTCAAATAACCCCGGAGTTTGTTTTTCAAATAAGTCCGGAGGGATCAAATCTGGAGATCTGCGAGGGCATCAGATGGAGGGCATCCATCTGAGCGCGGTGACGATATGACACATGTAGGTTCTCGGCAACATACTCTCTTACCACTTTAACCAGTTCATTAGACGTCTTGGGCGTTGATGAAGGGCTTGTCGACAATCGCCGACTGTCCCGTACTCCCGTTCTTCGACACCAAACGATATTTTCCACGATTTGCACGTTGAGTTAACACAACTGAAACACGGTGACTAAATTGACGTTTCAAGTCAATCGGTTGATAAATGTTAAAATTATTCAATGTTTACATACCGACATAAAAGATGGCACACCCTGTATGTATTATAGTTTTTAACTTAACCGAAATCAACAGAATCTTGGTGGTAGTATAGTGATTTGATTTTATGTTTCCACCAATCTTCCAAGACCACACTATAAATTGGGCAAATTTTATAATTTATGAGCTATAATTATTTTATAAACCTTGCTTAGTCATACATGCAGGGTGGACCATTTATATTTTGGAATTTGATTTTGGTTTGGTTTAAATAAAAAACAAATAATATTTCTTTTTTTTTTTTTTTTTTTTGAAACTACATTTCTTGCGTTGATTTGTGTAACACTTTTTCACTCAAATGACTTACTCGGCTGGCCTAGTAGCATTTTCCACTGTATGGAGCTGTACATGACCGATGGCTGAATCAATTTCGTCCTTAAGTGCCTCAATCGTTGCTGGATGGTTAGCGTAACACTTATTTTCTACGGCTTCCCACAAATAATAGCCCAACAGAGTCAAATCTCAACTGCGTGGTAGCCAATGCACATCACCAAAACGGCTAATAACGCGATTTTTAAACTTTCCAAAAACATTGATTGTTGCACGGCTTGTGTAACACGGCGCTCCATCTTGTTAAAACAAAATGTTGCCCATATCCCATAAATAATCAGTTGTCATTGTGCGGTAGCACTCACCATTCACTGTAATGCGTTTTTCTTCCTCTGAGTACCAGCAATTTTTTCGGTTGTGGACACTTTAGGAGTACGAGAACATGTTGTTTCATCCAATAAACATCCAATTTTACGCACACGTCTTACAAATTGATCTATAAATTGCGTGGATGGCGCTTGTCTTCCACCGAATTTCGAAAGTAATCTTACACTTTCGGTAGAAGATTCACCGTTTTGCAAGTACATTTTTAGTATTTCCCATCGTTGTTCAAGTATATATTGACCCATTTCCTTAACCCCAAATATAAATCTAATTTTCTGTCATATTACGAATAACATTAGAGTTTATTTATACGCGGGTTGTGGTAACACCATTACTAAATTTGAAATTCATTCGACTAAGAAGAAGATCACCATTCAAAGTTTTGGGCGTATGCTGACACTGAAAATGTATTATGGTAACACTTCTCTTACCTACCAAATATCACGTACATATCTGTTTACTTCAACCCTCTAATTCTCAAGCAGGCCTCTAGACAGTCATCATCAAAACGGGTGTAATAACCACCAGAACAGTAGTTTGGAAGTATACTTTATCATAACGTATAGTGAACTCCCGAAACTTTGGTAATAATGCTTCTGCTATGAGTTGCGATGTGTATTACAGCCGCTGGAAGCAATCAAAATCAAAAATGTTCGAAAATCTGAAAAAATTCATTATTTAGATTGAGTTTGAGAATTTTGATTAAAATTAAGAACAAATATATAAAATACTTCCCGTGATACTAACTGTATATAAAACTGTCTATGACTAGCTAAGAATAGGAACATTTCATATAATATGTTTAATCATAAAACAATAGCTATGGTAGCTAACAGGCTCACACAACCACAATTGCTTTGAGGGATCCCGACTTCATAAATACAATTTTTTTAAGTTTTGCAAATATAATATAATAATAATATTATTGCATGTACATATATATATCAAATCTACATACATGATATCATTTCTGAAAATGAGATATTCTTTGTGCTCCACCGACTAATCAATTGCAATGGTCTTCAACATAAGTAGAATTTCAATCGTGCTATATTTAAAGCATACTAAACACAAATAAGTAGATAGGAAATCTTTATACAAATTTTTATAGCCAGCTAAGAGAAAAATGTTATTAAATTAGTCTTTGAATGTTCTTATGTACACTGCCAAATAAATGTACCTTACATACAAATGGAGGGTTGAAATTGACACCCTGTGAATGAATGAAACCAAACCACCCCCAGACACTATAGCCTGAAATTCTTCTTATCTGCACGTACGATGCATGCAGGTTTCGTTGAACACATATATACCTCAAATAACTTTTGACAATGGGAAAGCTGAGACAAGCAAGTACAGTTCCAATTGGAAAAAATAATTTCTTTAAAGGTAGGCACGCATACTCGTGCTCGATTTGTTTGCTTGCTGTGTCAGCAAGAGAAAAGGAACGATAGCTAGAACGACGACGCAAGAGTATTGAGTCATTCACCCTAAAACTCATGCGTACCATACGAAAAGAAATGGTGTAGCGCGAGTGTATGTACGAGTGCAAGTGCACAATATCGATTATTTCTTCTTCTTGCAGTTGATGTTGTTTATATGAAATACTGTGGCGTTGACGCAGTGGGAGATAAACTAAAACAACAAACTAAAAGATAATAATGAAAATGACAGTGGCACATGAGCAGTGAATGTAGACATCGCAAAATCGTATCGTTCGCTCGCTCTATTTCGGGTTCGATTCTAATTGTTAAAAATAGAATGCAATTTATGTAACGCAAAGGAAAACTATTTGAAATTCATGTGTTTAAATTTAAGATATACATATGTATAAGCTCATATTGAAACATAACATTGCCTTTCGCTGACCCATTTATCCACCCCCTTTTTTTTGACTTCTTGCTTGCTCGCTCACTCGCATGCAAGTGACAAGAGCCAGTGGAATTTCTAAATAAATTTAGTGTTGTTGTTATCATTTTGTTGTGGCTCGTGTCAGACGTAGGGTGCTTTTTATTATGGTTCTATTGTTGTGCTGTGAGGCAAACAAAAACGTTTTCGGTATGGATTTTATTTCGTTCTCGCGATACACACAGTGTAATTATTCTATATTGTTACAAAATAAATTATATTAAACATTTATGTAAAAATTCATATATAAGTAGAATTATTTTAAGTATTTTAAGCACACGGTTTTGTTTTTACTAGTCTCATCTTTTTTATACATTTTACATTATTTTCTTCGATATGTTAAGGAGTCTATCTCATATATGTACATATGTATGTAAGTATGTGTTGAGTTCTATTGCTAACAGTGATGTTGCTTTATCAGTTGCTTTTTTAAGGCTATATTCAAAATAATTGGAGAAGGAAATTCATAGTCATATATGGTACAAAAAAGCATAGGCATTCGTATTGAACTTCTTATTTTAATGGCAAAGCAGCCCATGGACGGCCTAGGCTGATCTTTTCGCATCCACCCACGTTGTGTATGTTATATTTGTACATGAATGGAAAGGACCTACAGTCGAATCCCTTGTAGGTTTGTCATAGCCTGCCAAATTAGTGCCTTGTAGAAATTTTTTTTCTCCTTTTTGAATATGCCTGTGTCGAGATTTGAACCCCGGACAGTCTGCGTAGCAAGCCAGCGTACTACCAACTACTCCACGGCGACCACGTATGGTATGGCCAACGATTAATTATTTAGGACTTTATGATCGTATCTCAATAAAAAAAGAAACATTCTTGATTTCACTTTCAACTTCTGAAATTTCTATTGGAACCATGTACAATTACCACACTGCACAAGGTATGTATTTGATGTCTTCTCACCGAAAGCACTAAACGCAAGTGAACTTTTCATTGTTATTGAGTCGATAGCTTAAGGGCGAAGTATATGCGCCGTCGTAGCCATGCACTGCTTTGGCTCTAAGGGTGAAGATGGTAGTTGCTCTGTTGTAGGTGTTTTTGCTGTTTCTGTTATTGTTGCCTCAGCTAGTGGCTGGTTGCTTTGATGAGAGAGTAGAGAGCGTAATGGCGAATGGCGAATGGCGATGGTGGTTATGTGACGCATGGCAAATATTGATTTTTCATGTGATGTTTTAATGTTCGTTCTTCTTCTTCAGTCTTTGGGGTGGTTCATTGGTGAGTGGAAGTTCTTTGTTCCACAGTGCGTTTGCGTTGAAGATTTAACAAATTAAATAAAATGTTTGATCTGTTTTCATTTGAAATGATTGAATCATTATAAAAAGTAAGATTTGATGATATGTGTCAAGTTTTGTCTTTATGTTGAACAATAAGAGCCATCCTGGAAATCATCCAGTGTTATATCTATGTATATATGTATGGATGTGTGTGTGTGTATCTATAAGTTTAGCTGTGCATAACGAAATAAGAAACTTTCGCAATATTTCTAGTTAATGTAATATACAATAGTATATTTTTGCCATATGTTTAAAGTGACAGTTGGTGGTGTATGGTGTTATGGTTGACTTTTATTTCATTCTATTTTCAAAATTCATTGGATTTAATGCTTGTACGCAAACGCAAATATGATGTGAATTTCAGATGTGAAAATGTAACTTTTATATCTTTTACACATAGGCAATTCATCGGCCATCAACTAAAAGCTTTCTAAAATGATCTGAGTGATTTCCCCAAAAAAAAAACAAAAAAGAAAGAAAAGATAAAGAATTTGAAAAATGTTGTTTTGAAAGTTTATAAAAATAATTTGGAGGATGAACTAGCGGCCTTAAAGTTTTTAAATATATGTGCATATTTAAACAAAATTTAGGAAACTTTACTTTTATTCAAACATGTTAACTTTACATTTTATTAATTTCTCACGTTATAATTTCAATTATATGCTAGGTTTCCATGTAACTTTAACCGCAGCAGTACAGAAGCCATACTCCACTTTGCAGTTCGACAAAGCCAAACCAACGTTTAAGAAACGTTGACAATAAAACCAAAGATTGGGAGTTTAGTCCCAAAATCGAAACCCTATAAACTAAGAATACAAAGAGAGTAGAGTTAAGAAACGAAGCTGAACGATGAATGTGACTACGGTTTCGACTGGCACCGGTACCACAACACAACACACAACCACAACGACCCTCAATTCCAAGACCTACAAAATCGAAATGATTGATGACGGGCAAAGCATGTGCTCGGATGACGAGGACGATGACATAATCAGTACCGATGGAAGCATGTACGGCGATGGTGATTTGGCACAAATGGCTGTACAAGATGATGTAGCTAATCAGCTGGCAGCCGCGGGGCCAGTGGGCGTGGCCGCAGCAGCTGCCATCGCATCGTCGAAGAAACGCAAAAGAGCACATTCGTTCGAGACGAATCCTTCTGTACGTAAGCGACAACAGAATCGACTGTTGCGCAAATTGCGCGGCATCATTTATGAGTTTACTGGACGCGTAGGGAAACAAGCTGTGGTTCTCGTAGCCACACCCGGCAAACCAAATACCAGCTACAAAGTATTCGGCGCAAAGCCGTTGGAAGATGTAGTGCGAAATCTAAAGAATATTGTTATGGAAGAATTGGAAAGTGCATTAGCACAGCAGGCGCCGCCACCACCGCAAGAAGATCCTTCGCTGTTTGAATTGCCACCATTAATTATCGACGGAATACCAACCCCAGTGGAGAAAATGACACAAGCGCAGTTGCGTGCGTTTATTCCTCTAATGTTGAAATATTCAACGGGTCGTGGCAAACCGGGCTGGGGCCGTGAATCTACACGTCCCCCATGGTGGCCCAAAGAACTACCGTGGGCCAATGTGCGTATGGATGCACGCTCCGAAGATGACAAGCAGAAGGTGAGAGTGCGTTATCCCTACTATAGTAAATGGAGTGCATTCGCGTTCTAATCACATTTATTTTGGTTTGTAGATAAGCTGGACTCATGCTTTGCGTAAGATTGTCATTAATTGCTACAAATATCATGGTCGTGAGGATCTTTTGCCAACTTTTGCCGATGATGACGATAAGATTAATCAACTGATCTCTCAGACAGGCGAAGACGATGATGACGAAGAACCTATGACGACGACGATAACACAACAAGTAACCAATGCCGCAACTAACACAACACACAATGTAAGTACGACAGCATTGAAATGGGTAATTATCAGAGATACTCGTACATATAACTAATGTGCATTCTGTGAATTGACAAATAAAAAACTACGATTTAATTTCGTGATTACGAATTTTCTTGTAATTGAACATTAAAATCGATTTTCTCAAAACAAAATTTTTCATTTTCGATGTTTTGGCATAAGTATACCCAAGGATATGAAAAGGGGTGATTTTATATCAAGTGTTGCCTTGAGAGAATTCGCACCCTTTTTCAGCTTATCAGTGTTACTGCAATTGAGTTTGAAAACTGGTGTGGTAGCTGGCATTTACAAGTACAATAATAAATACCAACAACAATGCGCATCTGAATATATGCAAACGAGTTTAATCTGAAATTCTAACAGTCTTTGTAAATTAGTTTTTGTTTCGCATAAACTCGGATAACTTCGGATTCATATAAACTCGTTAATGCCTCTTAACCTGTATAAACACGTAAAGAAACTGCCAGATTGCATACAAGTTTACACACTTATAAATAGGGCAAGGGCTTTTATATCTTGCATACATTTTGCATATTTGTGCAGCTTCATACAAAACAATCAAAATCTATGGAAAATGGTCGTGTCCCGTATCGGACAGTGATAGTACAAGCAATATATATTTTTTACAATGCTATATATTCGCTTTCGCTTCCGGAGAAAGAAATAGTAAATAATAATACAAAAGCAAAAATTAATGTCAGATATATTGTATTTAACCCCTCTCCTCAAAAAGCAATGTCATGATGGGTGTTACAAAAGCCCACCGTGTGTTGATCCACTCTAATGTACTAGTATAATCATTTTTTTAAAACTGTGAATATTTTTCACTTTTTTTATATGGGTAAAAGAGTATGAATCTAAAAATAAAATATTTTTGAATGTTATAAATATTTTATAATAAAATTTTTTGTACATATTTAACTTTAATATTCCAACTTATGAAGGTGCATAAAAACTACATATTTTATTTAGTTTAAATGCCGTTTTTATGACATAACTCAAAGTTTTAGCAAGGTCCGCTTAGTATAAGGAAATTTAGTAAAATACATACATACATTAATATGTATATGTATGTAAATTGTATTCAGTACATTATTTATTTATCTTACGCGGACAATCTTGTTAAAATTTTCCTGACATTCCTTCCTTGGGGAACAAATTTAGAATTCCCAACAGGGTGGTTTTCGATTTTCCTCCTGTTTCTGTAAAAGAATGCATTCAATTTAATTGCAATTCCTTGAAGTTACAGTTAATTCATGAATGCAGTTATTGAATAACATATTTGAGTCCAGAATAAAAAATGCTTTTTTGGTTGTTCATTTAGAAAAGCTTCTTTGTTAGGGAATACAATCGTTTTTAGAATTCATGGGAATGCAAGTCTTATGTCTTCAAAATCATGACAGATTTAAAATCACTTGGAGTGACTTGAATGCAGTTTTTGTTTTTTTTTATTGATACATTCAACACACAGGGTGTACTCCTATCAATGCAGAGCATTGTGTTGAATGGAAGGAACATTGATAGGTGGGAGAAATAAAGAGGGTATATGAGAGAGGGAATGCAATCACACTGGGCACCGATAAAGAGATAGATAGCCATTGTGGCAAGTGTTATGCCTTTACCACAATGAACTTCAGTTTATCAGTGTCGACTATGACCGCATGTAGCGCCAAAGGCCAAGCTTTTCGCATCCACTCATGTTATGCGTGTTATATTTGTACATGAATGGAGTCAATTGAGGTTTTGAAGTCAATTGGAGTCACTTGGAGTAATTTGGAGTCAATTTGGATTGGAAATTAATTGAAGTCACTTGGGATTTACATAGAATGTGAAGAGTAACTCCAATTGACTTCAAATTCAAATTGACTGCAAGCGTCTTTAAGAGACGCCAATTGACTTTAAAACCTGAATTGACTTCAAGAGACGACAATTGACTTAAAATTCCATGTGACAGCAGTCATGATTTTGAAGTTATAATATTTGTATTCCCTTGACATCAGCATTTTTTATTCTGGAGTCAAAAATGTTATTCAATAACCACAATCAGAAATCATTATTCATATCAGTCAGTAGCTTTGTTGCAGAGACTGTTAGTAATTCAACCACTTATATTTATTGGATTTGTAGTTACTAGAGAAGTAGACTTTCCATTTTCTAAGGAATTAACTAAGGCGGTGTTTTACTTGGATAGGCAAGTACAATAAATTTTATAAATAGGTCGCGGTACAATTAAAACTAGCCTCTCTAACAATAATCACTCAAGGGAACCCTGATTCTGCGGAATGGGATTTACTAATTAATTTAAGGTATTTTGGTCTGCTGCTGAATAAGAAAATAATAATATTTTTGTTGAATTCTACTGTCTACTTTTTGAGATAAAAGCAATCCATTTATACTGAAAATTGAATTTAAAAAAGAAGAGAATATTTTTTTAAAACGTTTATTTTAAAATTCTGGCTCTGTCCATGTCATCGGCATTCCAAACGGAAGCTCTTTTCGTCCTCCTTGACTCCAATATCGAAGTGAAAATTTCTGTGGGGCCTAAGTTTTTTTTTCCAAGATATGCCCTTTGTTGCTTTTCTTGACAAAATTTACCACATATGTAGCAGAAATGATCGGGGTTTATTAATACAAGACTTGCGAGACTCAATTAACTTATTCCCTGTGTAATACTAATACTTATCCCAGTTGGTTGTTTTACTATTCAAAGTGAAATCGTTCCGATTTTTGTGTATCTAAATAAAACACAATGAGCCGGATTATGAAAAGGGATTGCTTTTTTACGATTCTTTACTTCTTTAAAATTTACATTTAAATATAGAATAATTTGAATAGGTATAATGAATTTAGGAATGCATCTAGTTTAAGGGTTATTTGCATTTTAACATAATATTAACTAGTTAAATAGTCGTGAACTTAAACAATTAAAGAAAGTAAAAGTATCTTAAGGACTACGAGTATGCTTCTATAAACTGGCTGAATACTTTATAAAACTAAAATTGTTGCATAACTGTAAATAAGGTAGAATCGCACATGTGCATATCCTCCGATATTTATTTGACAAATTTTAAAGTGATTATGATGGGAAAGATGAGGTGAATCCAACACCCAAATAAAGACAGGTGTAATTGAATACTTTCTCCCATATGAACCCTTGATTCACTATGTCATACCGTTTATTTTCATAATCATTTTTCTGAAAATGAAAATATAGTTCTAACTTTTGCTACAGCTACAACGCACTTCTTTTGTCTTAAGGTTATCACATTATTTTTGTTGTGGATACTAGTAAGTACAAATGTAACAAATTTGAAACCAGATTTGCCTTGCACGCTTATGGCGGGTTCTCCCTTCATTTATTTTAAATTATTGCATTAATTCATAAAAAAAGTTAATAACTAATCAACAACCAATACTGCTTACCACCTTATGGCATTACATTTTTTTACACAAACTTATTGGTACTAAAAGATTCATTCAACATTTATTTTGCATTTGACGAAACATTAAAACGAAAAACTATATATATATATGGTACCATTAGGCATCAAATTGGTGCCTAATATCGTTTTCAACAATTCATACGACACATCGTTCAGTTTTACCGCGCTCGAGAACCTACGGTTTCAGATTCACCTCACCTCCATATTCGTATTCGAGACAGAATATCATAATTTTTTTAAAGAATTAAGTACAATTTTAATGTATCGGTAATCCAAAATGTACCTACAAATATTATATAAAAATAAAATCATGTTTGCAGAATAAAATGAAAATAAATTTTTGAAATTTCTCTAATTTCGCACACGTGTATGCAGCAAGTGAACGTGGTGAAAATCAACAGCGCTGGCACAGTCATCACTACACATAATCCGAATCTGCACAATCCGAATAATCCGCAGCCGACCATTATACAGAGTACGAATAATCAGCATGTGACCACAACGGCTACGCTGCCGGCATCGACGAAAATCGAAATCTGCACTGCACCGCAACAGTCGCAGCAACACCATCAGTCGCAGCAAACGAGAACCAACGAGATGACTGTCATCTCTACCGCGAACGCACAAAACATTGCAAACACGCAGGTTTGCATCGATCCGATGACTTTGAGCGATGTTGATGTTCGTACTAACCCTAAAATTTACAAAAGCTTAAAATTTGTGTTAATGTTTCAATTAATAAGTGCAGAACAAGCTATATTTTTATTATTTATTTAATTTTTTAAGTTGCGATTTTTGTTTATATTATATGTGTAAGAGTTTTTTGTGTTTTTAGCTTTTTTAACTAATAAAAACGGAAATATTATCCCTAATTTTCATTTTATTTATTGTATTTTGTTCCACTTTATTTAAAGCATTTAATTTTCCCTTCTCCTTGTTTACTTTTGCGTATTTTTTGATTTTCACTTCTAGTTTAAATGCTAAAATGCCGAATGACAAAAATGAATTGAATTTGATTTTCGTTTCTTTTTGCAGTATACACAAACGGTGCTCTCACAAAATGCTGATGGCACTGTCTCGCTGATACAAGTCGATCCGAATAATCCTATAATCACGTTACCCGATGGCACAACAGCGCAAGTGCAGGGTGTCGCTACGGTAAGTCTTCGCATCTTTTCGTTACACATTTTAATATTCGTATGTTGTAATTGCAGCTTCATCAAGGCGAAGGTGGCGCCACTATACAAGCTGTACAAAGCCTTGGCGATGTGAATGGCCATGAGAATATGACCGTCGATTTGACGGAGGTCGGCCAAGATGGACAGATTTACATAACAGCCGAGGATGGGCAAGGTGTGTACACACATAGATGTTTCCTAATTTTATATACATACATGTGTTCAAGTCGTTCCCGCCATCTCACAGCTTTTTTTATATCATATTTTTTCAGGCTATCCAGTAACAAGTATGATAACCGTCCCAGTTACATCTGCTATGTATAATTCAATGATTGCCAACATTCAGCAAATACACACCAACAGTGACGGAACTGTGTGCATTACACCCATGCAGGTAGATTCTCATAATAATAACAACAATCACATACAGTGTTATTCAATAATGGCGGCAACGGCACCAGGCTCGGGATCCCGACTGCTGGCTGCAAGTAGCCCAACTATGCCACCGAGTGCAAACCAAAACCAAACAAATGTACCCAACAATAATAATAATAATAATAGTAGCAGTAGTAGTAGTAGTAGTCGTAGTAATATTAGTTGTAATAATCAAACACGTTGCCAAATATTTAATCAATCTAGTTTAAGTAATAACTCTAGTCAACCGCTCCACCAACGTCAACAACAAAACCAACAACAGCTACAACAAAATCAAAGTCAAATGCAACCTGCAACAACGAGAGTTATTATTGCCGGTAACTTACATGCGAATCCGCTTAATTTCAATGTCAATACAAATACAAATTTAGGAACAAATATAAACAACAATAACAATAACAACATAATAATAAATAATAATAACCATAACAATAAAATTGGTGGAATTGCGAGTGCAGTGCCGCTGCCCATTGTCTTAACTACTGGTTCTCCGGCTGCTCTCGTTGCCAATGCATCAATAACAAAGCGCACCAGCACTCATAAGCGACGCAAGCAAAACTTTTCAAAAACGGTGCCAATTAAGCTCGAAAACAGGGCCACATCTGAGAGTCTTTTGAATATCCACATTGTTGACAGCCATGACCATGCAAATGTTGATGGTGGCAGTCGCAATCAAGGTCGAGTCGGCGGCAGCAGCGATATCGTATCCACTGTTGATGCTGCTGGTGGTGGAGGTAGTGATATTTCATTGCCAACCAAAACCATTAAATTAGAAAATGTAAAAAAATAGAATGTTTCAATTGGAAGCGGTACCGCTGCACACTGTTTTATTTTTTTTTTGATGAATATCACTGTAGTTATTTTAGCGAAAAAGTTTGGTAAAAGAAAAAGTTAGAACAAAGTTGTTTCCAACTTTTGTCATCTAGTCACCAAGTTTGCGAGTAAATTTAAAAAAAATATGTACTGTTAAGTTTTGAATCGGGATCTTACAATTGCTCTATGTAGTAGTTTCATTATTGTTTTTCAGTTGTTTATTTAAATAATTTTTATCGTTATATTATATTTTTGAAACTATTTTTTTATTGTTAATGGATAACTTTATATGATCTTCTTTTACACGAGCAGACGCTACGTCTTGTGAATGCCAAATGCCTCGGAATAGTAAGGGGAAGTTTATAAACTTAGAAATTTTTTTTTGTTAATTTGGAAGTCGTTAGAGGAATGCAATTTCGTTGAGAAGGAGCCCACATGCTTAGACATGAGAAAAAGGTTAAAATGTGTGTTTGTACATATAGTGTAACAGAAATTACATACATACGTTATTTTCGTCCCTTTTCTGTCTGTCTTAATTGTGTAAATGTAATACTAATTACATAAAAATATTTGTGTTTCTCTGTTCATAACTAATAAAAAAGTAATCAATTTAATTCTAAGATTTTTCTT
The DNA here is from genome assembly GCA_958295655.1 of Palloptera scutellata. Taxonomy (NCBI): domain Eukaryota; kingdom Metazoa; phylum Arthropoda; class Insecta; order Diptera; family Pallopteridae; genus Palloptera; species Palloptera scutellata. The sequence goes on along the minus strand of OY282449.1, from coordinate 84,754,228 downwards.
CAGCGTCCCATAGCCCTATGCTGAACATGGGAGAGGAACTGCCATTAAAATAATTTACGTAATTCTGAAAACATAGTTGATGGCAAATATTTTGATATTGTATTCTTAAAAAGTTTGGCTCAAAATATTACAGCATTTGACCAAAACTTAAAAAATTCTTAGTTCAATAAACAAATTTTTATGTCCGTTCGTTTACACACATTTTATTAATAGTCTAAAAATATGAAATTGATGCCCCTTAATAGAACCCACCAGCGATATTGCTCCTGGCTTTCATAAAAAAAACTAAGAAAAGTGTCATTCAGTTTTGGGAGGCGCAGCTGCACTTTTTAATTTACATAGGAGAATGAATTTTATTGTGCGCTTAAGCTATTGCTAGACGACACGTCATTGTCCTAAGAGAAATGTTGCGGCTATCAAATTTAGTCTTTTAAAAAAATTATTTGTCATATTTGCTTCTACACGACAAGACAATTTTTTGGTGAAAAATAATGCGCTACACTCAAATATATAATAAATTATTAATGGATACAGATAATTGTGTTTTTGTTCTTGTTAGAGCAGCTCTGTGACATGACAAAATTCTTTTAAAATTGGAGAAAATCCTAAAAAAATATAAGTCACTTGAAGTCACAAGACAATGCCTTAATACTCTGTTTTAGCTACAGCTTCCACACGATACGACATGCAGTTTGTCGTGAAGCAGCTTTTGAGAGTTTGAGGCCACTCGAGTATGTTTGTGCTGTTCCTCCTAGCTCCAGCTCCTAATAAGTTTTGATTCAATCGTGCTATTCTTCAGCATCCGACTCCTGTGCCAATGTTCTGAATGGAATATTTTAAAGTTTTAACTGTTTTTTCTTATAAAAATTTTTAATCCGAGGAGAAAATTATTCAGTTAGAGAAAAATTAATAGGACTATTTAGAATTTGGCTGAATGTTTTGTTTGAGAATATATCGAAAAAATCATGTGATAGCGAATATTACTAAGCCATTGACATAAGAGTTCGATAATTGTAGAGAGATTATATATATAGCTGCCGAAATGCACTATAACCCTAACATCAAATTTCCAATATCAAGTTGTTGATGGATTGTGATTCATCTGCATCGCGGCCAAAAAATTTGTTGCCATACATCAAAATCCTAAAAGAAAATTTTTGAAAAATTTTTGGTTAAGACCACTATACTTATGTACAATATTTAAGCATTATTAAAAGAACGACGAATATATATGTATTGTATATTCCGTTACACTATATGTGTTGATTCTATTTAAAAAAAAAAACAAATAAATAAGAACACAAATTTTAATTTTATATATAATTTTTACTTTATATTAATTATATAAGTAAATACATACTACATATTATACCTGCGTTTAAGCTTGCCATCATTTTTTTTGTAATGTAAAATCAAAATTGTTATTTTATTTTTTTAGTTTACATACATATTTGTTATTAGTGAACCAAAGTTGTAACGAAGCCCACATAAGAATTCTCTTTATATAGAATGTTCCTAGAATTGAATTATCCGCTTGCTAATAATTTGAAACAAAACCAAAAATTTTATATAATATACATCAAGTACATTTAAGTAATGAAAATTAGTAGTCAAAAAACTTTACTACTAATTTAGTTTGTAGTAAAAATAATTATTTAATTCATTGAATCTTGTAATTAGTTGAATGTTTCGTTAATTCACCAATTTATGGAACGCAATGCGTAAAGCAAAAGTGCTATATTTAAGAAAACCCTACAAGTGCAATTAATTAGTCTCAAGAAAAAAAAAATAATAACGGGGAGGCAAAAGTAGAAAAGAAATATCTTAAATTTCAAAAACAAAAAGAATCAAATATATTTTTATTGTTTATTGGAATTTATAGTAAAATTGTACGATTTTATTTTTTTATTATATACATATAATTTTAGTGTTTAATTAATTTTTATTATTTTCGAAATTTATTAAATAATTTATATTTTTTTTATTTTCGCTAATAAAGTTTATTAAATTTTTTATTGTTGTGATTTTATGTGAACTATATTTTTTATAAAAATAAACATTTAAATTACTGTTGAAGAAAAAAAATTAAAAAACAGTTTTAAATGCAATAAAAAATAATAAAAAACACATAGTTGTCCTTTTTGTTTTCATTTCACGTACTTTGCATAAATGGTAATTTATAATTTAAAAATATTCATTTTCCTTAATTGTTTTTCTTTTTTAACATTTTTATTTGCAGTTTTGATTTTACTTTTGATTTCTAGACTGGTGGGTTGTTGTAAAAACAATAAACTGAGATTCTTTCTGACCATCAGGATGCAAATAAAAACAAAATATCTAATCCCAGAAATTGTAAAATTATCTTTTGCTCGTTTTGCGATTTATTTTAATACCTTGCCATTTCAATTGATTTCAGGTGGAAAATGGTGATCAACTTGAAACCATCACCGTATCGCCAGGCATGCATCAAATGATGATACAGGGTGCTGCCGGCTCAGAGCCGCAAGTTCTGCAACTGGTTAGTCTCAAAGATGGCACACTGAAAACAATGGAGGTCATTCATACCGGCAATGTTAAGGCGGAGGATACTATAATAATGGAGCAATAAATAATTACATCGCAACACTTAAATAAGTCAGAGTAAAATGTGAAGAATTTAATTTTATAATTTGCACTTCCATAATTACTTAATTACATACACAGGGGCACACGTATTCAATTTTACGGTACATCTTCGATTAAATATCGGACAATATTGAGATGAAATATACTTTGCGGTTTCATCAATTAAATTAAATGCAAGCTAGACTCTTTTACTAAGTTTTCTAAGTAAAAAAGTATAGTCGTTTTTCAATTAATATTGTCTTTGTTAATTTTTTAGGGTTTATGGCTATACTCCACATTCTTAATATTTCTATAAAGTCTAGTTCCCAGCTAGCAGTACGAACGTCGATGTTATGGCGATATCCTCTAGGTAGCACCTTCCATCCCACCACCTCAATATTATGAAAGCTATGCCTATTAATTAGGTGGTCGCTGTGGCGTAGTGGTAGAGCGTTGGACTGCTGCGCAGAGTGTCCGGGGTTCGAATCTCGGCAAAGGCAAAATCAAAAAGTAGAAAAAATTATTTTTCTACACGGCACCACCTCTTGGCAGGCAATGGCAAACCTACAAGAGTAAAAATTGCTATGAAAAGCTTTTCACTTCGCCGTTCGGATTCGGCATTAAACTGTAGGTCCCTTCCATTCATGTACAAATATAACACGCACAACATGAGTGGATGCGAAAAGCTCGGCCTAGGCCCTCCATGGGCTGTTGTGCCATTAAAAGTAAAAAAAAGGTCTATTAATTTCATGTAGTTTATAAGTTATTCTAATTTTAAAACATACATTTTTTCGAATTTTATTTGTATAAATATATATATCATTTTACACTATCCAGTTATATGAAACAGTCCAGTTTTACGATATGCTGCATATCACTCGATACCTGTTAGAGGACCCCCATTAAGAAAGGAGGTATCCGACCTTCGCCCCTTACACCCCGATTTATACATCAAAGCCATTTCAATACACAACGTACAAATATAGAAAACTCTTGTCGCAGTTGTCGATTACACTGGTCAACACGAATATTTTTTGAGAAAATGCCCTGCTTATGGACAATTTTGTCCAAATTTTGGTAGCAAACCAAACATGGTAGAGATGTCTAAAATGGCTTAAATCAAACCATTAAACTTCAATTATAGAATTCCGTCGAAAAAACCCCTTATTTATTTTTGGGTAGATTTTTTGGGCAAGATCATGTCCTAGCCGTAAATCGATCCCAGGACCACTGCGACGAAAGTTTAACACGATACAATCTTTTGAGTCAATGGAATAAAAACAGGGTGGACCATTTATAATTTGATTTTGGTGTAAATAAGGAAATAATAGTTATTTTTCAATGTGGTTTTTATTATTCGAAAGTACAATTCTTCCGGTTAATTGTGCAACACTATTTCATTCAAATAACTTCCCCGACTGGCGTTGCAGTAGCCATACGATCAACCCAATTTTCCCGTACATTTTCGACTGTATGGAGATGTACTTGACCGATGTCGTTGCTGGATAGTTAGAGTAGTACTTATCTCCAACGGCTTCCCACAAATAATAGTCCAAAAGCGTCAAATTGCAACTGCGTTGTGGCCAATACATATCACCAAAACGGGAAACGCGATTTTCTTCATTTCTACCGAATTTTGAAAGTAATTTTCTTATTCTGTCGGTAGAAGCTTCACAATTTTGCAAGTAAATTTTTAGTATTTGTCAACGTTGTTCAAAAACGAAATTTTCCGTGATAATACGAATTACATTAGAGTTGCCACACTCAAAATAACAAGTAGCTAAAATTCCAAATGTTAGTTTGATCACCCTTTATACATATATTTAAGTATGTATGTTTTTTCTATTAGATGACAATCTATCTTACTCTTACTTATCGCATGAATAAAAAAGTCACATATAGTCGTAATTTTTGGTGGAAGTAATCCATTTCCCCAATTTGTGTCAAGAGCTTTTCATTCTCTCTATAATTTTTGGAGTTTGGAGATTCACTTAATGAAAAACAGTTTTCAGGCTTACAAAACGTAACAAAGATAAAAGAAAAATTTAGTGCTGTCGACTTGACAGCATTAGACTTTAATACGCGGACTACTTTTTTGAATTAAAAATTTCTTTGTAAAAAAACTAGTTTGGTTGAAGTAAAAAAAAAAAAACGAAAACAGTTTGGTCCATGATTCGGTTCAAGTAACTTAAACTGCGGATGGTTCGGTTCAAAATTGGTTTGCATCCTTGATGCAGAGAAGGATTTGATTCTGGCTAGAAATTACTTTTATATTTGGGCATCAACCCATGAGAAAATTGAGAGTAGTAAGAAGAAGGACGAGTTGGCTAGACTTGAATTTATTCTAGGCACTGCCCAGACGCAATCACTTACGAGTATAACTCCCTGTCACCAATTGAAATGTGTAAATATTTAGATGATTGCATCACAGTAAGAAATACTTAAAAATTGCAAAAATAGAGCGTTACAGGAATTAAAAAGTTTTCAAGTTGCAGTCGATCAGATGATTCTATGCTATGGTGGGTTTACACGCGGTTAGGCTCTCTAACTCCCACAATATTCAATGCCCTGCCTAATAGCCTCGATGAGATCTCAAAAATGATGTTAGGGGGAAAGCTTCTACACCTACCCTTTATGAGGTGTATTTTGTAGTGAATACGTGTGTGAATTTTAAGATTTTATAAAACATTTTTGTTGGCAATTTTTTGTTTATTGTTTTATGGATTTTGTTTTATATCATATAAATATCTATATATACCTACTATATAAAATATGTTATAAGTACCTGAAAGGTGATTATAGCTAATGGCTAAAATATTTTTAAAATTATTTATTTGTTTACAATCAAAGCTTTATTTTATTATTTACAATTATAAATATGTTTAAATAATTTTTGTTTTTGTTTTTAACCAAAATTTGCTCAAAATGCTCTTCAGTTCTTTTATTTATTGTGGGCAAAAGAAAGTTTTTAAGTTTACTCACAATGCATTCAATTATTGTACAATAAAAAATAAAAAAATATAATAAAAACAAATTGCAATCGGAAAATAGTTTCCAGTTTTAATAATTGATTAAATTTTATTGAATCTTGAATGTTTCGTAATTTCACTTTCGCAGAAAACTAATAAATAAATAAATTATGTTGTACACTAATAAATTTAATGAAATCGAAAGTGATGTTAAATGATAATTTATTGTAACTTGTAACTATTTATATAATTCAGCATTGTATATAGATAGTCTCCATTTTGAATACCTACTAGTATTTATTCAAAATACTCTAGTCACATTTCTATTCATACTCATACTATTTGATTTTAGTTAGTTTCTTTGTTTTATTAAAAATTTCTATGCAACGCATACATACATACACATCTAAGTAGGTACGTATGTATGTATGTATTTATATCTAACAAAAATTAAGACATACAATATTTATTTGGAATTCTAGTCAAAAACGTTTATCAATTTATTTACTTATGTATTTGTACTTCCTAAGTAAATATAAAATTATCATTATATCGAGATAAAGTGAAATTACAATTAAAACAATTTATTAGAAAATTTTTGTATTGTTCTATGTATTGTTTATGAAGAGAGCGACTCCGTTTGGTGCTGTTGGTGTTGTAAATTAAGTTTCTACTATTTCTTTTTACCAAATAATTTTCCTTTCCACCTATTATTTGAAAGTACTGAGCAATGCAAAAACAGAATATGCTGTCTTCATCACCTGAAATCAATAGTTGTATTTACATATGTATGTATAAGTACAGGGAGGTCTATCTAACATTTAGAATTTTAACAACTGGTTGTTTTGAGTGTGGAACTCTAATGTTTATTCGTTCTATATCGGAAAATTTGCTTTATATTTGTGGTTAACGAAATGAGTCGATTATACGCTTAAAAAATATTGGTAAATATTAAAAATTTCCTTGAAATCTTCTACCGAAAGTGTAAGAAACTTACATCAACAGTCGGTAGATGGCAAGCGGCTTCCACAAAATTTGTGGATCAATTTGTGAAACATGTATGTGAAACTGGGTCTTTAATGGATAAAACAACATGTTCTCATACTCCCTCAGTGCGTACAACCGAAGAAATTGCTATCTTGTTCTGAATGTTCAGGAATAACCAATCCCATTGAAAATTTCACGCACTTCTTTGAGGCGAATTTTGCATAAAGTCATCAGTATGAAGCCGTACAAAGTTCAAATGGTACAACAGCTAAAGCCATATGACCATCCGCAACGTTTTCGGTTCGCTAATTGAGCTGTGAAACGCTTGGAAGAAGTTGAGCATTTTTACTGAAAAATTATGTTTTCTGACGAAGCTCACTTTGACCTCGGCGGTTACGTTAATAAGCAAAACTGTCGCCTTTCGGGGGTCAGAAAATCCACGTGCGATTGTTGAGAAGACAATGTACCATCAACGAGTAACTATTTGGTGTGGTTTTTGGACCGGGGCTATTACTGGGCCATTTTTCTTTGAAAATGAGGAAGAAAGATGTGTTACAGTGAATGGTGTGCTCTACCGCACAATGATAAGTGATTATTTGTGTCCTATTTTAGAAGATGTGTACTTAGACAATATTTGGCACGCCGTGTTACACAAACCGTGCAACAATCGATCTTTTGATGATGTGCATTGGCCACTACGCAGTTGCGATTTGACTCCGTTGGACTATAATTTGTAGGGAGCTGTTAAAGATACGTGTTACGCTAACCATCCAGCAACGATTGAGGCTCTTAAGGATGAAATTGGTGCAGCCATCGGTCAAGTAGAGTTCAATAAAATAGAAAATTTACTGAAAAATTGGGTTGATCGTATGGCTACTGCAATGCCAGTCGAGGAAGTCATTTGAATGAAATATTGTTCAATAATTAACCGGAAGAATTGTTCTTTCAAATAAAATATATTCGCTTCTTATTTACACCAAAATCAAATTCCAAATTATAAATGGTCCACCCTATATACGAGTAATAGTGAAAATTGCCTGCAAATATCTGATTTCCCACTTACCTGCACAAATGTTGGCAGTTGTACGGGAATCAAGTTTCCAGCCATTATAATGTTAAGTTTTTGTGAACGTTGTAAAAATGTCAACAGAGTCCTCTTAAATTTCTCACTCTGATCCATCCAATTGCATTCATAAATAGCGCCCGATAGATTTTCGCATTCGTGACAAAATAAATTTCCGCAATAGCATAAAATGAATGTCTCAAGTGAGACTGCAATAAAGACGACGGCCATATTCAATACAATTGTGATGTCAAATCCCACATAGAGCAAATTCACGCCGATGGTGCACTGTGATAGGCCCGTAGACACAAATTGTGCCATGCATGTGGACGATAAAGGTTTTTGTATGGATACAAATAATCTGCAATTAAGGAGAGAAGTTAGCTTAAGATTCTCACCTAATAGGAGAATATGAGAGCAATCCTAAGATTGGCAAGGGATGGTATGGTGAAATACTGATGTCTATGTAAAACTATGTTATACAAAATTGCGCTATAAACTTCTGAGCCATCACTTTCTTGTGAACAATATCTATTCTAAGACGACTGTATAAAAATAAAAAGTGTTTTTCCAAAAACGAAGCATACAATCTGTAGTTTTTGTTAAATTCGATATTGCATCTAAAATTCTTTTCGAGTCAACTAATAGAATTTACATAAGTAACAATAATAATAAGCATTATTGGAATTAAAACTAGCTATAATTCAGAGAAAATGTTCAATACAAAATTAAATATATAATAGCACTCCAGGAGGACGACATAAAAACATTTATGTATAGTGGGCCATATGGTAAACGCGGCACAAAGGCGACGGGCGGCATACAGCTGTCGAAATCGCCGCGCGGCAAAGTAGAATGTTGGCTTACTTCGAGTGGCCCCACGCAACGCCTTACAATGTAATGAGTGCGAAAAAAAATGTACAAAATGTGGAAAAATTTGTTAACACGTCGGGAGTTAATATTCCTGAAAGAAAATCTGAAATATTTTCTTAATACTTGAATTATTAGTGAAAGTACTATAATATAAAAACAAGAGAACGTCAAAAACCATCTGCCTAAATTTTTCATCGAAAAATACTACAAGTATGTACTTTCGAATAAAAACAAAATTAGCTGCTACTCCACTAACTAACTACCTATAGATAAATTTGTATAGTGGTACCTACAGTACAAATATTTGAAATTTTTAAGTTAGGCTGGTTGCGCTCAAAAAAAAAGTAGGTGTGGCAGGCCGCCCATTTTTGGTGCCAACTTTTAGGTAAGCCCAAATTTGTTAGCTCTGCAACTAATATTAAGCAATTTATTCCAAAAACACTGTTTATTCGTATGGGAGGTGGGCTTGGCAGTGGTCCAATTTCAATGATTATGTGTAAATATCTTAGTTTTAATCACAGAAATATGCTCATCAAGTTTCAGATTGGACAGCATTAACTATTTTTGGCCACCTGATATCTGAAGTCATTACACTGTTATACTAGCATCTTGGAGTAGATATCATTGAATTCTCCACTCTCAGACACTCTGAGATGATAGAGTCTAGGAGACAGCACATAATAACAACTTTCGTCAAATCACTAGTAGGTCTCAGTACATCTTAATATAAGAATGTGTTTCTTGGTATAAAAAATTATGATGTCAAAATTTGAGGTTAGTAAGTAATATGGCAATACTTAAAAAAAATTTTCTTTTTTCATTCTATGTTTTCTGATACATACATACTTATATTTATGTATATGCATATATGCGAACGTATTTAAATATCGTGCAAATGAACACCTCAAGTTGTTTCGTGCTTTGTATTTACCAAACGAATTACTTGCTAATCTCAAATTTTAACACTCCTTATAACTTGTTCAAATTAACTGTATTATTGTCTTGTGATCCTCTATGCATTCCACGAGCTTCTCATAATTTTCTTCCTGCTCTCGAGCCAATTCAACCGAATCCCCCACACCCTTGCTACGTTGATTGTATCCAAGTTGTCGTATACGGAATGACAATGCCTGAGTGTGCGCCGATAAAATTCGCATATATGCTTGCGGATAGGTGTCAACTGCCACATCCTGTGTGGCCTGAATAAGAAAAGAAATCGATTGAAATATATAAGCATACATAAAATTTTTGAATGATGAATTTTGATCCCATGGATACCAAGCTGGATACATTAGTTTGTTTTCCGTTGACAAATATGCGGCACATTGGCCTGTCACAAACCCGAAATGAAATAAGCGTAGAAATGTCAAAAACCAGCGTTTTGCTGAGTCGATGCCCTGCTGTAGCATATTTATCTCTTCAGCAGATTTTGAGCGCAAATCTAATTGGTCCAATATGGTGCGTACCCGCAATAATTCATGGCGCATAAGAAATACATTCAGTAATTTCAGGTTGCAAAAGACGTCGGTAATGGTGACATGAATGCCCTCGCAAAGATAGCTTAAATTGGGAGCAAGGAGGCAGTTTATAACGAATGTGGCAGCAAACACCAGTCCAAATATGAGATTCAACAAAATCCCGAACACAATATACGGAATGCGCCATATGGAATCGCGTCTTGGTGGCTGATAACCACTAAATTTCCACACACGCCAATGATATTTGAATGCCACCCAAGTGCTAACTTTCGCGGACACTGGCATCTATAGAGCAGAATCGTTTTAAATGTCAAGACTTTTACTGTGATTGGTGACATATTTCCTTGGTATTTATATGAGTTCAATTAGAGTATCGGAAAATTTATAGCAAATTGTGTGCAGGTGCAAAAGACTGCAAGTATGAATTTAAAATAATTATAATTATTATAAATACCTTAACTTTTCCAATTTTCAAAGATTTATTAAGTTTAATTCCTTTTAATATACCAATTTCCATTGCAGTACAGTGAGTGCTGGTTGGGGTGAAAGTGGTTGAATCAGCGTGCGGAGGGGACAAACATTTTTAGCTGTGCGTTCCGCAGAGTGTCCAGTATGATGTCAGTATTACAAGGGAATGACTTAGGGTATTTATACAAAAGGGAGAAAATGAGCGTGACATATTCTTAAACGGATTACACGAAAACTATACCAAATGAAGCTGCAGTTATTGTTCATGCTTGACGTCAGCAAATTTCCCTCAAGCAAATATATATTAAAACGACAGTTATGGATGTGTGGATTTCAAATTCTTGCAATAAAGATGTCTTCCATTCACAGATCTTAATATTTGAGCCGATTGAAGATATTGTTGTAAGCCTATCGAGCGCCTGCTGTAGATTGTTTTTACCTTAAAAAATATTTACTGAAAGTTAGAATTAAAAATTTAAATAGTTCATACTTATGTATTTATATTAATCCATTATTGATTGACGTTTCATATACTTATGTAATACAAGTTAGTTTATTATTGGAAAATGATTTATTCAACTTGTGGGCCGTGTGGATCGTTAACAAAGGCATATACAGGGGAGGACAAAAAATTCGCGAAATAACGCCCTTATATGTTGAAAATATTGAAAATTATTTCTCCTTTCAATATATAGCCTCTTAACCCCAATAAGTTTGTTTATACCATCGAAAAAAGAAATAATTCCGGTTTCTAAAATAGGTATAATAATCAGAAATTATTTCCTTTACCTTATCGTAATAATAATCAGTGGTAGCGAAATCTAGGCTATACAGAGGGTGACTAAAGATTTCAAAGCCAACTTTTTGAATAGAGTTTTTTTTCGCTGTTTCTCTTTTACAGCATCTAAGTTTTAGGAAGCCTGTATAGTTATAGCCTTTGTCTTTGTAGTCAAACAGCAGTATTCCTTCTGAATCCCAGAAAACTGAAGCCAGGACAATCCGGCCCAAAATACAATTGCGGCGTGAACATTCTCGGCACCATTTTGCACATACCTTTGGCATGACAAGATGGTAATGCAGGATATTCAAAATGGTTGCGGGTGATAGTCCAACCAATTCTGCGAGTTGTTTCTTCTTCAGAAGGGCATCTCCCAGTATTAACTTTTCTACTTTTTCGATGTTTTCGGCAGTGCTTGCCTCAATGGGTTGTCCCGTCCGGGATCGTCTTCAAGCAAATACCTCCCTTGGTTGAATAGGTTGTGCCTCTTGGCTTTTCGTGGGCTTGAAGAAGTTTGCATTGCTTTGTCAGGAACTTTACGACTGCATGAAACTCGATTGGGTCAGATGTTATATGTACATTTCAGATTTACAACTCTCTTCTATGTTTAAATATTCTCATCAGCAATGGGTAAGTATTTATGTTCCGTGTAAAGAAAAATAAAACTAGGTGTTTTTTCTAGTTTTAGTTTACCTCATAAGTACTTAAAAAAAACATCATATATGAAGCTTTTATAGGCAATAGTCAACATTACTGATGATGAGCATTATTTTCTTTTTCCAAATATCAACTCCCTAAGTCAGAAACTTTACGACTGCACGAAACTCGATTCGGTCAGATGTTATATGTACATTACAGATTTACAACTCTCTTCTATGTTTAAAGATTCTCATCAGCAATGGGTAAGTATTTATGTTCCGTGTAAAGAAAAATAAAACTATGTATTTTTTCTAGTTTTAGTTTACCTCATAAGTACTTAAAAAAAACATCATTTTTGAAGCTTTTATAGGCAATAGTCAACATTACTGATGATGAGCATTATTTCCTTTTCCAAATATCAACTCCCTAAGTCAGGACCTTAAGTGATAAATTTCCATTGGTTGATATGCAAAAAATTAGCCTTAGAGAGTAACTATGGTCTTGCTATTTAGGGAGCGTTGCCATGGGCAATCAAGTTCTTCCTCGAAAGCTCAATGGACCAAAAAATCGCCACGTCTGACAAATGGTAGTGTACTTCATCCGAAGACTAAAGTCTGTTCTTCGGACAGGAGATCTTCGTTGAATTGGCACCAAGCTCCAATCATAGCCATCCACTTCCAAAGTGTTAAAGAAAAGATATTATATATCTTAGCTTTCGCTTGTTCTTGGAAATAACGCCAAAATTAGGAGTTGGTCACTCTTCTTGAGGTCGACCTCGAAGACAAACCACCAAATATAAAGCACCAGACAGTAATTGATGAATATGAGTCAGCAAAGTGTGTACTAAGTGAACCTAGGTGAAGCATGAGATACTTGTGAAGCGCAACAGGTCGGGATACAAGACCGAAACCTTCGTCCATTTGATAATAGTTAAATTTTTTTATTTTTTTTTTATTGATACATTCAACACACAGGGTGTACCCCAATAAATGCAGAGCATTGTGTTGAATGGAAGGTAGATTAATAGGTGGGAGGAAGAAGGAGGGAGAATGAGAGAGGCAATGCAATCATACAGGACACCAATAAAGAGATAGACAGCCATTGTGGCATGTGTTATACCTTTACCCCAATGAACCTTAGTTTATCAGTGTCGAATATGACCGCATGTAGCGCCAAAGGCCAAGCTTTTCGCATCCACTCATGTTGTGCGTGTTATATTTGTAAATGAATGGAACTTTACAGTATAGATTCCCTTGACCTTGCTTAGTGGACATTGCTGAAGATATTCATTAAGAATATTGGACTTATCAGCAGTATAAAACTCTAAAACAATGCGCTAAACACACGAAGCTGTTTTTTGCATCGAAAAATATTTCCATATTGAAGTGACCTGCTTTCAGTCCGGATCTAAATCCAATGGAAAATCTCTGGAGCATAATTTTCAAAGATATTTACAAAGTTGGGCGTCAATTTGATATCCTATTGCAGCCTAAGAATGCTATTCAGGAAGAATGGGCAAAAATCGACATTTCTATCCTTGTTGCCCACCATAAGCAATCGCGGCACCCATCGGGCTGACACCTTCCTCCTACGGCCTCTGCTACTTCGCGCACTTTAGTTCGGCGATCAGCGAGAATCATGTCGCGGAGCTTTTAAACGATTTCCTCGGTAACCACGTCTCCTCATCAAAAACAGATGTACGGCCACGTTTAAATTCGTTGAACCAATATCTTACGGTTGTCATAGATGGTGAAGGGTCCTCATAGACAGCATCCTCCTTCGCTTTTATTTGTCCGCAAGTTTTTCCATCCAAAAATAAAAAGCAAATTACGGATCGATATTGTTCTTTTTCCATTTTCTCGGGAAACACCAAACATGAACAGTTTGAAATTTAGTGTGGTGTCGTGTGATAGATGGCAGTACACGACGGTAATGCCAACTTCCCTCAGCAACGCCACCTGTCTTCACACACGGGTACTTATTGATCTACCCTCGTAAACATTCAAAATTATTTAGAAGGAAATTCAATTTAAATTAAAGTTAACCTATAGAGATCCTCTTTTAATAAACCATTAAGGAATGCTGTTTTGACATCCATATGGCGAACTTTGAAATTAAATTGGTTTGAAAGAGATAAAATAAATCGAAAACTGGTAATTCTTGCCACTGGCGCAAAAGTTTCATCGTAATCAATTCTTGTGTGAAACCTCGAGCAACAAGTCTTTCTTCATATTTAATTGGATCGAAATTCTCATCGTGTTTAATTGTTAAAACCCATTTACAATCACCTATATTCTTTTTTTTCGGTCTCTGTACAAGAGTCCATGTTTTATTATAGAAATGGGAATCTAAGTCATTTCTATTGTTTATTTCATTAAATGAATTAGGGACACTTCTACTTAAAATAGGTATGTGCATTAAACAACTTGTAAAAATCTATAAGATTTATATGGTCTATCCTTTAATCTTTCACTTTGTCTGATTTCTGTGTTTTCATCATTAAATTGCGTACTAGGCAACTCATCCCCTACTATTAATCACATGGTGTTGTTTCACTAGGCGGTTTATTCGATATAATCATATCGGGTTTACCTTCCCTACTCTCATTCGGGATATTAGACTGTTCAATCGTCGTACTCTCATTCTGGAAATTTGACTCATTATTTTCTGCACCTTCCATTTCGAAAGATGCTTGTTCCATACTATCATTCTGGATTCCACAGTCTTTAACCACAGTCCTAGAATTTACCATATTGGTTTCATCCACAACTACATCTCTTGCTATCATAAACTTTTTCGATTCCACATCCCATACTTTGAAACTATTGACTCATATCCAACAAGTATAGCTTTTATCGACTTTTCGTCAAATTTCCTTTTTCGAACTTTATTATGTACTGTTGAACCAAATATTTTAAAAAAATTTAAAACCGGCTTTCTTTTATGCCACATTTTAAAAGGAGTTTTCTTGTCTCGTAACGCTTTGCTCGGAGTTCTACTTATTTATTAAATATGTTGCTGTTAAAACCGCGTCACACCAAAAACTTTTGTTAAGCTTTGCCCCACTAACCATAGCTCGGGCTTATTCAGTTATACTTAGCTCTTATCATACGTTCGGACAGACCATTCAATTGGGGAGTATGTGGAACAGTTAAATGGTAGCTGGTGCCATTTACAACACAGTGTTCTCGCATCTCATTTGACAAATATTCTCTTCCATTATCTATATATAAATTTAAAACTTTTAAGTTAAAATGAGATTCACTTTTTGCAATAAAGTCTCTAAAAACAGAAAATACATCAGACTTGTAAGTTATCAAATAGGAAACACAATAATGTGTATACTGATCTATAAACACTACATACTTAGTAGTTCTTTCCATTAATTGTAGAAGGCGATATGGGACAACATACATCTGAATGAATGATAAATAAAGGTCTTCTAATATGTTCTTTATTTCTAGATTTCTGAAATGGAAGTCTTGATTGCTTTCCCTTTATACATGCCTCACACAATTGATCAGTTACCTGCACATTCTTCGGAAGCTCAATATCTTCAAACATGTCACTGCGCACGATTTCTAAAAACTTGCTTTTACTAATGTGACCTATCCTCTCATGCCACAATTGATAGCCTTTAATATTACTATTACTTTCTGTTGTAAATGCTTCATGGACAATTTTAAATTCGATAATTGGAATATTGTACTTACTTCTTCCATCAACTACTAGTTTACCATTATTGGAAACCTTTACACCACTTGAATTAAATTCAATGGTCATTCCTGCGTTCTGCATCTTTTTGACGGACAGCAAATTGTGTGGAACGTTCTCACAAAATAAGACATCTTCTAAGGTAATGTTGTCATCATGACTGTTGTGAAGTCGGAACATGTCTTTTGTTGTGGCGTTTATAAATTCTCCACACTTTGCCACAGAAATCTCGATCGGTGTTTCGAAATTGATAAAATCGGCATATAGGTTTTTTTCATTTATGATGAGGTCCGATGCTCCAGAGTCGAGAATAAAAAATATGACGCCCTTTCTTTGAACACTCACTCCCTGTCGTAGCATAAATGCAAAACCCCTATCTGACTGTGCTGTTGCTACTTGGGCCTGTTTTGCTTGTTCATTATTTTGGATACTTTTATTATAATTAAAGCAATCTTTCTTAAAATGTCCTCTTTGGTATTTTAAGTTAACTTTGAAATTGGTTTTGAAGTTCTTCGACTTTTTATTTTGAAAATTGACTGTGTTCCCTTTACCCTCCTTTTCCACGATGGTGCATACTGCCCGCATAATTTTTGAGCTTATATCTTTACTTGTTCTTTTTAATTTGATCTCATGATCCAATAAGAGATTTTTAACAAATGCAAGTGTTAAATTTTCTTCCGACGTCTCAATAGCAGTTATTACACCATCGAAATTAGAAGGCAAAGTTAATAACAAGTGCGGAACTTTATCCTTTTCCTCGATCTTAGCCCCCGAGGCGATCAATTCAGCAATTAATTCATAAAAGGTGTTAAAATGATTGGCAAGTGTGGTGTCGCCTATTAATTTTATTGACAATAATTGGTTTCGAACAGAAAGCTGCGATGCCAAACTCTTGCGCTCATATATATAGGTAGCATCTAGATTAGCGAATATTTGTTTCGCGGTGTTCGCATCATTTGCAAAGCCAAGAAACGAGTCACTCAGAAACTCGATAATAATACGCAACTCCTGGTTAATAATATATAACATGTCGCTCTCAGCAATAAGTGCTCTGACTCGAAACTTCCAGATCGAGTACTTTTCGCCTTTTTTGTGTAACTGGGCCCATAACCTGTTGTTATTCAGTTCCAATTATGTTCTCGAATACAATAAAAATATGTCAGCGAAAACCAATCAAATTTTTGCGATCACGAATGGTGAACGAATTGATTTTTACACGAACGTAATGTGTTATAAAACGGGTCAACATCGTACAAATCTTTAATAAAATTTTTTAATATTTATGACTGTCCCTTATAGCTATTTCGCTTAGTGTACTTCTACATATAAAAAGTGTTTACTGTTTTTCGTTCCAAGGTTATTTTGATATTCACAAATCTGGCAACACTAGTTCGATTATGTCAAATGAACACATGTTTGAAAGGTGGCATTACACGCTGTATTTTGTATGAAGTTGTGTAATTCGTCGCTAGTGTAAAAAGTTACATTGATATGAAAATCAGTGAAATATCTGAAGAAATACGCTTAGGTGATGAAAGAAAATAAGATGGCTTATAAAAGGTAAAACCGCTATAAGAACATGACGGTAAATTTGTGCGATTTCCGGTGAGGATGCTGTGGGTAAACTCGGACCCAATAGTGGTTTCTTCGATTCCGTTCCGGAAGATTCGATATCAAAGATGCACTCGTTCTAGGCGGCCAGTCACTGAAAAGCCGATGAAATTTAGCAACTGGTTGGGCATAGGAGATGTGGCACTAACTCACTGATGACGCGTTCAACCTTGTCCATAGAAACAAATCTCACAGCGTTAAATCGCATGACGTTAAATTACACGATCTTCGTGGCCAGTTTACATCGGAATTTAGGGAGGTGATTCGGTATGGAAATCGTTGCTGCAATAAATCGATTGTTTCATGAGCGGTGTAGCAGGTGGAGCCTTCCTGCTGAAACCACATGTCGTCCAGATCGATAACTTCTAGTTGAGGCCAAAATAACTCCGTTATCATGTTCCCGTAACGAATGCCATTCACAGTCCCTGCATTTCCGGCCTCATTTTGGCATGAAAATGCGTTGTACCTTTGTGTAGCGTACCATTTTTAATAAACGAAACATTCGTAGACGCCAGCTGTTAAATTTCAGAGCTGCCACTTGCGCAGAAAAATTGACACAAAATTAAATCGTGCACTCTTATTGTGACACCCCATACTTTTTATACAAATAAGTATTGATTAACAGAGTTCCAGTATCATACATACATACTTGCATACATACATATGTACTCGTCGTAGGTAAGTATGTAGTCAATGCGTTAATTACATATATTATTCATATTTTTATTAAAACACTAGAGACTATGTGCCTTTTTTAGTGGTTTTAAGGCAGAGCTATTGCTTTGAATTAATCTACTTATGTACTGACGCACAGGTCTGTTTCATATTCTTAATCTATGCTGTTTGTTTACTTGAAATGTAGCAAACAAAAGCAAAGATTTTTGTAAAATAAAGAAAATTGAAATTTCTTATCTTTACAATAGAAGTGAGGGTACCAAATGTGCTGACCACCACTTGTGTTTTGATTAATTTGTGTTCTAATTTAAAATAGCGATAAACAATTTTCTTAATATTTACAATTATATGTACAATTCATTTGTGCATATTATTTCCACTGATACTGCATTTAATGCAAATATATAAATAATATATTCTTTCCTTCTTCTTTCTTTTATTGGAGGGCTTAAGCTCGTTCTACTTTTCAAATCCATCCATGATGTGCGTGTTATACTTGTGCATGCATGAATGGGACCTACAATTTTATGCCGAATCCGAACGGCGAAGTGAAAAGCTTTTCTTAGGCAATTGTAACAATTGAATTAAAATTTAAAATTTGGAATTTAATTTTGGTTTAAACAAGAAAATAATTATTTTTCAATGTGGTTTTTATTATTTAAGTGTGGAACATTATTTCAAATTACTTCCTCGGTTGGCCTTGCAACAGCGCATACAATCAATTCAATTCTTCAGTACATTTTCGCCTGAATAGAGCTGTACTTAACCGATTGAAATAATAGTAGAACGGAGTGAAATCGCAACTGCGTGGACGCCAAAATGGCAAATAGCGAGTTTTTCAAACGGCTTGTGTAACACGGCTTTGGTTTCTGTTGGAACCAAATGTTCTCCAACCAATATTTTCTAAAATAAATAGGCCACAAATAAACAGTTATCGTTCTGCGGTAGTAGTACGAGAATGTGTTGTTTGTCCAATAAAGATAGAGTCCCAATCACGCACCAGTTTCACATATTGATCCACAAATCGTGTGGAAGGCGCTTCATTTCTACCGCAATTTGAACGTAATTTTCTACACTTTCGGTAGAAGATTCACAATTTTGCAAGTAAATTTTTAGTATTTCCTAACGTTGTTATAGCGTATATCGACACATTTCGTTAACCGCAAATATAGAACTAATTTTCCGGGTTACATACTAAAGTATGCAACGCTTGATAAACCCAAGGTCATTGCAGTCCTATACAAATATGTTTTTTATGTAGGTATTTTTATATACTATATCCCTCATCCTGTCATTATGATAATTAAATCTACCACAAACTGTGAAAGGATATAATAACCGTAGTATAAATATATAAACAAAAAATTATATACTCGTAGATTGAGCGATTGAACACTTGACAAGTCATCATTAATTAGAATTATCATAATGTCACACATCTGAAAGCATTTTCATAATCACTTATCAATGATGCTGATGAACAAAAAACAATAACATACACGAAACACAAACAAAAACGGAAAATTACATATGAAAGGCCACATCACAAACCGCAAAAATAATAATTGGCAAAAGATGCCTTTTGTCATATACACACCTGGACAAAATAATAGGTGTGAACCCAAAAATTTTTAAAAAGAACGAACAAAATTAATTGGCTTGGTCTATAATCAAAAGGCAAATTTGGAAGTTTGTTGACACTGTTTTGGAATGAAATGGGGAATTCCCGCAACAAAAGAAGAATTGCCAGCGAAATTGGGAATGTTGTATCATCACGAACCGTTCCAAGACGATTAGTAAGCGTGAAGCATGGAGGTGGCAGCTTAATGGTATGGGGCTGTTTTTCTTGGCAAGGTTTTGTTGCGATACATAAAATTAATGGCTTTATAAGGATATAAGGATTTGTTGGAAACTGTAATGTTACCATATGCCGAGGATAATATGCCGCTTTTGTGGAAATTTCAGCAGTACAATGATCGTAAACATTCATCACGAGTTGTCAAAGCATGGTTCCAAGAGCATAATGTAGGCATCCTTGAGTGGCCAAGTCAATCCCCAGATCTAAATCCTATTGAGAACCTCTGGGGAGAACTAAACGCCAAAAAAAGCAGTTATGGGAAATCAAAAAATTTGATACAACATTCCTGTAGTAACTTGTCGGAAGTTGATATCGTCAATGCCCAGAAGAATCGAAAAAGCCATCAAGAATAATGGTAAATATTCTGGGTACTAATGCGTTCTTACTAATTCAGTAAAACATGGGACCATAACAAGCAAAATTTCAATATTTATCCCTAAGTTTTTTGTGCACACCTATTATTCTGTCCAATCGAAAATCTGTGTATTTTATGAATTAACCAAAATTTAAGTTATTTTTTAGAGTTTTTAAAACTTTTTATGTTTTGTTATGACGCAGAAGCATGTTTACGTTGAAAACTAATTTATTTTTTGAAGGATAATAAAATGAATGAATAAAATAATGAAAGCTTAGCTTTTTTGAAAAAAAAATATGTTCACACCTATTATTTTGTCCAGGTGTGTACGTATGGTAATCTATGTATTGTATTATCTTATGCCAGTATACCATACTATATATTTACTACATAATTTGGAAAAGGAGCAAAATAGTTTACGCAAAAAGGACATGCCATTAACTTTAATTTATGCTCGAATATCCGATAGGCAAAACTTAAATGTTCGAGCATAAACAAATTTTGTTGGTTTTTGCATAACATTTTATATTTATTATGACATTGAAAGTAATTAGTCTTACATGCAAGATTATTTGTAGGTAAATAATAGGTACCTAAACTTGGAATAACGCTAGTCTTGATGACGTCCCCCATGTAATTTGTATTATAATTTTAAAATTTCATAGGTACTTATTTAATGAGTTGGCACTACGACCGACGGTTGGTCTTGACTGTCTCAATAAAACTTTGCTAATTGCGTCTGCTATGCGCGCGCTGGCGCCATTTATAGGGCCAAGTGCAGTCAGGTATCCAACTGAGATTAGGACGTCCTCTTCTGCGTGCTCCTCCACCGTGGCTCTAATAAAACACCCTTCTAGCCGGAGCTCTCTCTACCAATCGCTCAACTTGACCCAGCCAGCGAAGCAGCTGTATTGACTATGTCAGTGTCGGCGTACAGCTCATGATTTCATCTTATTCGATACACGTGATTTATAATATTTTCATGGAAAATCTATTCCCAGCAATCAATGTGCCACTAAAATTAGTTGAATGCTAGTAGTCCAAGTGTTGCTTTAAAATGTTACATGAAAACTTTGTAATTATACGAGTATGTATGTAAAATAGTTTAAAATAGTTTACTTGGCAAGTTGAATTTTGCAAGAGTTATTGCCTTTGTATCAGTGAGGGGCACACACATATTATTACATATTGCGTTTGTGTGTGAATCAGAGAAAAACGAAGCTCAACTTGACGTATTCTCTGAATTTGCTAAAAATTGTGTAGCGAGGTCTTGCTTCAAAAAGGGCTGAACAGCTCCTGATTTAATTCGCTGAAATGAGAAAAAACACACGATCGAAAGCCACACGAAGAAGCTTATAGAATACGTGTGTCGACGTCGCGCAATCGCTGCTTTGTATGCATAACATAATAGAGGATATACATATGTGCATATTAAATTCTATGCTGGCGAGTAATAAAGGCTTAGTATCAAATTTTCATGTACAAGTACATGCTTCGCTCAACTTCAGTGTAATCATCATCAGATGAGTGCATTTTGGATATTAATTTGCATTTAGATTGGTTATTATGATTATTCTCTGACAATTTGTATACATATGTGGTCATTGCATACTGAAGAAACAAATCATGTTTTAACATTTCCGGAAGTCAATATCAAAACTGCATTTAAAATTCATACATATAATATTTGTGTATTCATATTATCATATTAGCCGGAATAGAATGACATATGGACGAGTATGTTTGTTTTTACTTAAATTGTTTTGCTGTTGCCACATACGTACATAAATATTCGTATGTTGGCCTGAAGTGTTGGCAGCTGCACATATTAATTAAATATTGATTTAAATTCCCAATTAACTGACATATGTATAATAAAAACTTTTTTAAGGGCATTTTCATCCTCATATTACGTACTTATATACGATTAAATATATACCATACAGGCGTAGATAGGAATGGGGTAGAGAAGAAGTATGTTCTTCTTAATTTTTTCAGTACATACAATGTTGGAGGAGTTCCCAGATCATTGTGAAACTTTACATACAAAAAAATTGAAGACTACTGACCTCAAATATTTATTGCAACCCTTATGGGGTTTTGCCGTAAACTACAGTCGAATTCGATCACCCATGCCAGATTTTAAACAAAATTAGTTTGATAAAAGACGTAGTGGTAGTGCGTTGGTAGAAAAAATAATTTTTCTACACGGCACCACCTCTTGGCAGGCAATGGCAAACCTATAAGAGTAAAAATTGCTATGAAAAGCTTTTCACTTCGCTGTTCGGATTCGGCATTAAACTGTAGGTCGCTTCCATTCATGTACAAATATAACACGCACAACATGAGTGTATGCGAAAAGCTCGGCCTAGGCCCTCCATGGGCTGTTGTGCCATTAAAAGTAAGTAAGTAAAGAATCATTAAGTTAAGTTTAATAGTTTCACTTGAAAATATGGATTTCTACGAAGAGGTGACATACTTTCAGAATATTATTTTTCTTTAAGTGGGTGTTATATTTGTAAAATGCATGGAAGGGATCTACAGGTTTATGCTGAATCGAACGGCGAAGTGCAAAACTTGTCTTAAGATAATTTTCATTATAAAGTGCGAAAATATTGTGTTTAGACTTTTCAAAATGATTTATTTTAAAAAGTCGAAGAATATTTGATAATACAAATTATGTACATACTATGGTATACTTATATTAAAAGAAAATCCGCACTTGATTTCACGGACTTTTCGACTTTTTCGCCATAAAATTTGTTTTGAATAATTTAGGTAATGTAAAAAATAAAAATAATCCATAAAACTTTTTGGGAAGTTGTTAATGCAATAAATGTAACTGGGGACGGTTTCCATAACAAATGCATTTTTAAAGTACTTTGAGACCCACAACTAAAAATTATTTGGAATTGAGTAGTAGAAGTAAGATTTTTTTGTTTCTTTTTACTTGAAGTATTGCCTACAAAATTATACCAAATTTGGTAGGCTTTGCTTACACGAATTTTCCGACTTTCATCTATGAGGAATGACTTTTTTGACTTCTTCGAAAAAAATTTCATAAGAGGGCGGTTTTAAATTCTTTCCTCAGCTTAGGAGACGAGGTTTATCATCATCCAAAAGTACTTTCTTCTTTTAATTATCCCTGGACATGCCTGCCATTTCTCAGCACAACATTTTTATCTGTTTTTCTTTTCAGATCATAAATGGAGGACAAACAGCTGAGTCAGGAAATGAAAAGACACGCTGGTATCTTTGCTATACATGCGATTCACGGCGATGAAATCACCCAATTTGTTAATGCCTTCCGATCGTTTGTTCACAAAGTTTGTAGAGAGGTGGAAGCATCTGATGGCAATGTGGAAAGTGTAGCCAAGCGCAAAAAACATGAGATACGTTTGTGCAGCAAGTCCAGGGCCTTATTAATGAAGACCCTTCAAAGTCCATGACGGCCATATCGAGAGACCTTCAATTTCTGAATACATCCGGTATAAATCCTACGTGATGCGCAGAGGACAGTTTATGTAGGCACAAACTCGAGAACATTGATTCAACGACTTTTAAACAAGTTAAAACATTCTGAAATCCCGTATATGCTCTGATCATGATCTTTCAGATGTTCCTCATGTTGTGCGCACAAAATTTCCGGCAACTATCATGGTTTTGGGACCAGTTGTCCTTAAGGACTTTGAGGTTTTGGAAACAGTTGTAAAACCCTGAATAGAGGCCATACGTATTCCAACAGGATTCTACATCTTCTCACAAAGCCATGACACACAATATTGAATGTCCGAGAATACGAATGATCACATAACCACAAACATGTGGCTAACTAGCTCACAGGATCTTAATCCTTTGGACTACTACGTATGGGGCATTGTTGAATGCGAGATAAATATACATCCCCATAACACTCTTCATTTCCTAAGAGCAGCGATTACCAGAGTAATGACGGATGAAATGATTCGGGCAAGCAAGTTTCCGGCTGAATTGAAGCTACTATTGCAGCTAGAGGCGATTTTATCAAATGATTGTATACAAAGTGTACAAATTTTAGTTTTAAACATATTTCAAACCAGCTTGGATGTCCGGTCCTGGCAAAAAGTGGGTAATAAGAAAATTACAACAACAAAAACTGATGACCATTGGAGCGAGACATTCTCCGATCTAATTCCTATTATTTCATTAATCTTTCCAAGTTGAAACGTAGCACAGCAACCTTGATTACTTTTTTGCTAGAGTTTGATCAGTCAAGTATATTGTTTGTATGGGAGTTGTCAAGCCTACTTGTTCAAATACGACCAAATTGTGCCGCTAACATACCTTCGCATTCTAACTGTCTACTAAATTTTCTAATATGCTTCTCCAGATACTTAACTTTAAGAATTTTATTTGTACTTGCTCAGCAAAAAATAAAGTTTTTCCACTACCAACATATCTCTTCAGAGAGACTGTCATTATCTATCAAACTATGGCTCCGCAGTTACGTCGTTTCAGGATTATATTTGGATGGGAGATGCCACAGCAATTATTCCAAAACCATCAAATTCTACCCACTAACTAATTCCAACATATCTTCTTCTCAGACATTTTTTCATTGCATTCTTTTCTTTTTTTCAGTTATGTATGCCATTTTTTACATACTTAAGTTTATATGGGAGCTGCCACACCCACCACAACGGATAATAACAAATAAATCGGGTCAGTAGTTCCAGAGATTACCTCAAACAAACATACAATCTTTACAAAGGTGGTCGCTGTGGCGTAGTGGTAGTGCGTTGGACTGCTACGCAGAGTGTCCGGGGTTCGAATCTCGGCACAGGCAAAATCAAAAAAAAAAGTAGAAAAAATAATTTTTCTACACGGCACCACCTTTTGTCAGGCAATGGCAAACCTACAAGAGTAAAAATTGCTATGAAAAGCTTTTCCTACGCCGTTCGGATTCGGCTTTAAACTGTAGGTCCCTTCCATTCATGTACAAATATAACACGCACAACATGAGTGGATGCGAAAAGCTCGGCCTAGGCCCTCCATGGGCTGTTGTGCCATCAAAAGTAAAAGTAAGTACACCAAAACCTAGTTATTTCAATCTAAAGAAATATTCCTAAAATTACTTTTTGCAACACGATTTTTTTAAGTATTTTTAAATTTAATTTGGTCAGTTGGTTTTTTTGGTCAGTTTAATTTGTTTAACCCTTCATTCCTGTACAAGTTTACTTCTCAAAATATAAACCAAGCAGCGTGTGTTAATGCAACTGTTTTAAGAACTTACATTTACTCCGCAGAGAGTTAATACATAACAAGACTATGCGGATTCATTGTTATTTTTTTTCTTAGTAGATTCGGATTCCTGTAGAGTTGCAAAACTTTTGAAAAGGGTCTTGTAATGTTTGAATTTACCAACCAATACAGACAGATCCTTTCCAATATCATTGAACCGTTCTTTGTATTCATAAAAAAGTTGAAAAGATTAACTTTAGCTGATCTACATTTCAAACAAGACATTTGTTTATGTTGTCAAGTATCCTACCTTCACAGTTGATATGGCCAAGATCGAAAAGTAGCCAAAACAAGACGGAACGCTCAAATTCAGCCTTTAAATAGTTAGGATAAGCTCACCACACATTTAATTTTAAAAGTGAGCAGTTTATATTTTACTAAAAATAAGAAGTGGTACTATAATTTTAGAAAGTACTGTAAGGTGAACAGTCACTGTAAAGAAAACCAAAATTATGTATAAAGAGCGAATAACCGAAAGTAATTGAGAGAATTTTTCAAATATCAAAATATGTAATCAAAACGAAACAAAATATTGTTTTGATTATCTTTAAAGTGCTTTTTAGCGACGTATTATGCAGGGCCGGTAGTTTTGGTTGACAGGGAACCCTTGGACGTCAAGATATCTGACCCAGGTGGGAAAGGAATGTCCTTGGCTGGTATTAGCTTGAGATTCAAGATTTCCCAGAGTCTGCTGGTCTCAGCAACGCATTAATCAAGAACCTTCCTAGTCCAGTCGTCATCGCACTTGATCACCCTAAAGTCGAGGAAAACCCCAGCAGAGTCGGTGGAATGCAGAGTGCCGCACTGAGATCCGATAACGTTCTTGTCTAGCACATTTCTAGAGAGTTTAGCCTCGATCTACCTTTATCTCTCCAGGACTCCCCTGCCGCTGTTAGTACTCCATCAGTGCAGCAAGTAGGTTATTCTTAACCACCTCGATGAATGGACGTTGTATTGGTACATTGGTCATGTTTCGACACCTTAGCTCTCTTCGGTGCTTGGTCGATCACATGCTGTGACCGATTTCCCTTCGCCGGGGTTTTTTGGGTTCTAGATGAAAAAAATTTTTCATATTCCTGCATCACTTTTTGATACTTCCTTTTTTCGTAGCGTCTCGCTCTTGTACTGCTCCAGCTACATCATTCTTAGCAATCTTGCTTGGAATGCAGCGAGCCTTTGAGTACTGTGATTTCAAAATACCGCTTTCGGACATTTTCTTTTTTATTGGCAGTTATCCTCCATTATGGCTGGGGATAACTTTTGCTGCATTTTTTGATGTGTTTATTATATAGCCGTCTCTTGGCTCGATGCTAGTAAGTTGTCCTCCTCAGAGGAAAGATTTATAAAGCCCCTCACACCATAATTTCCATGATAATTATCGTTGCGACGATCATCTTTTACTCTTCGCGTGAATATAGGAACGATTCTAAAGAAGTAAACTTCAAAAATAAAGGTTTTTGGAAAAACGTCTTTAACTTTGTTTCAATTTCGGAGTTCTATTTACTATTTGCTGCTTTGACTGAAAACTATTTATACATAGGTGAAAAGAATTGATAATAGCCTCCTCACTTTTTTAAGTATAGATTGAATTATCGTGAACTGTTCCATTCAGTTTACGGCAAAATTCCACATTTAAAATTAAGGTTTGAATTATTCTATCGAGCTATAAATTCGGACACTTCTATTTTATCCACCAAAGGCACACATCATTTTCCATTTTTATTCTGCGCATCATATTTGGCATTTCTTTTATTCTATTCATCTACTTATATCTTGAATTTAAATTTATATTAATATTAATTAATAATTTAAAAAAAAATAAATCGCCAACTTTTTACAATTTTTATTCTGCAACCAGAAAACTCCATTTCGCTAAGTCAATCTCCAAATTTTAACGGTGGTAGGTGGTGAGGATGGAGATGAAGCCTGACCTGATAAGGTGTATGAATCGAGAATATAGGATTCTTCTCTTCTTCTTTGTCCCCAGATTTCGCTAATTATGGACAGATTAACAGTAAAATTATCAGCCAGGAATGGAGATTTTCATGTATGAAAACTCTAAAATTCTCCAAATTTTTCTTGAATTCAAATAAACCCACAGATAGAATTGCACCCACCCACGCACTAACTCCATGCACATTTGTATACCGTACATTTGTATGTATGTAGTTGTGCATGGGAGTATTTATGTAAATGTAAAGTGCCATAACTTTCCTATTAAATCGGAAATCGTACTGTAACACCGAGCGAGTGAGCGTGTGCGCTCGCTTTCCAAGCGGAAATTGTTTATCATCTTCCGTGTGCTGGTGTATTTATGAGCGATAAAATCTACCATGCGGTGGATTCTGTGTTTCTGTAGTTGCATTACTCGTGTATTAAATGTTTATTACAATAAACGGCAGCTGTGTATGCAGCCTCCGAGCGAGGGCGCCATGTTTTATATTTTGTTCGACAAAATTATTTAAATTAAATTTTTAAAGTCATCAAATAAGCACTTTGCTATAATTTCTGTATTTATTTACGTACATAAATGTGCAAATGAGAATCGGTAAAAAATATGCTGAATTAACTGACTCGAAATGTGTCGATGCGCGGAAATCAAAAAATCTGCCACCTCAATGTGAATAATTTCAAATGGAATTATTTTTATTGCATTGTAAATCTGTGAATAAAGTGAGAGCAACTTAACAACTGGACTGGAAAAATTAAGTTCGTAAGCAGAGATTATGGGCAATCGTACAAATTTTTTAAATACGTAAGCTGCTTTTTGTAAACTCATTGCTTAAACGTCTAAAACGCAGTTTCCATAAAATACGTTTATATCAAAAGGAAAGTATATTAAATAAACGTATTTTCTGTTAAATCCCATCCGAAGGGGATACTGTTAGTTTAAAACAAAGGAAAACTGATAATGAATGATCTTAAATTAAAAAAATCTGTTCTTGGTTTGAATGGAAATCTCATACCTTTTTTGTTATAATTATATTTATTAATTTGGAAAATAAATTTAAAGTAGCAAAATTTACTACTGAAGACTCGATGATTTTCCAACGTTCTGTTTTGATTGTCTTGCAATACAAAAGTCTGTTCAAAAATCAGATTGAAAATCGTAGTCGTGGAAGCTAAAACGAAAAAACTTAAGAATATTTCTTTCGCTAAAAGTATAAGACCCAATTTAATACCTGAATGGGTGACAGCATTAGAAAAATGTCCGGCATCATCGTTATGCTTGTGCTGTATGAAATATCAGTTTCGATCTTTATCGAAATCATGGTTTCCTTGACCGTAAGTGCCATAATTATTTTTTACCTTACTGGCCCTAGCAATATTGAACTTCTCTAACCACATGATCCGAAACCACATGGTGAAAGGCAGCAGCTAGCAAACATTCCTAGTTAGCACAGGGTGCGCCATCTTTTATGTTGGTAATTTTAAAATTAATCAACCGATTGACTTGAGTAAACATGTTTAGTACAATTTTACACCGAAATTACGACCCGAAAGAGTGACGCTATACATTGAAAATATCCGTTCAGTTGTGTTAACTCAACAATATCGTCGAAAATATCGTGGCAACACTATACGTTTGGTGACGAATTTTGCTGAGCAGTGGGACAGTGTTAGATCGTTGACAAGCTGTTAATCAACATCCAAGACGTTCCAATTAACTGGTTGAAGCGGTAAGAGAGAGTGTTGCCGTGAACCCACATGTGTCGTATCGTCACCGTGCTCAGCAGTTTGGCGCCAGTGGAACCACCTTGCGGCGCATTTTGAAGGATGGTTTGCATTTGTTTCCATATAAAGTGCAATTGACTCAAAGAATATTGACGACAGACCGTCCACGGCGCTTGGAACACGGCCAAACAGTCGCTCTAATGGTTTACTCTGAAAATGGCGAAATTGACTGTAGATTTTACCCCACCGGACTTCTTTTAGACAATAACGGCAGCCGTTTAATTGATGTTGTATTCAAAAACTAGTCCAAATAAATTGTAAAGGACCAAATTAAATAAAAGTACATATGGAAATCGGTTGTTTTTTGTTTTAAGTTATTCAATATTCACATATCGACATAAAAGATGGCGCACCCTATATAGTTAACCGTTATGTGCTTTCGCAATTAATGCAAATGGTAATCGTTAACCAAAAATTTAACGCCGGTAATTAACGATTAACGGATTAGCGGTTTTCTGCACAGCTCTTTTTATAAGCGAATAAAATAATTTGTCATATTTTTTTTGCTGTTTTTGAAAAAAAAGGAAAGAAGTTTATTGCTTAAAAAATCATGAAATAAAAATGTTAAACAGATAATTTCTAGGGCAGCAATGATATGAAAATTTTCTATGCCAAAATAAAAATCTGGCTACAACAGATTTTCTTCACAACAGGAATGAACTTTTTTTTCTACGAAATAGGAAAACTTTAAAAATGTCCCATTGAGTCATTTGCTTTTTCATGTTTTTTGCTTCTATAATTACTATACGATATACGAGGGTAGAACAATAATTACCCGTGTTAGGAATGAAGAGGCAAGTTTTTCACAATTTTTTTGTTTCTATTTTTCAACGTTATCCCCTTTTAGTACAATACACTTTTCCCAACGTTTCTGCCATTTCTTTAGCCCCTCCAAAATATACGATTTGTCAAACTCTTCAAAATACGCTTCTGTCTCGACGATAACCTCCTCGTTTGAGCTGAATTTTTTCCCCCCGAGCCACGTTTTCATGTTGGGGAACAGAAAGAAGTCGCAGGGAGCCAAGTCGGGCGCGTACGGTGGATGCGACAGCAATTCGTAGTTCAATTAGTGCAATTTGGCCTCGACAATTCCGTATCCGCTTGTTGTTCACCGTAAGCAATCGCGGCACCCATCGGGCCGACACCTGTCTCATGCTTAACCTATCATGTAAAATATTAATTACTGAGAATCATTTCCTCGGTAATCATGTCTGCCTGGGCGCTCCTCATCAAAAACAGATGTACGACCACGTTTAAATTCATTGAACCAATATCTTACGGTTGTCATAGATGGAGAAGGGTCCTCATAGACAGCATCCAACTTCGCTTTTATTTCTTCACATGTTTTCCATCCAAAAATAAAAAGCGAATTACGGATCGATATTGTTCTTTTTAATGCCAACTTCCCTCAGCAACGCCACCTGTCTTCACACACGGGTACTTATTGATCTACCTTCAAATAATATTAATACCAAATCTGCCATACTGAATTTAGAATAGCAAAATATACAATTAACTGACACTCTGGATGACCTTCTTTTGTTTAATGTAAACAAAATTATTAAATCCAATAATACTACGCTCATAATCATAAGGTAAGGCTAACATGATGCCAGACTCCCTTAAACTTTTGTAGAATGCTTTGTACTTATAGATTATAAATAAACGATTTTCAGTTTGTCGTAGTATTTTCTAAAAATTCAATAACGAGACTCATCACCTTGAGCTGATAAAGAAATATTTATATTCAAATTATATTATTTACGCAACAATTAGCTGCAAATGTGATCAGTAATTAGTATATTGTTAGACCTAGAAATAAGCGCAATATTTTTTGAAAATATTTCAAGTTCTAAAATGAGATTATTCCAAATTTGTATAATTTTGATTGTGATTTTTGCCTGTGCCTCTGCAGCAGTCAGGAATCCAAGGAATGCAGACGGTGGGTTGGAAGACGACGATGATGATGGAGACGACGACGACAATGACAACTCTGAGTCAAAGGAACAATTACCTATTGCATCAATAAAATCGCGTGCCATTGCTATGGACCGAGGATTGTGCCAAAATCTTTCGCGTTATCATCCACATTTCCCGCGTTGCCAGGAGTATTGTGAGAAACTGAATCATTGGATGGGCATGTGTCGCCGCGAAAGTTGTCACTGTTATTCATAAGATTTAGTGCAGAATAAAATTGTTAAGATCATTACAAATGGTGCAATTGACAACAACAAAATACATATAAAGTGGATTGCGTCACAAGCAAACTGATTACAACATACACGTATGAGTACAAATATACTTTGGTTTTTTTTTTAGGTTAGGTTAGGTTGCGAAGGTGCGTGCGGATAAGAAAATATCCGCTCTTCTACTCGGAGACAACTATGCACGTTGTGATTGCCTTAAAAAGATGTGCTAGGATTGGCATTTTTCCTATTATGTGTCAATTTTCTATTTAATGTCAATGTGCTATTCATATAAAACATCTTGGTTTTCCAGTTGAAGGAAAGGAGATACAATAGTTTTTTTTAATTTTTTTTTAAATATAGATATAAATAAATATGATTTCTCAGACTTAGACATTGGTTCTGGAAGTGATAGATTCTGGAAGTAAGAGTGTTCACACAACTTTTTCCATGTAGCGAGTTTTGGTCCATACATTTTTATCTACTTAAATAAGAAGTTCAATGCATTGTGCATATGTATGCACAGTGGGGAGCACAAATGTGTAGGTACAAGAGAGAACATTTTTCGTTCACGATAAATAGCCAAAAATGTTGACAAATCGACAGAACAACCACAGGTATTCAACCGCAAAATATTCATTCCCAAAAATTCGAAACCAGTTAATATCTAATGGCCCGCTCCTCATGTGTCTTGAAAGTCCCCAAATTTTAATCAAAAGTGCAGAATTAGTTATCCAAAAATCATAATCCAATTAACCAGCTCCATTAACAAGGACAACAAATTCGAATGCAATCAGATAATGTCTCCAGGGATCAGATAATGTCTTCTGAATATTGAACTTTTGAATAAAATTACTAATTTTTATACAGTTTTTGCTGAATTTCTTTTAATTTGCAAACTTTGAATAGGGCTGGGGAATTTAAAATGATTTTTAGTAGAAAAATTTTGGTAAAGCAAACTTTAAAGTAAAAATTCTAAAACTTTCGAAGAGTGTTTTCCTTCGTAGCGCTTTTCTGCGCTTGTTCTTTTCGATTTGTCAACATTATTGAACAAATTTCATTTTTGCTACCCACTGTATTTTTACCTACAAAAAGTTTGTAGGTAAGCATGCAGTCTAAAGGCGATTACTAAATTACATTAACAAGTGTTACGACACAACAATGAATAAAACACTTTCGATGCTTTCAGCTTCCATGCATCGAGTTGAAATGCTTGGTGTTTGCCAGCGCTTGCGGACGTTTGCAGATCAACATGAAAATCGCATTCATAGTTTATGAAGTTACTTGCGACTGAGGCACTTTTCTAACTACGTTCCAAATTGGCGTTGCTCCAATAAAGTAACTCGTCGTTGAAGCCATCACTGGCTTCGTCACTGTTCATAGAAGGTCAATCGCCTGTCTCAAAAAAAAAAAAAAAAAAAAAAACTTTTTAAACTTTCCCACTTGCAATTGAGGAAAATTTTTTGAGAAGCCTGAGGTAATTTAATACGAATACGAATGTATTTGAGGCAGATGTGGGCATCTAATGGAAATGGCGAACAAATGAATAAACTGGCGCTCTGCCTCTGTTATTGTTGTTGTTGTCGTTGTTGCTGATGTGTTTCAATTCATTTAAACCAGTCCAAAATCCAGTGTAACTATTCCGCATGAATAAATGGAGTTTGCTGCCTACTGCAGTGACTGCAATGGAACGATGGAACCTGTTGGTCAAGACGGCATGCCAACAAGCTGCGAAAATTGCGTTTTGCGCACTGATTCACTTTTTTATTTCTATTACGCTCCAAATTTGGTGGTGTTGTCGTTTGAATTGTTGAACTGTTGCATAATTATATATGTACATACAATACATATGTACATAGTATGTATTTGTATATAAATAAATGTTTAACAGTGAAATTATATCATTTCACTGGTTGTTGATATATTTTTGGTTTAGCTAAAAGTGAATTCGTTTCCTTCTTTGTGAGGAAAATTACATTTCTCGCCATTTTTACTCTATCCAATTTTGTTTCAGAGCTGCTTAAATGAATTTTATTATTCAGATATGTAAGTATATGTACATAGTAAATATCTATACGGAAAATGCATATGTATCGAAATAGATACAAATGTACTCGTACATCCCCATTCATTGTTTATTACACTCTGCTATTGACATTGAACTGTAAAAAATAGCATGCTTTCATTGTTAAGGATATTGAAAGAGTTTCCGACATTTTTCTGCATTAAAGTCAACGGAAAGCACCGTCGGATGGTGTTAAAAAATTGCGATTACAATGTAAAATATGCAGATATTAGACTCCATAATTGGAAGAGCCTCATTATTTCATTCAACATTACACGGAAAGGAAACAAATTTCTCAGACCAAAAGCTTAAAAATTAATTTTTAATAACTATTTCGAGTCAGTGCTGTGCATTGGCTAACTTCACATTGTCAGAGCTGGGAAGTATTGATTGCTTAAGGAATTATTTAACTACTCAATTCCAAAGGCTGTTAATATTTCAATTCCATGAATTACGTGTATTAATTTTCGTGGTTAATTCCATATCCATATTTTACATTATTACATTTACATATTTATGTTTCGCAATTTTCACCTTAATTATGAGATCTTGAGGGGTTTTTCGTTTCAGGTATGAGTTCTTATTTTCATCTTTGACGAAAGGAACTTATAATCCCGATGTACTTAATTGTATGGTAAGTTGGTAACATACCAGATTGCGTTCACAATAATACGAAGCATTTTGCACTGATAGCGTTGCAATATTTCGACATTTGAATTGGCAGCTGTACCCCACAGTTGTATGTCGTAGGCCCATACCGGTTTAAGGATAGTCTTGTAAAGGAGCAGTTTGTTTTCGTTTTATTTTTATTTTTTGTTATTGATACATTTAACTTACAGGGTGCACTCCTATGAATGCAAAGCATTGTGTTGAATGGAAGGAAGATTGATAGGTCAGAGGAAGAAGGAGGGAGAATGAGAGAGTGAACGTGATCACACAGGACACCGATAAAGAGATAGGCAGCCATTGTGGCAAGTGTTATGCCTTTACCACAATAAACTTCAGTTTATCAGTGTCGACTATGACCGCATGTAGCGCCAAAGGCCAAGTTTTTGCATCCACTCACGTTGTTTGTGCGTGTTATATTTGTACATGAATGGAAGGGACCTACAGTTAAATGCCGAATCCGAACAGTGAAGTGAAAAGCTTTTCATAGGCAATTTTTGCTCTTGTGCCATTGCCTGCCAAGAGGTGGTGCCGTTAATTTTGTTGTTGTTGCATTTTTTTTTAATTATATATAATTTTTTATTTTGCCTCTGCTGAGATTCGAATCCCTGACACTCTGCGTAACAGTCCAACGCACTACCGCTATGCTACAGCGACCATAATTCGCACGCTATTTCAAATTTATTTCAAATTTTCTTTGTTGAGCTACTACAACTTTTCGAATACTTTTTGGTTCTTTCTTTAACACTTGAATGTTAGATTCTATTAAATATCTCCTTGCACTATGGACAATAATAATGACAATATGTATGCAGAACGTCATAGTGATCAATTTCCGTTACATATAGACTAAATTTACCTAAGTTAAGAGAACTTTAAAGATTTCAGTGGAATTTTAGTTATAAATTTGCTCCTCTTTTTCTTTAATGACACAAGAGTCGAAGTTTTATGTCGAATCCGAACGGCGAAGTGGAAAGTCTTTCTAAGGCAATTTTTATTTTTGTAGATTTGCCACTGCCAATTTGATCAGCCAAGAAATATAATATATTTTGTTTTCTATTGTTCTATTTTTGATTTTTGACTGTGTCGAGTCTCGCACGAACTTTAATAAAGACCAGATTTACAGTTTTCTCTTAATAGACAGCCCCAATTATGGAGGGGATAGAGCACTAGACTCTCACCTAGGAAGTTGTGTATTCGATTTCCGTCTAGATCTGGATGTTACTTCTCAGAGAGAGAGAAAAGTAAGTAGTAAAAGTTTTTTAAAATTCGAGGAGGCAAAAGATGTTTTTGAAAAACGTTATAAGGAGATTAAACTAAATCTAATAAAAGTCCCTTGTTGTCTACTGAAAAAGCCAATATAAAGCAATCCCGAAAAATCTTGTACTTTGCATAGCTTTCCTCCCCACTATCAACTACGTCACTACGGCCACTCGAATGAAGCATTAAAACTATTTATTTTCTATTTGGTACTATTGGTACTATTTACCACGCCTCTTAAGTGCAATTCAAGCTTAAGTGCCTATTATTGGCTAAAACCCAAGATTCACTACTATACTTTGTATTATCTAACCAGACCAGTCAGGTCTGGATTCTAATTCTATTGAGAACCTTACTCGAGCCTCGGAATACTGGGCATTATATTGTTTCTTCAAACTTGTTATAGTTGCAAATACTATGTCAATGTCAATACCATTTATGTCACAGATATACTCACTTCGCATTTTAAGATATTTTTATTAAATTTCTTGCGGGATATAGTTGTTGGTAGCCTATTTGATGTTAGCCACTAAATCACAATAAGAGCCTGTTCCGTATTCATACTCTTTCTTTAGAGTAGCCAAATCCCAATTAGCCTGAGCCAATATTGAAACTAACCATTAATACTTACATCCTATACTTTTCGATTGCCATATAACTACCTATATTAATTGTTTGCGATTCAATTTTATTTTTGTTACCATAAATATGAATGTACATACATACTTATGATAATAACACAATATCGACTTTTATTCGTTCAATGATTCAATGCTTGAAACGAGACAAAATCAGTACTCAGCAATGCGGCAATGCAGCGACTTCCTCCTATGATGAACATTTCGCTGAGTGATGATGTGATGATGGTGTGATGCCATCGTTGAAGGTGCTTGCACCGATTGCATGTGCGTGCAACTAAATGTTGGCTTGTATGTGCGCCACACTGTGCCCAGAGTAGTCAAAGCAAGGTACAGCCGCGGCGTTGGTGGCTGCTTGCCTAGTTGAATGTTAGTTTTTCCAGGCGGCAACTCTGGAAAATAGCACACTATAAAAACAATTACAAAAGCGGCCGCAGTTTCACTTTCATTTCGAGACTCTAACGTAACGTAATAAAACGCTCCTCGCTCGCTTGCTCACTTCAAGTACCACCAGCAGCAATTATCATTCGCGCTTTGTGCAAGCAGTTAAAAGAAAATTGCGGGCTCGCGCGCCTAACTCAACAAAGAAAATCAAATTTGAAATAGCGTGCGAATTATACATATACATGTATGTATGCAAACTTATGCCTATATGTGCGTGTGAATGTATGTGTATATGTATTTGGTAATATTTGCTTGTATGAGAACAAAGCACAAAGTGGCACGGGCAAAATTGCATACACGGGTACTTTGCATTTGTGGCGCCTGATTTTACTTTTTCACGCCCGGACTCTGGCGAATTATGTATGCAAAGTGAGAAATTAAATCACGCGTGCAGCGACGAATGTGTCGCGTGCCAAATTGGCAGCGTGTTAAAAAATAGTGATTTTGAACTTGGAACATTTTGTGGAATTAAAAAACAAATAAATACTATATCGTACTACAATTAATTATATTTACATAATTAGCACTACATATAAAAAAATTAAAAAAATAAAAAAATTAGTTGGCGCGTGCTCAACTTTTTATTTGTTTTTCGATTATTTCTGTTTTTTCTTACTTTTGATTTTTACAGGTGCAACGACGTTTTTTTTTAATTTTATCGCAACCAATAACACAAAATAATCCATTTTGCGTTGCGGTTTTCATTAGCTTCATTAACAATTTGCTGCTGATTTACAACCGAAAATTGCAATTTACCGAATAAAAACAAACGAACTTGGCTGCAAATAACTCAACATGCAAAAATTACGGGTAAATAATAATGAATTATGTAACTAAATTTTAATAATCGCTTCGCATGATGCTCACTCAAAATACCAAGCAACATAATTACTCAACTACAAACGTTGGAATTAAATACATGTGATTTTGATTACATAATGGTTTTTGGGTTTAGTTTATTTTGTAGCTGAAACGGATCAACTCGAACAGGAACTCATAGTTTATAAATTGATATTTTGAAATTAATCTACCTTGATGAACGATTATAAGTTATGCGAATGAAATCCAATTGTTACATAAGATGATATTGTAGATTTGAGAAATCATATTTCAATAGAGCTTGCCTGAAAGGATTTAAGACCTCTAAAACTTACGAGATGGGAATACCAGATACTGAATGATTCGGCATACAACTTAAAGGTCCGTCCGTGTACAAATACTTGGTTTGAACAAGACTTGAATTGCTTTTACTTATGAACCAAGCTAATGAGATTTTCATTCCTGTGTATTACTTCCTTTTGCATTATTCAACTTAACTTTTTCCAATTTATCTAGAAAGTTTTCGCTGTGTTATTAAATAACAAAACCGCATATAAATTCATAGAATTATTCGATAGTAATTTTATAAATTACAAAAAAAGAAAAACAAAAAAAGTAAATTTTATTTGTGTGCAATATTATTGGAATTAGGTAATAATAAGTTTTAATTGAATGTGTATTATGATTTATTTTTTTCATGTTAAAAAATAAAAACTAATTGCCTGAAAAAAAGAAATTAATTAGCGTAAAAAGTTGAGTCGGTGTAAACGAGATTCACATACACTACATTTTAGTTTGCTATGGCTCAAAAGCCATGGCTAGCAAAAGCTCAAAAGCTTCTAACAACTAAGGTTGTGGTTCGCTGTTCGCGAACACATCATATTTTTCTCTCGTGCTCGGTGTGGTGGTTACATTCGAGTTCGTTACAGAGTTGCTTATTACCAAAATCTAGGTTGATTTTAATACATTGCAAAAATTATTTAAAGATTCGATCGAAATGTATTATACTTATCTCGAACAAAATATTTTTCTGTTATTTCCAGCATATCGATTTACAGAGTTGTAGGGTAAATTATGTTAAGTGGTCATATTTTTTTAAAAATTTATTATCACTAAATTTACATAATTCTACGGATGATTTACTTTGATGATGGAAAAATGTGATAATCTGTATTTATGTAAATACTCGTAAAATCATAGCAAAAATAATTTTTGCCAATGTTTAATAATAGCAACATTTCAGACTCAGAGTTCCAGTAAAATAAAATATATGAATGTACAATACGAGTATCTTCATAGAAAGAATCGAAAACAGACTTTATTTTCGTTAGATTCTCTTTGCTTTGAAATATTCTATTTTTTTACTTTATTTTGGTTTAAAATTATTTAGA
The DNA here is from genome assembly GCA_958295655.1 of Palloptera scutellata. NCBI lineage: Eukaryota > Metazoa > Arthropoda > Insecta > Diptera > Pallopteridae > Palloptera > Palloptera scutellata. The sequence goes on along the minus strand of OY282449.1, from coordinate 84,715,672 downwards.
AATTTAGTTTTGCCTACAACTTCTACGCTAGAAAATATATAAACGAAGCCTCTTCCAAGGGTTCTACCTCTATGAAAGCAATCCCACACTGCCCTTCTGGTTATGCAACAAGCTAAATTCCCTGTTCCAGGGTAAAGTGCTCACCCAGGTCAGATGTGGAACATGTTATACTTACAAATGTAGACTATATTAGCTCTACTCCGAATCTAAAATACAAGTTATCCACTCATATCCTCAGTAGGGAAGTTATTCATTGACATATGAGGATGTTTCTAAACTAGAGGACAAGGTCGGTTGCAGCATTTTCGCTAGTAAACTGGATCTGACACTGACACAATTCTTCAATCTTCCTGAACATTGCAGGGTCGTCTAGGAGGAAGTAATGGCAATATATAAGGCGTCTAAGTGTCTTTTTTGTACCGATTCATTCGACACGAATATTTTCATATACACTGACAGTCAAGCTGCAATCAAGTCACTAGCTGGTCTTTCCCTACATCATAGCTTGTTCTTGACTGCCGATATGCTCTCAACATATTTTTGAGTCATTCACAGGTCCATTTATACTGGGTACCTGGACGGACATATAGGGTTCGTTGCTTTCAGATATCTCACACTTTTCCACCGTCGGTGCTCCTCTCACGTATATTGAATTGGACATTAAGCAAAGTTAACTTGAGAAAGCTCTCCTTCACAAGTTTGTCCGAGCCATCATCTATATGAATTAAGGTCATAGCTTGTTTCATTAGCGGAACCATACAGTTCTCCACTCCGTAAATCGGGGAGTCGCGCCGTACTGTGCTTAAGTGTGTCTTCAAACATAAGTCAGCCACTTCAACCTAACCTAACCTTCCATTAGACGTATGAGATATAAATAGACCTATCCAATTAGGTGTTTTTCTTTTCTAATTTGCCACTTCGAGTACGGTTACGTTTTTAGTTTTCTTAATTTTCATCTGGTTCAATAGATATTGATAATCTGCTTTAGCGAAGAAATATCATTTTTTAATTCGTAAAATTATGATTTAAAATTTTTATTATGAGAGTCTATGTGGTCGCTGTGGCGTAGTGGTAGTGCGTTGGACTGCTACGCAGAGTGTCTGGGGTTCGAATCCCGGCACAGGTAAAATCAAAAAGTAGAAAATAATTTTTCTACACGGCACCACCTCTTGGCAGGCAATGGCAAACCTACAAGAGTAAAAATTGCTATGAAAAGCTTTTCACTTCGCCGTTCGGATTCGGCATTAAACTGTAGGTCCCTTCCATTCATGTACAAATATAACACGCACAACATGAGTGGATGCGAAAAGTTCGGCCTAGGCCCTCCATGGGCTGTTGTGCCATTAAAAGTAAAGTAAGTAAGTAAGAGTCTATGTAATTTATTTCTTATCAGCTGTGAAACTTGGCAAAAGTTGCAAAAGCAATAAATTTTTTCTTTCAAATATTCCGCAATTTTAAAATAACTAAACATATATATAATAAATTATTTAAATGAAGGAACGAAGCCGTCTAATAGGTCATCTCATAATAATTTGCTTAAGTATTTGCTCTTACCATATGTATATCCCTTCTTTAAACTCTCTTGAACTTAAACTATTACTATTTATTTATAAGGCAAGCCTAAACCAGGTTTGGTTAAGTTTAGTTTACACGGAAAAATGGGCAAAGCTAGCTAAACTCACCTGTGTGTTATGGTAATTTTTTGATGGCATCTGGGTACAATTTATACTCACCATAGTTCAAAATTAATTAGTGGAAATAAAAAGTTATATACACAACTTTTTCGAAAATAGGTCATAGATTGTTGGAATTTTTATGATTTTTTACAAAATTTTCTGATTGGAAGTGAAATGTTGTTCTTGATGGTTCCCTTTCGGTTCAGAGTACAGAGTAATAATTCATAACTACATAATTACATATGGTATCGAATAACTTTAAATTGTCCTAGCATTGAAATCCCTTATGCAAATAAAAAAATGTAAACAGTTTTGAGGAGAAAATTTTATTTCTGATAAAATGATCAATTTGTTTGTTGTTTTTTACAGAATTCGGACAGCTTTTCCGGTATGCCTGCCATTAGCGCCTTTACTGTCAGTTCTCTTGGCGGCAGCATTCCACTTATTTCTAAAATCTTCCATGGATTTAGCTTCTTTGTTTGTTGCCTTTAATGTTCTTTTCATCGACCTAGCTCTCGATAGGTCGAAGTTCTGGGCAATTTGGTGGGTTTGCGATTTTTGGTACCAATTTGATGTTTTGGTCTTCGAACCATTTAAGGGTTACTTTACTGTAGTGGCAGAAGGCTGTATCAGGCCAAAAGATAGTAGAGACATTGTGCTTTCTAATGAAGGGCAGCGATCTCTTCTGGAGGCACTCCTTCACATAAATTTCGGCGTTAACAGTGCCACTTGTTACGAAACTTTTACTCCTTAGCCCACAACTACAAATCGCTTGCCATACCAGAAACTTCTTCGGAAACTTGGACTTTTGTTTTGTCCTAAATCTTTCCTCAACTCCTCCTCGTTCCTTTCAGGTGTAAAACTCTTGACCAGGCAATTGAGAAAATTTAGACAACACGTATGTTTCATCGTCCATAACACAGCAATCGACTTTTAGGAAAAAATCTGTCTTCAACTTTTTAGCTCGGCTCTGGGCTACCAAGTTCTTAGTAGCGTTCCTGTCGGATACTGACAATTTTTTCGATCTCACTCCTTATGTACACACATTTTTAAATCGAAGTCTATATTTTATTCATTACTATCAGCTTCTTCTGGCCTAGTCTGAATTTAGAAGCATTACAAACACTATTGTGCTGTTTATATAAACATTTACTTCGTCAGGTATTTTGTAGTTTTCACAACAAGAATTTTCGCATTTTAATCCATTTTTTATGTGAAGTAATGAATTTAATATTATACGGTTCCGAACTTCTGCGTTGGAGTATGGTAATGACCAAAGTCTAATTGCCATGTTTGCTAAGTTTTCGAATGGATTAAGGCCAACCGCATCTTTATATGTTTTAACTTCAATCCAGAATTCCACTGTGGATCCAACATGTACCTACTGCATTAAAAGAATATTCTGCCAGCCTCGGTCAATACTCGGCAAAGTTTCAGCGCCAGCTACAAACTGTTTCGCCAAGGGTATTATATCTTCTCTTAATTGAGATAGCACACTTTGGACGCTTATAATATTTATTTTACTTAAAGTTTCAAAATTGCTTTGTAAATTTTATTAAATATTTCACTAAACCGGTGCAGTTGCATAGATTACAAGCTTCCTCAAATGTATACCCCATGTAGCAAAAACCTGTTTCTATTTCGTAAATTCAATCATTTAAATAATTAAATCAATAGCTGGTAATTATGATTTTAAGAATATTTACAAATCCGAAAGCAACTTCCAAAGGTCAGCGATATTAGCCTTAAATGAGAGATTCACTCTTTGTACTTCGGATTATTCAAGAAATGTATTATTTAGTGTGAATTATTAACCGGAGCAGCATTTAGTGTCTTTTAAATTGAAAAAGCGCTGAGTGCTAAATCAATTTTTTACCGCGAATTAATTTTCAAAAAGCACTCAATTTATCGCGAAAAGCGCTGATTTAGCCACGCTGCCAGTGTTTATCTTATGCTCTCAATATATTTGTTGGTTTGAAATTTACAATGTGGTGTTTTTCTAGCACATGTTGTGCCAGTGCTGTTGTTGTGCTTTCTATCTTCATATCTGTCTGTGCCCTACTTCACCAACTTACAAATATGTGAATTGTAAAAAAATTCCTACAAAATTGCAAAAAAAATTTAAGTGTGGTATCACCTAATTCCTATAATTATGAAATTACAAGTGATTGTACAAGTAATACATTTTTAGTAATGTTACTATTTTGTAGTTTTTTGTTTCATCAAAAAGACGACTAATCAAAATTTGTAAGATTTGTAGCAACTTCTTACACACAAAAAAAAAGAAGAAAAATCACCTATAAAATTTCTACAATTTTAGCCGATTTTTTAATAAGAAAGTTTATAATAAGAAAGTGTATTGATTTAATAGAAAAAACATTAATTAAAAATGTCACACATGAGACATGGTTTTTTTCATGTTATATTTCTGGAAAAAGTGGATCAAAATAAAAGAATGTTTTATTTTAATTTTCGCTTGTATAAATAACTCATAATAACTAATAATGTCGATGCTAAAATTAATCTTTAGAAATTTGAAAATCTTTGGAGAAAATAGTTTTATATTCTTTATACTGGCGTGACAATGGTGGTCAATACCATGGAATAGCAGACACACGAGTATCTACATGCATTCATACATACAGGTACATTTCGAAGGTCACCGTATGAATCCATTAATAGTGTTTTATTTGAAAATTATTTAGCTACATAACAAGAGTTATCTTACAATTTTTATTGCTTCTTATTGCAAATTTGTAAAATTTTTACTTGTAATTCATGGAACGATAAATATTTTTACAAATTTGTATTTGTGATTACAAATTGTATTTGGTGAAATAGGACATTGGTGTTCAGCTATTCTGGTACCCAAAGATATTTTTGTTATACCTATGGTAAATATTTCTCATTCTCATTCCAATTGCAGCTAAATCTCCTACACAACATTGCATTATTGTTGGTATTTTTGTATTTGTGAATATTATGTTGAGAGTGTGGTTTTATGTTTTGTTTTTCTTTTATTACAGAGTGCAAGAAATTACTATCGGTTAGTGTTGGTATGTATTGAACCCAAATTTTTTTTGGTGCTGCCAGACTTTAATTTTTCGTCCGTTTGTGGTATTGTTGTGTTAATTGTATATGGTATATATTTTTTATTAGAGTGTTAATTAATTTTAACAGAAAAACATAAATTTTTAATACCGGTTTTATTTTGTTTATGTTGTCTTCGTAGAATTGTTTATCGCTTAGCTCAAAAAGTTATGTGTTATATTATTGATTATGTTGATTTTTTGTTTAAAAGTTTGAGTTGAATGAAAATTTATTATTCATCCTGATGCAGTTGGTTTTGTGTACCAGTTTAGTACAATGTTTTTATTTTGTCTATATAATTTTGTGTCAAGGCGGGGTATGCTGTAGTCCATTTCGATTTCCATTGTAAATTGCAGTTTCTTGTGGTAATTGTACTTTTATGATATTATCTTATCCTTATGTTCTTTATTATTGGCAATATGTCGTCTACATATTTGACTATAAATTTGGTTTTAATTTCAATTTTATTTAGTTCTGCTTTGGCGTAATCTAATAAGTTATCTAAAACTATGTCAACGATTGTTGATGAGAGTGGGTTCCCAATTAGCATCAGTTCGCTATTTTTATTTGGTCATATAAAAAGTATCTGCGGTTGGTATCCACAAATCTGTCATGTGGTTGATGTTTAGTGCCTCCGCTATCTGCTGACAGCTGCGTGTCGATCTTGCTCTATCAGTTTCATAATTTGATCGGCTTTTTGAGTGACTTTGAGTGCATCTTTGATATCGAAATTTCCGGAATGAAATCGAGCAAACCACTCCTGGGTCCGGCGAAGTTTCCGGAATAGATTCTCTTGTGACAGGATTATTCTCGTAATCGCCAATAAACAGCGGTGAGAAGTGATCGCTTCTCTCATATTACCCTGGACATATGCCACCAGATTTCCGTATTCGTCCTTGCCGGAAGAGCCCCGGTCTTCAAACCATTACTCAGTTGTTTTATTCTTTCGACGAGCTGGAAATGTGCGTTCACTGCGCGCATATATTATCAAGTTGAGAGGTGTTTTGCGATAGGAGGAGTGCGAGTTGGCAGCCGGCTCGTTGTGATTGCAGCTTTTATCTCTTTGTGCCTATACGTACGTGATTTGCCACACATAGACATAGACACATAGACCTTGGCTGCAACCAAGTAGTGTTCTGAGTCGATGTTTGCAACACGTACGCACAGTCTAGGTCACTGGAAGCGCACATGATTAACCGGAAAACATAATAGTCAGCTATTTATAATTTAGTGTATGAATTGATTTGAAATATCTCTGTGAGGCTATAAAAGGACAACTAATCAGGATTGGTCTGAGGGTTACCAAAGAATTCAATGAAATTGTTGAAATTCTTTATGATAAAAAAATATTTATTCATACTCAAAGAGAAACCATTTTATCTTGAGAAAAACACTCAACATTTAATCTGATTCACTTTTATTTTTAACTTTTATTAAAAACTAAAAATTAAATTAATTCCAGAAATTGTTTTTTCCTGTTTTTCAGTTAATTTTGTTGATTCTCTTTATAACTTGTGCCGCCTGCGATGTAAACCAAGGTGAAGCTATCAAAACTGTAGAAGCGACGACGGCATCCGTCAAATTAACGAAGGTAGAGGGTGCGAAAAGCAAAACTGAGAAACGAGATTCTTCAGACCAAACGGGTAAATAAATAATATAAAATTTCATTGAATATACAAATTAAAATAAATTGACATTTCTACATAATCTTCGTTTAAAAATTAAATAGCATCATATTTGGAAAAAGCTAAAGATGAACCATTCAGGCCAATTTTTCGCCCCCAATATCACGACTCGCCAAATTTTCGACCGACAACAGTACACTACGTTGCCGCCGAAGCAACGCCACAGGTAAGAGCATCAGACTGGATGCCATTAAATTAGTGTATCTGTTTGTGTGTGTGTGTGTGTGTGTGTGTGTGTGTGTATGTGTGTGGTTTTGTGTTTCTTATACAATGCATACATACATATACATAATTATGGCGGATCCGTGAAATTAATTTACAGCCAGCGATTTGAATGAATCTTTTGTTTACAATACGCACTTATCTGAAAATAGCACGCTCACTTTTACGTGCATTTCATTTCGATAGCTGATACATAAATACAAACAAACGAAAGGAATAATAATAATAAAGGCTCATCCTCATTCATTCATTCAATCATTCATTCTATCATCCATTCTTTTCTTCTCTTCTCACCTCCTCCCCTGCTCTGTGCCGGTGCCATAATAATATGCCATCATAATTTCGTTAACAAATGGGGTTGGAATTAAAAAGTTTCACGTGAAATTTAAGCCAACAAAAGCCTTCCTTTTATGTATTTGAGCAGAGACACTTTTCTCACTTTGTTCGAACACAATAAGCTGCTGCTTTTTTCCCCATTTACATTTATGTAGGCTCTGTCGCCGACGCCGACGACAACAACAGGTGCTAAAATAGCGATTCTCTTTATTCGAAAATGAACAAAAGCTTCCATCGTTTTGTACACACACACTCTCACATAGGCAACATTTATGAAAGTTGTATGCTTTGTTTTGACGGTGACGGTGTTGGTGTTGGTGACGGTAACAATGAAACTGAATATAATGAATTGGTATTATTTTTGTAGCAGAAATGTCTAATTTTAAAATGATTTTCCTAAGGTTTCGCCGATTATTCCTTTCAAATGCAAACGCAATTCGGTGGCATTGTGATATTTTTTATTTAAAAAAACAAAATTTATTAATATTTATTCATTACCTATGTATGTATTTGAGTTTGTACTTTTCTTATGACTAAATCGAAAAAGTGATGAGAAAATATATGCTACTTATGTAAATAAGGAGGGATGACATTTGAAATTTTGTTTGTTGAAGCAACTGCAAAGCAAAAATATTTAGTACTGTCTTTCATAAAAACAAATTTGTTTCCGAATTTTTAATGCAAATATTGAGCTGTAGTAAGACCAAGCAGTTCTCGGTTAAAAAGGTTGGCATTGAGACTGTTTAAGGTTGTGTTAAAATCGACTTAATGAATTCAAGGTTATTTTGCATATGAAAAAGCCACAGGTAAATGAAGAGGAACAATACTCTACTTCGCAGAGTGGATCGAAGCATGGGAAAAGCCACACATCCGATTTAAGGCGACTACAATAGCTATAAAACAGAGACTTGTTAAATTGGCACTTACTATTTAAGGGTTCTTGTCTTTAGTTCAAATCTTAAGTTAAAATTTCCATATTCAAAATGACAGATCCAACATGGAGGACTGAAACATTAAAATTGTTCATTTTAAATGAAATCCATCATACGCAGTTTTTGGGGCACTGAGTCAATATCGGAGGTGAAATTTGAATAATTGAAAAAATTATGTCAAATAAAATTCCTTTCTTAGAAACCGAACCTACATGTAAACATATTTTTCTTCTTGGAGACTTGTGAGGATTTGTTTTTGCAAACATATGCGTAAGATAATTAATTTATACGTTTTGCATATTTTATTTACATACAATACATAATTTTGAACATAGAAAAGATATATTAACATTAATGAAAAACTATCAACTATAAATTTCCAGTGCAAAGCACTTGCACAATGCCAAATGCATAGAAAAGATTTCAGTTAGATTCAGTTAGATTTCAGATTTCAGTTAGATTTTCGAATACGACTGTGTTGAAGTCCCGACTACATTATATTACGTATGTAGCTCGAAATATATTTATATCTTAAATAACCGGGATGTGAACCAATAAAATGGTGCAGTATGGTTTCTCCGAACCACTGGTTCGGTTCAAAAATGGTTTGGTTCAAAAATTCGCAAAATTATTATTTTATGAGATTTTTATTGGGTAAACATTTTTTTTTACAACTTGTTCGGATTATAATTTGCTTTTCCTTTATTTTAATGGTACAACAGCCAATGGAGGGCCTAGGCCGAGCTTTTCGCATCCACTCATGTTGTGTGTGTTATATTTGTATGTACATACATGAATGGAAGGGTCCTACAGTTTTAATCCGGATCCGAACGGCGAAATAAAAAGCTTTTCTTAGGCGATTTTTACTCTTGTATGTTTTCCGTTGTTTGTCAAGAGGTTATAATTAAACATGGACCTTGAGAACTAATGATTATATTAACAATTTAAAAAACACCTCCGTAATGTATACCTCATTTTCAAAAGTTTTTTATTGCGGCTGAAACATTTGACACATTTTCGTCATTTTCTTTTAAGAGCGCTTCTTCTTCATTCCCTCTTCCACTTTTGGAGTTTAAAGATTCACTTGAAACTTTTTGGGCAAACGGTGTTGTCCACTCAAGCTGCTGATGGTTCGGTTCAAACCCAGTTTGCATCCCTGTTAAATAAAACCACGTTATGGTAAAATAGCATCTTAGGAAACTATTTTGGAATATAAGGTTCATTGCTAAGGATTGTGTGAAGGATGTGCTCAGAACTATACCATAACTTTATTCTTGCAAATTTAATGATTTCAGGGTTAAACTTGTATGTCTGGTACGGATCCTGGATGGTACCCTCTAAACAGGAATATTCAGGTTATTAACTTGGCAGGGTACGGGCCTAAGACGGCCTTTGATAATATAATTATAAATAAATATGTATGGCAATACATGTGAAATGGAATGGGTTTGTCCTACACTTTTCTGAATATTGTTCACGAATTTCTCTCACATGAGTACGACTTTGAGATTTATAATTTTTAATGTTGTTAAATTTACTTCAAAATCAGTTAAGCCATCAGTCTCAAGGATTCGATTTTCATTAATTCAATTACAATTTCAATATAAAATTATTCGGTTTCAACAATTAAAGAGAAATATGTAGAATCTATGCAAAGTATTAAAACTACAACAATTTACCATGTATTGTACTTAATATCGTGATGTGATTTGACAGATACTTAAACAAACTTTTGCTTGACATCGCTTCACACTCAGTTACGCAGTCAAGCAATATGTCGCACTGATATAAGCTGCGCTGATCCACAAGCAATTGTGCCAACTGTGAAGAAGAGTATCAATGAATGAGAATTCATGCTCTACGATGTACGTACACACTTTAAAGCGGTCTGTGGGCGGGCGTGATTGCATCACATGTCAAACTTAGTTGCATAAAGTTTTCTTAAGATTCATAATTTCATATTTACTCTGAATGCTTTGGTTACCAAAAATGTAGAAGCCAAAAATATGCACACACAACAAATTTAACTTGTGGTATAACTTGAGGAATCTAAAGTTCATACAAGTTGATCGGCACATGCTTCCGGGGAGGAATAACATTACAGTATGGAAAAAATGCAGTGGGTAGTGCAGTAGACTCTCATCCGTGTGGTTTCAGGTTCGATTCCTTTGTCTTCCATAACTTTCTTAAATTCCTACCAATATAAGTGAATGAGAATTATATAAAAGTGGACAAGTACACCTCTTGGTTGGCAATGGCAAAACCACCAAGCGATAAAAAATTACAAATTACCACCCCACCGTTCGGAACCGGCGTTTAACTGTAGGTCCAAGCATATGGTATAATTATGTGCTGTTGTGGCCTATGTGTGTCCTATTCTAACCTAATCTAAAAATTGAAACGAACATTCAATAAATGGATTTAAGGAATTTATGCTTTTGGAATTGATTCTACACCTCTTGGTTTCCATCTGTTTAACATTTTGGCTAAAGTGGCTTAGAGATTTCAACTTCTTTCAGAATCTAAAATTTGAATAGAGCCTGTAGAGTGAAATCTGCAATTCTCTCTTCTTTCTTTTAATGGCACAACAGCCCATGGAGAGCCTAGGCCGAGCCCCTCATGTTGCATGATATATTTGTACATGAATGGAAGGGACCTACAGTTTTATGACGAATCCGAACGGCGAAGTGAAAAGCTTTTCATAGGCAATTTTTACTCTTGCAGGTTTGTCATTGGCTGATATTCCTGTGCGATGTTTGAACCCGCTTTCGCCAACGCTCTAACAACAGCGACCTACCTGAGTTAACACTGGGCAATAGGTTTGAGGAAAAATCAGTTAAAATGTAGTTGCGATTTAGATAAAAGAAGGATTCATTCTAGAAAAATAAGAAATTAGTATAAAGTTATCCAGATTAGCTACAAAGCTGACGTTGATACACCAAAAACACCTGACTTTATGACACCTATTGTTTAGAGCCAACCGTGAAACATATAAGCTCACACAGCTTTCATAAGGTTGATGGTTACAAGAAATTAATAGAAACATATTTCGGTATCCGCATTATATTTTCTTTTAATGGCACAACAGCCCAGGTAGGGATAAATATGTTAACATGAATGGAAAGAAACTACAGTTTAATACAGAATCCGATCGGCGAAGTGAAAAGCTTTTCTTAGACAATCTTTAATCTTGGCCAAAAGGTGGCGCTACGTTCTAAAAGCATTCGCATTCATATACGAGGTAGTGTTTGGCCATTTTTCTTGTCAGCCAGAATACGAGTGTAAATCTTTAAAATGTCAAATGTGTTTACATACCTACAACACTTAAAGCTTTAAATACCTCCTTGGTAGGTAGTGAAATTTCATTTCATCCCACTGTGAAACCAATGATGCCGGTTTGTGGAGATAGGAGGGCGTATGTACATATGTCGTTTCATGTTCATAAAATGCATACGCATAATGCATCTCCGCAACATCTATACGAGTAAATATCGAAGTATTTATGCATGTGCGAAAGTGTGTTTTCACATGTCAAGTATGTACGTATAAGCATTAATAATTGCATTCATGGAGTGGTACATCAAGTCCACTTTAGAAACTTTAAAGCCATCTACATTTGCTGATCAACATTTGCCACTCTTAGACACTATGGTCGAAACGTAAATATGCGCACATACCATATTATAAGTATGCATGAAGATGCACCTAAACATATACATACATAAAGGGTAGAAGGGGATCATTCGGTACTTTTTTGTAAGTGTTGTTTTTACTAAATTGTTTTATTTACTGAACTGCATTCATTAACTTCTATCTATTTTTAAGTTCTCTGGACTTAATATTTTTATTTTTCTTTTCATCATTTTCAAAGTAGCCCATGGGGTACATTCGTTAAGGTAGTGGGGTACAATTGCCAAGGGACAAAATCAAGCTATATGATTATAATATATGAATTGTTTTAATTATTTTAAAATAAAGGGTGGTCCATCTAACATTTGGAATTTGAACTACTAGTTATTTTTAGTGTGGCAACTATATTGTCATTCGTATTTTACCGGAAAATTTGTTTTAAATTTGCGGTTAACGAGATGGGTCGATATATGGTAAGCTTGAGCAACGTTGGGAAATACTAAAATTTAACTTGCAAAATGGTGAATTTTCTACCGAAAGTGTAAGTAAATTTGGTTCAAAATTAGTAAGAAGAGAAGCGACTTCCACGCAATTTGTGAAATGTGTGCGTGAAACTGGATCTTTATTGGATAAAATTACAAGTTCCCGTACTCTTGCAGTGCGCACAACCGAACAAGTTGCTGCTGTTTCTCAGAGGAAGGAAGATGCGTTACAGTGAATGTTGCGCGCTACCGCACAATGATAACTGAATATTTGTGGCCTATTTTAGAAGATATGGACGTAGACAACATTTCTTTTCAACAGCATGGCGCGCCGTGTCACACAAGCCGTGCAAGAATCGAACTTTTGTGAGGAAAGTGTGAAAACTGCGTTATTAGCCGTTTTGGTGATGTGTATTGGCCACCACGCAGTTGCGATTTACCTCTGTTGGCCTATTATTTGTGGGAAGACGTTTAAGATAAGCGTTGTGCTAACCATCCAGTAACGATTGAGGCTCTTAAGGACGAAATTGGTGCAGCTGCGATTTAGATCAAAGAAGAATTGCGTTGATTGCATGGACTATTCCAACGCTGGCCGTGGAAATCATTTTAATGAAATAGGGTTTCACAATTAACCGGAAGGATTGTATTTCTAATAATAAAACCACATTGACAAAAACTTATTCGTTTCTTATTTCCACCAAAATCAAATTACAAATCGTTTACCATATTCATATCTCTATTACCTTTAATACAACAGCAAGCAATTTTAAGATCTTTAATTTTATTTCATTTTATATTTATATATTTTATACATCAAAATAAGTTAAATATAGAGATATGATCGATCGAAGCACAAATTTTCCATTAATTGGCTCAGAAAGGTGTTTAAAATTTGGAGATAAGTGGGAGTGGCATATGTGCCCCAGTGGCGGATCCACCCCCTTCTACCCTACAAGTATATACCGATGGAAATAGCAAATGCACAAGCATCATAAGTTGCAAAAAGCATATCTTCATATACGTGTGAGCTTTTGACTTAGATCTGTTTGTAGATGTATTATACAGTTAGCCTTGTGATATATTACTTTCGTTCATCTCTCTCTTTCTCTTAGCTGAGAAATGTATTCGTGGTTTCCTCATCATTGTAGTGCCACAAATCCGCTTCGTGACACTAAGTGACTAGAGCTGAGTGCTTTGATTTCGTCGAATACCCTTTGGTCCTATAATAAATGATTTTAGTTTTAAATTTAAAATGTTTTTGCACTCCTTCCTACAGTCAAGATGCATTGAACATATGTATTTAGGTAAGTAGTTAGTATCTGACATACATGCATATGCACATATGTATGAATATACTTATGTATGTAGGTATAATATACAGCAGTATGTATATTTGTGTGTCTCAGAAGACATTGAGCAGTAATATATAACCATTTTTGAAGAATATTTATTTTGCTCTTCTAAAAAGGAAACCAAGTATTTATTTCTTACATATTCAATCGTTGGCGAAAGCTTTTCAATGAATGGAATACATTCCAGAATTATATAGAAAAGAAAGATTTGATATGGAAATATTTGAGCACATCTATTTGAAAATATTAAGTATATTCGTAATAGAATCAATAACTTATAGATATAATAGATATTTACATTTGCAATACTGACGTTGTTTTGGAAAATATAAATTGATTGCTTTCAATATCAAAATATACAAAACTAACTACACTATGCGATAAATTTCAACTTTATCTCTCGGGCATGCGGCTTTTCATGTGGAATTGACATACCCAACATCAATACCCTTAGCTTGAATTTTAAGGGAAGTCCAAGTTTTTACAATTGAAGTTCCCATTTTTCATTAAATTAGATTAAGATTTAAGTCTTGATGACATAAATCGAATAATGCTTTAATATTTTAATTAATTTTTATTTTTTTTTTGAAATTATTAAAAAAATTATAGGCAAAAAAGTCCCTTAACTTAGTTAACCTTAAAAATTCCAGATACGGTATTGAAACTGGGTTTTTTTTCGGCGTTTTGAGAAAATTGTGGGTCAAATATTAGCCATTCTTTTGTTTACTGTTAGAATGTAATATTTCCCATACTTTTCTGTACATTTCGTTCTCAGTGTCTGAGGACGAAATGAGGCTCAAATTTGCACCTATTTGTATTTGTCATAAATCGAAAACTACGTCATAACTCGAAAACTATGCATAATAATATTGGGTTGTAAACGCCGAGACAGTACTCATATTATCTCTGTAAATATACATATTTTCCGAAACAGTCAAAGGAAAACACGCACAACATGAGTGGATGCGAAAAGCTCGGCCTAGGCCCTGCATGAGCTGCTGTGCCATTAAAAGTAAAAAGCAAAGATCTATTTTACCCCCTAGTGGCTTCATTGCAAGCTGTAGGGAAAGTCAATCTTACTGAGGAATCTCACTATGGGTGATAGCGCCCCAAGTATATTTATCTCCTGCGAGTGAGTGTGTCTCGCAGTGTTTTAGGATGTGTCCTGGAGTTTCCCCATTGCTTCGGTAGAACCGATACATGCTGTCCTAGCCTACCTAAGTTCTTCATGTGCTCCGCCTGAAAGGAAACTAATGATTATTCTGAGTTGTTGTTTTTTGATACAAAAAGCAAATCTATTGGTGTCATAATTCCCAATTAGCTGCTTTGATTGTCTAAACATCAAGTTAATGGATCTAATGTTCGTTTCTTCTTTTTCAAATTATCTTTTATGGTCTGATTCCCTATACCGATCAAGAGTTCTGCGTCAATGTATTTCAATGTCAGCTATCTCATTTTCATAAATACCTATTTGCCTGTAAACACAGTGCACCCCTAAAGTTCGCTGTAAAAGAAGTTGAATATTTATCTACATAAATATGGTACATATTTACGCATGTATGTACATACATACATACATACTTACATGCACCATACACTCCGTAGACATTTATTACCTACTAGTAACGCAGTACATATAAGTAATTATGCAATGCAAGATGAAACCATTCAAGTATCATTCATTCATTTACGAAAATGCTTTACATTAATTAATGATTTTCTCACATGCTACTTATATTAAAAATGTGATTTATGATTTACAGTGTATTTTTATTAAAAATTATCGGAAAATCGATTCCATTTGCATTTCACTTCAATCCTTTTGTGGATTCCCAGCAATAATTACTTAAATTATATATTTTGCGTACGTGTAAGAGTCCTTACACCCAGTAAACAAACCCGTGTCGTCGTATTCATCTTTTACACTTTAAAGCTTTGATATTTGGGCAGAGCAAATTTCTATATTATAAAAAGTTCGAGGAAGTTCAATATTGGAAAAAAGATATTCCAAATAAATCCGTTACCTCTTTCAGCACCTCGAATAGAATCGAAATGCTGTAACATTTGGAAATCGATTACATATCTTTGGGTTCGATTAAGTTTCTTTCTAAAATATCAAAATGAAAAGGTGAGCTTATATCTAAATGATATTGCAATATCAACGGCAATTGTATTTATTTTGTTTACTATTGCATTTTTGATTGCAAATCGACAGCGTAAAAGAAAGATAATAAAATACTATCGAATGGCGTGCAAGGCTATAATGGGATAAAAAAGAGGCATTACCTATTCATTAATATTAAAACCATATTTGTAAATTAAATATCAGCAGATTAAAGAGGAAAACTTTTAATTAACGCTTAAAATTATTTCGCTTACAGGTATATTACGGGAAGGGTGAACTTATGGGAGGCATACAGTATGCTAATCCCAGCGGCGGCAGTAGTAGTTCGCACAATGTGGCAGCAGCTTCAGTACAACAACCAAACCTAGGCGGTGGTGGTGGTCATTATGCATCGAGTGCTTATCGAGTACTGCCACAGCAACAAGCGCACGCAACGCAAGCGGCACATGCTAATCTGCCGCAACAAGTGAAAATCTCAGCAGCTGCTGCTCCACCACCTTCTCCACAATATTACGCTTATGCTGAACCGGAAATGAATTATATGCATGAACGTTTGCCATTGCATGTGCATCAGGCACAACGTGTGCCATCGCCGCCTCATCATCACCAGCACCAACAACATCAAATACAGTACGTCATTGCGATACCACTGTCATACGTGCGACAACTGCAGCAGCAATTATCGGCCATTCCGACACATGCCTCCCAGGCATATGCACTGCCAGCAGCTGCGTCAGCACATCAAGCACCAGCACCTCTTCCACGTCCCATGTTGCTGCAGGCCATTGGACCTTTAGCCAGAGACCATCAGGGTGCATATCGCCCATTTTATCATCAGCATTACGCTGCTGCTGAGGCGACTTCTAGTGCGGAGAGGGAAGCAGCACCAGCACCAGTACCTCCCGGTTATACCACACAATATATACAGATTCCTGCCGGCTTATTGCTTGCTGCAACTCAGGCTGCTACCCGTCAACAGCGGCCGCCTCCGTATCAACAGCTGTACTATATGCCGCAGCATCATGCACAGCCAACGTATCAACAACATTACCAACAGCCACAGCAATTGCAACCGATATATGGTATTTAATTTATGTGCATACAGGGTGTTAGTTGAAGTACCACTACAGCTATGCAATTATAAGCACAGTTCATAATAAGCATTTGGGTCAAACAAAGCAGCAATAAAGCGAAAAGAGCTTGCATGGTAATTCCCAGCCAATGTAATGCAACCTTCGCTTTGAACTCCTCACATCTATTCTGTGCATGCTGAGTCGTATACTTTCATTATTTGTTTTTGTTTATTTCAGTGTTTCAATCATAATATTAACACTTACTTCTTTACCTCTCCCCACAATTCCAGCGCATTATGGGCAACAGCAATCAGCGCAACTGCAGCAACCGCAGCAACAGCAACTTCAACTAAAGCAACAACAGCAACAACCTACAGTGGTTCGTATAGGTGGTGTAAAGCCAAGTGACAAACTTTCACCTCCACATATTTCATCATCAGCCACGCCAGCAGCAGCAGCAATAGCTTCATCGCCAAATCATTCAGCAGTACCATCTCCATCGCCCATAGTACACTACAATCCATACTACGTGCAGGCTCCACCGCCGCCGCAAGAAAAACAGCAACAACCATCCTTCATTGGTGGCTACAACTATGCGCGCTATGTTCCGGATCAGCATGGCTCAACGGCAGCACATCCGCTCATAAGATTGTCATCGCCAAGCGCATTACTTGCACCACAAACTGCGGCACACTATCACTATCACACCATGTCAGCGCCATTAAACTATGCTGCACCAGTATCACCTTCTTATGCAACACACGAAAATGGTGGCGTTGTTTCTGCCGCGCATTTGCCATACTTTTATCATCCAGGTGGCATTCACTATGGCACTCACCTTTATCATCCACCAACACCCACAACACCTTCAAAGACTTTAGAAGCGTCTGTAGGCAATCATCAACAGCAAAAGCAGCAGCAACATCAACAGCCACACCAACAACAGCTGCAGCAACAATATCAGCCGCGTGCTACCTCCTCAAGTACTGTTACTACCATAGCAAATGGTGCCGCCGGATCCGTGGCTCCCACTGTTGTTAAATATCCTTAAAGTAGAATTCGATGTGAATGGCTTTGTTCACTCTTGCAGAAACTTTTCGTTTTTGCTGCTATTATTGGATCTAAGCCAACTTACTCTATGTTAATGTAAAAAACACCCATTAAAATTTTAGTTTTTGTGGCAACTATTGCACGTTTTCGCTGACACACATACTCGTAACTACACATTCCAGTATGCACATACTTAAAAGCTGAAAGGATTCCATCATTCTATTTTAGCCCTCAATTTTAAATTTTTGATTTGCTATTACTATAAAGCAATGTTTGACATAGCTTTTGGTGTATTTATGTTGAGTAGAGGAGTATAAACTTTACAGTAGGTTAAAAAATTATTCGCACTCTTATGATGCTTGTACATAAATTTCCTATAGTTTTCAATGGACTTGTTCAACACAAACAAAGCAGGTCAGAGAAAGGAATTGTTTTAAAAGACTTTTAATCGCTCTTGGTTTCGACAAAAATTTATAATCTCCTGCCATTAAATTCCGAATAGAACTCTCGATAGATATTTCAATATTTAAACAAGGTGCAAAGAACGATTGAAATACGATAATGCTAAACGAATCATTTCAAACTTAGTTACCATAAAAATTGCTATCGAATAGTTAGTATATATATTTGTATATCGTGTTTTAATTTCTTGGGGAGCATATCTGTCTCTCACGAATAAATAGAAGAATGAAGAAATTGTCACATTTAAATCCTTTGCCAATGTATCGTTATTTTCGTGAATGATTAAGTGAAATGAAAATTTATTGGGCTAAAAGCTCAATGCTGAATTAGAAAACGTAATTTGTTTTCCATTCTATTGAATCACTGATATTGTTAGTTTATATTGGAAGTGACTATAATTTTTAACTTTTTTTTAGATGTTTTTTTATGTGTTTCCTCGATTTTTAACATGTGATTTATAGTTTTTCTTTCTTTCGGAAAAGATTTGAATACGAACCCATCAATAAACCTGCTGCGGTTTCGGGCTTAGGTTCAGAAAAAAGTGGGGTCGGCTTGAAAGTACTGGCCTGAGTTGTAAATTTGCTTTAAACTCCTGCTTTTCATTCAAATAGAGTGTGTGAATAATTTTGTTAATTTACTGTAGGGGTGTGTGTGTAGTTATGTTAAAACTTTTGGAATGCTAATACTGAAATTTTTACAAATTGGAATTATGGAATTATTGTGTACAATTCAATTAATGGAATTAAATAAAAATAATACACAGGAAAGGTTTGGCAAAAAATCTATAAATATGTGAATTTGTTTTAATAAATGATTAATATATACATATATGTTTCATTCGTTTATTTGGAATTGCTCATTTAAAGTCAATTCTGAATGATTTTTTAATCAGGAGTTTATCTGCAGGGGCTTATTTGATGATGTTGATTGGTAAGGGAAGATATGTAAAAGGGAGGGAGAATGATAAGAATAATTCCATAGACTATCTTTGTAATGCAAAGTGAGATGGAACATCTTGTTCAAGTGGAATGCGTGTGATTCGTATAGTTCTACTGAACACACCGCACCAAATTGCGCTTCTCCGCAAAACATCTAGCATAGAAATATCGGTACAATAGAGTTACTCAGGCTCTGTTTCTCGTCGAAACAGCCTTACACCCCAAGTTAAGCTTTAACTCTCGGTATTGATTGCGGTCCAGGAACTATTAGATGCGTTCGTAAGCTATTGCCTATAGATTAGGGCTGCCATGTGTTCTGATATACCAGGACATGTCCCGATATGAGGCCATTTGTCTCAATGGTTTATAACATATTAAAAATATTCACATTCAAATAAAAAGATTTTGTTAGTCAATTTACTGTAAAATTAAAATCGATATTTTGCTTCTATGAAGCGCTATCAGACTTCTTGCTCTCACGGCCATCTTGTGAGTGAGAATACTAGTAAATAACGATAACTGAGAAAAGTTACATCTTTAATAGATCCTAAAAACGACATTTACCGTGGCATAAATAAAATATTGAAAAATACATTTTCCCAGTTTTAAATCTCTGCAAATTCCAAAGTGGTCACTGTGGCGTAGTTGGTAGTGCGTTGGCCTGCTACGTTCACCTCTCGACACAGGCAAAATGCAAAAAATTAAATAAAACAAATTTCTACTCGGCACCACCTCTTGGCAGGCAGTGGCAAACCCATAAAAGTAAAAATTGCTTAAGAAAAGCTTTTCATTTCGTTGTCTCATTTCGCTGTTTGTAAAAGAATTTATGATTTTCGGTGCTAGGTTTACAAAAATAACGATGAATGTATCTTTAAAGAGACAGTGAACATTTAATGCATATTTTTATGTATACATAAATCGTACCTAAATAGATTTGTGGTTTTTAGGGGGGAACAAGTTTATATTTTTTTAATGTCCCGGTTAACCCTCGAAGATTTTGGCAGACCTACAATAGATGCCAGTTATTAGTATATTCCATTTTGGAAAGGATAGAGTAGATGGTGTAGATCAGTAAGAGTTATAAGGTGAAGTTTTCAGGTTTTAACATATGCGGACGGTCCTTTCTGATCCTCTTATAATACTACAGTAAATTGTTCCGTTTTCTAAAGGGTTTGGATTTTGAACATGAAAAAAAACACGGAAATTTTACAAAAGTGAATGTAATTTTTATTTGTATCGATAAATCAATTCCTGCCATTTACGCGTTCAATGTTGGATTCCAAAGCAGTAATCGTGTTTGGCTGGTTCCTATAGACAAGAGACTTAACATAGTTCCACAAAAATTTGTCTAACGGGGTCAAATCACACGATCTTGGTGGCTAATTCACAGCGCATTAATTTGGATAATAAATTTCAATAATTTGCAAACATTGTTCAGGAGTAAGTCTATTAATTATGAAATGGCAAACCAATCTGAGTATAAATCAAGTGACAGCTGTCAAAAAAAAACAATTCCAAAAAAAGTATTGCCAGATTGAAAACCACACTTCTAAAAAAAACACCCTTTATATAGTAAGTAGTATCAAATCAACTTTTTTGACTTCGACAAATTTAATGCAAATCGATTTTCATTTATATTGCAAGTGAAAATACAGAATTTTACAGGAACATATTTGCCTTACAATGTGAAGATGTAATTTGTTAAATTACACTGTACAACAAAATGGGAAATTAAAACAGTACCTAAGTTGTATTCGAATTTTTTTTTTTAGTATTTTTTGGTTTCGTCATGTTTTGAGTATGTGTATTCAAATCTTCGTTTTTTGAAAATTTGATAAGGTAGGTATGGTCGAGGATTGAAAATTTGTGTAATTTGTTTTTGTTTTTTTACTTTTCTGCACTCCTAAAAAATATTAAAAAAAATTTTATCCATCATACCTTCTTCTTTCAATCACCAAGCGAAGTAGATGAGTGGTTCTGTGAAAATAAACAAAAACATTTGAAAATAGGAGTTTACGTGTTAAAGTATGTCTGCATTGAAAATTAGAGCAGTGTAAGTGGTGTCTATCAATTGATTTGTATTTGACAATTTGACGAAAAAAAATTTCATCAATTGCGATGCGCGATCAACGTAAATTTCCAGCAGAGTCTGGAAAGAAGAGGCGAACAATTTCTTTTGATATAAATCTTTCGTAAAATAAAACTGTTTGTAAATATTCCGCATATATAAAGTGAACAAAAAACTAAATATATAATCCCGAAATGAGTACAAACGACTCAAAAGCGTTGATTCGGAATTTGAAGCGTGTACGATTTGGTATTTTATCACTTGATGAGATTCGTCGCACGTCTATCACTGGGGGTGGTGTGTAATTCGCGAAGACCATGTAAGGGGGCCTTATGGATTCGCGGCTAGGTGTTATAAATAGCACGTCCTGTTGCCAAATATGTGCAGACAATATGACTGAATTTCGGTTGTGGCCAGATCAGTTTTTCACATTGGCTTTATCACGATAGCCTATGTTGCTCCAAAATGTTGGTCTCACCGCATAATCCAAAATTAAAGAAATTGACAAGAAATCCAAGGGACAGCCACGAAATCGTTTGCCTCATGTTTACGATTTGTCCAAGGGTAAGACAATTTATGAGGGCGGTGAAGACATGGATATGAACAATGAAGGGCAACCAGTGGATCCGAATAAGAAACAAGGACATGGCTTTTATGGTCATTATCAGCTATCTATAAGGTGCACAGGGTTGGAGTTGAGTGCTGAAAGGAAGCACACCAACGATAATTCACAGGAAAATAAATTTGCTGTGTCTGCCGAGCGTGTCTGTGAAATACTTAAGCATATTACATTCAACACCCAGGGTGTAACCAATATGAATGCGAGCATTGTCTTGAATGGAAGGAAGATTGATAGGTGGGAGGCAGAAGGAGGGAGAATGAGAGAGGGAATGCAATCACACAGGACACCGACAATGAGATAGACAGCCATTGTGACAAGTGCCGACTATGACCTCATGTAGCGCCAAGGCCAAGCTTTTCGCATCTACTCATGGTATGCGTGTTATATTTGTGCATGAATGGACCTACACATTTATGCCGAATCCGAACGGCGAAATGAAAAGCTTTTCATAGGAAATCCCAAAATCCCGCGTCTTGATTGGATGATCGTAACTGTTCTGCGATTGCCCAGCTGTTGTAATGTTTGGCCTGCTTAAAATAAAGATGATATGCCAAAAATACTTCAGAGAAACTGGGCCACAACTCAGATACTATTTTGCTGTTGTACAGTGTAATGAACCATTTTTCACTGATACTTAAACAGTAATTCCCGCCTAATTGTATCTTAGAAATTGTAAAATTTGAGGTAAAAACGTAATATTTCTATGGCAATTAAACGGGAAATGCAACTAAGCATGCTTCAATTAGGCCTGGAAAACCAGTAACACTCTTTCGCACAAAATTTCACTTTATATATCTGTGAGCCATCGATACCATATATTCAAGTATTGAAGATAATGGGCCCCAACCCTGAAACTATTTGCAAACAATAATTAAATGCCCACATATTTTAATCTATTTAGTGACACCATTTGCTTGTAAATAAAATTCCGCTTTACTGGCTTCAATTGCGAAAAAGTAAATATGTACATACATAAATATGTAAGTAACTTTTTAAGTATAAAGCTGCCTTCGTCCATTTGTATATTTGCCTGCGTATTTACTGACAATTGTAGTAGTTTAGAATTTTAAATCAACAATGAGCATGTCGCACATACACCCGTCCTCTTCGGTATTTAGGTAGGTACTTATTACTACTTATTGAAAAAGCTGAGTCAAACTTTTTCAATTATTTCCGAATATTTTGACTTGTAAATTGTACTTAGGTAGGTTTTTTGCAAAGTCTGACACGTAGAAGAAACTTTGTAATAAGCCCACTCACTCGTACTTATTCCTGAAGGTGCCAAATTGCGTTCATCAAATGTTAAAACATCTGTCAAGGTTCGCAAATAAATAAATCAAATTGCGGTTATTCTTACTGCACTGGGAGAAATTATAAAACGAAGTTATAAAATGCTAATTTGAATACCAGGCCTATCCAAAATGATTAACCTAGGACCGTAAAAATTTTCTGTTCGTTAGTACAATAAGAAGTATCCACGAGACAGTACCAGGCAACAGATTTGATTTTTAACTGACTTCAAGATTCAATCTACACCTTCTCCCCAAAAAGTTCGTCACATTAATTAAAAAAGCATCTAAAGTGTGCATGGTGATTGGACTGCTGCGCAAAGTTTCCGGGTTCGACTCTCAGCACATACAAAAATCGAAAATAGACTTTGTGATTTGGATTAAAACTGGTTTTTTTTTTATGTTAAAATATAACTCGCACAACATTAATGGATGTGAAAAGTTTGGCCTAGGTTCTAGATGGGTTGATGTGCCATTAAAGAAGAAGAGGAAAGTGTGCAAGAAAATATTAAAACAAATGCTGCTAAGTTGAGAAAAAAATTTTGGGAGTTGTGCAGAAAATTTCTCTTATCATTCAGTTTTATTTTCAAACAGTTTTCTTGAAAATGCGAGAATAGTTTTATTATTTCGAGATATTATTTTAAACGAAAATATTCATTTAATTTATGTTTATTCGAAAAGCTATAACTTGGATGAAAGTAGTTATCCAGCGACTCAGTGAAAAAATACTGAAAAAATATGGTTTAAGGAAGATGGCTCCAGTTAAGAGGAAAAAATATAAAAATCATGCAGGTATTAGTTGTGAATAAGTGAGACTAGGCCCTGACACGCAGCGGCGCTGACTTCAAATATGAATAACTCATCGCAAAGTATTAGCTAAATTTAAAAGCCATGAAGTGGCAGCTATTAGGGACAAGGGAAAAATACCACAAAGTACCCCAAAAACTAATATTTTCTGGGGTGTAAGAAAAAGCAAGACTTCTTTTTCTATTACTATTACTATTACTACAATACTACTTTAGTCAAACGTTTTGTGGCGTTGGAACTTATGAAATCACTTGAGAAGCTTCAAATAATAAAAGTAGCTCTGTTTTGTGATATTGCCATAATTTAACAATGGAGTGTGTAAGTTATTTCTACTTCAATCTCTTTCGTGATCAAAATCAAAATCTAGAGTGTTTTGTTGAATATTTTTCATTTGGGTTTAAGGATTTTTCATCTATTTGTGTTTTGGTGGTTTTCGTTTAAAGTTCTTTTGTACCAGACTTAAACCTAAACGAGATAACCAACCCGGTGCGGTTTCAGGTTCAGAAAAAATATGGTTTGGGTACGGATTCAGGGTTCGGGTTTGGTTCGGAAACCTTTTATAAATACCTTAGCAGTCTGATAATTAAAAACTTGTGCATACTTTTAGGATGCTATGGTAAAAACAACAACGGCAAAAATCACAATGAAAAACTTACAAATTTTTTTAGGATTGAGCTAAATTCCGGCGAAACATTTAAGTTTTACAACCAACTCGAAAGTTTCACTTCAGAAATTAGGTAATTAGGTAATTATTTTATTGTTATATTTTTGTAAATGTCAAAAAAGCAGAATTTTAACACTTTAGATGATATATCAATTTTTGGCACACCGAACCACAAAATATTAAAGAAACGTAATGTTTCTTTTTATAGCCCCAGACTTTTTGCTGTACCCTAGTATTTAAATTGTAACTTTTGCAATTGATGCACTTAATAGTTCTTATTCATCTGTTTGCTAAAGGGCATAGTGAGAATTCATTTTAAAATTTCAACAAATGGCCAATTCTAATTAACACCACTCACATGAAATGAAAAGCCAGTAAAGGGCAATTTTGGAATTCCATTTATAAACTTTACCCAAGGTCTCACCTTTTTTGGAAGGTTGTTTTGAAAATCAACAAAAAACAGAAATTTTTAATGTATATATTACTCATATAAAGTGTCAAATTATTCTAGTAAAATATCAAACTTCATGTAGCAATTACAATTTCGCAGGCCCCAAACATATTTTTGAGACTGCTTTTGCAAAACACATTTTGCAAATAGGACGATTTCAACGGATAAGCAAATTTTTCACATTTCGCTTCTTTTTAGATTTGGAGGTGGGCTGGAAGGATATAGACCTTCAGTAGCACTCAGTTTTTTGGACCATTGCACTTCACATTTCGCTTACTTTATATTCTAAGAAAATTTAAAAAAATGTCTTAATAGTACTTAATTGATCTCGGAAAACATTATCATACTTTTCTGTACGCTTGGTCACCTCATTTCCTCGGCGCAGGACAAAAACTACTACACCTCCTCAAATTCATAAAACTTTTTTAACTTTTTTGAGTAATGAAATGTCATCCTAAAGACATTTGGAAAATGCATTTTCAAAATTTTCCCAATCGGATCACAGCTTCTCGTAGCTATTTTGCTTTAATTTTATTGACTCTGATTAATTTGTTGCTGATTAGAAGTTTTAGATCTTTCATGAAGAAGAGAAATCGATCTTGTCACTTCCGTTCCTTTTTTGGTTACCTCTGCTACCAAATTCAGAATCAAAAATATAATTTGGTAGATGTTAACAGTACTTAAGGAAATTAGCTTCGTGACTAAGTTAAAGATATAGTTCCTAGTAATTGTCCATGCTGTGCTTAATTTTTAATGGACGTATGTTCTTTAAACAGATTTTATGGATTTTCATTTTTATATAAATGGAGTTAGGCGGTTTGACTGTAAGTACATATATTTTTCAAGCCATCCATTCAAGATTCTAGATCTATCCTTATATCTATTTTGTCTTCAAGCATAGCCGAATTTAAATCCGAATTCGCGTTTTCTAATATTATAATTTTTATTATTTCTTATACTACTTGATATTGTATTGAACTTTTTAATTAAGTACCGACATACAGTATGTACTTACTTAGCTGGCATTGCAACCGATGACCGGTCTTGGCCGCCTCTATAAAGCTTCGCCATTCGTCTCTGCTATGCGCGTTTTGGCGCCAGTTGGTAAGGCCAAGTGGAGTCAGGTCCCCCTGTACCTGGCCTTTCCAACCGAGATTAAGACGTCCTCTTCTGCGTGTTTCTCCACCGTGGCCTAGCGATGCCGGCTTATATAATATAAGGATAAGTTTTAGCAGCATTACATTTTCTGAGTGTATTGTTTGTTTTGTTTAATCAAAAAATGATGGAATTAAAAAACTTATGTAATACGCTTTCATAAACTCAGAAAATGTTTGCAGATGAAAACTTTTTCTATTTTTTGCTTTGCTATTTATTGTTGTTATTGTAGTAATTCTAGAAAAAAAATATTTACACTTGAGCATTATTACAAATAGTATTGCATGTTACGTAAGTATGCTTGTTTGCGGATGTGTGTGTGAGTGTGTGTGTGTGTGTGTGTGTGTGTGTGTGTGTGTGTGTGTGTGTGTGAAAACACACTCACTATGGCAGTGTTGGGAGGTGTGTAAAGTGATGTGTAGATACATAAGTTTTTTTTAATTTCTTTTATAGATGTGGCATAAAGCATTGAAAGCCGAAAAGTGTGGGAATTGCTTTTTAGCTAACCGCACCAAAAACTTAGCCCAGCTCTGTTTCCCTTCTGCCGTGGAAGATATATCTTTGTGTATTTGTATGTGTGTGTCTGTGTGTGTGTGCAGGAATAGAATAAATACAATCAAACCTAAACAAACATAATAACGGGAATTGCTTTTCATTTTTCCTTTCCATCATTACATTTTGCATATGCTTGCATGCGCTTGTAGCAGAGACAAATGAAAGCGGAAAACAAAAATAATAAAAATGAAAGCGAGATAAGAAAATACAAATAAATGCCGTTTGTATGTGTATGCACATAAAATAAAGTGCAGACAAAGTAAATTTCAAAAGGATAATAAGGATATGTGACATTTGTTAACCTGTGTCACACAGGACCCTTGCATATTATATGTCAAATCAAATAAGAGAAATTATTGTGATCGGGCACAAATACTCGTACACAAAATACACAAACTCGACCATACAAACATACATACATACACCTCTATATACGTATGCATGCATGGGATCAGGCCAAACAGTGCCAAATAACAGAAGTAGATTCACTTTTTCTACATGTTGTTGTTTTTTACTGTTTGGACTTTTTTCTTTTTTTTGGCACTTACCACGCATATCCTTTATAAACAAGAAGCGTAATTATGTTCAGATTTGTATAATATTTACTTAGAATGTGGCAAGCAGAGAATGAGAAGCAGATGAAGTGGGGGAGAGCTGCTAGTCGTTACGAATATTCTGCAATCTCAACAAAGTGATGTAGGTACATACCAAAATAAAAAGAACCAGAATAAAATGGTTTTTCCTGCTACCAGTGCCAGCAGCACCAGTGGCTTTAGCTCAATATACTAACATCAATGGCACCAATGATTACAATGATTAGGTGCCACAAAAAGGACGAGTGACAGACTATTTTGGAATAGCTGAGCATATTAAAGCAGTTGACAAATGTTATTTGCCACATGCCGCAACAACCAATTGTATTATCTACCAACATGTATATACTTATGATTTATGTATGTGTGGGAGTATATGCTGGTAATTGTGTGGGTGCGTAATTCACTCGACTGCTTTCCTGCCGTGCTGTTTTAATCTACTTCAGTTGTGCATGATGTGAAAATCTGAATAGAATTGAATAAAAATGTGACACATTATTTCTACGTTTTTCATGAAAAGTGTTGAATTATGCTTTTTTGTTGTTATGCTTTCTCTCTTTTTGTCACATTTTTAATTTGAATAAAATATTTAAGCTAAGCATTGAGGTTTATTTCAGAAGTATTTATTACAAAACGATTTCTGTTATAAGTTGATAAAACTAAAGATGAAATGAGATTGTAAGTTGTTGTGTATTTGGAAAGTAATATCGCTTGACTATGTCAGTGTCAAACAATGTACAGTGTTCTTGGTACCATCTTCTTCGATTCACGTTGCCCACACAAAAGCCTCTCGTAGCTAGTTGCCATTGACCACGCCTTAGCCCCATACATTTAGACGGGGAGAATGAGTTACTTATAGAGCGATATTATCACCCGTCGAGAGAGGGAACTGCTTCTCAATTGCCTACTGATCCATTAGTAACGCCTTCTAGCAAGAGTAATTCTTCGCTTGATCTCAAGGCTGGCATTATTTTTGGTGTTGATGCTAGATTAATATTTCGTCTGAGATTTTGTGTCTCTTTGGTTATTGAGACATGATATTATATTTTCTCTTGTCATTTGCAGATTTTAGCAAAGTGAGAAAAGCTGGCTAGTCTGGTGCGGATATCTGGTCGCGTGACGGCAGTGATGGGGGTTTCCAGAATACCTTCTTAATGGCTTGGAACATCTGCGTCAGCCGTACCCATAGAGCGGAAGATGTACTAGGTATGCCCACTGCGCAAATATACCATCAAGTTGAGGATTGTTTTGTGATACTTAGGAGTAGGGTGGAACTTAGTATTGGTCCCAGTCATTATTCGCACAGCGTATAGCTCTTGATGTTGTTGTTTGAGTGATTGTTTTCAATATGAAAAACGAAATTAGTTCAAAGCACCGTCTTACTACCACATTCTTCATTTGTTGTTATTTAATTGTCTTTTGATAGAAGGTGAAGTCGTAATTAATATTTTTAACAAACCTAAGCGAAAAGGCTTTTACCGATTTTAAAAGCTTGTACACATCTAGGCTGTAACATATTAATACAAAAACAAAAAACAAAACAAAAACAATAGTGGGTTAGACATGAGAAAGGGATTTTTTACCAGTTTTTTAGGTTATCGCGAACTTTACCAGTTGTCCTTCACCCCCACGTCCTCTCTAAATTAAACATAATGGTCTAAATACCCCATTCCAACAAATTTTACTCTAAACATGCCAACTCAATAATAAAAACTAATTTCGAAATTATAACATGTACTTAAAAATTATCATACAACAAATTAACAAAAAAATAGATACAAATTTATGCTAATTAAAAAATGTTGGTGCTGAAAATTCATTAAAATTTAGAGGCACCTCAAAGTAATTGTAAGCAAAATATTTCCCCTTCCCTTTGCTCACCCATTCCCAACCTCTTTTAAAATTCAAAACAATGGAAAAGACAAAAACACGACCCTGCGGAGAGTAGATATAACAAGCTTATTAAAAATGCTGCACACCAATTGAATTGTAAATTATTTAAATTTAGTTTTATTAAAAACAAAAATGTTAAAAATATGAATTAAATGGAAGCATCGTGCTTTAATTATTTGCGACTACGATGAGGATGAAAAAGGACTACTTAGAAGCGCGACATCAGGGATGAGAGGAGTTGACATGCAATCTGAGGGGCTGTAGGTAGGTGGTTAAGGGTGCAAAAGAAATTGAAATGTGAAATTAGTGCGAAGCAACGTAAACAATAGGCGAACGAGTATTGAGGATGCTAGCTGTGCTGGACGGCTCGAAAGGAGCGATGGAAAATAAATTGTTAGCGGCGGAGGTCAAGATGAAATTATTTGTGTGTGTGTGTGTGTGAGTACCTGAGCCAAAGTGGGGCTGGTAGCAGCATAAGTAAAGGGTAATTCAATAGGGACATAACAATTTTGTATTTAAATACGAAACGCACCTTTAAAGTATTTTTGTTTTTGATCTGGCAATGTTAAAACGCCATTTAAGGTTTTCATTTTTATCATGGTGAAACTCACGAACGATTAACGTTTGGAAATTATTAAAATTACTACCGAAATTCTGAGTCGTTGGTAGCAAGTTTAAGAGCGGCTTACCCCAATTTTTGGTCGTAATAATCGTTCCACCAGATAGGCTGTGCTTGCTATACTTATTATATAAATTCTAGTTCACATATTCACTATTTCCTGCGCCAGTGAGACAACGCTACGGTCGAAATGCATAAGTACTTCAGTCGAATCAGTTCACTCCGTTAACAGGAATTGATAATCTCTCAGTCCCCGTTGTGGGGAATTTTGCGTAAAGTTCTTGGCCTTCACCCTTACAAGGACAAACTAATACAAGAAGTGAAGCCTCATGATCATTTGAAGAACCGAAATTTGGAGAAGAATTGGGCTCTGTAAAAGTATAAAGAAAATCCTGAACTTCACCGAAAAATCATCTTCACCAATTTTTGGCTTAATGGCTTTGTCAATACGCAATCAGATGCAAGAGGCTCCATTGCATCCACAAAAAGTGTGGTGTGGATTTCATGCCGGAGGTGTGATTGGACCGGATTTTTTCTTGGATGAAAATGATGACTACGGCGTTCGCTATCATGCCATGTTGGAAGATGAATAAGATGGTGCCACATGCCACACAGCTAATTTCGAGAAATCGTTGGGCCGAATGGTCACCTCGCTTATGCGATCTAATGCCGTTCGATTTCTTTTTATGGGGTTAAATTAAGTCGTTAGTTTATGCCAACAAGCCAACAACGTTGAAGGAGCTTAGGGAAAATATCGAATGGGAAATTGTCAACGTTTCGGCCGACATGTGTGGAAGAGTGGTGGAAAATTGACTCCAAAGAATCGATTGCTGCAAGCGATATCGAATTCCATACTTAAATGTAACATGTGACTACACCTGTAATAAATTTCAGTCCGATATCTCCCTTATTATGTGTTTTATTTATGTAAATGCAAAATTGTTATGTTCCAATTGGAAAACCCTTTAATAGCAGAAAACGAGAGTTATGGTGTGCACAACACCAAGCCAGGAAGGCTAGGAAGAAGGGTGAGAATCGGAGGTAGGACAGCGTCTGAATGTTAGATACCTTGGGAATGCTAGAACATTTTCGTCTGAGCATTACCACCGTACATAAAAATGTGAGAAGGGTGAAAAACTCTCATTCATTGTATTGGTACGTATGCAGTTGTGAGTATCCTGAGAATATCGAAGCATTCCAGCAACGTCTATATCTATCTTAAAGCTAAATCAGCAGTAGTTTTTTGTGGGTGTGTGTGCATGACATGTATGTGTGAGAGTGTGTGTGTTCTTGTAGGTGGCACTGAATTGTAAATAATTTTTTGTTACTGTTATTCTTTTTTCGATGCACACCTTTTCATTGTAACGCTGCAAAAATTATTGGCTCGAATATGAATTTGTATCAGGATGTGAATTCGATGCAGGAAATTCAATTGCAAAAACTTCAAATAAACAATCCTTGTTCCATTTGTAACATTGTTGTTGGTGTTGTTACCAATGATTACAAAATATCGGTCCTCTATATTTCAAGGCAAGTTTTAAAATTATTTTCTAAACTGTCACGAAGGGCATTGCATTTAAACATTTTATATGTAAAACACAAACATAGAATAACTTTCAATGACAAAAGCTAAAATTTGCACTTCAGTGCCGAATCTGAAGTGAGCGAATTGAAAAATGTTTTCTTTAAAATTTTCACTATTCGTAGTTTGCCTTTGAAATTGTTCCAATTTTACCTGATACAGAGGTTGATCTTGGATCCTTAACAAATTTAAGAATCTTGAAATCTTGAATTGACTGATGATATACTATACCATATAGCTCTGGATATCTTTTGTGTATTTTGTGTGCCCCACAATCTAATATAATATTATGTTAAGACAGAATATACAAATTGTAAGCATTTCAAGGACCAACACTTTAGGTTTAAAAAAGTGGCAACCCTGATTTTTGCAGAATCAATGCAACATTTGCTGGCTATCATAATGTTGCCGGATGCCGATGCCAATGGTATCTCAGAGTTAGTGCAATATTTCTATTTCAGTCATTTCTCCTCCTTAACTTTCGCTCTCGGTCAGTTCTCCTCTAATTTTTTTGCGAATACTATTCGGATTTACATAAAAGGGAAATTGAGTGAATGAACAATATTTATTGGTTATGGGTTTGGCTTTTGGGAAACATTTTTTTGTTCACCTGAATACAGTTTGTAGCTTTATACAATACCATACTGTCTGCTTTTGATGTTGATTACACCTTACGGTATGGTATTCACCTTCGTCTATTGAATTCTACTCACTACCATGAATACACGCGCACACACTCCTACATACGGACGGGTGTACACACACCCCCATATACACGCACATACTGCCACTTCTCTTTATTTTCCTCCATTTCGTACCATTTCACTTAAATTCTTGTCACGCTTTTGCTTTTGTCTGAAATTCAAATCGACTAGCCGGAAGGTGTTAACTGGTTTTGGCTTTACCTTGGGTTTTAGCTTTCGATATGGCCCTTTCTAGATTTGAATTTCGTATTTGAAATCGATCGATTTGTTTCAAGTTAAATGGTGTGACAACTGAGGTATCTTTCCGGTTGTTTATTATTGCACCATTGTAATGCCCGATTATTAATCATCTTCTCGTTTGAAATCGAAATGCATTTATCTGTCTACATATGTAAGTATGTATGTATAAGCTGACCAACTGTGCCTGATTTTATGGAACAGTATCGAAATGCGTGAAGTGTGATCTTTGTAATATGAAAAAGTACCGAAATTAGCGAAACAAATTTGTGCTCCGAAACTCTAAAGAAAGTATCATTTTTTTTGCTTTCATATTAAATTAGTTAATTTTGATTTGTTTTATTGGTTAGTAATTTATTTTGATTTCACTCATAAAGTACGGTAACTTTCTCATTAAAATTTGGCATACATATAGTACTGGCTGCCAGACGTGATTTCATCAGTACATACACTGACCTTTGTAAAATGTACTGATTATTTCAAAAAGCTCTATTAGTACGCAATTAGTTGACATTGATGTGAAGAAACTAACAAAAATTGCCTCGCCTTGTCCAATTTTAGGGTCAAAGCAAATCTGACTGAAATATTTCTCCACCGCTTTCGTTTCTTTCGGCCACCGCCGAAGTGATTTCTATTAACCAATTTCAAAAGAAATAAATATTTGTTTCTTTATTTACTGCACAGGCGCAAAGTTCATAGCATGTTTGTAAGGCTGTGGTTATATTCAGATTTTGCTCGGCGAACACCGTGCAATTGTTGTTACACGAAGAGAGAGCTTTTACTCACTCTCACAGTTTTTTTTTTTATTGATACATTCAACACACGGGTGTACCCCTATGAATGCAGAGCATTGCGTTGAATGGAAGGAAGATTGATAGATCAGAGGAAGAAGGAGGGAGAATGAGAGAGTGAACGTGATCACACAGGACACCGATAAAGAGATAGGCAGCCATTGTGGCAAATGTTATGCCTTTACCACAATGCACTTCAGTTTTATCAGTGTCGACTATGACCGCATATAGCGCCAAAGGCCAAGCTTTTCGCATCCACTCATGTTGTGCGTGTTATTTTTGTACATGAATGAAAGGGACCGACAGTTTTATGCCGAATCCGAACGGCGAAGTGAAAAGCTCTTCATAGGCAATCTTTACTCTTGTAGGTTTGCCATTGCCTGCCAAGAGGTGGTTCGCTGTTCGGCGAACACATCACATTTTTCTCTCGTGCTCGGTGTGGTGGTTACATTCAAATTTTTATAAATATAATATATTTAATATTCACTTTTAAACAATAAAAAAATTCTCAACTTCGTTTTTCTGCAAATGAAAATAATGATGTATCTATTTTATAGTACATACATTTTTGTTCCTTTTTCGTAGAATAATTCGTTGCCACCCTGAATCGGCGTGCTCGGTGTACATTTCACCCAGCAGAGTTTGTTCGTTGTGAGAGTGAGTAAAATCTCTCTCTTCGTATTCGGTGCAACGACAATTGGATGGTGTTCGCCGAGGTAAATCTAAACATAACGACGACCTAATCACGAATTTATTTTAGATATTGTTTTTCTTATTTTTTACTTAAATTTTTTACTTTTTATTTATTTGGATTCCTAGACAACATATAGTATTCGGTACGTTGTTCCAACGCTGTTTGCCCTTAAAACCATCAACAGTGAAAATATAAAACATAATCAATCATACATTGAATCGTGTATACGAGCGTACGTGAAAAAATTGATCTCCCGAAAAATCAATGTTTTTCTTTTAAAATTTTTTTCCAAAATAATTTTGTTTTGTTTTCTTTAAATCACGTGTTTTTAACTACCAACCTAGAATTAAATTTTCTAAATTTCTGAAATAATTTCGAACACTACCACTACCTCCTTTCATAATCTCTTTCACAGTTGAACCAGTGCTTGTATTTTTTTTTTGTGGGTTTGTTCCACTTACTTGAAAATCGAACCCGATTAGACGACTAGATACAACTCTAGTCAACTACTTTAAGCACCAAGTCACCAATACTTTAAGAACGGATTATACTTTTATCAACTTTGAACCAATTTTCGCTGGGTGGGAATCGATGCTGAGACTACTGAAACTCCAGTTTAGCACTCATTCACTACACCACCGAAGTGGCCACTAACTTCCTTGGCTAATTCGTCACTTGTTTTTTCTTTCGATTCTTTTCGATGTTAGCCATATCTTTTGTTTTTTTGCGGTTACGCTTTACCATAGCCTAATATCGATCAATAGGACGTAACTCTGAGCATTCCTTTTAGATAACTTACTTTACTTTACTTTTAATGGCACAACAGCCCATGGAGGCCTAGGCCGAGCTTTTTCGCATTCACTCATGTTGTGCGTGTTATATTTGTACGTGAATGGATGGGACCTACAGTTTAATGCCGAATCCGAACGGCGAAGTGAAAAGCTTTTCATAGCAATTCTTACTCTTGTAGGTTTGCCATTGCCTGCCAGAGGTGGTTGCCGTGTAGAAAAATTATTTTTCCTACTTTTTCATTTTGCCTGTGCCGAGATTCGAACCCCGGACATTCTGCGTAGCAGACCAACGCACTACCACTACGCCACAGCGACCTTTTAGATAACAGTTAATCAATTATCATCGTACCATTTCTAAATTTTTTTCGCATAATGCGACGTAGTTGGTTCAAGCCAAAAAAATTCTGGAACATTATTGCTTTTTAAAAATGGTAAAATAAACTTTTTCAAGAACACGATTTATGGAAGTTTCTAACATAAAACTTGAAGCTACCCTTATCATGGTGTACGTGACCATCGTTGCAGGAGTCGTTGCTAGCGAAAGAGTTGCAGACGCTACGTCAGCAGTTTGTCGATCGCTGGTGTGCTGGTCAGCGTGAGAATGCTGACTCAGGCCACGCGCGAATTTTATTTTAATTGAATATTTTCTTGCGTTAACTTAAATAAGTACATATGTATGTACATAGCTAAGTACATCTTTGATTCTTACTATTTACATAGTTATCATAAAATTCAGTGAAAATTGATTAAAAATAGCTAAATTTTTAAGTTGCAAAATGACAAAACGTGATTTTAGGCAATTTGTAGATAAAAGTAGATAACAATTTTTTTTTGTGAACTTTGCGCCTAAATGGCTGTTTAACCCTTATTTATCATTATATATTTTTTAAATAATATTACACAAGGAGTCATTTATTTTTTGCAGAAAAAATGAAGCCAAGTGTAAAAATTTCCATTCCTCTCCTTCAAAAACAAAACACAATCAGTTATGTCAATGAACAGGTCCCTGGCCATGATGCAAAGGAAGGATAAACGACAAGGGAAAGCCAAAATCGTTCGCGAAGCATTTCGATAAAACTTGACGTTCCTCTTTTTACATTTTCTTAGCTTTTTCTGATACTTTATTTTCCAATTCTTATCAAGGAGTTCACATCGAAAAAGGTTTATTCTTTGTTGAAAGATATAAAAAAAGAAAAATGATTAAAGACTGAAATGTAAAGTTAAATTATAAACATTAAACATTTGTATTTTTTTAAGGACGCTATAAGCAAAGAGAAAAAAGTTGACTTTGGTACTGAACTATGGGACCACAGGGAAAACTAGCTGAACAAAAATCGGGAATTTATCATCTCGGCTTATGGACTCACTTTCTGTAGATCCTTGTTCATATTTTTCACACTGTATGTTCTTATTAGCCAAAGAAACTCGCTTTGTGAGCGTCGAAAAGATTTTTTTCTTGTCGGCAGTATTAATATCGATGAAGAAGAGTTATGCAGAAAGTCTAAAAAAGGTAATGCACCATAGATATTTTAGTAGAATTTTTTTTTTTACACCACAGAATTTCTGATTTCTATATTTTGCCATTCCGAGGAAAATTTTCGCTTTCATGCTGTTTAAGAAATATTGAACAAAATCTAATTTGCGGAAACAAATCTATAATTTGTAAAGTTCTGATTTCAGGCGCTATCAACTTTTAGAAAATATCTGAAACTTACTGGTGTTATTCAAAATGAGAATGACGGGTGAAGTACAGTGACAGAACAAATTGAACAAGGAAAATTACCTTTTTTTTAGGCATTATACAGGTGTACAAGTATGAAACAGATAATTTTAATATGAAAATACACGTTTATTTAAGAAAAATGGTTATACATTCAATCTTCACAGTAATGGCCATTACTAGCTACACATTTTTCCCGTCTCTCTGGCAATTTGGGAATGGCTCGTCAAAAAAACTTTTAGTTTTTTGAGTCAAACCAGTCATCGGGTCATTTTTTCACATTTTCGTGAAGTGCGTGCCCCATTGATGAAAATAAGTGGTAGTCAGATGGAGCAAAGTCTGGCGAATAAGCCGCATGGGGGAGGGCTTCCCAGTTGTACGAATCTACAAATTCCCGAGTCTGTTTTGTTCTATGTGATGGTGCATTCCCATCAAGAAAAATTACTTGGTGTTGCCTAGCTTGACGTTTTTGGCACAAAGCACGGTTCAAATCGGCCAATTGTTGTTGATAACGTTGACCAGTAACTGTTTCACCTGTTTTCAGAAGGTCAAATCAGATATCACATCGCTGATTCCAGGAAACACAGAGCATTGTCTTCTTTCCGAAGCGATTTGGCTTTATTTGCCGATTTGGCCGGTGTACTGGGCTTAACATATGATCGTTTACGTTTGGGATTCTCGAAATAGATCCAATTTCCAGATCCATCGCCAGTAACAATTCGATGAAGATATGACTTTCTTTTATACCTGGCGAGCAACATTTCACTGGTGTTTTTTTTTTTTCGATTTTGTTGCTGTCTTTCAGTCAATTCATGCGGCACCCATCTTCCCACCTTCAATATAAACCCCATGGCTTAGACTTTAGACTTTAGATGGTGAACAACATCAAGAGGATCTATGGTTGGAAAACAAATAATATTTGACGATGGGATAAGAGTCATTGTCATTGAAGCTATGGTAAACGTGGAAAATGTTGATTTAAAAAAGTCAGCAAACAAGTTCGCAACTACAATATCAGTAAATACATCATCACCAAGACACATAGATGGAGGAAAATCGTTCGTTTTAAGTTTCGAATTAACAAAATCATGAAAAGATTTAGGATCATGGCGAACTTATATTTTATAAAAATTTAATTAGTTTCTATAACATTCATCATTCAGCTTAAGATAATCATGACGTAGACGAGAATAGTTATAATAATTCATATTTCAGCCAGTTATTTTATAAGTTTTAATTCCTTAGAGAACCGGAACCAGTTGAGTTGTACAAGAAGTCTTAACTTTAGGTACAGATTGTCAGTGTCCATATTACCTAAAGGCCAAGGTGTAACAGCAGAATATTAACTAATTTATTATAATTAGTTCTTTGAAAACAGTATTTTAAATTAAAAGGTTTTGTATCGATATTTAGGATATAAGGCAATTTAAAGGATAATGCTAAGGTAGGATTATGACCATCCTCAGGAGAAGAGTAAGGTTCGGAACGAGATATTCAAATTTTTGAGTCATCATCCACATAGACAAGATCCAAACATTTTCCGTTCTTATTTACAATGTTATTAATCTGATACAAAATTAATACTGAAAGTATATTCAAGAAGTTATTATTGAGTTCTATAGGAGTGCAACAGTAAACAACTTCTTCACAAAAGTTCAAAGTAACACACGGCATATTAAAGTCACCAAGGACAATTGACGAATCAGTTGTTCTCATTTTAGAGCAAATTGTTTCTAAGAAAGAAGCATGCCAAAATTAAATATCATCGGTTGAATTAGGCGGGATGTACGAACATGTAATAAATAAATAATGCTTATCGATCATTATGTGGACACATTAGAATTCAATATCATCCTCAGATGGATAAAAAAACTTAACGGCGATCATAATGCCACCACCATGTTTATGAAAACGGTCTTTTCTAAAAACCTGGAAGAAATTACAAAGAATTTCGGCAAGAGATGATTTATACTAAGTTTCAGTGAAAGCTAAAATGTGCCTGTTAAAAGAAGGTTTACAACACAGGTTATATAATTTTCAATAATTGCTTTGGCTAAAACTATGATTTACTCAAAACTAGAAAAAACTTATTGCTGAAAAGAGAGTAAATGAAAAGTTGCTCTACTTTTGGTAATGGGTTACATATTTACGGCATCTATTTATTGTTTCGATAATAATCACGGAAATTAGGAAGCGTTATGTACACGAGTATGTATTACAAAATACGTAAACAACTTACAGTAAATATCGCATATGAAAGATGAAAAGTAAATGCTCTGAATGGTGGAAATTTTAATTAGAATTAATTTTGTCAGTGAATAATGAGGGCTTTTATTAGGCATTACTTTATTATTTCAATTACAACAACCACACACAAACCCTTAGGATGGATAAATTTACAAACTATGTTATTATGAAAGTATCAATAGCAAATTAAAATCGAAATTCATATTAACGTAACGTTTCCCATTTCTCTGCCAAAAAAAAAAAACAGGCAACGCTTTGCAGCATGGTGCATCGTGGCAATTATATAACGCTGACACATTTTCACTTTGTGCACTTGAAGTTGTGCAACTCAATAATGACACCGCGTCGCCATTTATCATTTCATTAAAAAGTTGCACGCTCGCTTTCTGCTCACTCAATTTGTGAGTTTTCACTTGTACTTTTCCAGCTAACAAGCGAAATGCAACAACATAATGACTTTATTCTACTCGACAACTTTCGTTGTGTGGTTGTTCCTTTTTTCTACTTTTTTCGGCTTGTTATTGCAATCTTATTTAATTTCTTTGTTACATAAAATTTTTTTTGGTTGCTTTTGCTTTTTCAACAAATTACTGAATGTTATGCAAAAGTTTCTATTTTTCCGAATTAAAAGTTTGAACGGAAAAATTCTCCACGATTTCTTATGGGCATTAATTAGATAAGAAATTACAATACAAACTTAAAGGCGGTGGCAGACTGTAGATGTGTTGGTTGTTGCATGTAGTTGTGATTTGAGTATAGTTAAGTGATTTAAAGTCTACTCAAGTAAGCATAAAATGTAAGTAGAAAAATATTTTCATTTTCTTATTTACTAACTAGGTACATTTATGCCAAATGACGTTGAGTTAAATTTTATCACGATTTCACATTTCAGAGCCGTAAAGTAAAGTTTAATACGGTTGTCTGAAATACTTAGTGATGTTAATTTTACGTGACACGCGTGACCGAGAAATAATTTCCAGGTGAGCTTGATATTCTTATTCTTTTAATGGCACAACAGCCCATGGAGGATATGGGCCGAGCTTTTCTATTTGTACATGAATGGAAGGGGCTTACAGTTTTATGTCGAATCCGAACGGCGAATTGAAAAGTTTTTCATAGGCAATTTTTACTCTTGTAAGTTTGCCATTACTTGCCAAGACATGGTGCAGTGCACAAAAAATAGTTTTCTACACTCTGCGTAGTAGGTCACCCCACTACCAACTACGCCACTGCCTCCACATGATAACGTGATATAGTTTGCATAGTTCCCTCGTGAACATGCGTGAGAGTGATATATGAGTATGATTTTATATCTTCTTTAAAAGGCTAATTTTTGCAGTTTAAAAAGCGTTAAGATCCTTGGAAAACATTAATATGGCATCACTGTGAAACATAAATAAACATGTGATAAATTTTTAGAAAAATAGCAACTGGAATAGAGATGCAACTTTTTGTAATAATTAAATTAAGTTAAATACCAGAGTAGTATTTTACAATGAATTAATTTCACATAATGTCATGGTGGGTTCAGGGTTCTGAACACAGGGTAAATTGGTTTTGATCGAGTAACGGTTGTTTGTAACGCCTACAATTAATATTATAATTGTAGTTTTTAGCATACAAACATACATGTTTATTTATATGTACATGCTAGATATGTAGACGATAACTCGAGTAAAGCTTGAGCAATCTGAAGCTGAACGAAACTTAACCGGTAGATACATTTGTTGTTATCAGGAAGATGTTAAGTTCAACAAATTGAATTTATGAATAGCATCTTGACAAACTGTTGAACAAATTCTCAACATTGGGCAAAAGCCAGGTCTACTTCCCACACAAGTTACATAAATATTCAAATGCCAATATCATAGGAAATAGTGAAGCAAATGGACCCAAATTCTGTACATACAGTTAAAATAGCTTCAAAAATAACTAATGGGATAAAGTTGCTATTATTGGGAATAACCACGCCTATTTTACATACAAGTAAAATCTTTCATAAACAATGTAAGAGGAGTTAAGGAGTTAATACTAATAATTTAAAATTTAGCATAGTGAGTTAGGCTGATAAGTAAATATAACTTGTAAAAATTATAAAAATTCAACCCACAGTTGCATGTGAAAAGGTGTTTTATTTGAGTGGGTTGTATAGGGCCACGCCCGAACTTTACTTTCGTGATTTTTTGAATATGGTCTGACGTACATGGCTACTTACACTCAAGGTAAGAAGTGACTAGAAACTTTACAAAGCGAGGCTTTTTTTCTACTTTTACATTTTTGTTATCATTTATAGAACCTATTTGCTATGTTTGTGCGAAAAGTTGGTTCGGTTTATTATTGTACTATGGAATTGTGAAATTTTATGCGGAGTAGTGTTTTTAAGTAAAAAAGGAACAAAGGATTTCCGCCCGATGAATGGAAAAACAGGCAGATCGGAACAAAGTGGAATTGTCTCGTTTTTTTAAGTTACTCCTCAAATGGAATTCGTTTAATAGCAAATGATTGAAACGGTAATGACATTTTGTCCGCTGGAGCGATATATTGGCAGTAGTTGGCAGTATGCGAAAGCGATACAGTGGTAGTAGTAATAATGCATTTTACTTACTTTTACTTTTAATGGCACAACAGCCCATGGAGGGCCTAGGCCGAACTTTTCGCATCCACTCATGTTGTGCGTGTTATAATTGTACATGAATGGAAGGGACCTACAGTTTAATGCCGAATCCGAACGGCGAAGTGAAAAGGTTTTCATAGCAATTTTTACTCTTGTAGGTTTGCCATTGCCTGCCAAGAGATGGTGCCGTGTAGAAAAATTATTTTTTTCCACTTTTTGATTTTGCCTGTGCCGAGATTTGAACCCCGGGCACTCTGCGTAGCAGCTCAATGCACTACCACTACACCACAGCGACCACATAATGGATTTTAGTTTGGGTTTTTACGACAAGTGGGCATGGCACGTGCCATACAGATAAAATACTTGTAAAATCTGAAATTCTAGCAATTTTATCCCCGATTCAAAGTAAGATACTCCTGTGAAAATGAAAAGAGATTTTCATTTTAACCTGAAAGTACCATAGGTGGGGACCTAAATGCAAAAAATACTCTCTGGGGATCCAGGTTAACTAATAAAAAAGGTAAACGTTTGTATAAAGCAATCCAAAACAGCAACGCTAAATTCCTAAGTACAGGTGAACCAACCTATTGGCCTAGCGATTCAAATAAAATACCGGATTTAATTGATTTTTGCATTATCAAAAATTTAAAAAAAGATGCACTAAAAATAAAATCGTTGTTTGAACTTTCATCTGACCATTCTCCAATACTTGTTGAATATAACACGATGGTCACCAAAACTGTAAATGAAAACAATCTACATAATCGAAATACATGCTGGGATACGTACAAAGAAAATATAGTAGCAAACCTTGAATTGAATATTCCATTGAAAAATGAAGATGAAATCGAAAGTGCCTTGCTATTCTTAAACGAAACCTTAACTAAGGCTGCTATAACATCAACACCGGCCCCAACATTAGCAACGGATAAATTAAACTTGCCACAATCCGTTCAAAATCTAATTAAAAGCAAAAGGAAATTACGAAAAATATGGCAAATTACAAGGCTACCAAGTGATAAAACAAAATACAACAAAGCTGTTAAAAACCTGAAAAAAGCATTAATAGAAAACGAAAATAAAAAAATTAAAAAATATCTTAGTAATCTAACACCAACAGAAGAAACAAATTATTCATTGTGGAAAGCGGTAAAAAATCTTACTCACAAAATTTTTCACCAGCCGCCTTTAAAAAAAGGAAATGGCACTTGGGCTAGATCTAATGAGGAAAAAGCAGCAACAATTGCTAACTACTACGAAAAAATATTCTCAAACGACTCAATAACAAGCCAACTAAATGAAATTGAAGAAACGCATCAAACAATTGAATACAACACTCAATATATAAGAGTACATGAAATTGAAACTTGCATTAAAAAAAGAATAAGCCACAAGAAAGCACCAGGTTACGACAATATAACAGGCAAAATGCTCAAAGAACTTCCGTTAAAAGCGCTACAATACATTCGAAACACAATGAATGCAATGCTCAGACTAAAATACTACCCCAAACTATGGAAAGTGGCAGAGATAATTCCAATACAGAAACCAGGTAAAGATGCCACACAAGCATCATCATATAGGCCAATCAGCATTTTACCAACACTATCAAAAATAATGGAAAAACTCATATATGACAGACTACAACCAATTTTACAAAGAACTCACGCAATACCAGATCATCAGTTTGGCTTTCGCTGCAAACACTCCACAATCCAGCAGGTGCATAGAGTAACGCATAAAATTCTCACGGATTTAGAGAGAAAACAATTTTGCACTGGGATCTATCTCGATGTAGAAAAAGCGTTTGATAAAGTTTGGATTAAAGGACTTCTCTACAAACTCAAAAGAATATTACCAGAATGCTTGTACCAATTGATAAAAAGCTATCTCTCAGACCGTCACTTCTATGTGAGACACAAAAATGAAATATCCACACTACGAAAAATTACAGCTGGAATCCCGCAAGGAAGTGTACTAGGACCAATTTTATATACCCTTTATACAGCAGATATACCACAGCCTACCAGCAGAAATTCACTTATAGCTACATTTGCAGATGACACAGTAATCTTGGCATCACACCAAAATATTACAACTGCAACAGCAACACTACAAGAAAATATTGATGAAATCACGAACTGGTTCAGCAAATGGCACATAAAAGTAAATGAACAAAAATCTGTTCAAGTTATATATACAACAAGAAAAATTATTAATCCTCAACCCATTAAAATTAATGGAACAAATGTTAGGATTGACACCGTCGCCAAATATTTGGGAGTATACATAGATAGTAAACTTACTTGGAACTATCATATAGAAAAAAAACGCGAGCAAATGAAAATGAAATTTCGGGAGTTATACTGGCTACTGAACAGAAAGTCTAGTTTAAATCTACACAACAAAATACTAATATACAAATCAATAATAAAACCTATATGGACATATGGGCTGCAACTATGGGGAACAGCAAAGAAAAGCAATATTTTAAAAATACAACGTCAACAATCATCAATACTAAGATGCATAGCAAACGCGGACTGGTACATCACAAACAATAACATTCATCATGATTTAAAAATACCTACAATCACCACTGAAATTTCAAACTACAGTAAAAAACACCACGAAACAGTAAGACAACATATCAACAGTGAAGTATCGCAATTACCAAATAGAGAAATCGAACAACCGCGAAGACTGAAAAAAACAAGACCAGTAGATTTAATCTAACAAAGTAGAATGAAAATCCAAAAATTACTAGATAAACGATGTATTGATACTGATCAATGTATTGACTAAAATCCAAATAATTGCTGTGAGGAAATGTATTAAGTGTTGTATATGAATTATCATATGTAGACAGATGTACACATACTATTGGAAATTAATAAAAAAAAAAAAAAAAAAAAACCTGAAAGTACAATATAAGTATATTGTACTCAGACAACCATCGACTTCAATCATCTTCATCCGCATTCCAAAGAATTTCCTGCAACCCGTCGATAATTCAATACAATTCAATTGACTTTTGTATTGGTTTAATAAAATTTGTTCATATTATTTTTGCAAAAAAAAAAAGAGAAACGAACCTGTAAAAACTGTTTTTTTATAAAGCTGCCATTAATTATTCACCAAACAAATAGAAAATTTCAAAATGGCTTATTGAAATCCAATTTATCGGTAATTAATGTGTGTGTTTGTGTGCGTGTGTATGTATGTGCATTGATAATGGGGTGTATCCAATTGCAGGAGTTAATTAAAAAATTAAATTTCACATAAACCAAACAGATTGGTTCGGCGTGGTTACCTTAACTCATTGACATACACACACACACACACACACGCACGTACTAATACATACAATAAAAAAATTGGCTTATTTGATGACTCGAATGAAAATTGCTGATATTATAATTGCATTAATTTTGATTGTGATAATACATCCGCTTTGCTGCGTATCCTCACACAGCCAAACGCACTTTCTGCTTTGGGATCCTTATTATCGATTTAGATCCTTTATTCAGTTTC
This sequence comes from Palloptera scutellata, assembly GCA_958295655.1. Classification (NCBI taxonomy): domain Eukaryota; kingdom Metazoa; phylum Arthropoda; class Insecta; order Diptera; family Pallopteridae; genus Palloptera; species Palloptera scutellata. The sequence continues at coordinate 84,670,989 of OY282449.1, read as the reverse complement.
TCCATTTATTATATGGTTTCCATAAAGAATTTTAATTTTCTTCTCATGTGCAACACTCAACACAAATATAATGGAAAGCAAATGTCACACATCGTCCAAGTCAAAGATTACCAAGAAGTTCAACAGCAAACTGGGATGATGATGAGGCGGTGTATTCGATTGCTCAATTACTATTCAGCAAGTGCAATATTTCAAACATGCTCTTCGCGCATCGGTTTGCTATTGCAGCGCATGCATGATGGAGTGTCTCACATATCCAACTCAGCATCCCAGCAGCAACAGTAGTAGTGTTTTTCCTACTTTTATGTTCAATGAATGAATGAGTTTATAATAGTAGAAATGTGAGAAGGTCAGAAAATCTGTTGGAATATGCCTCTGGGGTTTCAAGCTATTTCTTCATTTTACGAAAACAATTGCACTCAATGTAAGTATATTTCATTCTTATTCAAGAGAATAGTTGGAAGGACGAGTCCAATCAAAAAGAAAAATATATTGCTATTCTCTTGTACTAAAGAGGCATACAATCATACGAGGAGTAAGTTACAGCTTTTCATTGTATTCCAATTTAGAAGAGGCAAAAACGCAAAGCTTGGGCAGAATTCACTGCCAGCCACATAGTATACTCAAGGGGACCAAAGTGGCCAGTAGGTAGATGTAAAAGAAATAAAGGAGCTATACGTTTACTAATTTGTAGTAAACCTCTTGCTAAATCCACGCATACACGTTTACGCAAGAAATAAATTCTTTAATACTTTCTTTTCAACATTTATTTTTATTTCATTTTGCTACTTGACGAGGGTTTGGAAGTACCAAAAAGGCCACTTGCGAGAACTTGGATGTTTTACATTCACTTGTTTCGAGTGTTGTCTTCATTACAGAGTCAGCATTTTGATTTTGTTATCCCTAGATTGTGATCGAATTTCGATCACTGGACTTTCCGATTAGTAAATATGTGTTCATGCCTACATTGCCTTATTGTGAGCGCTAGAGTGTAAGTGTGCGTGATCATTATCTAAGGTAGTGTAACTCCACAGTGACTTTACATGATATCTTTTAAGAATACGCCGTGTACACTTTTGACAACATGATTTCTTGCAAAATATGCCTCTACGGCTGCTATCTTCATTCGACGAAAAACGCTTTCCACGAAGGAACTTTCATGTTTAGAGACAGGTAGTATTCGCTTTGAGCCAAATCTGGTGAATACTGAATTTAGCGATTGTGAAAACACTTGTGTAAGGACGTACGTTTTCCTCATGAAGAAGGATTGTTTCCTTCTTTAAAACGTGTATTTTTTCGCCAATTACTGCATCCAGTTTATCCAAAAGGTTACAATAGTATTATGAGTTTATTGGTTTACCTTTCTCAAGATAATCAATCAACAAAATCCTTTTTGCATCTCAGAAAACGGCTAGTAACCTTTTCTGCCGATCGTTCGTGTCTGCTTTGGCGCCGTATTCTGGCCTTTATGATACAATTATGTGAAATGTTTAGAATTAATATCATATTCTCTATTGCCATATGCAATACTTGGATTGATTTTACGAAATTATAATTGAATAAGGAATTCTAAGGAAGAAAATTGAATTTTTATTCTTATAAATTTTAGTTATAGTTTTCAAAAACAAGTGAGAAGTAAAAGTAAATCCAATAAACGCATAAACTAGGATAGTATTCGCCAAATTTAATTAATCAAATTTAAGTAATCGATTACAGAAATGTTATTGAAAGAGATTTGTGGTCGCTGTGGCGTAGTGGTAGTGCGTTGGACTGCTACGCAGAGTGTCCGGGGTTCGAATCTCGGCACAGGCAAAATCAAAATTAAATAACAAAATAGAAAAAAATAATTTTTCTACACGGCACCACCTCTTGGCAGGCAATGGCAAACCTACAAGAGTAAAAATTGCTATGAAAAGCTTTTCACTTCGCCGTTCGGATTCGGCATTAAACTGTAGATCCCTTCCATTCATGTACAAATATAACACGCACAACATGAGTGGATGCGAAAAGCTCGGCCTAGGCCCTCAATGGGCTGTTGTGCCATTAAAAGTAAAGTAAGTATGAATTATAGGGTGTATAACTTGGAAATTGGGGATTTTATTTACATAAGTATAGCTTTATTTTAATAACAATCGAGTTTCAAGTAGTTTCCATGGGAAGTTATGACATTTTGCCATCTTTCAGGCAATTTATGGATTCCTTGCCAAAAAAAACCGTCTATCCAGTAAGGCCATTGTGCATTGGTCGCCAATAAGTGATAGTTAGACGGAGCAAGGTTTGCTGATTATGGCGGGTTAGGCAAAACTTTCTATTTTCTAAACAACTTTTAACCCGTCTAGCAACATGAGGCCGTGCGTTGTCACGTTGGAAAATTACGGTCGCGTGCCTATTCTGGTCGTTTTTCGGTCATGGCCCAGCATTACCTTGGCTCCACAATTACCATTTATAAAGCGTCGAAACTAGAATTCGCATATTTTAATCGATTTTAATATTCACATAAAAGAAATTATATATGATAAGTAATTTCAAAAAGAAAAAATATAAGCAAATAAAATTGAATTGAATAAAGAATGATTTAAAATTAAATTTTTCCTTTGCCAAATGCTAATTGCAGCACGCACAACAAAATCTACACAATAGAAACAATTTAAACAATTTATTAGTACGCCAATACTTTTTAATTTAAAATAATCACGGGCACTTTGATAGAAGGTCCTAAACAAATTATTACAAGAATTATTCTCTCTGTAAGAATTATTATTCTAATCTTTTCTCTTCTTATTTTAAGCCAGTCAACTGAAGCTCTTAAATTTAAAGAGAAAGAAAAGAAGATGGAGCATTTCCCAACTTTATAAACGAACAAACTATGATTCCGCATATTATCAATCAAATAAACATATCAACACGAAGAGTGTTTATAAATCGTATATGGAAATAAAATTAATAATTAATTGCAATATGTTTTAATGATTCACAATTAAGCTGTAGAGATTCACAAGTAAGCTGTAGAGGAGTTATTAAATTCACGTTTGTCAAACGTTAATAAGCGCACATTAATTACCAGTGAAATGAAAGCGAAAAGTAAATGACTGTCATGTCACATAGCGAATGGCATTAATGCAATTGCTGCTGCTCATTGACATGCATAAGGCCAGATGCAGCTCTTCTTATACATACAAAAGTGCTGACACGTATACTTGTGTCTACTGTGCACACTTCTACGACTTCATGAGGAAAATGTGAACAGAGCGAAGGAACGAATACAAATGAAAGTACGGACACTGAGATCAATGCGAATAAACAAAAAACTTTACTTGAATTATTTAAAAATTTGTTGAAATCGCCTTTGCACTCAGTGGAAAATCATTTTGCTACAACTATGTAACAGTTCTGAAGTAGCACAGTGGGATATACTGACAATGTAGGTAACCGGACACATTGTCTAAGAAAAAGATGTTCTAATACAACATATACCATACATATTTATTTAACTGATACGTAATCAAATATATAGATATTAAGTGATAATGGCATTGCCGCCATTGCATGGATACAAAAACGGTCGTAACCACAAGTTTCTTAGACCTGCAAACTGTCATAATGAGAGTTATTATTTTTTAGGAACCGCATAAACAAACAAATTTACTATTACTGGATTGAAGCTATTTTGATCTAATTTGAAGGTAAGGAAGATTGTATTTTTTATTATAAAAGCTGTAATTAAAACGTTCTTAGGCACTTTCTTAAAAGAATCCAAAAGCAAACAGAATAATTTAAAAAACTACGGAAGTAGGCGTATCATCTTTTTAAAAACTGAAATCTTAATTTTTTTTTTAATATTTCTCATTTTCATTATCAGATAGATTTCCGTGGGACTCTAAGTATAAGCCTTAATAAAGCAGTTTGGATTCTAGGTCAAAAGGTCCCATATTGGACACCAGTAAAAACCCAATTAAGGGTTTAACCAAAAATTATATTTCGAAATCAGCAAGAGATTGCAACTAGTATTTCTTTTTAGTTTAGGGAATATTCCTCAGATATGTAATGCCCATCTTGTTTCATTATTCATTTCACTGCGAGTCGTTGTGAAAAGAGGTGACCTTGTTGTCTGGTACTAGTTGTCAAAGTATTAATATACATATACATAATACAGCTTGGTTCGACACGCATCTATCCTAAACGAGTATAACACAAAATAAACTAAGCCAACCACATTCTATATCACTCCTCAAATGATAACAGAAAAACCTTCTCCTTTATCATTTCCAGCAAACAGGAATGGATAGTTTTGTGTTCACAAAAGTTAACTTATGTGTATGTACAGGTTGTTTTTTTTAGAAGTGTGGTTTCAAGAAGAAATATAACGCATATAATTTAATATTATGGCCAAGAATTTAGCTTTATTGTAAAGATAAGGATTTGCCATTATGTTTTAAAAACGATTTCGGGCAAGTGACCGCCGCGACTGGTTCGCATAAATTCCAGCCGAGAGGTCCAATTTTCGACCACTTTTTGCCGCAATTGAGACCGCATACCAGTAATAACGCGCCGAATATTCTCTTCCAAGGCGTCAATCGATTCGGGTTTATCTGCGTAGACAAGCGGCTTCACATGACCCCACAAAAAATAGTCCAGCGGTGTTAAATCGCACGATCTTGGAGGCCACGCCACAGGTCCACGACGCGAGATAATGCGCTCACAAAAAAATTCCTTCAATAAATTGATTATCTCATTGGCTGTATGGTATGTAGCGCCGTCTTGTTGGAACCAAAGGTCGTCCACATCAACATCCTCCAATTCAGGCACGAAAAAGTCATTAATCATGGCTCTATAGCGTACCCCATTGACTCTAACCGGCTTCATCTTTGAAGAAATATGGACCAATGTTTCCCTCTGCGCGTAGAGCATTAATCATGGCTCTATAGCGTACCCCATTGACTCTAACCGGCTTCATCTTTGAAGAAATATGGACCAATGATTCCCTCTGCGCGTAGAGCACACAAAAGACACTGTTTCTTTTTGAGGATGTAACGGCGTCTCAACAATGGCTTGTGGATTTGGAATGATCTCCAAATGCGACAATTTTGCTTATTAACGTACCCATTCAACCAAAAGTGAGCTTCATCGCTGAACAAAATTTTCTTGTGAGAATCGGGATCGGTGGCCATCTTGTTTTGGGCCCATTCACCGAACGTGAGACGCGCTTGATGGTTGTTCGGCTTCAATTCTTGCACAAGTTGGATTTTGTAAGATCACAAACCTAGATCCTTCCACAAAATCTTCCATAAAGTGGATGGGCACAGCTCCAATTGTTGCGCGCGATGGCGGCTGGACTCATTCGGGTCTTCTTCGATACTCTGCTCCACAGCAGCAATAGTGTCTTCGGTGCGCACCGTGCGGCGTCTCTGAGGATGCGCATTATACACTAGAGTAAACGTAGAGCGAAACCGATCCATGGGTACTCGAATTACTGACTCTGTTGGGCGGATATGTTGACCGAATATTGGCCGCAGTGCGCGATGCGTCGCGCGTACCTAACCATTATTTGGTAATAAATTTGCACGATTTGCAAACGTTGTTCAGGAATAAGTTTATTCATTATAAAATGGCAAACCAAACTGAGCATAAATCAAGTGACAGCTGTCAAAAAGAACAACTCCGAAAAAAGTATTGCCAGATTGAAATTTATATAGTGTAATAAACTTATATTCAAAAATATTTCATGTTAATTGATTTACATCAAATGTCTATCTAATAATCATCGATCATTGCGTTGCCACCTTACTCGACATCTAATACTGCCAATAGATAGGTATTGCGGTCGCTGTAAAGTAACGGTAGTGCGTTGGACTGTTAAGCAGAGTGCCCGGGGTTCGAATCTCGGTGCAGGCAAAAAAAAAAAAATATGATATAAAAAAGTAATAAGATAAAAAACTAAAAAAAGAAAACGGTTGTGGAACATCTATATTTATTGAATTTTCATTGTAGGATTTCTCAAGAACCATTTTTGATATGATGCTAATATTTGTTATGAATTTATTAAATATGGATTGACTTCTTGGACAAGTGGTAATGACACCTCCAATACTAACCAAAATTGTTTTAGTACATCTAAAATACATGTTTTAAAAGCGGGTTATGGCCATTATGTGATATGTCAAAAACCATTTGTGGTTTAATACTATGATTTGGTATGGAGGAATGATTTGTTAATTGTGGGAAAAAACGGGCAGGCTTGGAAAAATGGGTGTGGTACCTTCAAAGAATCCTATAGAATCCTCATGCTTTTTAGAGTGTATCTCCGGAACCGTTCATGGTTCAGTAATAAGATTTGGTACAAGGACGTTAGTTGACAATGCCATGGCAAAAAAAACGGGATTAAATAATAGGGTGTGGCACAAAATATTCCGCTACTACATACTATTTTCTACTTAATTTTTTTACTAGTTAATATTTTTCTTACTATTTGGGGTTGGTTGATTTTGATGTAGTTTACAGTTTTCAGGGTGCGAATTTTACATTCCATTACTATTATTTAATAGAACTTTTCTACTGCATCCTACTACTATTTTTTTTTTTGGGTAAACTTTTTCAGCGTTGCTGGGAATCAAAAATTTTTTAAACGAAAATGTGACGATAAAAGTTGTTCATCAGAAATCTAAAAATTAGAGTTGGTTGCTAAAATTTTGTTTGTGCACTGTGTTGTCTCAAATGTTGAAAATGCGCTTTTGGTTTGCGTTTCGAAACAGTGTTTTGCACACATACATATCTCAATTGATGGTGTGGCATTACCACAAGCCGAAACAGCACTAAATCTTACGAGTGATTGCTGGTGTGCTCACAGATACATTACGAATGAAGTACTACTTATAAGTACATAGCGAACTTAATATATTATTATATTATTTGTGGACGAAGTTATCAAGCAACATGCGGTAAGACACGAATATAGATTTCTGCACCTAATACTGAAGCAATATAGCTCTTGAACATCAACAACCAAGTCAGGTAAAGCCTCATGAGCTAGTTGGCTAGTTGCTCATACGCCCCGAAAGCAGGATAATGATATTGCGAAATCGAACAAGTCGTGGACAATTACTTATATTGATAAACAACGCTTCAAAAATAGTAATTAATTATTGTGAATAAGATTATCTTAACAAGGGTATTAAAAAACATTTGAATTTGCAGTTTTTTATGAGAATATTGGATGTAAGTACTACAGTGTACTTTCTACTCCCGGACTTAGCTGGATTCGTTTGAACGAAAAATTGCCTAGTTATAGGGAAATATTTGTCAATAAAAATAACTTGAAAGTAATCACAAGCATCTACAGGGGGCGCCATCTTTTATATCGGTATGTGAATATGGAATAAATGTAAAAACAACCTATTTCCATATATGAGATATTTTTATTTAAATTGGTCATTTACAATTTATTTGGTCTAGTTTTTGAATACAACATCAATCAAGTAGACGGCGTTATTGTACGAATCAAAATGTGTCCTTTTTGCTGCATTTTCCATAAATTTTTTGAGCATCTCAGGCGGTACAGCGATGATTTCGGCACGAATGTTTGCCTTGAGCTAGTCAATGGTTTGGTGCTTGCTGGCGTACACTTTGCTTTGCACCGTCTTGTTGAAACCAGTAACAGTGCCGATGTTTTCACACATTTGTGGGCAGACATAATGAGCCAACATCCACCGACATCGATTCCCATCGACTGTTTCACCTTCTCTGAAGAAAAATTTCCCAATGATGGTTTTGGCGCAAACGCCGGCCCAAGCAGTTACTTTTGGTCATGCAATGGTATTTCATGGATCTCGTATGGATTCTCCGTTCCCCAAATGCTGCAATTTTGCTTTTTAACGCCGCCAGAGAGTGTGAAATGGGCCTCGTCGGTCATCAACATTTCCTTCCAAAAATCATGTTCAGTGTCAACCATTCGAGCGACTGTTTAGCTGTATTCCAAGCGAAGTGTACGGTCTATCGACAATATTATTTGAGTCAATTGCACATTATATGTTGCAAATGCAAATCATCGTTTAAAATGCCCCACAAGTGGTTCTTCTGACGCCAAAATGCTGAGCACGGTAACGATACGACACATGTGGGTTCTCGGCAACACTTTCCCTTACCGCTTCAACCAATTCATTGACGGCTTGTCGATGATCTCCCACTGTCCCATGCTCAACAAAATTTGACACCAAACGACGACTCGTGTTATCAGACGGTGCTTGTTGGCCGCGATATTGTCGACGATATGCACGTTGAGTTAACACAACTGAGCGACTATTCTCAATGTACAGCGTCATTATTTCGGCACATTGTTTCGGTGTAAAGCGATGATTCATGGTGAAAATGGTACTGAACTTACATTTCAAATCATTTTAACTCAAGTCAATCGATTGATAAATGTTAAAATTATTCAATGCTTACATACCGATATAAAAAATTGGGCATCTTGTATGTGTAGTGATCTGCAGTGGTATACACACAAATATAATTAATACACATCTACGCCATCTAGCGACTTCGCAATGGCCAAATAAATTTTTCGTGGCTATGCTATCTTACTTACTTACTTAACTGGCACTACAACCGATGATCGGTCTTGGCCGCCTCTACAAGCTTCGCCAGTCGCCTCTGCTATGCACGCGCTGGCGCTAGTTGATAAGGCCAAGTGCAGTCAGGTTGCCATGCACCTGGTCTTTCCAACGGAGATTAGGACGTCCCCTTCTGCGTGTTCCTCCACCGTGGTTCGAATAAAACACGCTTCTAGCCGGAGCGCTTTCTTCCATTCGCTCAACATGACCCAGCCAGCGAAACCGCTGAAGTTTTATACGCTTGACTATGTAAGTGTCGGCGTACAGCTCATCGTTCCATCTTATTCGATACACGGCGTCAACGCATACTGGACCTTACCGTAGATCTTACGGAGTATCTTCCTCTCGAACGCTCCTAACAGTCTCTCATCGTCTCTGCGCCATACATTAGGACGGGAAGGATGAGGGACTTATATAGCGTTATTTTCGTCGGTCGAGAGAAGGCTCTCTTCTCAATTGCCTACTGAGCCCGTAGTAACACCTGTTGGCAAGAGTTAGTCTCCGCTTGATCTCAAGGCTGACATTATTGTTGGTGTTTATGCTGGATCCTAGGTAAACGAAATCCTTGACGACTTCAAAAGTATAGTTGTCAACAGTGACATTTTGTCCAAGACGCCGTGACTCTTTGTTTGTTGACACAAGGTATTTCGTTTTGTCCTCGTTCACCACTAGACCCACTCGACGAGACTCCCTTTCCAGTACGCTCGATAGAACCTTATATGCAATATTAAGAAGGCTTATCCCACGGTAGTTGCCGCAGATCGTGGAATCACCTTTCTTATGGATTGGGCAGAGTACGCTGAGGTTCCAATAACTTGGCATGCTTTCATCCGACCATCTTCTGCATAGAAGCTCATGCATACGTTTTTTGAGATCTTCGCCTCCAGTCTTAAACAACTCAGCAGGCAGGTCATCTGCACCTGCAGCCTTATTGTTTTTCAGCAGAGCAATGGCTATTAAGACCTCCTCATAGTCAGGCGGCGGTACTTCAACGCCGTCAGTGATTGGGGTTTCCGGAGTGGATTCCGCAGTGGCGGGATTATTGCCGTCATCGCCATTAAGCAGCTGCGAAAAGTGCTCCCTCCATAATCTCATTATGCCCTGGATATCTGTCACCAGATTTCCATCTTCATCCTTGCAGGAAGAGGCACCGGTCTTCAAACCAAGAGTCAAGCGTGTTATTCTTTCAAAGAATTTTCGGACCTCGTTCCTGTCCCGCAACATTTCGATATCAGTAAACTCGCGTCTTTCTTCATCTCTTTTCTTGCGGCTGAAAAGACGTTTCTCCTCCCTCCTCAATTTTCTGTATCGCTTCTTAGCAGCTCGCGTTGCAACTGACTGCAGGGTGGCTCTGTAAACAGCGTTTTTTGCTTAGAAACTCTTCGGCAGCCGTACGCATAGAGCGGGAAATGTGCGTCTACTGCGCGTATATATCATCAAGTTGAGGGGTGTTTTGCGATAGGAGGAGTGCGAGTTGGTTGGCAAAGACTTTGGCTGTCTGTTGTGATTGCAGCTTTTCGACATCCAGCTTTCTCTTTGTTCCTATCCGTACGCGATTTGCTACACATATACGTGTGCAGACCTTGGCTGCAACCAAGTAGTAGTCTGAGTCGATGTTTGCACCACGTATTGTGCGTACGTCTAGTACATTGGAAGCGTGCCTTCCGTCGATCACAACGTGATCAATTTGGTTTCGTGTGTTTTGATCAGGGGACATCCTAGTGGCCTTATGGATATCTTTATGTTGGAATCTGGTGCTACTAACTGTCATGTTTCGTACCGCGGCGACAGGCATTTCCTGTATAGCGGTGATGTCAGCTCTATATTGTTGGAGGACATCCATCAGCTGGATAGAGTCACCTTCCCTGTAGAGGGTTCGGACATTACAGGTGCATATCCGAAAATCGTTGTCCTTTGGGCGTTTGCGGGAGTCGTCAACATCAGGGGAGTCTAATATCCGAGGCTTCGTTTGAGGATTCATTGATGAAATATTTTGACGTGGTGGGTTCCAAGCCCGACGCACAACCATTAATTCAAGGCAATGGAGAAGCCCGCCGCACACATTAGTTAACTCACTGACGGTTGTCAGATCGCTATCCAGGGGACGCCACGAGGAGGCAGTGTGTCGACTTGAAACGTAGAAGCGCAAGGATCGACCATGGACGCACCTGCGACTGTCACGAATTTTACCTTGTGTCCCAGGCCCCCCTGGGGCGTAGGACACAATAGCTATGCTATCTATTGACTTAAAATATAGCATCATCTTGAAACTTCGAAGGGCTCTGAAATATTCATGACAACGATGATATCTGTACTATAAATACACTTCAGCAGCGAAATACAAGGAGTCACAGTTCGACAGTTTTAGTGCAAATACAGAGTGCGTAATATAATTGTGAAGTAATTTTTAAGTGTCTAACACAATCCAGTGAGTTTGTTGAGTCAGTAGAAACTATAAAATTTTAGTAATATTTTTTTTCGTAATTCTCTCAAATACTTGCCGTTACATAAATTGTTCTTTAGAATGGTTGTACACAGTGAGTGTACAGTACTTTCTGAAATTATAGTACCATTTTTTAATTTTTGATAAATAAACTGCTTACTTTTAAAACTTTTGCACCAGTTTTAGCGTGACAAAAAACATGGACACAAATCCATTTGAAATTACTTCTTTTCTTGTTTTTTAACACATTTCTTCTTTCTTTTTTTGCCAAACTGCTCTTCTTCTTTCATTATTGACAGTTCACAGTAGAATTGTTATATACGACAGAGATGGTAAACAACATGCTAGCTATAACTACACGCGTTATCTCAGCAGCTTTTGCTATTGTTTCCCAATACATACATAGACCATATAACCAGGATCGAGTGGCGAATAAAACGCAGCTTTTATCAAAACAATTTTCTAATTTTTGCAAGTGTTTCGTTACATCACTCGAAAATATTTACACTGGACATATACATATGTATGTACTTATTTATGCAAATAAATTAATGCTTGAATGGTGAAATTCACTTAAGAAAAACGCATTCGACTTACAGCGCACCTGTTAACCAATTAGTAAAAACTACAAGCAACTACAAGCAAGCAAAGAAATTTGAAATGTGAAGCACGTAATAAGGTAACAGAAAGTATGTTGCAGCAGGAAACATAATTTTGTGCAGCTACCAACTGGAAACACACAATAACAACCACCACCACAATGCACTCACATATACACACACAGACAACCAGTATGCGCTTTTGCAGTTTCTTGGGCTAATGGCTGCAGCCGCTGATGTCTAGCTTGTGTACACTTGCATACATACACACACATATTTATGTATATATATATGTATTAGTGTCGATAATAGATATTGTACTCGGTATCGAACCGATACTTTTATTGATTTCTTTTTAAACCAAAAACAGTATGCTTACTTAATACGTTGTAAGTAAATGTATCTTTTAATTTTCGTGGCCGAGCTTTTGTCATCCACTCATGTTATGCGTAATATATCTGTACATTAATGAAATTATTTTTACTATTGTAGGTTCGCCATTGCCTGTCAAGAGGTGGTGCCGTGTAAAAAAAATAGTTTATTCAACTTTTTGATTTTGCCTGCACCGAGATTTGAACCCCGGACACTATGCGTAAGTAGCAGGCCACTGCACAACTAACTACGCCACATCGACTTTAGTTGTACACGATATTTTATTTTAACTTAAAGTACAGTTACTATATTTAATTCAATTCTTTAAAACAAAAAAAAAAACAAAAAATAAGCTTCTCAGCATTCAGGTAATTTACGGCTAATTTATAAACATACATAAAAACCGAAAAAGTCTATGAAGAATTGCAGCTATTCAAAAATATCTTCTTCCTCTTCCTCTTCCTCTTCCTCTTCCTCTTCCTCTTCCTCTTCCTCTTCCTCTTCCTCTTCCTCTTCCTCTTCCTCTTCCTCTTCCTCTTCCTCTTCCTCTTCCTCTTCCTCTTCCTCTTCCTCTTCCTCTTCCTCTTCCTCTTCCTCTTCCTCTTCCTCTTCCTCTTCCTCTTCCTCTTCCTCTTCCTCTTCCTCTTCCTCTTCCTCTTCCTCTTCCTCTTCCTCTTCCTCTTCCTCTTCCTCTTCCTCTTCCTCTTCCTCTTCCTCTTCCTCTTCCTCTTCCTCTTCCTCTTCCTCTTCCTCTTCCTCTTCCTCTTCCTCTTCCTCTTCCTCTTCCTCTTCCTCTTCCTCTTCCTCTTCCTCTTCCTCTTCCTCTTCCTCTTCCTCTTCCTCTTCCTCTTCCTCTTCCTCTTCCTCTTCCTCTTCCTCTTCCTCTTCCTCTTCCTCTTCCTCTTCCTCTTCCTCTTCCTCTTCCTCTTCCTCTTCCTCTTCCTCTTCCTCTTCCTCTTCCTCTTCCTCTTCCTCTTCCTCTTCCTCTTCCTCTTCCTCTTCCTCTTCCTCTTCCTCTTCCTCTTCCTCTTCCTCTTCCTCTTCCTCTTCCTCTTCCTCTTCCTCTTCCTCTTCCTCTTCCTCTTCCTCTTCCTCTTCCTCTTCCTCTTCCTCTTCCTCTTCCTCTTCCTCTTCCTCTTCCTCTTCCTCTTCCTCTTCCTCTTCCTCTTCCTCTTCCTCTTCCTCTTCCTCTTCCTCTTCCTCTTCCTCTTCCTCTTCCTCTTCCTCTTCCTCTTCCTCTTCCTCTTCCTCTTCCTCTTCCTCTTCCTCTTCCTCTTCCTCTTCCTCTTCCTCTTCCTCTTCCTCTTCCTCTTCCTCTTCCTCTTCCTCTTCCTCTTCCTCTTCCTCTTCCTCTTCCTCTTCCTCTTCCTCTTCCTCTTCCTCTTCCTCTTCCTCTTCCTCTTCCTCTTCCTCTTCCTCTTCCTCTTCCTCTTCCTCTTCCTCTTCCTCTTCCTCTTCCTCTTCCTCTTCCTCTTCCTCTTCCTCTTCCTCTTCCTCTTCCTCTTCCTCTTCCTCTTCCTCTTCCTCTTCCTCTTCCTCTTCCTCTTCCTCTTCCTCTTCCTCTTCCTCTTCCTCTTCCTCTTCCTCTTCCTCTTCCTCTTCCTCTTCCTCTTCCTCTTCCTCTTCCTCTTCCTCTTCCTCTTCCTCTTCCTCTTCCTCTTCCTCTTCCTCTTCCTCTTCCTCTTCCTCTTCCTCTTCCTCTTCCTCTTCCTCTTCCTCTTCCTCTTCCTCTTCCTCTTCCTCTTCCTCTTCCTCTTCCTCTTCCTCTTCCTCTTCCTCTTCCTCTTCCTCTTCCTCTTCCTCTTCCTCTTCCTCTTCCTCTTCCTCTTCCTCTTCCTCTTCCTCTTCCTCTTCCTCTTCCTCTTCCTCTTCCTCTTCCTCTTCCTCTTCCTCTTCCTCTTCCTCTTCCTCTTCCTCTTCCTCTTCCTCTTCCTCTTCCTCTTCCTCTTCCTCTTCCTCTTCCTCTTCCTCTTCCTCTTCCTCTTCCTCTTCCTCTTCCTCTTCCTCTTCCTCTTCCTCTTCCTCTTCCTCTTCCTCTTCCTCTTCCTCTTCCTCTTCCTCTTCCTCTTCCTCTTCCTCTTCCTCTTCCTCTTCCTCTTCCTCTTCCTCTTCCTCTTCCTCTTCCTCTTCCTCTTCCTCTTCCTCTTCCTCTTCCTCTTCCTCTTCCTCTTCCTCTTCCTCTTCCTCTTCCTCTTCCTCTTCCTCTTCCTCTTCCTCTTCCTCTTCCTCTTCCTCTTCCTCTTCCTCTTCCTCTTCCTCTTCCTCTTCCTCTTCCTCTTCCTCTTCCTCTTCCTCTTCCTCTTCCTCTTCCTCTTCCTCTTCCTCTTCCTCTTCCTCTTCCTCTTCCTCTTCCTCTTCCTCTTCCTCTTCCTCTTCCTCTTCCTCTTCCTCTTCCTCTTCCTCTTCCTCTTCCTCTTCCTCTTCCTCTTCCTCTTCCTCTTCCTCTTCCTCTTCCTCTTCCTCTTCCTCTTCCTCTTCCTCTTCCTCTTCCTCCTCTTCTTCTTCTTCTTCTTCTAATGGCACAACGTAGCAGGACAACGCACTACCAACTAAGCTACAGCGACCTCAAAAATATCATCATATTTGAGTTTTTAGGCAACAAGGCGGCTTTCCTGTTTGTAGAAAATTATTTCGGAAGGAACACAAAGATATTTTGCAGCAACTTAGTACAATATAAAAATTTGAAATTGTGTTTGTTTTTTGCCAAAATTTCAGCAGATTTTCCAATCTTATGGCATAGGTTAAGTCCAAATTTTTCTGCACTAAAAGATTGCCAGATGCGAAAAGGTCGGCCTAGGCCCTCCATGTGCTGTTGTGCCATTAAAAGAAGAAGAAAAGCTCACTAGAAGGTTTTGGATTAATGTTTGTGAAGCACCTAATAATCCGCGCGGCAAAATGTGATCATGTATCAATCACATTTGTTCTGTCTTTTGTCGATTGTCTCTTGTCAATGTTGCTGATTGCTCAGCAGACCAAATGTTTTGTATGGTTCTTGTATGTGCCTGAGAAACTTTATCAAACTCAATGACTTTAAAACGAGGGTTTAAAAAATAAGATTTTTACACTGTGCTGTATGCATTATGCCGATGTTTTGATCTTGGTGTAATTAGATCAGGAGCAGCAAGGGTTTTTCCAAAAATGCGCTTAAAAAAATCAGCTGTCAGGTAAAAGTGAAAAGGTGCGGCCAGATCGAATTTTAGTTTGAGTAATGTGGGACGTGAAACATGTAGTATTTCCAGAAGTAAAAACTGGTAAAAATAAATTAATGTAAAAGAAAGTACCCGATTCTTAAAAGTATCGATACCGGAGTACTCGTTACTTGCCATCACTAGTATACATCATTTTAGTACATACCTATGTATACGTAATATCTTCTTACAATTCATTACGCGAAAAGCTTTTTACAAAAGTATGAAATAGCTTTTATTTCCGCCGGAGAGTAGAACTAGTATTGATAGTGCCAAAGATAAAGGGGAAGAGGACGAACGCCATAATTTAAGTAATTGCTTTAAGATTTCCATGTGCCTAGCGTCTTCTGCTACTACATAGTGACTCTGCTCTAGTTGTACTCGCGTTGTGTATTCCTTTTTTCTTCGCCCTTCTCAACGCCACGTAATTGTATTGAAAACATACATCTTCACAGAGTGTAACGTATGTGTGAGTTATATGTATGTATGTGTGTATGTATGTATGTCGGCAGCAACGTAAGCATAATAAATAAAATAATGCGTCCGAACAGTTGGTAGCCATGAGTTACAAATGAATACCACTGCACATATTCAAGCCACAACTGAGAATAAGGAAACACAAGTACTAAACACAAAAAAAAAAAAAAAATTACATAGTGTGAAACAACAAAGCAAATATTGCAGAAAGAAAAACAAGACAAATAACGAAAAAAAGAAGAAAATAAGGAAAGTTTTTCTAACAAGTGGAGCAAGCCAAGCTAAGCCAAAAACCGAGCCAAGCTGTACTTGATTATCCACGCAAATTCTCCTTTCCTTACGTTTCGTTTTTCTAATTTTATTGTTCTTTCTCTTGCCCGGACTAAAACTTGGAATAGTAGGTACTCCATGGCGTAGATTACACTTTCAGATAGAAAGATGCTTGTTAGGTCGGTAGATAATTTCGTACTTTGCACTACATACATACATACATACATACATACATACATACATACATACATACATACATACATACATACATACATACATACATACATACATACATACATACATACATACATACATACATACATAGAAATCTACTTACCACTCGAGTAGCCGTGTCGACTACTATGACTATGTACCATACTATGTGTATATGTATGTCTACCTATTTGTATATTTTATTCTTCTGTATGTTCGTAAGTATGTATTTGTACTTCCTCGAAACAATGCCACATTGTGCCCACAAGAATACGTGCCTTGGATACACAAAATTTTTCTTTTTTCACTTCAGTTTTCCATTTTCATATTAGGAGCAAAAAGAACTGTGAGCACGAATTACAATTACACATCCTAAAAATACTGAAAATAGTAGTAGATAATAGTAGTAGTAGTAGCAGCGATATTGGAAGTAGTCCTACTACTAAGTATTGGTATTAGTAGTAGAAATAGTAGGGAAGCACAAAAGAATGTTGTACAAAGTTATTTTGCTTTAACTGTTTAGAAATGCTTCCGAAATCCGTTTAAATGAAAACAATTTACTGTTCATTTTCCAAGTTCTTACTTTAAGTGTTGTATTGAAGCAATAGCAATTGCAAAGTACATAAACATTGAACTTCAATCGTAATTAGTTGATTTTCTCTTACTTCATTATACGAGTACATGTAATAGAATAATTGTGACCTACGCAAGAATATTCATTTAAAAAGTATAGCTATAAAATGGTCGGATGTGGCGTAGTTAGTAATATACTGGATGCCACGATGTCCGCGTTCGAAACTCGGAACAGTTAAATTAGAAAATTATTAGCTGGCAATGGCGTAAGAGTAACAATTGCCTGAAAAAGCTTTTTACTTTACCGTTCGGATTCGGCATAAAACAGTAGGTCCAATCCATTCATGCCCAAATATTGTTTGCAAAACATTAATGGATGCGTCCTAGTCCCTATTTGGGCTGTGCTTTCTCTGTTCCTGAGTAAATCCAATATTTAACTTATAATTAATTATGTGGGAAGTGCGATGGCCTTGGCAGTCGAAGTAAGAAGAGATTGAGTTCATTCTTCTCGATGCAAACACAAACACGGAAGACTGTAGTGGTACAATATGTTTAATATTTAAGTTATATTATATAAGTATAAATAGTTAAATACAACACTAAATTTAATGTACTAGACTCTACTCGTCAGTATGTAAAAAACGTAAGGTATGGAAATCAATAATACGGTTTAGAATTGGAGTTAGAAAGAAGAGACTGTGTTCTTGTAGACACACACTTCATATTTATCACAACTGCTTTCTTTTACTCTATAAAACAAAAACTGTAGGTCCCTTCCGTTCATGTACAAATATAACACACACAAAGTGAGTGAATGCGAAAAGCTCGGCCTAGGCCCTCCATGGGCTGTTGTGCCATTAAAAGTAAAAGTAAATAAAAACAAAAGTAAAATATTAGTAAATTTTTTTAAAATACTTAGATCGATTTCTCTTGCGATATGGCTTTACCGAGCAGTTGCTTAGGCACTCAAAGTTTAATTTGATAGCCAATATAATGGTGCACAAAGTACAAATAGTTTAATGATACCATCAAAGATTCATCTTGCTGATTTCGACATGTCTCATCTGACATGTCTTCAAATTCCACGTCACAAGCATCAAAACATTATTTTAATTGTTCAATATTTTTAATACTCGAGGAAAACTCGGCATATAGTTTTAAGACAAAACTCTCAACGTCATATTACAATGATTTAACAGCTTGTCTACCAGCGTTGTGTATAACGTGTGCGTTGCAATTGCTTTTCATAATGCCTGCATGGTTGCCGGTTCTGTCACATTGCTGCTTTCTGGCAATGGTGCTACAGAAATATTTCTTCTTCTTCGCAAGCTTACTGTACAAATTATTCAAATTGACTCCGATTGACATTTTTGTTGATTCAATTAACAATCATAACCCATAAAAATATCTCAAAGTTTTTTAGAAGATAAATAATAACACTTGCAAGTTTTACGCCAAATTCTCAGTGAAAACTATTGCCGCCGTCAACAGCGAGAAAAAAAGTTCATAAGTGTTTTCGCGCGATAATGAATCAGCTGTGATCAACTCGATTGACCACAATATGTTTATGTATGGTCGAAGAATAACTTTTTTTTCAATGTAGTTTTTATTATTTGAAAGTACAATCCTTCCGGTTAATTGTGGAACACTATTTCATTGAAATAACTACATCGGCTGGCCTTGCAGTATCCCATATTTGCAACCCAATTTTTCAGTACATTTTCGACTGTATGGAGATGTATTTGACCGTTGGCTGCACCAATTTCGTTCTTAAGAGCCTCAATCGTTGCTGGATGGTTAGCGTAACAAGTATCTTTAACGGCTCCCCACAAATAATAGACCAACGGAGTCAAATCGCAACTGCCAATGAACATCACTAAAACGGCTAAACGTAATTTTGAAACTTCCAACGTAAAAGATGGATTGTTGCATGGCTTGTGTGATACGGTGCGCCATCTCTTTGGAACCGAATGTTGAATGTTGTCTAGGTCCATATCTTCTAAAATGAATAGGCCACAAATAACCAGTTGTCATTGTGCGGTAGCACACACCATTTACATACCTTATTTTCAAAGAAATTAGGCTCAATTACTCGTTGAGGGTGCATTTTTTTCAACAATCGCGCATGGCTTTTCTGAGCCTCAGATGTGACTATTTTGGTTATTAACATATCCACAAAGGTCAAAAAGAGTTTCAGCACAAAAGATGATTTTTCGGTAAAAATACTCATCTTCTTCCAAGTGTTTCAGAGCCCAATTAGCGAACCGAAAGCGTTGCGGATGGCCATGTGGCTGCAGTTGTTGGGGTCTCCGGGAGGAACCCGAAGTATTAATACCCCTAAATGATTCTGTCTCATATGAAAAATAGTAAATAGGTTTCCTTGTCAACGATTGCTTCCGAAGCATGCCCATACAGTAATTGCATACGCAATCAGATTCGACATCAGTTTTTTATGTCACACTCGCTAAAAAGTCTTGGAAATATCCAGAAAGTTTTCTGTGCATACAGACCTAATTAAAGCAATGGGGATTAACTTAATTTTATGTTTTACAGTATAAAATTGTCAATAAGGTTCTATTACTATATAGTTATCACTCTTAAAGGTCAAAGGTTTAGCTGTAGGAGTTTAGGTTCTTTTCGTATTCAAGTTTTTATTTCGAATAAATATCAATATGATTTTTATAACAAATGCATTTAAGTTTGTATCTACATACGAGTATGTATTACAAATTCAATTTGAACAAAAACAGAACATATACCGTAGTAAATGTATATGTATAAAACGAAGCAAATGCTTCCGAAAAAGACAGAAACTTGAAAAAAGACAAATTCAATTTCACTGATGCGAACAAATCAATTGTTCGTATAAAAAATTGCGAAGGTGAATATGAATGTGAATATTAAAAATAGTGTGAATTATTTGCACAACCATGATTTCCTCATCTCGCCGAGTGTGATGTTGCTGTAGCGGGACAAGGAACGTTTTTACGAGCAATGATAAGCCCCATACTTAATTTTTTCGTTTTAGCAATCCGATTGCATATAATCCTCTATTTATGTTCATTTCAACGATATTTTGTTAATAAAAAATTGATAATGAAAATGAAAGTGTAAATAATTTTTTCGGGTCTGCCTCCTGCCCCTTATGCAGATCATCCCCAAGCAGAGTACAAAAGTAAAACAAAGCATTCTATATAAAAAATTAATACTTAGAACATATTCATTGGGTGAAACTATAGGATACATGGATATTTATACATATATCAATACAATTAATATACTAAAATTGTTGTTGTGCAGCAAGTCTACTTATGTAATGAACATAGATCACATAAAGGTTTTGTAAACCGACACCAGGAGGCACTTGTTATGCAAATGAAATAAGTATTAATGTTGCTACAACCAAAGTACAACGCATAGGTTGTTACCCTCTATTCCCTAAGGTACGTTTGACTAAAAAATCGTAATTTCCTGCAACAATTGTTTTGACAAATTTCATTAAAAACCTTCACCACATGTAAGATTCAAATTGTACGAAGGGGTTGATCTTAAGTGAATTTCTTGAATTGATATTATACTGACACAGTGTCAGACAACGGTGACATTTCATTACTGTTTCACTCAACACGAAATGTCAACCATATCTTTTAAGTAGCGAAATCATGGATTATCATCTGAGCCATTCTGCATCAATATTGGTACTGAGACTAGGTTGGATGCCAGTACCGGATCAGAATAAACTACCGTTACTACTTTCAACTTTATCGACACTCGAAAAATGCAATGTAGAATTGATCTTTGAACTTTGATTTTACGGTAAAAAATATCAGGCTGATATATTTTGTGTAAAATTTAAATACATTAAAATTATCAAACTGACCATTTTGCAATGTAACATCAAATTATATCATTAAAGTTACATTAAAAATGTTCTGATTACGTTTTACATTTTCCATGTAAATATTTTTATTAGAACTTACGTAAATTTAACATTCAAAATGTAAACAGATCATAAATATGATAAATAAATAATACACAATTAAAAATGATGACTGTCCTTATTTTTTCACAATTTTACATTAATTTTGCTTTAATGTTGAATTTATTCATATAATTTTAAAGCTTTAAATATCAATGGAAGATTTATATAATGTATTTATTTTACATTTTCAATGTTAAAATGACATTATTTTGCTTTCTCACTTAAATGACGATTTTCCGTTTCGTTTTTGATAAAGTCGACACACTGTAAG
Organism: Palloptera scutellata; assembly: GCA_958295655.1. NCBI lineage: Eukaryota > Metazoa > Arthropoda > Insecta > Diptera > Pallopteridae > Palloptera > Palloptera scutellata. The sequence continues at coordinate 84,649,995 of OY282449.1, read as the reverse complement.
CCTTATGTAACATTTCCAGCGATTCGGCACACAAAAATCCATTTGCAATACAAAATTTGAGACAAATTCTTTGTTCGGTATTTTTATTCATTGCAAAACTCTCAAAACATACTTGAGATGAACTGACAAAATCGAGCACTGTAAAGAAACTAAATCAAAGATCGCGCTCAAACTTCACGTCAGAACAGAATGTACAATGTATATTTATATATTTTTTAAAGTTAGCTGAATATTGTAAAAAAAGGTTTACTTTAACAACCGCTTCTTGCAGAGAACCCCACCCAGACTAGGTTAAGAGGGTCGTCTAAAAATTTTCTTTACTGAGATCATTACTGAGTCCTTTCACTTCGGAAATTTTCTATTACTTAGCAATATGCTGGGATGATTGTTTTTTATTTCATTAATTTATTTCTGCAAGGTGCATTGATTCGGGCAAAATATTAAAAAATTTTTAAATATTTATTATTGCATAATCTAGTCTCTATTATTTACATACAAACTTGACTATGTGCATACATACATACACATCTGAATGCTCGTTAGTGTCATCACTTGATGATGTTACCTTCATCATTCAAACATTTTTAAAATATCTATTCGGCGTGTGTAGAAGAATCGCGCACTTTCGCATATGAGATTATTTTTAATATGTATAATATAATGAATAGGTATTTCATTCAAGCTAACATATGTATTAGATACATGTAAGTAAGCTATTTTTTATGTGATTCAATGTACTCGGCATGTTTGTGTAGGAAATTTTATATCCGTTTTTTTTTGTATAACGATACAATTTCATTGAAATAATTCTTTCACGTTGGTAGCGACAAAAATGTGAAAAACTCTTTTAAATTTTCAAAATGTTCTGATTGTTTTGGGTTGAATTTCTTTTCGCACCGCATCGCACTGCATGGCCAGGGCACCGCATCGTACCGCAGCGCACCGCAGCTGTACCTTGAACACACTTGAGTGCTTCCTTTGAGACTTCCCTACAATATTTTGTGTTGAGTCAACATTGCACATGGCTTTTCATTTCTTTCCTTTTTCACTTTTTAGTTTATACTTTTATTTTATGCACGCCGATGTTGCTGCCTTTTTTTTTGGTCAAACTGTGAGTTATTTACAGCGAGAAAACTTTTCAACTGTGTGCAAATACTGTGCTCAAAATGCGAGTAATTCCATTAAAAATCAGGAAAGCAACTTTGTGCTTAATTTCTTTCATTTTGTTTGTTTGTTCTATTTGCTTCTTCTGTTGCATTTCAGTAAATCTCTTTTCACTTTTTTCTCATTTTCGTTTCAAAAATATATTCGATGAAATTTTATGAATTTGGGGTGGCGGCATTAGTTGGAAGAAGTTACAGTAAATTAGCGTTGGTAAATTTATTGAATTTTAATTAAATTATTTAATTTATAGATACAAGTTCATAGATAAGAATTAATTACAGTTGAAGATTTTTACTTGCTTAATTATGTATGTGAACAAATTATTTCCTATTATTATTTTTTTATCAATAATAAAATTATTGTTTGAGTTAAATGATTTTGCTCTGGAATAAAACTTGTTTTTTATTTTTATTTACTTGCTGGTGGATAAAATGTTTTGAAACGAAAAACTTAAAATATTTGACAGGTTTGTTGTTTGTAATAAATTATTTTTCCATTACACTGTCGTTACTACTAAATTCTACAACAATTCTACAATTTCTACAAAAATGTTTATATTACAATTTTTCATTACTTTTGCGAAGTTGAAATCTTTGAAAAGGGAAAAGTGATGGTAATAACAACTTAACTCGAAATTTGCACCAGGCACTTCATACATAATTTCTAAATAATATGCGAGTTCTGATCACAGTGGTGCAGTAAAATTTTCACCGTCACGTTAAAAATAATAGTTTGAAAGTTGTGGAAAAATAGTAGAAAAGTAGTAGAAAATAGTCGTAAAATGGTAGTAGAAAAAGAAGTAGTAATTAATAATGGAAAAGTAAAGTTGGGCCAGTCCCCCTTTTCCTATCCCACCATCATGGCCTTGTCATATAACGATCTTCCACCAAATTTCAGTAATGTACAAACTTTTAAAAGATTCTGAGTTTTTCATCTCGAAAAAATTTTGTCTCGCGAGAAAATGAATAGAATAATTTTTATTTTGGAGGTAAAAAATTAAACTGAGACAATAAATTTTATTTAAAAAAAAATTACTTAAATCGAAAAATATTTTTTTCGGTTGAGCGAAAACAACAAAATCAAACAAATTTTTATACCAGATTGAAAATATAAAAATCAGAAAAAATTGTTATCGTTGATCGAAAATCATTTACATCACCAGAATAATTTATGAATTTAAATTTTTTGATATCAGAACAGTGATAGTTTCGTTTGGCAAGTTCTTACTAAAAGTTTCTATCTTAAATTTATTCTCTTTGGAAGTCAAGAATTAATGGGAGTTTCTTGTTACATAACTTATTTCTGGCCGTTCTCCATTTTAGTAAAATTAGTAAGATTTATATTGCACCTTTATTAAATGCAGCTTTAACTGCTGAAATTCAATTAGTGTTACTACACATAATCCCTTTTCCATTTCACACCTTTTTGCATTTGTAGAACTTCAGATTCATACTTATTACAAATTTCTTTTTCACTTTTACTCAGGCTACAATTTCATTATCGATTACATACACATTTTTTAATGCAACTTTTTCATTGGCAATATGGGAATCATTCTTTGAGAATGATACATTCAATTCTGATATTAACGCAGCCATACAAATTTTAAACTGTTGTGCGTTGGTAGCATTCATCTTCACTAATCTTACATTTAATCCATACAATTATTAAGGATTCAATTAAGAAGAGTAAATTAGTTCTTCTTTCTGAATGAAAAAGTTCATAGACAGATTACATTACATACAAATACAGTATAATATGCAGTGAGCGTTTTAAATGACATCAATTTTCTTGCTTGTGGTGTTCAAGCGTTGTAGATTTAGGGGAAGTCTAGGAACTAGTATGGGTCAACGCATGGGCAGAAAACAAATTGTTTTTTAATGCAAAGATCGGAGTTGTGGTTAAGTGCACGATTAGCAAATATGGTAGAAACTTGCATAAATATGTTCAGTTAAAATGCAAGGTTTTCCGCGGATGGAATACGGATAAGGAATTTCGCTTTTACAAACATTGTTGCAATATAAATTTATCACAGTTGGGGTGTGGCCCAACTTTACTTTTCCACTATTAATTTCTACTTCTTTTTCTACTAAGTACTATTTTACGACTATTTTCTTTTACTTTTCTTCTACTACTTTTTTACTATTTTTCCACAACTTTCGAACTTTTATTTTTAACGTGACGGTGAAAAGTTTACTGCACCATTGTGATCAAAACTCGCAAAATTTATAAAAAATAACGCATGAATTGTTTGGAAGAGATTCTAGTATATATTTTAGCATATATAAGTAGAGTAAAATTAATCAGTTTTCCTTAATTTTTTACAGGACATTTTTATGAATTATGCTTTTCAAACTTTGGGCGTACATGACCTGATCTTTTATACATAACATGTTAAACTCAATCCTTCTTTAATTTTCTGTGTTTAACTTGAGTTTTAATATCACAGGGTCCGAAGGGTGATCAATCTACATTTTAAAATTTCGAAATAATTATGCTCAGTTCCGAAATTTTACTGGTTAAATAATTAGAATTTCTGTCAATTTATGTACACTTTATTATTTTGCACACAAGTGTATTGCTACACATACATATGCACATATCGATGTGGTTTTTGTATTGGTAGGATTATGTTAAACGAACATGTTTGAAAGGTAAGTAACACATTTTGTGTGAAGAAAGTTGTGTAATTCGTCGATAGTGTAAAAAGTTAAGTATTTTGATTTGAAAATGAGTGAAATAAGTATATGAAGAAATACGCTGTGTGATGCTTTATAACTATATAAAAAGCCGATGAAATTTTGCATCTGGTGGAACAAGCTGTCAGGATATAACCTATATGACTTTGGCCGACAAAATAGAGATATTGCGATTTGAAAGAAGGAATCTTTTGGAATTCGTAAGGAGGTGAAACGAAGTCAGTTTTCATCGTTTCGCAGTCTACAAAAAAATAAAAAAAATCAATCAAATATTATATTAAGCATGATGTTGATATAAATACTTACCTACCTGACTTCAGAAAAAAACCAACATTCAATTGATGGAGAATCAACAGGGGGTGAAACGAAGTCCAAACGTAACATTAAGAGGTTGACGCCTGATTAATAAGAAACAATCAAATAATGAAAATGCAGTTGGCCACACACAGTGATTAGTCCCATAGGCAAAATTTAAAATATTTATCCTGACTGCGAAAAAAACCAATACATTTAATCAATGGAGATTTGATGGTAGGTGAAACGAAGTCAGATTCCAACGATACGAGGTCTACGGTTAATTAATACAAAAAAGGTCAAATTTTGAGTATGAAGATGGCCTGTGTGTCACAGTGTTGCACCGGTTAGATTTTACAAAAATCTTTAAGATACAGAAATTATTTCATTTGATCTGGCAGTATTTTGAAGCATATACATACATACCATACATAGTATAGGTTTCACATTTTCATAGTTTTCAGATATTAATAATTTGAAATTGGAATTGACAGATATTTATGTCCAATATGAAGCAATACAACCTTCAGACTATATAAAGATAAATTTATATATTATTCATTTGCATAATGTGGATGACCTAGGCCATACATATGCGCTTACATTACGTACATACTATATGGACTCTATTGGTAGTTAATAATCAAGTTGAGCATTGGGTATAGATGCCATCAAATAATATTAAGAACATTTTCCAAAATAGTGATGTAATTAACTTATTTTTCGCCTAATACTTTTATATGTCATTGCACATCTAAGCGCTATGATTAAATTTGTGTGTGGTTTTCAAATTACAATTAAAATCCATTATACTGCGAAAATTATGGTACACAATGAGGTATTGATGTTTAGTTAATGTTGGCAAATGTATTTCATTTCCCTAAAAGTGCCCATTTGTTCATCTTCGACTAGTATAATTTTATCAGCGACAACATCATCACACCATCACCATCATATACAACAACATTATGGTACTAGTGCCAACCACTCCCTCTGTTCGCTTGTATTTAAGCGATATATTCAAGCTAATGAATAGTGAAACTGGTATAAATTTTGAATGTCAATGCATGTTGTAACTTGTAACTGTAGAAAATATGTGATGTATGTGTCTTCGGGTCAGACAGACAGTTACGGACATATGTATGAGTGTGCAGTTGGCGTAGTGGTAGGTGGGAAAACGTCATCCCTCCTTCTACTCCTCTTCATTTCCATTTATAAATTCGCAAACACACACAACCATACACACAATTCTTTGATTAAGTGATGCTTATGCGACAACGAAATGTAAATGCATGTGAGTCAAATGTTTTCATGTGTACGCACGTGAATGTATGTATGTATGTGTTTCAAGCACATCTACATTCACAGCATCAAATGTTGATGTTTAATATTGCTATTTTATGTTGATGTGTGCGTAAAGTTCCATTCCATTTGATAAATATGCACCGAACATATTTAAGCCACTCAGAAACTGGGGAAGCCAATATTCATACTCAATAGCAGAGGAGAGGGATAGAGAATAAGGTACTTTCATTTCTTCTTTTAATGGCACAACAGCCCATGGAGGGCCTAGGCCGAACTTTTGGTCCACCCATGTTATGCGTGATATATTTGTAAATGAGTGACAGGGACCTACAGTTATATGCCGAATCCGAACGGCGAAGCGAAAACCTTTTCATTGGCAATAGGCTTGAGCCGAGATTTGAACCTCGGACACTCTGCGAAGCAGGCCAATGCTCTACCAACTACACCACTGCGACCACAATATATACAATATAAGTATATAATAATGTACACTGAGAGAGTATTAGTGTGTGGAATAGAACCTTGAATATAAGGAGCTTGCATAGGAAAGTCACATCAGTTGACAAATGTATTTTGCTGGAAATGTGTTGATGATGTTAAAGTGTTTAAAGTGAGCTAAATACTCCGCTTAAATTCTATAGTGTTATGTATGTTGGCTGTTTGTTGTTGTTTTTACTTTTTGTTTAAAAAAGGTTGCCTTTCTTCGCTGTCAAGCAAGCGTGTCCTTTTGTTATTTATGCAAATATACAAAATTATGTGCGTACTCGCATATACATATATTCATATGTATATGTATATATATGTACATAAATATGTACATAAATATGCACATATATATGTACATAAATATGCACATATTTATGTTGTTATGCTGTCATTGGAATTGGTCTTTAGACCATTTGTCATTAATGAAAAGGGTTTGCATTGGCCTAGGATTGCCCCTCCTATACAGCAACACAATCCAACAAGCGGCCATCTTGTAATTGATAATAATAACACTTAACACATTGTCCTTTACAAAATGAATAGGGATATCTGTGGCATATCACGGCAGGGCGAACTGAAGGGGAAGACGAGTGTAGCTGATGTGTTGTTACGCAAGTCATTCTCTCTCAACTGTGGCATTTATGCCATAGATATCTAAAATTCAAGTGTATGCATTTATGTCATTTACTACTTGTGTACTTTTGTATCCTTTCAATCATATTTTTTTGCATTATGCTAATGTTAACGAAAATACACGCACATGCTTGCTCACGCACACACACATACACACTCGTACATAAAGACACTTTAGCACAGGCTTAAGCAAAATATATCATAAAATTTAAGTAAAAATGATATGTTATAAATCCAAATGATCACATGACTATGTTGGATCACCTCACTTATTTAGACCCATACTGGACTTGCAAATTCATTGGTTGTAATTTGAAACGGTATGGCTTAAATCTACTGGATTGGACTTATGGACGTGATTCCTTCCATATAAACAACATATCTATATCGCCATATGACGGTTTTAATAATAGAATTTTGATTATGAGTGCAGTTCGTGTTCAGTAAGGGGTACTGGGATACCCCACCCATACAAAAGAAATCCTAAAATCATTAGAATATCTGGATAAAATCTACACCTGGATCTAAATCTACATCTTGCAAATTGAAAATAAAGTTTTATGCCTAAATACATAATCTGGTGGGGTGATTGAAATCGGTGTTTCAGTATATTATTTTTAAATTCTACAATTTTGAAGTGTGAGTCAAAATGCCCAGTTAAAGATTTTTTATTTTATCAGCACCCATCCTCCTCCTCTTTGGACCCTTCTCTTAGCACAATTCTCAATTCTAGAGAGGGTAATTGTACAATAGTAAGTAATAGTCAGTAGTCTTTCTTTGTCGAGCCGTTTTCAAAGCGACTTTTAAGCGACACTATTAATTGGCCGAATACTTACTGCTTTCTATAAAAATATTCTGGCGTTTGGAATTGAGAACATTCATTACCGCCTGGATCAAGATGCTTCGTCAAGTTCAAGTTCCAGTTCATCAACAGCTCGAATACTTTTTAGCTATATAGCGTGAAACTTTTATGTCGGTATGTGAATATTAGATAACTTGAAGAAAAAAACCACCGATTCCCATATATTTCATTTAATTTGGTCCTTTATAATTATATAATTTATTTGGGCTAGTTTTTGAATGCAACGTCAATTAAGTGGCCGCCGTTATTGACCAAAGCGAGATGGGTCCTTTTTGCTGCGTTTTCCATAACTTTTTCGAGCATCTCGGGCGGTATAGCGATGATTTCGGCACGAATGTCTGCCTTGAGCAGATGTTCTGAGGCTTGCTGGCGTAAACTTTGCTTTTTAAATAACACCACAAAAAGAAGTCCGCAGGGATCAAATCTGCAGATCAGCGTGGCCAGTCAATAGCGCCATTTGTTGACACCACACGTCCAGGTAATTTTCGTTGCAGATACTGCATTGTTTGATTTGACATAATGAGACAACATCCACCAATATCCATTCCCATCGACTGTTTCACCTTCTTTGAAGAAAAATGGCCTAATTATGGTTTTGGCGCAAACGCCGGCCCAAGCAGTTACTTTTTGGTCATGCAATAGTGTTTCATGGAACTCGTGTTGACTCTCCATTCCACAAATGCGGCAATTTTACTTGTTAACGGTCAGAGAATGTGAAATGGTCGTCGGTCGTAAAAATTTCCTTCCAAAAATCAGGTTCAGTGTTAAACATTCGAGCGAACGTATACGGTCTGTCGGCAATATTCATTTAATCAATTGCACTTTATAAGTTACAAATGAAAATCATTCTTGAAAATGCGGCGTAATTTGGTTTCACTGATGTCAAAATGTTGAGCGAGGTGACGATACGACACATGTGGGCTCTTGGCAACACTTTCTCTTACCGCTTCAACCAGTTCATTGGAACGTCTTGGGTGTTGATGAACGACTTGTCGGCGATCTCTCACTATCCCGTGCTTAATGAAATTTGACACCAAACGACGAATAGTGTTGTCAGGCGGTGCTTGTTGGCCACGATATTTTCGAGGATATGCACGTTGAGTTAACACAACTGAGCGACTATTATCAATGTACAGCGTCTCACTATTTCGGCGCGTTGTTTCGGTGTGAAGCGATTCATGATTAAAATTTTACTAAACTGACGTTTTAAAACATGGTTACTCAAGTCAAGCGGTTGATAAATGTTAAAATTATTCGACGTTTACATATCGATATAAGTTGCCGCACCCTGCATTTCGAGAGATTCACATAACGTTAGTATATGCTTTAATCTTTTCGTCTTATTCGATCTCATAGATCACAGGTTAGTCCGTGCTTAGTATTTCTATGCAGTTTTGGACAACGAGATACAGGCTGTTTGCATTGAAATGTATAAATAACGCTCGTGGCTCTTCCTCACATATTCGTTTCAGCAATCCTGAAATTTTTCCAGAGACAATTGCCGCCCCATCAGTTTCGACAATGGTAAGTTCAACTTACCGAAAATTGTATTTACAAGGACAAATAATAAATATAATTTAACCGCATAAATTATTGGAAACAATTCTGACTCAAACAGATACTTGCTCAATTCGCGTGATGTTTGAAGTTGAAAATTATTCCGCTCTTCTAATTTCGTCCATGATCTCTGACAAAACAGTAGTAACCATTAGTTCTAAAATTACTACCATGATGAAGCCATCTGTGGCCTTTTTTGCAACCATAGTCTCAGCTGCAGAATGTCTTTTGCTCTATATTTAAAAATTACAATGTTCGGTTGTCCATCCTTTGTTTTAAATGGGCAGTCAATATTTCTTGAACAACGTTAACGCTTGATAAGTTTTTTACATATAAGGTGATACTTCATGTTCCTTACACATTGTTAAATATAAACTCTTTAGGTCATAATATGAATCTGGGATTAATTTTTCATTTTGTATAAAGCGACAAAAAAACATACCAAACCTCTCGAAAAATTATCAGAATTTCAGCGGAGAATATTATGGAAGAGTTATTGTGTTCCCATATTTTTTTCCACCTAATGACAGCAAAATATACGTAACTATATATGAGCTATTTAAAAAGAGGCAACTAAATCTTGAAAATTCAAAATACACATAATATTTTACTTTCGCAATATATGCACAATTGACGAAGATCAATTTTATTACTGATATGAAAGGCATAAGGGACACCACTTTCCCCTGTATGCATATTATATTATTAAAGATTGTATGTGCAAGAAATCATATTTCATGTTTGCCATACAATTTATTTTTGGTTTTTGTATGTACACATATGTATATACATATGTACATACATAAGTATGTAAGTTTGACATGGCTTGCAACTTTAAAAGGGTTTTCTTAGATATCCTTTGTAGCCAGAGAGTAGTACTTAAAATACCATTAGCTCGAAACGTGTCAAATTTATACTAAGCATTGCTGAAGTGCTGCCAATGATGAAATTGCGAGCAGTTACATGCTATTATGGGTTAAATATAATGAATATATGTAGATATCAAGATTATATTTGAGTTTAAAATAGATGTTTTTGCAAACTACTAAATGAATTGTGTTGTAGAAGAATTATATTATTAGTGGTGTCCAACATTTTATCTTCATATATGCACATACATATGAAAACGTAATTTCTATAGTTTTCGAGAGTCAGGTTTTAATATCGTTCCATTTATCTAGTTCCTACTGTTTATTTATTCTCAACATATACTTAGAAATGTTCCAGGTACACTCGATTGTGTATAACAGCAAATTATTGCACCTTTATTAAATTCAACAACAACGCACTCTCTGTTGTCACTAAGACTGTTTTTATTCCGCTGCTTGCTGTCGTATTTTTACCACAGCCGCCACTTTCACGAACATTTCAGTGCTTTTCGCAGTTTCTGGATGCTGCTGTGATTTATGTAATTAGTTAGCAAAGCAACGAACAATTAGCATGGCCACGAACATCGAGAGCTTTCCGAAGTTTCTAAATGATGCTTTACGTCATCTTGTAGCCCCTAGGTGGCGCCACAAAGTGGTTTGATTGGGACGAAATGAAAATTTTTTTGTTTTAAGTATATTTCTATTTACAAATATTTTATTAGCATGTTTTAACAAAATGGAATGAATTAGCTCATTAAATAATTGTGGGTAAGCTGCCATAAGTGGACAAATATTAAACACAAAGTTCTAGCATGCATTATGAAGCATTTTTCGGAAGTTCTTGCTATTTAATTAGAAATATAATCTTAAAATTCATTTTATTTTAATGGTTGTTACATTGTTTATACATAAATGAAGAGTGCATTTCATTAAATGAAAAGATTCTCGGAGAACAATTTTGATTTTATTGTCTAAAATTGCAAGATAATTTCTTAAGTTTGGTGTATCAGGCCTAACTTGCAGGGCTGTGCGGTATATGCTAGTATATAAAAATTTAAAAATTAGTTTCTAGCTAAACGACCTACTTTTACTGATGTTACTAAAGTAATACAATACTTCTGAAATTGAAAATGCGTGTAAAAAGTTAAAAAAAAAAAATGTAAACAAAACAACAACAACAATGGAATCTTAGAAGATTTAATATATTAGTTTTCATACCAGAATTTTACCTGGTCATGCCCACCACACATGAAATCAAAATATTTGACTATAAAAAAAGCGTGTTAATTGTAAAATCAAGAACCCTATCGAAATTGACCGGATTTTCCGTTAAACGAATAATTAAATAAAGTCGAAGGTAAATATTGTATAATTAATTCGCTTTGTGAAACATTTTTGAGATACGGAAAATGTTAATACCTTCAGAACTGGAAACATTCTTGAGAAAAATGTGTTTAATCCTTTGGAAAGTTAAAGAATCATAAACAGAAAAATTTTAAATGTTAACAATACGTAGTTTATAGGTAATAAATTAGTTGTAGAAAACTCATTTCGACTGAATGACTAATAGAAAAATGTTTGACAAATAGTTTATTATTTGATAAATCATTGGATTGCATACAACACATGTGGACTGATGGAGTTAATCTGTCATAGAGAAATGTTAAAAATATTAATGGATATGTTACCGTAGTATTGAGCCTTTTGTCACTTGTCTAAGAAGTGGATAAGGCAGGAAGTGGGCGTGGCTGTTGCCTGATCACACCCATTTTCATAATTCTTCTATTCTTCTATGTAAAAGTGGCTTATGCCAAAATAGTCGATACTAAAAAGTACTCAATACCTTCCTTCACTAGCTTTTATGATATTTTTATTGAAAAATTAATAAACAATGAAAACCATTAATATTTTTTTTTGTTTTGTATTATATTTAAATTTAATTTTTTTTCGTTTATTTTTGATTGTATCTTTCTTTTAGAAATATATTAGAAACTAACAATAAGTTTTTCAAATCTTAGTGCTGTATTCAAAGGGTGAAATTGTCGCGCTTAGATTTTAATAGACTGAATGTACACCGAACAAGAAAGAAGTATAAAAATGACTTCTGGTGATGAAATAATGTTCAGTCTCCTTCCTGTTCAATGCAGACCCGGACTAATTGTACCATCAACCCCTTGCGGTATTGGCGTTGTAGTAAACTTCTCGCCAGACTATTAGCATGTGTCTTCAATTCAGGGTTTATTTTTCACAAAATTTGTATATTTCTTCAGCAACCATGGGTATATTGAGGTCTTTATAAATATTGATATTTCTTATGTACCATGGAGCTAATGTGAGGGTTCTGCGCATTTTGGATTACATTCCTTTAAGTTTTTTCACGTTCGATGGCGACGTAATACCTCGTAGTTGCATGCCTTACGTCGAGATATGGTAGGTTTAGTAACCACTATATAAAGAAGGAGTTTATTGTCCAGGGTCAACTTGAAGATTTTATGTAATGTACGGGTCTAGCTCTACCAGGAATAAAGGCTGAGAAATTTTATTTTTGTTTCTAATATTGAAAACAGATTTTGCAGAAAACCCGTTTCGCATAGTGCATTCTTAATTTCATTAGGGTCGATATCTGGCTGTAACCCTTTAAGCACAACAATTACTGCTTTTCAGCTGTTATGTATAGTATTTTTCCCCATAATTTTCAAGGTAATAAGTAATATAATTTTGTTCGTCGTATACTTGAATTTTGGTTTCATTTATATTAACTTTTACAAACGTAACAATGTGGTATTTATTTTAGCAGACTTATTGGGTCAGGGTATTCATTAGTAAATTATAACTTTTTCCCCGTAAATAGATGTGTGGTGGTCTTTGCGCAGGTCTACCTGCATCATACTGCAATCGGTGAAATCTTTTTTCGTATTCAACTTCGTAATTTTAGCCGAATTGTTAGCGTTTTGGGCTACGTTTTAATATCTTGACATTTCGATCGATTCCAGTTTGCTTTGGTGAGTACAGCGAATTCGATGCATCTGCGTTTACATTCCTTAATACTGTGGTGAATTTGTAGGGAAATGGTTAAAGAGGGAATAAACATTTAAATGAGAATGAGCGATTGCGTTTAAATTAATTGCAATGGTATTAGTAGAACTAGAGCAATTTTTACCTGCATGTGTGGGAAGAGTTAATAGTCCCGTTTAGTTCACCAACTCTACTGTGCTGGCACGGGCAATGGTTGTGCGAGATATCGCTGTTGTTATAGCTGTTGTTGTTTGCGCACTAGATGCTGTTGTTGCTGGTACACTCACTACAGTGGGTCTTACTGCGAGAGTGTTAATATCTTAAGATATGGCATTACTGAGATGAATCTAGAGTAGTTTTGCGCAGGAAGAACTGTTTTTGCCATTCTCGTTTAAAGAGTCCGATTGGCTCGGGGATAGTGGGAAGCGCCGAACAAACATTACTTCTTTCAGTCCACTTTTTTTCATTCAGACAATTTTCGCACAAATATTTTAAGTTTGATTAAGTTGCTATGCAGCTTGTCTAAATTTAAAATTAAAATTGTATGCCGAATCGGAGCGGAGTAAACAACTTGAACTCTTGGAGCTTTGCTTAGCCAGCCAATTCTCTGCCGAGTATCAAACTACATACACACAATAGTAGCAGGACACCACACCTGAAAACAGTTTATATTTAAGCAAGCATCCATTATGTGATTTAATTATCAAAAGCGAGATTATTTTGAGTAAAAACGCTTTTGAGATTTCCTTTTGTAAGGTTTTTGACATTTCCCAAATTATAATAAAGACAATAAATTGACGCCAGATTATTGTATATAAGTACGAATGCAAATATCAAGTTAAAGGTATTCGAAAGCATTTGCATATAATATGTAAATATATTTGGAGCCTTAACTTTGAATGTAAAGCATAAAGGAGACACCTCTATATTCCGGATGCTTCCATGACAATCACTTGAAGATGCAATTTGCTCCTTCATATTTAACTTTAATGTTGAATGATGTTGAATGCGTTTGAGTTTGATGTTATTTGCATAAATGAACGATTACTTGTTCTCACATTTAATATTAAATGTCTGATGCAAAACAAACAAAAGACGTATTCTACACTCGGCACTTGCCAAGTTGTTGCAAACAGATCATCCTTTTCTACTCTACTTTCTTTGGTGAACGTTAGCAACGACATATCTTGCAGGCACATCAGCAATAGCACACACATATACGCATAGAATCGCAACAAAAAGAGCTGCCTGCACCCAAAATATGTAATTGCAAGACAACATTCCACGCCAGAACAATCCGGGAAAACTTTTCTCATTTCCTTCGCTTGACACGCAGCAACAGAAACTGGAACAGCACCAATTCGAATATTACAACGTACTAACTATTGCTTACACACACACACACACACACACATACAAAATGTACCGGCAGTAGACAAAAGGACAAAATTGAGGAAGTGATTTGACTAAACACACAATTTCATCATCAGATTGAGTCAAAGCGTTCAGATTTCTGACAATTGTGAATACGATGAAGAAAATTGTTTCTTACTCCTAAAGCTATGATTTTTCTCTCTCTTCTTTTTCTTTTTCGCCTTTCCCTGCTGTTGTTGTTATCGTTGTCATTGTTGTTGCTGTTGCAATTAAATATCACAGAGCGTCAACGGCAAGAACAATCAAAGTTCTTCTGTGTGTAAAATTAATGTTATAAATTATTACTGCATGCAATTGCGACAGACTGAAAACTTAATTAAAGGCACAATTTCGCATGCAGAATCATCCCATGTAAAAAGTAGAAGAAGAATAAGAAGAAGAGCGGATGAAGGCATTAAGTTCACGGAAACCTCTTTTGTTAAAAACCTAGTACATATAGCACCAAAGGACGAAGAGATTAAGGCACAATTTAAAATTCAAATTCGAAATTATTACAGAAGTTTAATTTTTTATTTAAAGCAATGCGAATGATTTAAATGCGTTGGAATGTGCAAAAGATTTCCATTCCTTCCATGCAGTAAGTAGTGACGCATTTATGTGGCTCAAAATACTTGAGCATTGGCATACCAACCCTACAGCTTTTGAATGGACAGTAAAGTTTTTGTTTGAGCTTGTTGTCTATATTTTTCTTCGATCCAGCCAGCCTAACCATCTGCTGGAAAAGACGTTTAGGCAAAAGAAAAACTTATGTTCATAAATATGTGCACGTGCCCCAATGTTTTTTGGATGTTAACCGTAGTCTGCTCCTAGGAAAAAATTTATAATAAGTTAGATCTTGAAAACTATTCACTTCTACCCATTTGTATGTATTTTGTATGAAAATTGGAAAATAGCTTTTTTTTGTTATTGAAAAACCAAGAAAATACTTTTAAATACATCCACTGGCCATGGAATCCGACAATAATGCATAGAGGGTGTGCTCTCTTTTATGTCGGTATGTGAATATTGAATAATTTAAGCAATAACCGATTTCCATATATGAGGTATTTTTATTTAATTTGGTTCTTTAAAATTTATTTCAACTAGTTTTTGAATAGAGCATCAATTAAGTTATTCACCTAAACTTTTTCGAGGATCTCTGGAGGTATAGCGACGATTTCGACACGAATGTTTGCCTTGAGCTCGGCACTGGTCTGAGATTCACTCTTTCAAATAACCCCACAAAAAGAAATTCGGAGCGGTCAAATCTGGAGATCTGGGCCAGTCAATGTCGCCATTTTTTGACACCACACGCCCAGGGAATTTTCGTTGCGGAAACTGCTTTATTTGATATGCATTGTGGCATAGCGCACCGTCTTGTTGAAACCAGTAACCATCCAGACCTTTTCACACTTTTGTGGGCAAACATAATGAGCCAACATCTACTGATATCGATAACTCTGAAGAAAAATAGTCCAATAATGGTTTCGGCGCAAACGCCGTCCCAAGCAGTCTCTTTTTGATCATGCAATGGTGTTTCATGGATCTCCCCGTTCCACTAATGCGCCATTTTGCTTGTTAACTGCGCCAGAGACTGTGTCATTGGAAGATCTTAGGCGTTGATAAACGGCTTGTTGACGATCTTCCACTGTCCCGTGCTCAACAAAATTCGACACCAAAATGAATAGTGTTGTCAAACGGTGCTTGTTGACCACGGTATTTTCGAGGATATGCACGTTGAATTAACACAACTGAGCGACTATTATCAATGTAAAGCGTCTACTATTTCGGCGCGTTGTTTCCGTTGAAGCGATTCAGGGTTCAAATTGAACTGAATTGACGTTATTGTCAAACTGGTTACGTCGTCAAATTTCTTTTGAATTAGTTTCCGATTTTACTAATATTGTTAATATTGTACTGCAACTACTGAAAATGCAACCCACTGTTCTTAAAAAAACAAATAATTTTAAATTTTTTTAAATCAGCTGCACGAAAAAAAACGCTTTTTTTTCGTGCAGTCAACATACAGGATTTGCCCCTATGAATGCAGAGCATTATTTTGATTGGAAGGAAGATTTATAGGTGGGAGGAAGAAGGAGGGACAATGAGAGAGGGAATGAAATCAGAGGACACCGATAAAAGACATGACATGAGAAAGTATTTGACATGACAGGTTGAAACAAGCGTTCCTCATTTCATCATTTGATCTGAAAATCCATCATCGACCAGATATTCACACTAAGCCAAATTCTGGAAAAGACACGATAATAGCAGATCAACACCCATCATCTATTTGTCGATTATAAAGCCGCCTTTCACAGCAAGATTAGGGATCACTTATATGCCGCAATATCTGATTTTGGTATCCCTGCAAAGCTCATTCGTCTTTACAAAATGACAGCGGAGTGAAAATTGGGATAGACCTCTCCATCTCCTCGCCATTTGATACCAAAAGGGGTTTCGGACAAGGTGACCCCTTATCGTGCGACTTCTTCAACCTTATGCTGGAGAAAATAATTCGAGCTGAGAACATCGACATCTCTGACACTATCTTCTACAAGAGTGTCATGCTGCTAGCATACGCTGATGATATTGACATCATTGGCAAAAGCGCTCGAGCAGTCAGTGCAGCATTCTCCAACCTGGAAAGGGAGTCTCGTCGAGTGGGTCTAGTGGTGAACAAGGGCAAAACGAAATACCTTATGGCAACAAACAAAGAGTCACTGCGTCTTGGACAAAATGTCACGGTTGACAATTATACTCTTGAAGTCGTCGAGGATTTCGTATATCTAGAATCCAGCATAAACATCAACAGTAATGTCAACCTTGAGATCAAGCGGAGATTGACTCTTGCCAACCAGTGTTAATACGGGCTCAGTACGAAATTGAGAAGAAGAGCTACGGTTAAAATTGATTTTTGTATTGCTACATATTTTTTAATTATAAGTTTTAAAAATATTGATCATGTCTGTTTTTAATGTGCATTATATGGTACTTATATAATATGAATTTATAGTAGCCTGAAAATGAGAATGCACCTCTTCACTAGACAGTACTAGCTCTCTTTTGGAGAGGAAGCAACATAAAAAATGTTATTGGAAGTTTACTACCGCAGGTAAATAAAGCGCAGGTAAATAAATCGACGTCATCTTTAATGTCATAATAGTCAAAAAAGGAAGGGCGCTTGCACTGTCGTATTCAGGCCTTTTTTCATGAATGGTATCGCGGTCTGGTGGACCGTATTGAACAGCTCTGTTCATACAAACCTGATTATGAAGAACGAAAATTCGTTGAAAGTATAAGACGCCTGACTTGTGGTTTGAAGGCCGAGTTTTCCTTCTGCAAGGGCAAATATGGATATTTGGTGACTGATATCCAGGGTATTATAAGGTTATAGTTTAACGGCAATGATAGTAATAATTTCGCCACTAGTGAAGTTGTTCTAGAAACCCCAATTACTGTTGACGTTGATGTACCAACGCCCGAGTTTGATGAGGTCTTGAACGTGAACGGCAGCTAAACCCTTGTGTGTAACGGCATCTGAAACAAAATGTTACTGCTGGCTATTATGGATTCGTAGTCCGAACACCAAAAACAATGCCAGCATTGAGATCAAGTAAATAATTACTCTTCCTAGCAAGTGCTACTACGGGTCCAGTAGGCAATCAAGAAGCAAAGAGAGTTACTCATTCTTTCCGACTCAATGTATGATGCTGAGCAGGGCCGTAGAGAGAAAACATGGGCCCGGTTAGAAAGATGATGATCAACTATGGGCATCTTATTTTCGAAACGTGTCCCTAAAAATAAATCTTAGTCTTTAAACAGTTTTGAAAGAAACTCTTTATATGAAATATTATATTAATATTGGCCGATTTTTGTACAAAGGGGAGATAAATAATTATTAGTACTACTTATTCGTAAAAATCTTTCCGCTTTCTTTAACACTTTTTGTATTTATGAAACCAAATTTGACATATTTGTTTTAGCCGAATCGAAACGATTTACTATTGCACTAAAGTCGAATTGGCATGGGCTCCTATAAAAACTGCGGGCTTAGGGGAATTTCCTGTTCCCCTTCTCTCCTCAGGACTGGTGATTAGACGTGAAGAATGACTATCTATGGCGAGAGGTTGCTGGGAGCATTAGAAAGAACTATACTTCGCAGATCTGTAATCCAATATGAGTGGACGACGTCACTTTGTTTGTGTAACGAAGACGCACAAAATTCAATAAAATCAAAGTTGGAACATTGATAAAGGAATTTTGGAAATTACTTCTATTTGCCATTGCTTGCTAAGAGGTGACGCCGTGTAGAAATTACCGTAAAATTTCTATTCTCTTTCAAAGGAAAATGCTGTTTGTGTATATTTTCTTCAATTAATGAATTTATTTGTAATTATAACTTAATTAATTTACAACATTTTATGTAATTTGTTTTCTCTTTTACTATAGCAATTTGATATATAAAATTAAATTATTAAAATTGGTGACTGAAATATGTAATAATAATATTTTTGTTTTACATATGTAATTTAAAGTTAATTATTAAAGTTCATTTTGTACTCTCAGCCAATCAATTCTAAAAAATAAAAATTGCAATAAAAAAAAAAATAGTCTCTTATGGATTTAAAATAAAACATTGTATATGAAAAACATTAAATGTTCGTCAACACTACTGCAACATTAGTGTAATAATTACAATTATTCAAAATTTTAATTTTTATATGGTACAATAATTTAATTTAAAACTTTTCAAATAAATAAGCGCTTTCTTTGGAAGAATTATACATACTATGTAATCATTTGGATTTTCATAACTTTTATTTATTTATCCATTTACTTATGTTTTCAATTTAAGGTACTTAAATGATATATACTTACAACTATGTTATATTTTAATATATATATACCATTTTTAGATTTACTTTAAAAAATTAATTACTAACATAAATAAATTGCTTTCAATTTGTATAACAAAATTATAGGAAAGTACAAAAGTTGAGCATTTTTTATTTTGTTTTCGGTTTTGTTTTATAAATTTTCTGCTTTTTGAATTTGATGTTTTGCATAGAAACAATTGGAAGGACGGTAAACAAATATTTCATATTTTTTAGTTTATCAGATAACAATGGAATTCTCTAATATTTTTCACTATTATATTTTTTCACTATAATTATAGAATTTACTTTATACCCTGATATTTTTATGTATTTTTGTTATCTGTTCACTGTTTGATTATTATTCACATTAATATGCTTAATTGGTTTTTTTTTCGTTTTTTCTTAAGGATTAATTATTTTCTTCCTTTATAACGTATAATTTTTAGAACTAGGTAAATACCTAAATTATTTACAATGCATTATTTATTTACTTATACATAAATATATGTATAAATTTCTTCTCTGCATGACATTAAATTTATTCCATTATTTATTTGTCATATTTTCTTGTTAATATTACATTTAAATTTTGTTTTAAAGAATCTGCATTAAAATTTTTTCTTTTGGGGCTCGTATTTATTTATTTTTTTTTTTTTTGGAAAATAAGATAGATTTTTAATATCGTTCATTCTAAAATACATAATTGAAACTAAAATGAGAAAATTTATGAAAAAAACACTGAATTAGGAATGGAAATGGGAAATCGTTTAGTATAGAAAGTAACTCATTTCTCATTTCATTTCATTTATCTTTAATTTTTTTAAAAATAAATCTTTTTTGGTTCCACCTAATTTGAAAAATTGTGTATGGATTATCCACGATCTCTGGTATTAATTCCTTCTAGTGTAGTAAATGTCAATAGTCTTCCAATATGGCAAATCTTTCTTGTAATAAACAATACTCATATAGAAATTATTTGCACTGATCGATTCACTGCTGATCAGAAGCTTACAAGATGGCAAGAGCATCTCTCTTAGCAAAGAAATTCAAAAATCGAATGGTGCGAATAATTTCCGTTACGTAGCTTTGCAAATTATAGTAGTTTAATCAATTTTGAACAAATATTGTTCCTAATTTCATTTGTTAATTTACATAAAAAGAAAATCTTTTGTTATTTTCCGAAAAAAAAATCAAAATTTTAATTGCATTTCTTTGTTTGTTATTACTTAAGTTTAACTTAAACCTAACTTTATAGTTGTTGTTTTTAAATACCTATTTGAAATTTACTAGAAATAAAATATGTTGTTTGGAATAATTTCCATTATAGTATTTCTTTCTAATTTTTGTTTGTTTGTTTTACTTTTTTTTTATTGTATTTTAAGATATGCTAATCCGTCGTTGGTTCAATTTGAGTTCTTTTTGTGTTGGGATGAATGATATGTCTTTACTGCATATAATAAATGATTAAAGTAAAAAAACAAAAGTGAAGTGCGTCGAATTAATTGAAAATAAGAATTATTTATTAGAATTAGTCATGATAAACCAAACCTGATTACCAAACCTGATCTGCGTTGCCAAACTTGGCTCTAGGTTCTATAGATTTCGCATTGCAATCTAAAAAAAGGTAGAAATTTAAATGCTTGTTGAGGACTCAAAAAACATTATTTATATTTGTAGTCGTAATCAATTTGCGATATTTTAAATTATAGAAAATATTGTATATTCTGAAATCCCTCATCGATCGAACATTTACCTTTGACTCAGTGATATTTTTGTTTCGAGACTTATTTCTCTTAAAACGGAATTTTAAATTGCACACCTTTAATTATTTTAGTGTGAATTAAGTTTTTTCCTTTTTAGAAATCTCTTCATTTTCTCATTCACTCTGTGGAAAAATTAGTTACATATTTATCATTAGAACAAAAATTTGTTGCGCTTTGTTAAGCTATAATAATATGAAGAAGTTGTACTTAGTTTGGAAATGGAATAGATCTGCTTTACTTCCACTTGGTGACAAAGCCCTGACTTCCGATGGCGATAAGCAAATATTTTTTGTTATGAACGCAACACAGTATATTTTTATAAGAAAATTCGGTTGAAATCTTAGGAATCGAAAATATTGTTAAGTTTCCAGCTCTTAAGAAATGTCAAAATTCTGTACAAAATTTTAGTAATATTGTTAATATTGTATTGAAACTACTGAAAATGTAACCTTGCATAACTGTTCTTAAAAAACAAATAGTTTTTCTTCCAAGAAAAAAGACAAATTTACAAGTATTATATTGTGAAATAAAAGCGATGTACATAAAGAATTGAAATAGGTTTATTTTAAAATTATTATCTATTTCAAATGGCCGCTTTGAGTCCAAGACTCTACTCAGGTTAGAAGTATTACGGAATTCAATTTAATTGCTTAATATATTTTCCTTCTTTCTTTTAATGACACAACATTAAGGGACTAGGCCGAGCTTTTCGCATTCACTCATGTTGTGCGTGTTATATTTTTACATGAATGGGAGGGGCCTAAAATGTTATGCCGAATCTAAACGGCAAAGTGAAAAGCTTATCACATGCAATTTTTACTCTTGTAGGTTTGCCATTGCCTGCCAAGAAGTGGTGTCGTGTTTATTTTTATTTTTATATACAAATATATTTTCGCTGTGGCGTAGTGGTAATGCGTTGGATTGCTACGCAGAGTGTCCGGGGTTCAAATCTCTGCACAGGCAAAATCAAAAAGTAGAAAAAAAACCTACAAGAGTAAAAATAGCTATGAAAAGCTTTTCACTTCGCCGTTCGAGTTCGGCATTAAACTGTAGGTTCCTTCCATTCATGTACAAATATAACACGCACAACATGAGTGGATGCGAAAAGCTTGGCCTAGGCCCTCCATGGGCTGTTGTGCCATTAAAAGTAAAGTAAAGTAAATATATTTTTTTAAGATACCCTGTGCCGAGACTTGAACCCTGGACACTGTGTAGCAGGCCAGTGCACTACCAAATACGCCACGGCGACTACTGGCTTTCGGGACTACACCGATTTAAGTACGGGATATACCCCTTTTTACACGCTCTTCCCCTCTCTTTTGTAAAGTATTTGATATGCATAAATTCTTTTAAAAATTACCATTGACGGTAAATGGCTTGAAATAATGAAATACTGTGGGATAGAAACAGAGAGGGATGTAAAGTTGGTGTGAAAACGAAAAATATTAAACTCTTCATCAAGGATCAAACCATTTCATCTAGAACCTGAACTCTAATAGAAGGTAGTCTATATTTGTGTATGAGAAATTAATCTCAAAGAATCAATCATTCATCGTCGAGGAAAATATGGTGATGTAATTTAACGCAGATGATTTCTAAGGAACTTGCAAAAATTACCTAAATTCCGGGGCAGTTGTTAACCCTAGTTAAAATGATTGTGAGCATATTCCAGTTGAGGAAATTACGCACAAAATGGATTCAAATAAAGCATAATAATCGCTTAGTCCGAATTTACATTGGCAATAAAAATTGTCGCAATTCCAAACGATTCTCTTATTAAGTTGCCATTAACGTTTACAATGTCAATTCATGAATGCAACTTTTTAGATCAATACGTACAAAACAGAACAGAACAGAAGCAAGACTGTCTTCCCTCTTTGTTTCTCCTCTCTCCCATACAAAGACATGAATTGCGCCAATTTCGATTGCCAATGTAAATTGTGACTAAGGCTGTGTTCTAACTGAATCTGATGCGACCGATGCAAATGTTTGTGTATTGCACAAAAACATCGTGTCGCCCTAGTGTCCTCATTGGATACGATGTGACTTGGCGGCCTGGAAATCATATGCGATGAGAGAGTGTAATGCGAAGTCGTCACAGTTTTTTCTTAAAAACATGTCGTATACGACATTCGTACACGAAAATCGCTCGCATCCGTTTCAATTCAAACATAGCGTTATGGTGGCGTTACATGCCACCGGTGAACATAAATTTTACATAACTTCTGTAAAAAATTATTTATTTTATAGTTGCATAAGTAGCAACAAAAAAAGCACAGAAAAGTTGAAAGTAGTTTAACTTGTCGCGTTCCACGATTTCTGCGTGTTGCCGCTTTCTGTCGTGTAACTCACTTCACGCACAGAACGCTCATAAAACGTTGATGTGTGGTATTTACTTAACTCCATCTTTAGTAATTCAATAGAAATTATTTTAATATTTTGTGATGAAGAAATAAAGTTGTAGTATTTATTGCTTATGTTCCACTTTTGATAGATTGTACTTCGTGGAATATCATAAGTAACTTGGTTACTGCGACAGATATTGAAGGCATTAGGATGTCACCAAGACTATAGTGGAGCTTTGCCAAATGCTCTCTATTGGAAATGAAGTCAGATATATACTTATTTCAAATTAATTGATTTTCGAAGCAATTAACATGCAAACAGATTACTCACTTTTGTATTGTTGGTAATATAAAATTTGATCAATTGAAACTTATTTCTAAATTAATCAATTAATTTAAAATAAACATTAAAAGAATATTTTTAATCTGACAAAATACATAAGAGATAAAAAACGATTTTAATGAAAATAAATAAATTTTCTGTAGTGGGCATGTGATCCTGATCACTGTGGCCATTGTGTTATCTTCATATATCATAGCTTTGATCTGAGTCTATTTTTTGTTCGGTGGCTTATTTCTCTTTGGAGCTTAATGGTTATTTAGTTGGTGTAAATAGACAAAGTAATATTTAATATGTGAGACAAAGTAATATTGAGTGACGCAATAATTAAATTGGATTGGGAAGGATTCTTGCTTTTTAGGTTTAACATTTATCAGACCACTGAATGTTTCACTTATGTAATTAGGCAGCACTTTTGATTTCTTGAAATTAAATGATGCATAAATCAAAGCAAAAGTTATTAAGTATTTTAAAAGCGAAAGTACAATATTATAAACATGAATTATTCTTTATAACTAAGTAAGTAAAAGAAGCACGCGGCTGTATGTATGGAATTTTTGTTTGTATGCATGCAGATGTTTTTACTTACAAATGTTTAATTACATATTATTATGTAAATTTACTTTTGGGTATTTAATAAACAAAATTAATTATACCTATATAAGTATTTTTGTTGTTGTTGTTGTGGTACTTATTAGTGCATGTACCACTCAGTAACTTACCTTCTTACCTTGGCACAATAAAAATATTTATAAAATATTTTACGGCTTAACTTTTAAGTATATTACAATTTATGTGTTTTGCAATTCTTCTTGTATCTATTTTTAATTTATTTTATTTGCTACAAAATTAATTATGTTATTTGATTTTCAATTTCCTATTGTAATTATGTAGAATAAGTCGTCTTGCTGCTGTTGCTGCTGCTCCTGCTGCTGATGCTACAGTTTTTATATCGCTTGGATATTTTTTGTTTGTTTATTGCAATTATAAACTATTATTATTATAATTTTTGGTGTTGCTGCTGTTGATTTTAATCACACCATGTGCACAATTTTCTTAAATGCCTTCCGAAATTCTGGGTTGAATATCGTATAAATGATTGGATTCACGAAACTGTTAACATAACCAAGCCAAGTCGTGATAATGTAGACCTCTAATGTTGGCCTGCAGTCCACTTCGTATTTTGCACACAATGCATCCATAATGTTGCAGCTGAAGAATGGTGCCCAGCAGAATAGGAAGACGCCTAAAGTGGTTGATGAAAATTGCACAAGAAAAACAAAGTTTGAATATTAATAGTTCTGAAGAACTGAAGATGGGAGAGTTGGAGTTCTTCAGTGGTTGATAGGCGATATTTAGGAATAATCGATATCCAGTTACGCCTTATAACTTTTTGTTATTGAGTATAATTAGATATGGATATCAAAATTTGTCAATAACTCAAATTACGTGATTGAAGCACAGATATTTATAAAAAAGGTAAAGAAGGATAAAGGTCTAATTATAGAAACTTAACGTAACTTAACATAACAAAACAGCGCATAACAAAACTTAATGCTGATAATACATTGAAACATAGAATAGCAGCATGTTTCGTAACTAAATAAAACAAAAAAGTATGGAAGAAGATTTGCTTTTGAGTCTACATTTTTTAAATCTATGTAGAATATATTTATCAATTAAAATAAACATTACATATCAAATTACTTACTTTTCGCCTCAATAAACAAACACAAATAAAAAGAAATCAATTAATTTTGTGAAATGTCACTTAACAATTAGCATAGAAATCAAAATTCAATAGACTTCTATGTTACGATAATTTTTTGTAAGCTTCTATAATCAGAAATATACAAAATGTATGCAAGAGAATTCTACGTGACACTTCTCTATTCGTCTCTAAATTTCTATAATTAGGTCTTTAGCTGAGCATTTTATACCACGCAACAGTTCTGTGACGTCAAGGAATAACAGGTAAAGTCGAGTTAAGATTGAGTTGAGATATAATTATTCAATATATTTCTTATTATAGCAAAGTGGTGCGCGTTTTTAAATAATTTTTGGAATTATATATACTTCTCTTCTATATAGTTTTAAGAACAGCCTTTAACCTGAAAAGAGAGTCTTGCTATAGATACTATAAATTTCCCTATAAGCACTTAAACTCACTCGACAAGAAAATACACTTTAGCTGCTGTTATTCCTTAATGCCACAGAGTTAAAACCTTTTTTAAGTCGATTCTTTTTCAAATATGGACAAAATTACCAGATTTTGGTACTGGAGGACTATTATAAATTGCATTTCGGGCTTTAAAATTGTGCAATATATAATATTTTCGGTTATGAAAACCATGTGTCTGTATGAAAGTAATCACGATCTAATTCATTTCATGGTTCCGTTAAGCTAATTGGGTTACCCAGGAATTGGTCTAGGCAGAAATGAAATACTTGATTATTCAAACCATTTGGACTTTGTCAAATAAGCCGGCTAATCCCCGGTCAGTTATTTTTACAAATACTGAAGGCTGAACATCAGCAGAGACAGTGAGAGCTTTGAGAGCGCATCAAATCTAAGCGCATCTAAGCTTAAAATCTTATATAGTTTTAACTTTATGATAACGGGTTGCCGGTGGTATTCCTGGGGAATTTTTAGCTTTATCATTTTCTCATTTTTCCTTGAAACTCAAATAAGGTGTACATTGAGTTTATGCCGACACTCAATAAACCAATAGGAGGTGCTTTCTAGGGATTTGATAGCAGATTGGATGTGAACAAAAAAATAAAACCTACTAACCAGTATAGCCTGAAAGACGCTACAGTGATTAAGAAGACAAAAGAATAAGCTTAGTCCTAATTTCTCATAAAATACCGCACCTTACACTTCCATCCTTCTGCTTGGACGGACTCTTAATCACATCTTGTCTCAAATGGATGGAAGTTATGAAGTGATTGTTTATGAGGAGGTTGTATGAGTATGTGGCAAATGGCTGTTGCCTGATAGCTGAGTGAGCGACGATCTGTTTCCCAAAAATGTCTTCAGGGTTTAAGAAGAGAATGGGGGTTTTCCTTAGGCACCAGTAACCAACAAGTATACCGTTTTTTAAACCTTGTGTACCTAATAATTTTTTGGATTTATTTTAGAGCTGTCTACCGGTTGTTTGAAAATTAGATGGCCGCGAAGTATCTCCAATGAAGAACTATGGAGTAGCACAAGTCAAGCAATGGCAGTAGAGGTAATCAAAAGACGAAAATGGCGATGGGTTGGCCATTCTCTCCATAAGAATACTAACAGTATTGCAGCCCAGCTCTTCGCTGGAACACCGTAGGCTCTCGCCGTCCTGGTACCCCAGCAAAAACCTGTCGCAGAATTGTTGACACAGAGTTAGACTCTGCTAAATATAATTGGAATGATATATGCCGTGAAGCACTAAACCGAGTCAGACTTAGATCAAACCATTGCATCATAGTATAGAATTGAAGTTATGACAACTGTGTAAAGCGAGTATACAATTTGAAGTTTCATACCGAAATTTTCGCAACGTGCTTTCTTACCTCAAATAAGACCCACAGCGATCTTCAAAATCTTAAATGTAGGGTTAGTTTATTTTCCTATCTAGGACAAGTCCCAGATACATATATTGCCTGCCCCGTTAACTTTAAAGTGAGTTTCCATAAGAACCGGAATAGATTCAGATATTATGATTTTTAGCAAACAAGATCTGTTCGGTTTCAGACACAAGCAAAATTTGGTCGGAATTGTACAGGCTTCAATTAAAGCTTCCGAAACTTTGCCTGGAAGTTTTCCTTACTGAGATGTACTTCTTGCTAAAGTCGGCTAATTTCCTCGAACAAGTGGATACACTACATGTTAATGAATTGTTAAAACTATAAATAATTGACCTCGTTAACCGCCGTTAACCAAAAAGTTAACTTCGTTAACGTAATTTCGTTAATTATAAAAAATGTAAAGAAATTAAAGTTTCTTAACATTGAAAAAATTAATAGAAGCATCGCTATTGCTGCTCGTGCTACACGAAATATCTGCCTCGTTCATAATAGAGACTAGGAATTTACGCCCCACAAATTTCTTTATCTTACCGACCTTGGCAATATTGTACTTCTCTCTCTAATCACATGAGCCCCGAAGCTTGGGATGGAAAGCAGAAGATAGCTGACATTCCAAGTTATAGTTAACGGTCTTAAGTTAACGAAAGTTAATCAAAAAGTTAATGGTTCTCGAAATTAACGTAAATTTTAAGAGTTAACCAGAAATTTAATGACGTTATTCAACGATTAACGGACTAGCGGTTTCCTGCCCAGCTCTGATTATTACTTGTGGTCGAAATACCAGACTTCTCTATGTAAATATTTTTGCATTTTCCAACTCCTTTTTCAAAGAGCAACTTATTGAGCACGTCTCAAGTAGTTTACGCAAGAAAAGTTTACAACTGCAAATTATATGAAGTAACGAAAATCTTCTCCACACCGCTCACAATCTATTACCGTTACAGAACTCACTGCAGATTCAGTAGATTCATGAGCTAATGAAGCACAATCAAAGATTCACCATTACATCTTTTTCAAAATTATTTTAAATTAGCATTTAAATTTCTTGCGAAAGTCATAAAACTTTAGCGACTTCACAACAACAGTTTGGTGTGTGTATGTGTACGAGTGCGTGTGTGAGTGAGTGTGCAGCTTTTTGAAATTAGATTTTGCCAAAGGCAGTTGCTGAGTTATTAAAATCTTTTAATATTATTTAAGTAACTTAAACACGGCATATAATTTTTATTGTATTCAGTTGAAAAGTTTCTTGCGTTTCTTTTCATTTTTCGCTTTTCACTTTGTTCGCTACAACAAAACACACTTACCCAACACGATGGCGAGGGTTTTCGTGGCCTTACGCTCCTTTTTTGCTGATGATTTTTCGCGTTTCTTTTTGGACGCTTTGTGTACCTTATAAATTGTGAATCTGCCGCTGCAATTTGCATGCGATGAAAGTTGTCGACGATGTTGATGGCGTCGGCATAAAAAACAAATGCAAATAGAATCAGAAAGAAGATAAAAAATAAACGATGAAAGGGAGAAAGAAAAAAAGAAGAAAAAAACGACAATAAATTTATGCAAGAAGGTGTTAATATCTCAATCCTTTAGAAACCTTTAATTATAGTCAGGTCCTTCTCACCATCATCATTATCACTGCCGCGACCATCATGGCGACTGCGATGAAGGCAACGGTGACAACGACGACGACGGCGGCGACGGAGGTGATGACTATTTACAGGCGGAACTTACCTGGACGCTTGTGAGTTTTTCTTATCCTTGCGCGAGGAAGCTTTCGATGTTGCCGATATGGTGGAGTCGTTGCGTGCGAGTGACATAGCCTCTTGAACACCGTGCCGCACAAAGGACTTCATGGCACCACTGCGTGTGGCAGCAGTTTGCACAAAAAAGAAGAATAGAACAAAAGAAAAACGACGATGAGAAAATGCAAAAATGGAAACTTAATCGACAATAAATTTCGTAAAGTGTCAAGGTGTGCGCCCGCGAAGGAAAATTATGCGAAATTTGTAAAGTCAGTTGCCAGTTTGTTGCAGTTGTATGTACGAACTAAATTTCGTTTAGTGGCGTAACTTCGTCGCATGTTGTGCGAGGTCAGTAACTTTACCTGAGGGCGGGCTCCCGTTTGGGTGAACATTCCACAGTGTTGCGTCGACTGCTTGACCGTTTCAGCGTCGTCCCGCTGGCTATCGGACTGTCGGGTGGCGATGAGT
Source organism: Palloptera scutellata (assembly GCA_958295655.1). Lineage (NCBI taxonomy): Eukaryota > Metazoa > Arthropoda > Insecta > Diptera > Pallopteridae > Palloptera > Palloptera scutellata. Next base: position 84,620,596 of record OY282449.1, on the reverse strand, counting down.
CAGCTGCGCCTGTAAGGACATCGTCAACGTTTGATGGTGCATAACCAGAATCATGATTACCATTTGGGTCTGCTACGACCAGCTGCGGTTGAGTGGTGATCTGTGCTACAACACTGCTTGAGTAAAGCAAGCGGCGGACGTCGAACATTATGTGACACATGGCATGGTTGAGGTTGAAGTGCGATAAACAGTGAAAAAAGTCGATACAAAAAGAGAAGGAGAGAGATAAAAAGGGAGAAAAGGAGATTATATCTTATTTTTTCTTTTAATGGGGAAAGGTGTTAAACGACGATAAAATTAACTTCAATTAATTAGCAAATACTGTGCGAGAAATTGGCGTCGTGCCATGCATTTTGCTGTAAAATTAGTGCGGGAATTTGCTTGATAATTGTCGATATTATCGACAGGGAACGATATCGTTAACTACATATATACAATTGTAGCGACTTAACAATAATTGTCCATAGTTCCAAGATATCTCTCCAGTTCTGAAAAGTACTAAATTGACACCGACATTGCACATTTAATGGAATTATTCATGCGTTATTGAGCATAGAAATTCGAAATTTGTGACTGGTATCAGGGATGCCAACCCAAATTTTCAAATTCTCCGAACTGAAGCGAAAAATTCTCCAATTTCTATTCGAATTCCTCGACCCACTTCTAATTATTCCCCAAACTTAATAAAATTACTATTTATTATGTTTAAAAATAAGAAATTACATCTTGCGGTAAATTTTAACTACATCCCTCCGGCATAAGTTTTTGCATATGGAATGGGATTACCTTCTATTTGAGTTATTGATGGTGGAAATCGCATAACGCATTCATATTTTAATATTTTTTTAATCAATGAAAAATGCACTGTTGTAGTAAAAATGGCCTAATTTGGCCAACCAAAATAATTCCAACTATGTTACTGGGTATGTATCCTTTCCATTTCAAACGGGGAACTCCCCTCGAGTTATCATCCCTGTATGGTAATGAATATTCCACTTGGGTTGTAATTAAAAGATTTCGCTTAAGCTAAATGTTCGTAGTGTTCGATGACTACGCTCGGTACAGACTTAAAAACAAATGGTAAAATGACTATATGGTAAAAAACTTTATCTTCTGACGTCCGGATTCGGTATTTTGACCTGCACGAGCTGTTGTACCATTAAAAGAAGAAGGAGCAAGTTTATGTAAGCTTTTTCCTTGTAAATATTTTAATTTTGTGGATGAAATTCCTTCTAGTTAATTATTGATAATTGTCGATTATTTTCGACCACGTTCAATAGGCTCGAGCTTAGATTTACCAAGTATAATGTTGTAGTTGTCATAAGCAGTGGCGGAAAGACACTAAAATGGAAACAAACAAGCCTTACATCGTCATGGATGTAACTTTAAAAGACGCTTAAGGAAAACAAAAAATTTTCCTCAATATTTAAATTTTCTTTTCTCTGGAAAAATATTATATAAGAAAATTCTTAGAACTATACACTTTTAAAGAATGTTAGTCAAATTTTTGAACTAAGTTAAGCGATTTCTTTACTTTACTTTTACTTTTAATGGTACAACAGCCCATTGAGCGCCTGGGCCGAGCTTTTCGCATCCACTCATGTTGTGCGTGATATATTTTTGTACATGAATGGAAGGGACATACAGTTTAATGCCGAATCCGAACGGTGAAGTGACAAGCTTTTCATAGCAATTTTTACTCTAGTAGGTTTGCCATTGCCTGCCAAGAGGTGGTGCCGTGTAGAAAAATTATTTTTTCTATTTTTTTTTTATTTTGCCTGTGTCGAGATTCGAACCCCGGACACTCTGCTTAGCAGTCCAACGCACTACCACTACGCCACAGCGACCACTTAAGCGAATTCACCTGACGTTAATATTTCAGTTTCCAATGCAATCAAAATCATTAGAACATTCTTTTCGGTTTTGAAAATTCTAAATTCGAGAAAAGAAAACTTAGAAAAACGAATACCGTATTCACCTGATATGGCTCCGACTGACTTTTTTCTCTTTCCAAAACTCAAATTACCACTTCGAAGCTCTCGCTTTCAGTCGATAGAAGACATAAAAGAGAGTTTGAAAAATATTTGGATGATTGGATTATTGGTTGGCATAAGAGTATATGCCTACTTTGAAGCCGATACAATAAATGTGAATGAATACTAAATTTTTTGTGTTTTATTGACCAACTCCCGGTACATTTTTTTTTACTGAATTTGGGTGCATAATTTCACTTCGGAACTAAAGCTAAATCTTGCACAGTCGTTGAGAAGTATACCAAATTATTACAGAGTTGCCATCTTGAGTTGCATCTCATCTATTTTCTTCCACATACGAACATAAATTTACATTTAACTTACTTGCCGGTCTCCTCCACAACCGTTGCGAGCATAAATTCTGTAGATTTGTCATTTACGATAACATGACAATCGTCAATATCAGGCGAAATGGCGTTTTCGTCCTCCTCCTCATTCGACCCGGATCCGGTATTTGTCGCCGGCTCATCAGGAATAATGCGAACTGCATGCCTACTGCTATCCAATGCTGTTTCCGCTAATCTTCTTGTTTGCGCAATGTTCTCAATGACACTTCCGCCTGTCAATTCCGACAGATGAGGTTTCCGCGCCGCACGTTGCTTTCGAGCACGATTCCGCAACGCCTAAATCCAACACAATAGCAAACGGGCAACAACAAAAAAAAAGAAACAACTTTCAGTTTAATGCGCGTAGAGTAGACTTATTTTTGCTAAATAATTAATAAGATTCGACACTGTGTATGTAGATATTTACGTGTGTGTGTGAGTGTCTGTCTGAGGTTGTTTGTGTTTAGATGCATTCATATTTAATTTAATTTAATATATTGCTTTTTACTGCACCTTACCTTAAATATGTGCCAATAGAGATAAACCATTACCATGCATGGTATATAAAAGCTAAGGAACGATGAGTATAAAATGAAATCCGTATTGTAGAATACACACAAGTTGGGATCACGATCTGGGGTGTTATTTAGTCCTAAGATAATAGGTGTACCAATGGCAGCCGATATCACCCAAACCAACACAATCATGAGGCAAAGGCGCGTGTTGCTTTTGTGCTTGGAGTAGTATATTGGATGTGTCACAGCGATGTATCTGCAAGATATTTGTAAAAAGATCTGGTGAATACCCTACGTCCACGTCTGCTTATAAAGCTCTATAAATGCATTAGTTGTGATTGATCCATTCTCAGATCAAACCAAAAGGTTTAAATATTTTAGAATAAAAATTATTTTATTATATTGTGTCTATATGTAGGCTCTTACTCCTATCCCAGCTCTTACTAAGTATTTCCAGACTATTCATCCATTAAAATCCAAATCAAATATGTAAAATGGAAAATTTCAACTAAATAGGAGAACTAATCTGCAGATTCTAAAATTAACTAATTCAAGTTTTAAAGAATTAGGCTGAAAGTTTGTAGCTCAATGCAACCCATGTATTATTATATTTTACAGAGTTGCATTATTGGTAGAAATTTGCTTTTTTTTTGTTTATAATAATTACAAGCGACTACAATATAAGCAGAAACGAAATTCAGAGAAAAACAAATTTTAACAATGCCACTAAACACAATATGAACATCGGAAAAACAAAACAAAATAAAATTCTTATTAAATTAATATGAAAAAAAAAACGATGAAAGAAAACTGAAGTGTTCATTGTTTTTGTTCTTTCGCATAAGAAAATAAAAACAGAAAACAAAATTAAGAAAACAAAATGAAATTAAAAAAATACTTTTTATTTACAATTGTAATATTTTCTAAAATTTTAATTAAAATTTGATTGATTACTACGTTTAGCTGCAGGAAAGTTGCGTATAATTTTTCAAATAAATTCCTGCTTGACATACAAAGCGCTTGTACAGGGTGTTTTTTTTAGAAGTGTGGTTTTAAATAAGTAATAAAACGCATATAATTTAATGTTATGACCAAGAATTTAGCTTTATTGTAAAGATAAGGATTTGCCATTATGTTTTAAAAACGATTTCGGGCAAGTGGACTGGTTCGCATAAATTCCAGCCGAGAGGTCCAATTTGCGACCACTTTTTGCAGCAATTGGGGCCGCATACCAGTAATAACGCGCCGAATATTCTCTTCCAAAGCGTCAATCGTCTCCGGCTTATCTGCGTAGACTAGCGGCTTCACATAACCCCACAAAAAATAGTCCAGCGGTGTTAAATCGCACGATCTTGGAGGCCACGCCACAGGTCCACGACGCGAGATAATGCGCTCACAAAAAAATTCCTTCAATAAATTGATTATCTCGTTGGCTGTATGGTATGTAGCGCCGTCTTGTTGGAACCAAAGGTCGTCCACATCAACATCCTCCAATTCAGGCACGAAAAAGTCATTAATCATGGCTCTATAGCGTACCCCATTGACTCTAACCGGCTTCAACTTTGAAGAAATGTGGACCAATGTTTCCCTCTGCGCGTAGAGCATTAATCATGGCTCTATAGCGTACCCCATTGACTCTAACCGGCTTCAACTTTGAAGAAATATGGACCAATGATTCCCTTTGCCCATAGAGCACACTAAAAAGTGACTTTTTGAGGATGTAACGACGTCTCAACAATGGCTTGTGGGTTATGATCACCCCAAATGCTACAATTTTGCTTATTAACGTACCCATTCAATCAAAAGTGAGCTTCATCGCTGAACAATATTTTCCTGTGAATTCACCGAACATACGACGCGCTTGATGGTCGTTCGGCTTCAATTCTTGCACGAGTTGGATTTTGTAAGATCGCAAACCAAGATCATTCCGCAAAATCTTCCATAAAGTGGATGGGCACAGCTCCAATTGTTGCGGGCGATGGCGGATGGAGTTATTCGGGTCTCCTTCGATACTCTGCTCCACAGCAGCTATAGCGTCTTCGGTGCGCACCGTACGGCATCTCTGATGATGCGCATTATCCACTAGAGTAAACGTGGTGCGAAACTGATCCATGGTTGCTCGAATTACTGACTCTGCTGGGCGAATATGTTGACCGAATATTGGAATATTGGATTCATTATTAAATGGCAAACCAAACTGAGCATAAATCAAGTGACAGCTGTCAATAACACCAACTCCGAAAAAAGTATTGCCAGATTGAAAACCACACTTCTAAAAAAAACACCCTTTACGATTGTATAGTTCCGCGCCGCTCAGTGTCAACCCAGCTCCGCTCCGTTCGTATTGTATTTTAGTATCTAATATCCTGCCTTACGTCTTTCCTGTGCTCCTTTCAGAGCTGCGCTGATTTCCACATTTGCATGATGCCTTTTAGTGACAAGTATAATGTGGATAAAAATTTAATTTGTACTAAGTACCAAAGAACAAAGAAAATTCTTACATTTCATTATTTTCCCTTTTCCTTTTTTTTGAGACACTAAACAATCAAACTCAGAACTAATGAAATGTGACATAAAGTAAATTAAAAAGTGTCGGTAATGCGAAAAAATGTATGAAATCGGTGCAAAACGACACAAGCTATTAAAATTAATCAAAAGTAATTGCAGGGTGGATCATTTATAATTTGGAATTTGATTTTGGTGTTATTTACTGAAATAACAAATAATTTACAATTTCGATGCGGGTTTTATTATTCGAAAGTAGAATCCTTTCGGTTAATTGTGGAATACTATTTTATTCAAACGACTTCTTTGGCTGGCCTTGAAGTAGCCCATATTTGGAACCCAATTCTTCAGTACATTCTCGACTGTATGGAAATGTTCTTGACCGATTGCTGCACCAATTTCTTCCTTAAGAGCCTCAATCATTGCTGGATGGTCAGCGTTACACGTATCTTTAACGGTTCCCCACAAATTATACTCCAACGGAGTCAAATCGCTGCACATCACCAAAACAGTTAATAATGCCATTTTTAAACTTTCCTCGCAAAAGATCGATTGTTGCACGACTTGTATGCCACGGCGAGCCATCCTGTTGGAAATTTTGGCTCAACGTTGTTCAAGCGTATATCGACCCATTTCGTTAACCACAAATATAAATCTTATTTTCTGTCATAATACGAATAAAACTATAGTTGCCACACTCAAAATAACCAGTAGTTCAAATTCTAAATTTTAGTTGGACCACCCTTTATAAGGTACTACAATAATAAACACTTTTACTAATGTAAAACATATGAATTGCGTTTGTATGCCCAGTATGATACTTATAAGAAAATAAGGCATAAATTTAGGGACTAGGTTTCCCAACTACAAAACTTTGGTTTGCGGGACTGCGCTGACAAAACAAAAAAATGGAACAAGACGAAGAACTTATTGTATGCTAGATAATTTCTAGGAATTGATGGAATTTGATAGCAAGTGTACTATTTGAAACTCCTAGAACTTTGATATCTAGTGCAAATTTCTTCGTTAAACATTTTTTACTTTTACTCTCCCTCAGAATCTTTTTAGGAATTTTCAAAAAGGATAAATTGCTCGGAATAATGACATTCTCTCTTTGGGAAACATGTTTAGTCTATTCTGTCAAAACCCCAAAAAGTTGGCTTCAGAAGGCAATGTGTCTCTACATACGAGATTTACGACTTCTATTTTCAATTCTATAAACATACTCTTTAACTAAGAACTCTTTTAGTTCAAGAACCAGAAATACTAGAAATGTGGGTAGCAAAAATGTATCAATCTTACTAAAAGAAAGGATGGAATCTCGTATGTGAAGACAATTTGTTTTTCCAAAGTCCACAGATACTATGAGTATATGGAGAAATTGATCAAAGAAAAGATGGAGAAATTGTTCCAATAAAAAATTAAAAAAAAAAAGTTATATTTTGAATAAATATCTTCGTATTTTGTTTGTAATGTCAGAATTTTAATGTTCTGCTTATACTCTCTACGGGATAAACAAATATTAACTAAATTTCACGATATCACGCAAAATCCGGTACAGTTGGAAACCCCAGTAGGGACCGTAAACACTGCAAGCAATACCAAAATATGTAAATTTTCTAATTATTTTGTGATATAAATTTTTAAATCTACAATAATAATACATTCGAGCAGTATTTTTGGAAGAGTGTAAGCCTGGTGCAGTACTGAAAGAGGATCTTGTTCTAAATATTTATGGTGAAGCAAGTTATGGTTTCTTTAAACCAGGACGTTAAACTTTACTTTCCTTTTTTATAGTAAAGTAAAGTAAAAGTATTGTGTTTTGCATCATAATTTTATAAGTACCTCCTTTAGTTACTTTCATATTTAGAGAGTTTTGGTAAATTGCACATACTTACAAAAAAATTCTCAGTGCATTGTGCATTATATGTATGTAGAAAATTGGAATTTTTGTTTGTTTTTTAATTGACTTAACACCAGCGGGAATAGGTACAACAATAGGTAATTTTTAGGGTTTTTAATAACTATACAATAGCTTTTTCAAATTGTGTGATGATTCGAAAATTTAACTTATATACCATATATAGTAAAAAGTTGTCACTTTCGATTTAATTAAAAGTAAAGAGCTAAAAGAGCTTAAACTTTATATCATACAATATTTAATTTTTGTCCTCTGACATTTGGTTTCAACAGTTTTGAAATTTTCAAATACATACGGTACATAGTTTACTAGTAATTTGTGACTTACCTATCTACTGATATCGCTACTAAATTAAGAATTGATGAACTGGAGCATATCACATCCATGGCTATATAGAAATCACAAAAAACATTAGGCAAAGTCCAATGGCCGATGTTATACTGCAAATAAAAATACGTTGAGTTAAATCTAAAATGGCAATACATAGTAAATAATATAATATTATATAAGAATGTCGACTAAAGATTGAAAAATCAATGCAAGTCATTGAATATTCTACTTCACTGGACTTTTTTTATTACTTATAAATGGTATATTTATTCCTCAAGCAGATTTCTTCAATTATTTTTACTAAGAAATTCATTCAAAAAGTATGATAAATTTCTTCTTCTTCACCAAATCATCATCTTATTTGCCTTCACCTGCATAATAATCGTTATGCTCCATTTTTATTAAATATAGTACATTAGGCATAAGCTAAAAAATATATTTGCTATAATAGGGTCAGTTACATAAAACTTTTGAAAAACCTTTTAATATGTCTTCATTTCTCCTTTAATTGCTACACTTAACAAAAAAAGTTTTTCTGAAGCACTTAAAATTGTTGTTTCGATATTCTGAGCTTCTTCAGACAGATAACTGACTGGCAACAAAGTTTGATATATTATCTCTGGCCTACGAATGAAATATTTATGAAGTGAATTGGCCAATCTACAAAATATTTTCCAGTACTTAAAACTATTTAGTTGGGAAACTTTCAACATCGATTTGATGCAACTAGAAACAACAAAAATGAATAATTGTGAGAATCTTTTCCATTTAATTTTCGTCGATTTTGGTAAAATTCGTGTATTTAAAAAAAGGCCATTGTTTGAGTTCCTGAAACAGAATTTCTGTTCTTCAACCATCAGCACAATTATCTCTTTTAATTATTTTTGCTTCGTTTTTTCTGATCGAACCCGTTTTCTGCAGTTTGTATATAGGAGATTGCTCTTAAAAAATGTAGTCCCTTGAAGTACATATGTTGATTAAAGAAGGAAGATGTACGGGCGAAAAAGGATTATGATTTGCCTCGGCGTTTAAGTTGGATGGTCTTAAAAAAATATTTTTTTTTGGTTTAGCAGCAATGGAAATCTCTATTTTCTCAAATATTAAATTGTGATACCAATCAATAGATCTTTCAGAGACTTTTCAAACGAGTCGTTATTTAGCAATATCAGATGAACAAATGTATTGTACATTGAAACCCATTACAAAATTGTACCTGAAGACATTTGGAAAAATCTGAGGTCATCCGGTGGGTTGGTAAGCGGAAGAACTTATGCAAAAACATTTTTTTTATCATTTCCTTAAAATTTTTAAATTTTGCATTGTTTCTCTTTTGTTGAACATAGTTAGGGTGTTGCAACAAAGTTTCTAGATTACTTCAAGTTAATATGGTGCTTTACGTAATGTAGGATAAAAAAATCCTCGTTCTCATAAAATATGAGAAACTCGCGCGTATCTGAAGGATTAAGTGTCAGTCATTTCTTCCAGTGCAGACTTCAACTGACTTGAATTTAATTTAAATACAAAGATTAATAATGAAAATAATATTGTAATAGATTATTCTTTCTTTTTCTGGCCATATGTATTATTGCTTAATAAAAGTGTCAAATTTCAAGTGAACAAGTGAAATTTATATGAATTTATATGGAATTGCACGTAGTCGTAGTCGCAATAAAGAAAGAAGAAAATCGTTTTCCGTGCCTGAAACTTTCTTTTATAAAATATATCACATAAATCAGAATGGTTTAAAATAAAGTTGTATCTGCAGGAACACTTAAAACAATCATTCGAATACAGAAATGTGTATATACGAGAATATGTATGTATATGTGTGTGTTCGTAAAAATGTATGTGTATATGAGCTTGTGTAAAGTTTCTTTGGCACATAATTCAACAATTTCTGAATTAAAACTATAAATTTAGCATATGCATGAGTATGCGACGGTACTGAGTAAGTAGCACTACGTGCATGATGAATAGTTGTTTGTATGTGTGTGTGTACGTACAAGTATGAAAGGGATAAAAGGAAGTTTGTAATGGTAAAGTAGTAGTTAAAGAAGCAAAAGTAAGTATGTTTTTCTATTTAGTTTCCCAATGTCACGTCATATACTGAATTGAGATTGAAAAGTCTCATAAAGAAATTCAATTAAATTTAATTAATTCGAAAACATTTGCAAAAATCTATTAAAAGTATTTAAGAAGCCATAACTAAATTTCTCTTCCTCAAATACTCATGTAATAAAATAACAAAAGCAACATGTGAATGTGTGCTTCTTGTATTTGTATGAGTGAGCAGTTTTACTAAAATATTTAATACACAAAAAAAAAAAAAATAAATTGGGATAGTTTAATGTAACAACACCCAATGCATACCATACATGCATTTTTATTAAGTGTTGTTAACTCAAGGAAATTTATAGTGAAAAAAATACTATAGCATAGTTTAGGGAACACATACATACTTACATTCGTGTGTGTTTCAGTTTGTAATCTCCTCTCTTGTTTTGCGTATTAAAGAAAATGAAGATTTATTGTAATTTTTGTGGTCATTTAAATAACTTTCTTAGTTTTAATTACGCAGCCACAGCCACACAGCTACAAGTGTCTATATGTATGTGTATGAATATATGATGTATATTTACGTCTAGTATTCAATTTGTCAGTTACTTTACAATTAAAATTTCTGTTTCGTAATACACACATATACACACACAATTCGGATTTGGAAAGGAGTTCGTTCACAAGCAATTAAAAGTTTATCAAAGAAAATAAATGTAAATACGGGTGTTAGTCGAAGAATTCCATTTAATTTTCTTTAATTTAAAATATGGAAAGGAATGCGAGTAATTTTTTATTTTATTTTACTATTTACTATTTCATTTGGATCACTGAGCTTGAGGTCAGCCGTTAAACCCCTAACAAATCAATAATCAAAAGAACATATGAACGAAAATATTTTCTCATGATGTGGTTAGCTAGAAAAGCGGTTAAATTTGACCGTCTTGGTGTTTGTATTCGAGTTAAGTGGTCACTATAGCGTAATGGTAGTGCGTTGGACTGTTACAGACAAAATCAAAAAATGAAAAAAAAACTCTTGGCAGGCAATGGCAAACCTACAACAGGAAAAATTGCCTATGAACAAATTTTCATTTCGCTGTTTGGATTCGGCATAAAACTGTAGGTCCTTTCATTCATGTACAAATATAACACGCAATTGATAAAAAAAAATTAAGTTGATTGTGGTAAAGGCATAACACTTGCCACAATGGCTACTTATCTCTTTATCGGTGTCCTCTGATTGCATTTTATATCTCATTCTCCCTCCTTCTTCCTTCCACCTATCAATCTTCCTCCCAATCAAAACAATGCTCTACATTCATAGGGGTACACCCTGTGTGTTGAATGTATGAAAAATAAAAAAAGTACAATATTTGAAAAGGGTTCTCTATTTTGTAGGTAATCTTTATTCTGTAGAAGCAGAAAAGGAAGAAATTAGTAGCAGGGTTTTTGTTAATGCTATACAAAATGCAGTTTTCAAAATTCCGTGGCTTACAGCTGTCAACAATTTAATAATCATGTACCTAGACATAATTTGTAGATTGTAGCTACTGTCGTTGTTGCAAGCAAAAACTTCATACTTCCAAAATAAATATTTATCATGGCTACACAATACAAGTGGGTGCCTATACAATACAATAGTCCTATAATTATAAAAGTAGATCTGTGAACAAATGTGACACGCACTACATGAACGCATGTGCAACTACTCACTTACTTAGCTAGCACTACAACCGATGATCGGTCCTGACCGCCTCTAAGTCTCCTCTCCTTTTTAAGTCGGAACACTATTTCGATTATTATCCAGTGGTTGTGTGGAAGGAATCGCTTTTCGTTTTGAAGATATTGACTACAGATGCAAAAAGTTGAACTTTAAAATCCCGATTGCAAAGGTCGGGCGCGGCTGAACTTTATATACCCTCCACACCCTCTGAAATAAAACACGTTTTTGCATTCACAGTTGGTTACATTTTTATTAGTTTTGCATTAAATTTTGGTTTTACACTTTACTTTTACTTTTAATGGCACAATAGTCCATGGAGGGCCTAGGTCGAGCTTTTCGCATCCATACATGTTGTGCGTGTTATATTTGTACATGAATGGAAGTGACCTACAGTTTAAAGCCGAATCCGAACGGCGAAGTGAAAAGCTTTTCATAGCAATTTTTACTCTTGTAGGTTTGCCATTGCCTGCCAAGAGGTGGTGACATGTAGAAAAATTATTTTTCTACTTTTTGATTTTGCCTGTGCCGAGATTCGAACCGCGGACACTCTGCGTAGCAGTCCAACGCACTACCACTACGCCACAGCGCCCACGAATGGTTTTACTCACTATGTATATAAAATTTTGTATGGGAAGTAGGTATGGTTATTGCACAATGATAATAATACGCATCTATTATTTTTGAAGTTATTTTAACTATGTATGGTACACCAAATTTGTTACCTTACATTTGCTTTACTAGTTCATTTGATATTTCACTATTATTGGAAGTAGGCGTGGCTTTTACACAAGGTTGTTTAAAAGACTATTTCAATGATGTGTGAATTTCCTTCAGTATCATTGTTTGTATATTTCACTTGTATGGGAGGTACCACGCCCCCTTCACCAAATTTGCTCATTTCAGAACTTAACTTCTTCCTGATAATATCAAATGTTTGTACTAAGTTTGGTTGAGATTGCTTAAGTTTTACTCGAATTATTTATCTTGTACAAAGACAGAGAGACAGATACATGGATACATCGACTCCCCAAAGCACGCTGATCATATATATATGTATATACACCTACGACTGATTATTTACATTACGAACAACCCGTTATATACCCCGTACACAGAGTGTAAGGTATACTTAGTATAAAAATAAATAGTTTATGGCAAGATTTTGCTCTTCATAACAGAATTCTTCACACTTTAATATCTAGGTAAAAGAACTGCTCTAGTTACCACATATTGATTTTGCTTTCAATTTCACTGCAAAACTTAACTCATTATTTTGGCAAGATTTGTACATACATCCAATAGATGGAAAAGGATTTTCCTGAAACTTAATATAAATTTTTAGTACTTATGTAAGTATCTTCTCTTCTTCTTCTTTTCGTTAACTGCTTTAAATTTAATTTTGTACACGAACCCATTCAAATTTTAATTTTCTCAGGTTTATTTTCTGGTTAACTTAGAGTCTGTGTGAAACTATAAAGAGCTACATCTTTCTTCCTTCTCTCTTTACTCTATTATTCAATGTGTATAATACAAACAAATCATTTGAATAAATTATAAATGGGAACTTGGTTTAGTTGACACATAATTTTTGGAACTTCCATAGAGATATTTTGTATCTGAGTATCTAAGCATAGAGTACCTACTGAGATACACACATACAATACTAAGTATTATAAATTAGAAGTATTTTTTAAATTGTATAAATGTTTATATGCGATTAAAAACACTTTAAACATTGAGCCGAACACACATTCACACAGGTGTTGGTTACTTTAACAGCAGCATCAAATGACTACAAAACTGCTACTCCCAAATGTCTGCGCTTAAAAGCTTTTACGTATCATTAATGTTGAGATTCGTAAAAATTCCAAGACTATTGATGTTATTATAAGATATTAGAAGGTAAATGTGTAACTTTTAGGTATATGTACTACTTATGTATGTACGTAGTATGTATGCGTGTGGGTGTGCATTGAGTTTAAGTATAAGTGAGAGTGATTTTATTTCATTGACTTCTTAAATCTTGCATGCATTGAAAATTTCAAATCGACTTTTGTGACTCCCCATCAAACACAATTTACACGTACGCACATTCAGTCGGAGAAGGAGCATACACAGTTCTCTAAGTAAGATGAAATGTTGTGCTAAATGTTCCCACCCAATGATAAGATGTCGATAAGATATTGCCACAAGGCACCACAGCTCAGATCAACTAACTAGACGGAGTATGTATGTGCTGTGATTTCTTGTCCTCCGCTGTCCGACTACGTCCATTTCTTGGAAATTCCTTTTAGACCCACGCTTACTCATTGTACATTTATTTTATAGACCCAGCAAAAAATATGTGAAAATAGAATTCATTCGAGCATTATCAACTAGTTTTATAACTCATTGTAAGTTTCTACTTCCAATGAAATTGACAAACAAGGATAAATGCCAAGAAAGGATTCCGGGAGTAGTTCAAATCTTGTCATACTAACTCCTAGTTGGCATTCCTTGTTTTTGAATGCATTCTTTTTGTTATGAAGTAGCTCTACAACTTTTACTGGGCATTTATTCGTGAGCATATATACATACATGCATACATACATACAATACATACGGTTATATGATATATATTGAATTATTTTATGCCTTTTATGTAACATACATTAAAATTCCTCATTTTATATTTCGGCCAGTTTTGCTTTATATTTAGGAAAATTCTTCTTTCGGCATCTTATGAGTAGCATTTGTTGATTGGTTGTTGTTGTTTTTGTTGTTTCTGTTATTTTTGCATTTATTGTTGTAAGTTAACCGCCCATACTATGTACAAAATGGGTGTGGAAAGCGGGCGAGTATTGTAGGAGGAAGTTTGAAATTGATTTGTTGGCATTGTGTACCGGAAATTCATGATGAGCGACTGTGTATAAGTGACTTTGAGTGTGCATGTATGTATTTATGTTTGTGTGTTTGTGTGTGTGTGTGTGTGTGTGTGCGTGTGTGCGTGTGAGGAAAGACGAAACGCCCTGTAACGCCCTTCCCAAATTTCAAAAGCCTTTTGACATTTTTCACATTTTCAAGTTTATTGGAATTTTATTTCAACATTTCAACTTTAATATAAGAATAAAATGCAAGAATGTGAGTGAGAAATTTTTCTAAAAAAGAAAAAAAATCAACAATTTTCGTCCGATTCGCGTGTGACCTCAAATTCAAGATGGACGTCATTTATTTATCTTTACGGTATGGTTGCATTTTTCCCCATAAAGAGGAAATTGGTTTTGGGGTATCTATTAAGGTGTTAATCTTAAGGTTTTCCTAGAGAATATTTGAGCTAAGTTCTCAATCATATACGCCCCCCTTTAAATAGAATTTTTGTTTACAAAATTCTGTAAACTCAATGAAAGCATATTAAATTTATATTAAATGTAATTTTAACAATATTGAATTAAGGAAAGAAAGGGAAGGATACATAATTGATATGAAAGTAATGCAAGTTTAGAATTGTAAAAATTATATTAAGAAATGTATTTTACATACATATGTAATTTTCAATGAAATTTTTAAGTTATCATAAATAAGTTCACATGAAAACGATTTTTGCTGACAACATGTCTGGCCAACTCAGAACAGTTGCGCAATTGGCCTAAGTCAGGTGCAAATGTAACCCTCAATTCCACAGGAGACGCGGAGTCAGCAAAATAGCGAGCATTGCTGGGAAGAGGGCAGAGTGACTGCAACGACGACGGCAGAGCGGCAGCGGCAGAACATGATGCGGTAGCTTAGGTTCTAGATTAAGTTAAATGTTAGCTGTAGTCTAAAATCAGCAATAAAACTGTGTTCAGATCGTCAGCCAACGCTGCCATCGGACTCAATACATCAAAATAGTTAATTTGTATGTGATAATAATGTAGATATTATATTGATATTACGAAATGTAAATGTGATAGGTATGGCATAAACGTAGAATTCCAAACGCACATATTTTTATTTCCATTTAATATAATTCAAAATAAAAACAAAACAAATTTACATTATATTCTTATCATATCACATTTTGGCGTACATATGTACCTATACATACATATCCCAGCAAAAAATCGCTATGCATATAATCGGCAGTATGCACACTATCAAACAAATTTAACTGTCAAAAAATAAAATCAACAGTTACGACATTTTGTATTTTATCTGTGAAAAAATGTTTACAAATATAATTTAATTTTATACAAAAGTAAATAAAAGTGAAAAGAAAAAATTAATAGAAAAACATTTCAAAACCTAACGAAAAATTTTAAAGATCCTCAGACACTAAATTCCCTTTATATAGCCTTAGTAAGGAGCCATCTGGATTCTTGTTCTATAACATGGAACCCATATTATGAAATACACTCGGACTAGTTAGAAAGGGTACAAAAGATTTTACCAGATACGCTATCCGGAAACTGTATTGGACTTCGGATTTCCCTTCTTATTTGGGTAGACGCAAATTACTTGGCTTATGTTTCACATATGTCTGCCTACAACATCTTAACTGGCACAGTCCAGTTTATTCAACATTTTAATTCCAAATAAAAATTTGAGGTGTAATAGAATGTCCAATAATCAACTAACTACCAAAAACTACGCTTATAATGAACCAATATCAAGATGCATTCGTCTTTGTAACAAATATCATTCGTCACTATGTAGATTTTAATGTGAATAAATAATATTTTAGACTCAGCTTACTTATGCTAATTAATTAAGTTGAATGAACTCGTGTATTGCATTAGTCTGTAAGAATGCATTATTTCGTAGACTGAAGAAGAAATAAATAAATAATAAAAAAAAGTCTGCAAAAGTAGCAAGAGAAGCAAGAGAAGCGTTGTGCAAAATTTATTAATTATTTATTTTCCTGCGTAAATGCTTATCCGTATATAACTAGTGAAGAAATTGAGAATAAGATAAACACTATAATTTTAAACGAAACAAAACAAAGTTGTCCTTTATAAGTGTTATTTGTCTTTATTATAGTTTAACTGCTGCTTATATAGTAAATAAAAAAATAAAAAATTGAAAACAATATACAAAAATTAGGGATAAAAATTAAATCTGGCAATGTTGTTTTTTGGTCGCTGTGGCGTAGTGGTAGTGCGTTGGACTGCTACGCAGAGTGTCCGGGGTTGGAATCTCGGCTATGGCTAACCTACAAGAGTAAAAATTGCCTATGAAAGTTGTGCCATTAAAAGTAAAGTAAAAGTAATGCTGTTTTTAGGCTGTTTTTAGGCTATTTTTTTAATTCGGCAACATCCATAAAAAGAGGCATTTAAAAAAGCGTTAGGAATAAAAGAGGTCTCTATATTCTTCCTTTAATACAAACAAAGTATTGTTCAGAAAGGGATGGGAAATCACACAGATAGGGGGTTACTGGTTACTTTTTCCCCAATACTCTAATAAAAATAACTGATAAATTACAGATTAACGGTTGTGTAACCGGTTAATTATCAGTTACTTTTTTTTGCTGGGATGTGTATCGCTACTATTTTTTTCTTCAACCACATATCTTCGATAGTACCAGACTTTAGTGTTCATGTAGTGTTGAAGAACTGGCTCTAAAATTGGTTTTTTTCATACAAACTTAATCTGTAGTCTAGGTGATTTTATGCAATGTAAGCAAATAAAATAAATTTCGACCAAAATGGAAACACGTGATTAAACGATCTCGTCTTTAAGTTATAAAAAATAGTTTTTTTTTCTAAATAAAGGTATTTGACATATGTAATGGAATAGTAAATTGTGTGAGCTCGTAAATTTGTTTTTTTTTTGGCTTTGTAACTTTAAATTCTAATCCTAATCCAAGCATGTATTAAATTTAGAAGCAAAGAATGAACTTTATCCCGTCCAGCAATCTTAAATGTGGTAATGCGGAACATATTTAAGATCATTTGTGGCGCGGTCCAGTCTATGCGTAGCACAAGCCCTTGTATATGTGAAGAAGTGCTTCCAAGTTATCCTGCAGGCTGACAAATTGTAGAAGCATAATAAATTAATGAAAATAATTTTATTTCGCATAACTCAAACCATTATCGGTTACAAGTGATTGTTTGGGGATGGACTGCACTTACTGGGTCTGTACAAACGAAGAATATCCTGTCTGGGGAAGCACGTAAATTGTGCTCAGTCCACGTACGGATATGTTAAAAGACTACCAGCACGTACCAAAAGACCATTGTGATACCATATAAAAATGGGATGAGTTCTTATTACTTTACTTCAGGATGTTTGAACTAGTTAGCATTCTAAGATAAATTTAATATGTGTCAAGTTTTTTTGGTCATTGAAGACATACCGGCTTAAATGCATACGTCAGTCAGACCTGTGCACTTGCACAGAAGATAAGTTACAGTTCTCTGTTGTTACTCGTCAGGAGTCTGATCAGATCAAAATTTTACTTCTCATGTAAAAGTTTCAACTCACTGACAGATTTAATCAAGTGCTTAGTAGTACGAGCATTAAGAGTTATTCTTATTCGTTACATAATTTTTATCGGCTGTAGATATGTTTTTCATAGAAAATAAATTGTTTCCAAAGATAATGCTTGAAACATTTTTGTTTTCAAATTAAATTTTATCAATTTTTAACTATCCTTTAAAATTATAATGCTATTCTGTGGTCAATAGTTATGTACCCTACAGGCTGCACTTAATTTATGCCCCAACTTTTGAAGGACCATGTTTTGGTTTGCGCATTGAGTCATTCATTATATTACCATATATTTAATTGCTTTATTTAATGGTATACTTCTGAATGCAATGCTGACCTTAAAGACTTAAATTAACCAAGAAATTTGAGAAAATTCTAAATTTTGATTTCAATTTAAAGGTATTTTATTAACGTTTCTATTTTACTATGTCTGTAAACTTTTCTCTAAACTTTTGCTGTCGAATTCAGGAAAAAATTTAAAATAATGAAATCATGAATATCTTACAAACATAAAAAGCGCATTCAAATATAAGAAATCATGTACGAAAGCAATTGATATCGAAACTTTACCGTTTACTTTTACACATGTTTCCCCTCAAAGAGGAATTCTGGATTTTTATTATTATATTAGAATATGTTCTTCGTGGAAGCTTGGATTTGATGCCTTGATACTTGTAAGTGCGCAAAGTTACTTAAATACAACGATAAAATATTGAGAAGAAGAGAAAAATAACTAAAACTCTCGCATTAAAGATTTAACAGTAAAGTTGAGGAGAAGAAACAAGCATTTCTCATCCCCTTTCCTTTCCCATACCCCAAGGATATAAATACATACATGTGCATATGTATGTATGCTCAAAGCTCATATCTGTATTCTTACTCGTATAGTGATACGTACATATGGTAACGGAGATACGGAGATATGGTAATTTTTCAGGATAAACAAAATAAAATATAAGTATGTAAAACAACAAACAAATTCTTCGCATAGAAATCCATAAAATATTTAAAATATTCAGTGGCAGTGGGGCAATTCTTCTGCATAAAGTGAAGACATATTTCTTGAAGTTAACGTAGCTTCGTGTTATCATAACCTTGTGGCAAAGTTTATAGCTCCAAAGTATCTAAACACGTTATAAGTCTAACGAGGTAAACTCAAGAAGAAGCGCACCAATTCATCTTTTGAAGCTGTCTAATAAATAAGCCTAAATAAGCCACACCCAAGCAAGTAGAGCATCCGAGCACAGGCACAGGAACACAAAAATGTAAATAAAATTTATTACAAGTTTAATACTTATTATTATGGTATGTTAGTTAGTTAGATATCAAAAATTCATCATGAACATGAGAAATTAATAGTTTGTATATGAGTGAGACAAACATACGAGTACATATTTGCCTATATAGTAGTACTCAGTAAAAATGTGCAAGAATGTTTAAAACCGTTTAAATTTACCAATGAATTCAAAGGCTTGCTTTAGGAAGAGCAATCTATCCAGTTTGCATTACCAATAGAGTCCCCAACTCATTTTAAGTTCACTTTAGAACGAAGAAGGTAAGTAGTTTATGGTGCAATGCTGGCATGTTAGAACTAAACACTTACACTTTTTCGATGGTTGACATTACTGCCAAATGTGAGGAAGAAACAAAGGGAAAGAGAGAAGAAAAGCTCGAAAATTTCAAACTTGTATAAGAAAGTGTTTGTCTTTACCCAACCAACATTATTAGAAATCAACAGGACGCCTACGTCACATGGACAATTTTTTAGTTTTTTAACAGCTAATACCTACGTATTCTTCTTTGGCATGGTAGAGGTAGGGTGAGAATGTATGTATATAGAATTATACATATAGAATGGCTTAGAAGTCTTATTGTTTTGAGAATAGTTATGGAGATAGGTACGAGTATGTAAGGGAGCATAGCACTCAATCCGTTGGATTATTGTACATTGTCCAGATAGAGGAAACGCAAAAGACAAGAGTGAAATGAAAACGTTTAAAAAAAAAACGAAAAGGAAAGAGACTTTTCCACCCCTAATCTTCTAAGACTCTTCAAGGAAGCTAAAAAATTCATGTCAAGGAATAAAATGGATAATAAGTCTCCTTCTTTTTGCGAAGGCTGCAATGTCTCAACTTGATGTAGTTTCAATATCAATTCAATATATTGATGCGATACTTATAACTCAATATATTAAGCATGTCACTCGTTGCTTTCTATATATTTCAAGGATTCTCTTCAAAGGTAGGCATTCATTTTTGGCTGGGCATATAAACGGAACTGTACACACATCCACATGCCAATATGTACGAGTATATCTATCCATGAAACTAGTAAATGTTCATGTTGATTTTTATGGAAGGTTCATATAATACAATCCAATTTGTTATTATTATTATTATTATTATTTAATGAGTTAATTTATTTTAAATCGAAATTTGTATGCATAGTGGATTCTAATACTTTCATTAGTAAGATATAGCAAAATAAATCAATATGCGCATAAATATCTGTATATGTATCAGTATGAATTCATGCAAGTAGTTTAGAATCTCCCAAAAAAAGGAGAAGAACAACAAATGTAAACATCCAAAATATTTTTATATTTTTCTTTATACTCATACTTTTACATAAATTGCCACAACCGAATCAACAAATTGGAAAAACGTGCAAATTACTTATATACATATTATGTATGTATATGTGTGTGTGTTTGTGCAAAATGTGACGAGTATTGCCGCCTTGCTCTAGCTGGCAATCTGTACATCATTGAGATGAATTGAATGCCAGACCACCTGGAGGCGCTCATTGTAAATCATAGCGCCAGAACAAAATATTGATTAATTCAACAAAACACAATTCTATTGTTTCGTCTCCTTTTCTCTTTTTTTTGCTGATATATTTAGCGACGACAAGGAAAATGTAAAATAAAACTGAATACATTAGCGCTCATTTGCTTTAACTACTGGTGCCAGCTTGTTGAGCTGCTCTGAGTTGAGCGGTGCCACTAAAGCAAGCAGTGATGCCTGCAAGTGAAATATGAATGTGGGTATAAGACTAGTAAGTATGTATGTATGGATGTATTTAAGTATGTGGGTATATATGTATGTATATACATATATGCATAGTATGTATATTTTGAATGTGGCAAGTGTAAAGTTTCTTACATCGAATGTGATATTTTGCTAACAGATACTAGTATACATATCTGCAAATTGATGGCAATCATTCGTAAAATAAATGAAAAAAAAAAAGAATTCTTCAATAATAATAAAATATTTTAAAGGCATTTCAACTTAAGGAATGTACCTAATTGTGAAATGTAACTACGAAATGGGAGTATTTGTATCGGGAATTGTTTTAGCTTTTATCGTCTTATAGTCTCGAAGAAGAAAGAAACTATTGAGAAGTTCAAAATTGTTTTGAATGGTTCTAAAACCCGTTAGAGTAGTAGTTTAGATTGACTATGTAATTGAAAGTCAATTGAAAGTCTGATTGATGCCTTATTTGCCTTCTCATGAAGTTGCGAAGATTGTTGCCAGCGTATAAAATACCAAGATCCATCAACAAAATCCTGGGATGGTAGTAATTTAGTTGGAACTAACCTTACGGAACTAACAGCACTGGGGATTTTTGGCATTAATTCCAAACGGTATGTATTTTCGGCGACAGTTCTCCCATTTTGTAAGAAACTATTTAGAAGTATTGATACATGATTGGAATATTTTTACCACCATAATTTTTGCTTATTTGCATATTGGACTCACAATTGGACTTACATAAAAACATGCAAGCAGAACGGTGACCATTCGCTCCCTATTTTTGGAGCAGTACTATATTTCACTTTTAACTAGGTTATAATCAGCTTTGTTGCTTTGGTAAGTAATAAGCCGCATTTATATTAGTTCATAGAGTATCACTGCCGTTTATTGTTGTTATTGTGGCTGCTTGTGGTGAAGCGCGTAGATCTTATACACTTTAAAAAAACCATACGCTACAGAACCTTTTTTTTAACTTTTTATTTAGTTCCCTTGGCAATAGCCACTGTTGTGTTATCAACTGTTTTAATAGCAACAACAGAAGACAAGTCAGTAGGAGTAGGAGCTTTTCGAATAGAGTAGGTATAAATGGAATACTTATAATTTGAAAAATTTGCTTATGAAATACAGAAGTACATACTTACATAAGTATACATATAGGAAACAGATATTTTGCCATGGTTTTTTACACTAAATTGTCAGTTAAGTTCTGTTTTTAAAATAAATATACTTTTATTAATTTTAATAGTCTTAATAAAGAGTCACTGAAGAAGCGCTGGAAGAAGCTTTGCCCAGCTCCGCTGTGTCCGGTCCGTTGACAAAGTTTGGGTAATGAATAATTTTATTACAAAAAAACAAAAAAAAAACCCTCGAGCCAGATGGTACAATCTCGGTGATCCTTGGATTTCGAATATCGAAATTCTAGACTATTCTCAAGTGACAAATAATAGAACTTGGACAACCATGTCTATTGTAAACGTATGAGTGCTTCTTTTGATTTTTTTTATAATATGTTTTTATGCACTTTTGGTTTACGTGCACTTCTTACCTCAAAACAAATAAATTGAAAATAACAGTAAAAAAGAAAATTGGTAAAAAAATTGTAAGAAGGTAGTAAAAAAGTACTAAAAAAAGTAGTAAAAAGTCATTGTACAAAATTTCAGTATTGAACTGTTCATATACGGTTTTATCTCGTCATGAATATTCATGTTGTATGGGAGGTGCCACGCCTACTTGACATTAAGATCTCACACTCCACTATAGCCTCGGTATTGATAAAAAATACTTATAGACCAAATCTTAATACCGTACTAAAAATGCTTCCTGAGATATTTCATAATGAATATTGAAGCCATATGGGAAGTGCCACAACCCCCTTTCCAATCCCACTCAAATCTTTTCTGTAGTAAGGCAAACAACGACGTTGTACGAAATTTTTGTACTATATTTTGTATGGTTCCAGAGATATACTAAAATAAGCATATGATTTGTATGAGAGGCACTTTTCCAAGCCTGCCCTAATTTTTCCCACAGAATGGTACCAATTCTTAGTGCCGTATTAAAAACAATTCCTGAGATGTAAATTCAGGTTTATATGGGAGGTACCACGCCCACTGCTCCAATCATCGTTATGAGTTGATTTATTGAGATGTTGACAAGCACTTCAGGCCATATACCAAATTCATTGTGTAAGTTTCAGCTCAATCGGATGCAGTGGCGTAGCCAGGTCGGGTGACACCCGGGGCGGTCCTAAATGGTGTCACCCTATAATACCCCTCCCCACTCTTCTTTTGAAATAATTATACTACGTATATTATTTTTAATTTAAAAGTAAGTAGATAATACAGGAATTCATAAAGATGAGTGAACTTAAATTAAAGTCATAAAATAGTTAAAACTTCTACGAGTATCAGACCCATAAGGGAAATTTTTATTTAAAGCATGTTCTTCTTAAAGATCTTGAAAGATATTTGTTTACTTAAAACTTTTTTTTTAAATGACTATTTAATTGGTGTTGTAGGCAATTGATGTATCTATGTGAGTACATATTTAAAGTACCAAATTTACATTGCAATATATGAAGCTTTAAAAAAATATTTTTAAAAATTTTGCATTTTGTCGAAATCTAATTTGCTAGAAAATTCGTTTTCTATTGATAAATTGGCTAGGTCGCATATCCTAGATTGACACATAATTGAGCGTAAATATGATTTAATTAGATTTAACTTTGAAAAACTTCTTTCACATGAAGCCACAGAGACACAAACTGTTAAGAACAATGGAAGAGCTAAAGATACGTTTGAAACATACTCTATAAAGTCCCATTCTACAATAAAAGTTATCATATCATCGAAGTCCATTTACTTGCGACTTTAAATTCAATGTTTGCTGCCTTGATTTGTCTACGAAGTCTTTGTACTTCTATTTTAAGTTCTTCTTCTACAACTTCATCGTAGTGCGACACCAACTTTTTTGCATTTATATTCACTTCTTCAGCCGTGCGAAACAGCAAGTCATTTGTTTTCACAATTTGAAAGATATCGGCTATATCATCGAATGCCATGGTTCGAGACTTTAATTCTGTCGAGAAACGATCGATGCATTCAAGCATCGTCCTCTTGTTTTCTTCTTTAGCAGTTAAACCAACATCTCGTTCCGTTTCACCCGGCATTCTTTTCTTGTACCTTATGCGCCAGCTGCTGCTTATTCCGAGCTTTGAGCAAATAATACTAGCCTTCTTAAATGCACCTTCCACTAAACATTCCCGGGCATTCGATTTCGCTATTACTTTATCGACAGTTAGTCCTGGAGTTTGCAAATATTTTTGTGTAGCATCCACTTCCTCCAACACATCGTGCAAAAAACAAATGAAAGTATAATTTTACACATTCACACCTACTTAGGTAATTATAATATTTTTTCCGCTTTTTGGACATTGCGGGTGCCACTCCAAAAATGGTCACACCTGGCGGTGTGGCGGACCGGATCGGATGGTTAGTTTTTGATTTTATCGCTCTCAAACGAATAGCTCATTTTTATATATAAAGATACAAGTAAGTACATTTGCAGTTGTCTGTATGTATATGTATGTATATTTCAGAATATTGAGCAGCTGGAAATTGAATTAATACCAATATTGCACACAAAATAGAATACATATATTTAAATTATGAAAAATGCAAAACATGGTCAACTTAACGCAACATTTGAAATATTTGGCCGTGAACGAGAAACAACAAGAACATAACTATAACATCATGTGCTTGTGTGTACACACAGTGTTCTTGTTTGTGATGTTACTTTTGGGTTTCAGTTAGTATTTGTGATGACATGACAGCTGTTACTCTGTGCTCCTTACACATGCCATAATATATGCGGGAAAGAGAAATCCGATAGGATTCACCATGTGCTATAAAAGTTACCAATTTTCATGTACAATCCTTTAATGTTTTTCCTCTAGTTATAATTCGGCCTTCTGCTCCCCTACGTTTTTTGCCTGTCACAAGTTAAATATATGAAAATCAGTTTAGAAACAAGCGGAAAATGTTATGTAAAGTGACTTCATCTGCAATCTAAGCTATCATCAGGTGCTAAACTCCCCACCCCCAAGAATATGAATGAGTTGACGTTGCTTCTATTATTCGTTCTTAGTTAGTAAAATATGCGTAACATACGATATGATTTCCGAACTCCTACATAAGTATTTTTCCTTTCATTACTAGTCTCCATTTTGCTACTTTTTTTCTCGGCATCTCTGGCCTGCCATTTCGGAGCAGACATAACAAAAATGCCATAAATTTTGTGAATTTTCCTTGCTTGCGAAGTAAATATTGTAAATTTTATATTTTTATAACTTGGTGCTGTTGTTCTCTTTTTATAATAACTTAATGCAAAGACTTTGTTCGACTGGTTGTAAAAAGTGAAATGGCGTCGCAAGCAATCAGTAAGTATGGAAGTAAGTAAGTAAAAAGAATATGCTCAGCCGGGGAAGTAGAACAATGTAACCCACGATGACAACGGCGACGAGTAAAATGTTATGTAAAAATGAAACAATTTACCGTTAAATTTCGACATAAAATCATGGAAACATTAAAATTGATACCCGTATGAGTGCCAGTGTGTGGCCATATCCGTGGCCATGTGTCCAGTAAATTGCAAAGGATGAACATAACTGTTAAAATATGAAAATGTATTACAAAAATATGTGCGTTTTTTATATTCACTTGCGATGAAACACAAAAAAGAAGTTAACAGTTGAAAAACTGTGTTCAGCTGAAAATCCTGAAAATTTTAAAAATGTATTAAAACCTTATGAATCATTGGTTTTTTTTTGCATGCCCATGTATGTGTGTAGTGTACATAAAATTTGACTTTATTACGAGTTGCTTTTATAAAAAGTTTCACACAATAATTGCAGGCATATCGCAGTTCGCTCGAATATTTGCTGGGCATTTCAGAAATTTTTGTTTTTTTATGTAAAAGATATTTTTTAAAAGTGTGAGCGAACTCAAAAAAGGCAAGGAATATTAATTAAAACATGATGTACCTACTTAATTTTCCAAATTCATTGACAATGTGAAAAGATTTTGAATTACACTAGGAAATTTTTTTTTTGATTTTCGTAGATGTATCATATTAAAAATATTTGATATCTGATATTTGTAACAGGGGCTCGTCAACGGCCTGCAGAGTGTTCGGGGTTCAGAACTCGACCTGGTCGCTGTGGCGTAGTGGTAATGCGTTGGACTGCTACGCAGAGTGTTCGGGGTTCAAGTCTCGGCACAGGTAAAAACAAAAAAAGTAGCAATAATGATTTTTCTACACGGCATCACATCTTGGCAGGCAACAGCAAACCTACAAGAGTAAAAATTGCTATGAAAACTTTTCACTTCGCCGTTCGGATTCGGCATTAAACTGTACCATTAATTTACAAATATAACACGCACAACATGAGTGGATGAGAAAAGCTCGGCCTAGGCCCTCCATGGGTTGTGGTAGACTCGTTACTCAGTGATTTCAAGATCTAAGAGATATTAAGACTTGATTTAAAAATTAGTACGAACACCGGGGCACTTAAACTCTCATACGTCATGCTACATTTGAATAGAAACTATTACAATAAACTGACATTTTTTATATTATTAATTAAGTACATTGAGGGAAGTAAGTATGGGAAGTATCTCGTTTCAATGCATAGCAAAATATGTAATATTATGATGGGGAGCTGAGGATTATGCCTAGCTAAAGACACTATTTGCAATACCTTCTTCATTACGAAGTCTTCTTCGTAATTTTCAATTGGCAAGTCTTTAAAATTTACGCTATTTTTTACGCTATTTTTATAATTTTTTATCTTTGAAGAAGCGTTTAAAACCTAAGATCAAAAATGTATTCCTCACAATTTTGCAATAACTTTTTGAAAAAAAATGCATATACTTAAAGCAGGGTGGCATATCTGTTTCATTAATACCATTCAGTGAAAACTTTTTAAAGAATTCTTGTAATGGTAATTCTTGGTTACCTTTTCGAAAATGAGTAATTGCAACACAAAGATTTACCACTAAGATCACTGATGAAGAACCATGGCTGGTTTCGAAACGATCGTCTCATCAGCTTGTTTTATATACTTTGTTGTTATTCTCTCTGTGACATACCTAACGTTCATTATACCTGTTCAATACACTAGATATAATCTAATAAGATAAACGTGCCAAATTCGAAAAAAAAATTTTCCAAATTAGAAAAAAACGAAAAATATTTTTTAAACATGTTTGTAAAACATTAGTGAAAATAAAAGAAAAATACAAAATAGGGTTTTTAAATTTTTATCTATAGCGCTATTATTTTTTAATCCTTCGAAGGATTAAAGACCAAACACTGACAAGTAAAAGTCTAAGATCTTGTGTCATAATTGTGGCAGCCCTAAGAAATCATAACTTAACCAATGGATCAATTGCCCGCTTATTATAAATTTTTTTTTTTTGCGATTTAATATTATTAAAACTACATATGTATAGGTACATATAAGTACATACATATACCGATGCATTGTGCTATCCTTTTCATCTGTGCGATGAAAGTTGACTTCTTGCCTTCCACATGGGGTTTAAGTTCTGTTTCTAAAAGAGGTGCTACTTAGGCATTCTGCATTCACAGTTCTTCCAGGTAAGCAATGTTAGGCATTTTTTTTTCATCCTTGGAGTAAGCTTAACCGTGGATTACTAACCTGAGTAAATTTTACTCACTCATAGTAAAAACAAAACAAAGAACGATAGTGAAACGGAAAATGAAGTGGAAAAATATAAAATAAATGATTTTTCTTATTTTTGTTAAAACTGTTTTATTTTTGTTCTTTTTATAACTTAAGTAAATAAACACCAATAATACTATATGCAAGGTTGGTTTATTTTCAAGTAAAGTGTAAGTGAATATGCGACTATGGTAAAATAAGTTCGTATTCCAGTGTTAAAACGTTTTTAAATTAATAAAATATTTAAATTATTGAATTTAATTTAAATTTTGAAATTTCAGCTTACATATTTAAAAAGTGAAATGGAAATCATGGAAATCAAACGTAGCTTAGAAATATATATAAAGGGTGTTTTTTCTAGAAGTGTTGTTATCAATCTGGCAATACTTTTTTCGGAGTTGGTCTTTTTGACAGCTGTCACTTGATTTATGCTTAGTCTGGTTTGCTATTTCATTACGAATAGTCTTACGCCTGAACAATGTTTGTAAATTATTGAAGTTTATTGTCAAAATTCATGCGCTGTGAAAAAAGTGTTTCGCAAGCTACGCCCATGGATAATTGACGTATTTTGAGAGAAGACCAGCCAGAGGCTATTCAACAGCTACCAATGCATCGCGAAAAATGAACTTTTTGGTGCGGTTTATGGGCAGGCGGCATCATTGGGCCGTTCTTCTTCAAAGACGATGAAGGCCGCAACGTTATGATCAATGGAGAAAGGTACCGATCGAACATAACATTTTTTTTGGCCGAAAATGCTAGAATTGGACTCGGTCGACATTTGGTTCCAACAGGACGATGTCTGTATGCGACCAATTGAGAGGCGAATTTGGTGAGCAGTTAATCTTACGTTTTGGTGTAGTCAAATGGCCACCAAGATCGTGTCATTTGACTCCGTTAGATTATTTTTTGTGGGGCTATGTTAAGTCTCTTGTGTATAGGGACAAGCCACACACGATTACTGCCTTGGAAACCAACATTGAACGCGTCATTTGTGAGATTCCGGCCGAAATGTGTGAAAAAGTATGCCAAAATTGGATCCTTAGAAAACACAACTTGAAGCGTAGCCGCGGGCAACATTTAAATGAAATTATATTTAAAAAGTAAATGGCAGGAATTGATTTATAAATCCAAATAAAAATTTCATTCACTTTTGTAAAATATCTGTGTTTTTTTTTCATTTCCAAAAATTTAACTCTTATAAAAATCATCCTTTATGTATGTACTATGTTAAAATTAGTGTATGTAGTTTTTCCAGCTTGTAACGTGCAGCAGCAAAATGGACTTGGTTTGTACAAATTTTTACATTTTTCATACATATTTCATAATTTCATATTTGTCACCCTCGCTCTTTCGTTTCATTCGCCTTTCTCCCCATTGCGAATTTTTATTTGCACCAATCTTTTTTATCTGTTGGAAATGTATGTATGTATACATGGTATGTATGTACATATCTGTATATGTATATTTTTTTTAGAATTATAAATATGAAAATTAAAATGGAAAATTTTAATACTTACATATATCATACATGTAACTACATCTTATTTTCGGAAATATGTGTGCATACATACATATTTATTTGCGTGTAACGTGTGGGTTTTTTGTGTCCAACTCTTATGGGTTTTGTGAAATTGTGGAACAAATTTTAACTCATATACTTGTACTATACAAGCAGAATATAATATTTATGGTATATATGTACATCCATTCATATGTATAGTATGAATGTATTTATATGTGCGTAAGCGTTTACATATATAAGAATGTACGAGTATGTATGTATGTCATGTGGACATGTGTTTCTTTTATTTGTTTTGTCTGTTGTTTTTCTCGTCGGTTTTGCTTTGTTTTATTTCGTTTACAACGACATGAAAATTCAATTCGAAATGGTAATAAAATAATAATGCCGGCAAAATAAAATAAGATAAAATAAAATAATTATGAAGCTTAAACATTTATGTATTGAACGCACGAGTTCGCACCACACTCTTATTTCAAATTTTATTGAGAGAAATATTGACATCGACAATCATCAATTAATTTTCCAAAATAACTATGATGTAAATTTTAAGTATATTATATGACAT
The DNA here is from genome assembly GCA_958295655.1 of Palloptera scutellata. Lineage (NCBI taxonomy): Eukaryota > Metazoa > Arthropoda > Insecta > Diptera > Pallopteridae > Palloptera > Palloptera scutellata. The sequence goes on along the minus strand of OY282449.1, from coordinate 84,590,871 downwards.
ACGAAATTTAAGTGTATGTAAATGATTTTTAAGAGATAAATTTAAAATGTGAATTTGAAATGTCACTGTTTAAGGATTTAAGCTAATAAGTGCAACAATGTTATGAGCAATTATGTGTAAATTCTTTGGCTGCCTCTTGAACGAAATCTTATTTTGCAATCTCACACTCTCATTGGTCCATTATTGATCATGTACTCACAATGCTCTCATTGTTGCAAAGAAGCGGACGAGAGAACAGGGAAACCCATCTTGCTTCTGTAAGAGAGTTGCGGATAAGTGAGATTGAAAATAACAACAGAGTTTAAAAGAGCGTTGCCAGCACTGATTTCAGCAATTATCCTGGTAGTAATAATAAAATGCAAGCAACGAGCTACTTTTTCTTTAAATGGCACAACAGCCTATGGAGAGCCTAGGCCGAGCTAGCTAGCATTAATTCTAGTAATTGGCTCACAGCCTCACCACAGCCTTCAATACTGATGAGCGAATGAAAATAAACGCCGCGTGGAAAATGTTCTGCACCAAATGGAAGTAAAATTTTCATTCTTCAAAAATCTTACCTTATATAATACATTTACTTAGCAAACAAAAAAAAAAAAAAACAAAAATAAACCTATTAAATTTGAAACCTATTCTAATTTAATTTTCTTAAGTGCTAAACTCTTTACAATCCCAAAAGGCATAATCTTAGTTACCATCATAAGAAAAATGTTTTTTCACATCATTTACAAAATTCAGTCAGTCTCGATTTCAATTGAACTTGAATGACGTCACTTGTACACATTCGAATGAGTTGGTAAAATCAGCACCAAATATGGAGAATTACAATGAAAAGCCTCCATAACAGCACGTGCAAATATTTACATATTCATCTAAAAATTCATCTAAAAATCTGTGGCAACAAGGACTAAAGTCGACTTAAGAAAAATAAAAACTTATTGCATTTTGTTTTCATTATACATACTTAACATACATACTTATATGATTTATATTTGAAAAATTCATATTTATTTTTATAAATTTTTCTCACAAATATTAGCCACGTTAACAACTGTAAAAAAAAGTGTTAAAATGGTGTCAAATGACGTTTAACATTTAACAGGCAACTGTCATCATGTGTACGATATAAAAAAGTGTAAACAAAAGTGAGTGAAACAAAGAGGACACATGCTGACAGCTGCCTAATACGTGGCTACCACTAAATTACGTATTCATATTAGAAATTTTTAATAATCCAAAAATTCGATGAATTAAGGATTTGCGTAACATATAGTTCATTGGGTATTATTGACCGGGACATTGTCATTTAAAAAGCCCGCGTAAAGAGATTGTAAAAATTCTGTAGCTAAGTTGGCACCAATGTCCTCTTTCCTGACGTGAAGTTTGAGCGCGATATGTCATTTAGTTTGTTTACAGTGCTCGATTTTGTCAGTTCATCTCAAGTGTGATTTGCGATTTTTACAATCGAACAAATAAAGTCGATCAAAAGTCAAAGTAATGTTGACTCTTTTCTTTGATTATTGCGGCGTTGTGCACTCGCCAGAAGGCCAGGCGGTAAATAAAGAATATTATCTGGGCGTTTTGCGGCGTTTGAGAGAGTAAATTCGTCGAAAGTTTGTGGAAAGAAAACTCATTGATTTAGCACCACGACAACGCACCATCTCACAAGGCTATCATTGTGAACGAATTTCTAGACAAAAACTCAACAAATATCATGGGACAACCGCCGTATTCACCTCATATGGCTCCGGCTGACTTTTATTTCGTTCCAAAACTCAAATTACCACCTCGAAGCACCCGTTTTCAGTCGATAGAAGTCATAAAAGAGAATTCGCGGCGAGAACTGAAGTTGATTCCGGAAAATGAGTTTGAATTATGTTTTAGTGATTGAATTATTCGTTGGCATAAGTGTATTATTTCGGAAGGGGCCTACTTTGAAAGCAATACTATAAATTGAATGAATGAATAATAAATAGTTTGCGTGTTATTGACCAATTCCCGGTACTTTTCTGATAGAATGTATTCTCTATTTAACATCCAAACTTACATAATAAGTATTTTCCTAACTATAAAATTCTGTTCTTAATTCTACGTATTCCTACGCTTTTTATAGTTACAATCAGTTTCACTCAATTCTCCTCTTTGCTTCACTCACTTTCTTCACACACTTCTGTGCCACCATCGATGGCCCAAACTTGATTGGCTCATCATGTTATTTTGGTGGGTCAGTGAACTATTCCGTAATGCTATTACTTTTTATTACTTGCAGTACCATGCAATAGGTGTATCAAATACTATAGTGTAACACAAGCATTTCTGCCATGCATAGAAATGAACTTATGTGTGGGAGAAGGTAACAGAATAGAAATAGTTAAAGGCAAAATGTATTACAGTTGATTACACTACAATGTGACCACTGCATATGTGGCCGTAATCAATTTAAAGAAACTTCGTTAATAATTAAAGCAAGGAGACAAGGAAACAACACAACACATAAACACGAAAACGAAATACAAATTAAAGATAATAGCGGAAATTCCTACAGATGCCACGAGAACCTTCAAAGCATATTTACAAACAATTTGAAATTATTTTCCAAAAAGCAACAAGTAAAAAGCAAAAAGTACGAATGTGTTTCATTCATTTTAAAGTGTCCCCAGAGCAGAATCTTCATGCACAAGGGGAATAATTAATGTTTAGCACAAATACACGGCGACACACACACACACACACGGCACGTAACTGTGTTTGTATTAGTATGTTGTATTTCTAATGGTCTGCATGCTGCGTGAATTCGCATTTAATTGGTGATGGTGGTAGTGTGCAACCAACAGTAACTGAGTAACTAAGGTGGCGCACACATACTTTACTCATCCGTTTCTGCTTCCGCCTTCATTTCCGCTACTGCTTGCTCCGCTCTTGATCCTCTAAAGCGCACATAAAAAGGATAAAAACAAATTTTTCGCATCACAAGTGAATGAATGAAAAAATAAAACGTGGAACAAAAACAAAACTCTACCTTCCTCTTTCCCCCCTCAGCGCACACTCACGCACACAGAACAAGAGCGAATGAGTGAGTAAGGCCAGAGCGGAGTATTACACAAACACTGAGCATTGAACACGGTGAACGGCTAAACGAAACGCTGGAATCACAATGGGAATAGAGCATTTGCACCTGCAGCACGTTCCGTCAACAAAAATTATTCATTTGCACCATTTTGCGGATAAATCTGTCACACACACTAACAGAAAGACACGCATGAACACTCACACATATGCATGTATGTGATGATATATAAAATGTAGGAATCTAAATATAATCGGGTGCCTACCAAAACCAAGAATGCGCTTTTTGTATTGTTATTTAAATACGTTATCAAATTCCGGAGTTTACTATCGTATTTTTTGTCTTTGTATGTAATTTCCACAGGAAAAGTTTCACATTCGTGATTTTGGTAGCCACCTGACCGGAATAACAAAAACGTTTTTTCTAGTACGTGTTTATGTCATGCAGAATAGGAGAGTGGGTGGCGTCAGAAAAACCACAATTTATACAAGAATAGCTTCTGCTGCACCTTGCATTGGCTTCCTAGAAATTCTCAATGCTATGTTTGTTTTAAGGGGTAATTCTAGTTTGAAAGCCACTTTATGTTTTACCTCGATTTTCATAATTTCCAAACATATTAAGAAGGAAATAATTTTTTTATTACTGGATTAATAAATAATTTAAAAAAAATTTTTACAATATACCATATCTAAAAAACCGTTTTATTGAAAAAAAGGAATACAAGGAAGGCAACATTGCAAAATGTTTAGGTTTTAATATAACAACTAAGTACTTATAGTTTCTAGCATTCACGAACGTCATTAATCTGTTAAAGAATTGTAACACGACTGACCGTAGAATTTCGCCTTACGCTCTTTTCAGAGATCACGTAAGATATAGCCACACCATCATCGCAGCAGGTTCTTTAGTTTTAGCTCATTCTATAGCTACAGGTATCCGAAACAACCTATAAGTATAGAAATTGTAATGTGATCGCTAACTTTGTTCATGAGGCTTTTGCTCATCAGTATTCGTAAATATAATAACCGCATTTATAATTCTCTGTTAGTATGAATTAATAATATTATGAAGTAATACTTTATATTACTTACTTTCAGAAAATTCAACATAAATTTGTATAGTTGGATTGAGAACGACCCCTTAAAGTTGTTTATTCAGTTATACTGGATGGAAAACAAGTAAAAATTAAGTGAATCGAAATATGTATTTACCTAAGGTTGAAATTGTATAGCGAATGCTAACATTTGCTCTACAAAAACAAAATAATCCAGAGATTGGATATTCCAAAATTCCATCGGAATTACAAGGCAACGTGCAACTTTAAAAAGTGCACGTAAGCTTCTTTCGATGTGTTTAAAAATGTTAAAATTATATTTTTCACGATTTGTGTCTTTCTTCCAATACTGACAATGGCCTAATCATTTCCAGTTTTGGTACACTAATTCACACTGTCATTTTGTTCAAATGAGCCAAATTTCAAAGCGTTCCTGAAACGTTTATTTACCATAGTGCAGCATGTTTTAATTTGTTATTATCTTTACATATCATTTCACGATTTTTTATATTTTTGTCAAAAAGTACTTGACATATGACCTAAAGAATTACATGTGCTTAAAGCTTGAATACAATTGCAATTGTATCTCCCTGTTTAAATTTAGGTACCTAAACAATTTACGTCTACAAATGCATCTTGTTTCTAAGCATTCCCCGGTTAACTAAACACCGTGTACCCAAATTTCCTTTTTCCTCAGAAACGTTTGTCTATGGTCCCGAAGCGATACTGAGTGATAGGAAAATCAACCTTTTCACCATTCACCAAGGAAAAGGAAGAACAGCAAAGGCAGTTATACTGGGAAAGGCTACAAGGGCTAGCAAATATAACTTAAAGTGCTTCAATGAATGTATAACTTTGACAAAAAATAATCTATAAAATCACTATAGGGTTTGTAAGCTTACCCCACTGAAAGTTGTTTTCAATGACTCATGCTGGTCTTGAGAGACAATAGGGAACCTGCAAAGTATAGTATCCGCGGTTCAAATCTCGGCAAATGCAAAAATCAAAAAGTAGAAAAACAATTTGCTAAGAAAAGCTTTTCACTTCGCCGTTTGGATTTGGCATAAAACTGTAGGCTCCTTCCATTCATGTACACATATAACACGCACAACATGAATGGATGCGAAAGCTCAGCCTAGGCCCTGCGTGACCTGTTCTGCCATTAAAAGAACAACCTACTGACATTGAGGCACGTGGCGTAACGTAATGGTGTGACACACGTAAAGTCAGTGCGTAGAGCTTGTTGACTTGCCAGTCCGAAAGAGCTTTTGAAGTGCTTTTCTTCCCGTTGGGTGCTTGTGCCTTTGCATTGGAAAATACATGAATTGGGGGTTTTAGATTATACTGACAAGCCTGAAAGAAATTATCCTCTCGATCATTTATGGTACATAATTATTTTATTTATGAATAAATATTAAGAAATTTCTAAAGATTGATAACATTATTTACTTATAAAATATTTTTTTGGAAAAACAAAAGTGATTTAACAAGAATAATATTAAATATTCACACATCTACATATTTTACATATCTATTGTACCCAGTAAGAAATTTAAGTGAAAATATAGATTTTATGTGAAACAATGATGAATTAATATCAATCAGTGAGAAATGCGATAGAGAAATCTCTATAAATTCAGCAAAATCAAATATAAATCAATCAAATATGTATTGACAAGAGTGGCATCATCATAATCTTCGTTTTTTTATCTGCTTAAGTAGCATTTCCATTTCCGTTACTACTTTCGCTTTTAGGTTGATTCCATTCTGCGAATTATCGCTGTTCTATCGGAAATTCGGGTCCCGGCAGCACCAACAGTGGGAGTGTCATGGGATGCCTTTCCAGTGCTGGTATGCATACCAGTCAATTATTTTAGAAGCTTTGTAAAGTTTTAAAACAAAATTTATAGGATTGAGAATTCGGTTTGCAATTCACTACCCACTCTGTGTCTCTGACAAATAAATACGATTACTATTTGTTTTCATGAAAAACTTTGAAGACTTCGCTTAGTAAAGATATAAGTACTTACTTGTATATGCGGCACAAAAACTTTGACAGAAAAGCAGTAAGTATTTGGAGCGAGTGCAGTGAATAATTTTTAATTTTATATTTTTTGGCGCAAGTTAAAACTGCTGTAATAAATGCAGCAAACCCAACAAACCAATGTAACACGCATTAAGCACAATCTACATATGTAATTTGCCATTTTGCTGTTGCTATTGTTGTTGGTTGCTGATTGTTGATTGTTGATTGCTGCTGCTGTTTGCTGTTGCTGATGCTGTGGCTAATCCCCAATTGTTAGGCGAAACTAATGCGAGTTTGTAAACCTGCTCGTATCTACACATGCTTAAGTAAGTATTTACAATATTCATACATAAGTCCATATGCACATCCACTAGCTCATACACACACACATATGCTCAGACACATGAATATGCAAGTATTCATGCTGCTGATTATGATGATGATGATGAAAGTAGCCCCCCAATGGGAGAAAGCGTTCTCAGAAATCACTGGGTGCACTTCTTTGGCCGTAGGGAGAGCTTATTCTTTTTTCATTCCCTTTACTTAAAGTATTTAAGTGACGTAACTTTTGACTTTTTCACGAAAGTGTTTTTTCATGCAATCACATGACATGCAAGTAGCAGTACAGAGGGAACAGCACGCCGGAAGGCAAGAACCCTTTTATGAGTGATTACTTCCGTCGAGCTTTTAGGGCACCGTAAAAAAAGCTCTTCCTACCTCCTTCCTTATTGGGAACGACTACAGAGAGTTGGTGTCTCGGTGTCTGTGTGCTCGTGCCTGACAGTTAATTTGTTTGTTTGTTTTGCTTATGCAGGAAATTAGTTAATGCGAATGTAAACTTTCGCAGACACATTCGCATGCTGCATAAGTATGAAATTGTTTATTGAAGTAATGCGCAATTGTGCGAAATGTCAAAGCAAATGTTGTCATGTGTCAAGTTAAGTGTTGTTACCATTTTTCCATTATAAAATACATACTCATAAATAAATATTACAAATGAGAATTCTCATTCCTTGCGAAATGAGACAGGAAATTAAATGATAGCTATAAAGATTGATATCATTTCTTCTCGAGTACTCATGTTAATTTTTTCCCCATTTATTTATGTATTGGGATTGTGAATAATTTTTCCGTATTTCTTTAGTTAAAATATATGTAAGGTACAATTCAAAACAAATTTATACAAATGCTAAACACTTTTGGATATCATTTGGGGGAAATAAAGGGAACGGAGCTTAACTACGCGCGCAAACGTAGGGAGTGAATAAAAGGACTTTGAAAGTGAATACGAATGGGCGTTGTTTGCGTTTGAAAATATTTTCAAGTATTGTTTAAATTGTGAGAACAAACAGACAAAGTACGCCAACGTACGTTGATGTTCGATCGTAGAGCACATCACAAAAGGGTTGGACTACGGTGGACAATAAGGTCCCCAAAACAATGAAGTTGATCAGAAAGGTATAAACTTGAGTCAATCCTAAGCTTAATCACTATGGACGATGAGGAATATGTGCGGCATATTGCCACTATGTATGTCCCTAAACTATTGTATCGAACTTCTACAGTAGGAACTGTCCTAACAGTTCATCACATGAAAATCGTTTCAGTGAGGACAAATTTCATACTACTGATAATGAACCGGTCGCCGTTCTAAAAGTAGAAAAAAACTAAATTTTCACACGGCACCACCTCTTGGCAGACAATGGTAAATCCTACAAGAGTAACAATTGCTTAACAAAAAGCTTTTCACTTCGCCGTTCAGATTCGGCATAAAACTGTAGGTTCCTTCCTTGCTTGTACAAATTTAATACGAACAACATGAATGTATGCGAAAAGCTCCGTCTAGGCCCTCCATGGGCTGTTGTGCCATTAAAAGGAAAAAAAGAAGTCAGTGTCTTTCTGAAGACTTCCACAAAATTTGTACACATACTTTAACAAGATGGTACGATAAACTTTTGTCAGACCAAAATTACTTTCAAAAATAATAAATTTTCAGATTTCTTGTGCAACACTCCTAAAAATATATTGTATTGAATTCGAATTACAGAGGACGACCGAAATCCATCCCTGGAAAAGGTTTTTTGTTTGAACATTGAAATGCATATGTCTTCATTCCATTTCAAATCGTAGTTTTAGAAAAATACATTTCATCTATCTTAATCTACTACTGAAAGATTAATTAACTGATAGAGGAGCTTCGGGTAGTGTGGTACGGGTTGTAATAAGTTTGTGCAGTCGCCATATATCGCAAACGCTGCGAAATTAAAAAAATAGGTTTGTCCTTCACACGTGCGGCGGAAGTTAACACGAAACTCGCGATCGCGTGTATTTTTAAATGAAAAAGTCTGTTTTTGTATAATTTTGCTTTGCATACGGATAACGTAAGAGTAAAACATTGTTGTTATTCTCTCTATGGCAAAAACGTTCATAGTAGCTCATATAAAATTTATATATGTTATAGAATATTACTCTAGTTGATGAACTTGCCAAAAAAATTCGGGCAACTAATTTTCGCAATCTAAAAATATAAACAAAACAACAATTTACAAAGAAGAGGACACCCTTAGTGAAGGGTATACCAGAAACATTTTCAATAACAAAAAAGGGAAAACTTACAAAAAAATGACTACACACCACAAAAACGCTAGCTCAGAATAAATGTGTGACCGTTATTGTGCTAAGTAGTTGAAAAGAGAATAACAACAAATATAAGTACGAGGGTAGATCAATAAGTACCCGTGTGTGAAGGAAGTTGGCATTACCGTCGTGTACTGCCATCTGTCACACGACACCACACTAAATTTCAAACTGATTCACAGGTTAGTTTTTATTTGGCAGCCATTAGTATCACACGTGTTTCGTGTTTCGCGATAAAATGGAAAAAGAACAATATCGATCCGTAATTCGATTTTTATTTTTGGATGGAAAAACATGCGAAGAAATACAAACGAAGTTGGATACTGACTATGGCGACCCTTCACCATCTATGACAACCTTAAGTTATCGTACATCTGTTTTTGATGAAGAGCGCCCAGGCAGACGTGATTACCGAGGAAATCGTTGAAAAGGTCCGCGACATGATTCACGCTGATCGCCGAACGAAAGTGCGCGAAGTAGCAGAGGCCGTAGGAGTGTCGTACGGAACGGTAATGAATATTTTACATGATAGGTTAAGCATGAGAAAGGTATCGGCCCGATGGGTGCCGCGATTGCTTACGGTGGACAACAAGCGGATACGGAATTGTCGCGGCCAAATTGCATGAATTGAACTACGAATTGCTGCCGCACCGACCGTACTCGCCCGACTTGGCTCCCTGCGACTTCTTTCTATTCCCCAATATGAAAACGTGGCTCGGGGGAAAAAAATTCCGCTCAAACGAGGAGGTTATCGTCGAGACAGAAGCGTATTTTGAAGAGTTTGACAAGTCGTATTTTTTGGAGGGGTTAAAGAAATGGCAGAAACGTTGGAAAAAGTGTATTGTACTAAAGGGAGATTACGTTAAAAAATAAAAAAAAAAAATTGTCAAAAACTTGCCTCATCATTCCTAACACGGGTACTTATTGAGCTACCCTCGTATGTACATATATAGAACAGTGTTTGTGTGTCTGATGCAATAAAAATATTCAATGAAAATAAATGAAAAATTCTTGTAATGCCACGAGTATAATTCTTGATTATATAAGTATTTTCATATATTAGTAACTCATATAGATTATTGAAAACACAAAGAAATACCACTAAGGTCACTGATGAGGAATCATGGCTGGTTATGAAACGATCGTGTCCTATATATAGTATGTATATTGTTGATATTCTCTCTATGGCAAAAACGTTCATAGTAGCTCATATAAAATTTATATATACAAAAATTCGGAAAATGATTTTCCAAATTTAAAAATATAAACAAAAACAATTTGTAAGAGTATATTTTTTCAAGATAAGTGATACCTAAATTTTGTAAATCTGCAATATTTGCCAATTTCTGAATTTGTTTTTTTACCGAGTGCTACAAATCGGCGTTTGTGGTACACTAGGTGACGTATTTGACCTATTTAAACCTTTTTTTTTTAATTTTTCCGATTTAAAATTTTCGAATAAATTTTAATAGTTTATTGGTACATTAAAAAATTAATACAAGGGATTCCTACATGCCGTTTTTGTTGGTATTCTGGAAATTAGGGAATGGTCACGAAAGTGTTTAATTCTTCCGTTTGTTAAACCAACAGAGGTTAGATTTGTTATAGGTATCTATTAGATTAGAAACTTGAGCTTTATACTACAGAAAGAAATTGAGCAAATTCGATTACTACATTTCAAGAGTTCCTACTCCTGTGTGGGAAAACGAAAAATAGATTTGTCTTCAATGGACCCAATTCCATATAAAAGCGCTGATTGTCGCTTTCTACACAGCTACAGCATGCGCTTGTGTACTTAAATTGAATTTATTTGCTGCATTTTTCTGATAGTGTACGTACGTGTAGAGTTCATATTTTTGAGTTCATATTCATCCTAGACTATATTAAATTCATGAAATTGTATTGTAAAGGGTGAGTTTTATAAGAGTTTAGTTTTTGAAAATGAAAAAAAACACAAAAATTTTACAATAATGAATGAAATTTTTTTGTGGTCGCTGTGGCGTTGTGGTAGTGCGTTGGACTGCTACGCAGAGTGTCCGGGGTTCGAATCTCGGCATAGGCAAAATAAAAAAGTAGAACAAACAATTTTTCTAAACGGCACCACCTCTTGGCAGGCAATGGCAAACCGACAAGAGTAAAAATTGCCTATGAAAAGCTTTTCACTTCGCCGTTCGGATTCAGATATCGGATGTACAAGTATAACACGCACAACATGAGTGGATGCGAAAAGCTCGACCTAGGCCCTCCATGGGCTGTTGTGCCATTAAAAGTAAAGTAAGTAAAGAATTAAATTTTTATTTGGAGCGATATGTCAATTCCTTTAATTTCACTTAAATTTTGCCCGCGGCTACGCTTCAAGTGGTCCATTCTAAAGGTCCAATTTTGGCACATTTTTTCACACATTTCGGCCGGAATCTCACCAATGAGAACGAAGCGTTCAATGTCGACTGCACCAAAACTTGAGATTAACTGCTCACCAAATTTGCCTCTCAATTGATGCATGGTTTCTCGTGCAGTGTGGTATGTGGCACCGTCCTGTTGGAACCACATGTCGGCTAAATACAATTTTTGCATTTTCGGCAAAAAAAAAGTCTGTTAATTCATCGAACCGTACCTTTCTCCACTGCAGTAACGTTGCAGCCTTCATCGTCTTTGAAGAAGTAAGGACCAATGATGCCGCATGCCCATAAACCGCACCAAAAAGTGTATTTTTCGGGATGCATTGCTAGTTGCTGAATTGCCTCTGGCTGGTCTTCATTCCAAATACGGCAATTCTGCTTATTTACGTATCCATTGATCCAAAAATGAGCCTCGTCGCTAAATGGACGTAGCTTGCGAAACATTTTTTTCACAGCGCATGAATTTTTATAATAAAACTCAATAATTTGCAAACATTATTGAGGCGTAAGTCTATTCATTATGAAATGGCAAACCATACTGAGCATAAATCAAGTGACAGCTATCAAAAAAAAAAAACAACTCCGACAAAAGTATTGTCAGATTGAAAACCACACATCTAGAAAAAACACCCTTTATTAGTTACGGAAAATAAAGGGAATTCCACATTTGAAAGATTATGTAAATGTGGATGGCAACAAAAAGCGAAAAACTACATTATTTTGTAAATGTTGCTGTAAGGTTAAGTTATATTGAAAAATCCATATGCGATAAAAGATTAAAAGTTTATGGAGTAGCAAACACATAATATATATAACACGATTTCAATTTTACAATCCTGCAAAATCATGGTTTTAATCATGCCAGAAATGTTAATTTTGGTTTGTTTGTGAATAAAAAGACGTTATTATTTGAAATGATTTAATGTGAAGAATTTGAAATGTTTCTTTTCGAAGAAAATCCATTGTTTAAAAAAATTCAAAAGCTCCATAATAATGTTAAATATGACTCCGTTAAGTCAGCTGATTATTGGAATGAAGTCCAGTTGCAGGCTTTATGCCTTCCATAAAATTGAAAAAATGAAAATAAAAATTCAACCAACAGCTTGAAGCATTTCCACCATGAAGCTGTTTAAAATTGCCATCTGACTTATAAGCTACAATTTTAATGTACTACTGTGGGCAAAAAGTAGTAAGACTTTGTTCATAATCATACAATTTTTTTATTCATTCTTCCAAATCTACTTCGTCCCCTTCAAAGTAATCCCCCCCGGCCCCAATACACTTGTGCCAACGTTTTTTCCAATTCTCGAAACAGTTGTTAAAGTCAATTTCCGGAATAGCCTTCAATGCGCTTAGCGATTCATGTTTAATGTCTTCAATTGACTCAAAACGGTCAAACGGTCCACGAAGCGGTTTTTTGAGTTTAGAAAATAGCTAAAAGTCACACGGTGCTAAGTCAGGCGAATAGGGTGGTAGGGTGGTTGCGGAACGATATCAGTCGAATTTTTGGCAAAATGGTCTCGTAACACCAATGCAGTGATTTTGGAAGCAATCGTGCATTCACTCTTCTTAGGCCCAAATGATGTTTTAAAATGGTTTTCACTGATCCTTCCGATATTCCAACGATGCCAGTAAGGTCTCTGACTGTTAATCGTCGATTCTCGAGCACCAATTCCTTGATTTTATTGACCAGTCGTGTTGATCATCAGTTGATGTTGATGGCTGTCCTGGACGTGGTTCGTCGTCAACGCGTTCTCGACCATCTTTGAACAATTTCGCTCGCGACATACAATTATCACCGAAGGCCTTTTGCAACATTCTGAACGTTTCCGCACCAGTAATTTGATTCCGCACACAAAATTTAATGGAACTTCTTTGTTGAATAATTTCGAATGCACTTTTTGTACTTCAGAAAGACAAGCGTATACTAAACACTAATGATTATTTTGATGTGACATTTGGCACAGATGTCACCGACTGTCATACCAACCTTAAAAAAATAATATTTTGATGAATGGGTTTCCGCGCGAAATATTAATTAAAAAGTCTTACTACTTTTTGCCCACAGTAGTATGTATGTATGAATGTACCAATATGTGAAAAATGGTTTGTTATTGTAAGCTTCAACTGTAGCAACGTTTGCTGCTGTTGCTGCTTCACTAGAAAGTGTTTGCTCTTTGACTGGTGCATCGGCGCTCTCCTTCAGTGGCGTTAAAGTTTTGCTTTTTAGTATCATTCCGTTTCTTGGAAGCTTTTTGCTGGTTTCTTTTAGCTTTCATAGATTTGTAGTCTTCTCCGACATTGCAATCCGATTCTGTTCACTTATGTTCTTTGTGCTTTCCTTGAATATTTCTGCTTCATCGCAAAACTCGTCCCACATTACCCTTCAATTTTTGAAGGGGTTGCTTTTGATTTGTCAGATTTTGTTTTATAACTTTTTTGTTGAGCATGGCATTAAGCTCATTGCAAAGCATTCGGTAGCCAATGCTTCACCAATAACAAAAAACGTAATTTTTTTTTGCCGCACCACGTCTTTCTCATTAAAGAAGAAGAATGGTTTATGCTATCGTTTGTTTTACGAAAATTGAAACCGTTTTTAGCATCGGGCATACATGGCATACCTAAATAAGACTAATTCACAAAGAAACGCCATCTTAAACCTGTTGCTCTGTGAAAATAGAAAGTAACATCTATGGTTCTTCTTGGTAACTGAACCATAAACCTTTCCGTTAAATTAGTTTGCATCAACTACAAGTGTTAAAAACTGTGTACCTCGACACAGAACAGGTTATCATTTTACAGCATGGAATCCTTCAAAGTTTTCAATTTCATAAATTTAATTATGTATTTATGAATTATGTATGTATGTATGTATGTATGTATGTGTATATGTATGTATTTTATGATGTATGCATAATTTTTATTTCAAATAATGTGGGCTTTCGCGCGTATGTTGCACAGTAAAATGTCAACATCAGTCCGCACTGAATCTGAATCATGGGCCACTATACAATTCAGCAACGTTAGTGAAATGACATTATCTTTAAAGTGTGCAGCAACATGAAGTGTACACGACATTAAAATGCAATTATTTGCTTGTCATTGCAAGGCAATCATGCAGAAGAGCTTATCGCCCAGGCGACATGTTATCCTTGCAACTGTAAATGCAGGTGCCTTTGCTGTCTTCTCTTTCGCTCTATCGCTCTCTCTCTAGTAGTCATCATAATTACCCGGACGCAAAAGTGTTTGTCTCGTATGTATTTGAAATTATAATACTCACACTCACTCATATAAAATGTATGCATGCACATACACAAACACACATACATGCATATAAAGCATTATGAGATACAAATGCAAACAACAACAATAAACACTAAAAAACGAACGAGCTGTCAAGCTGCAAGAGACACAAACAGAGGAATGAATCCGCAGTGAATTTAATTTCCACTTCGACCGTCGCCGTGTTATTTTTATTGAAACTGTTCATTGTATCTTTATGCCAGCTAATTTAGTTTTAGCTGCTGCTGTTGTTATAGTTGTCGATGTAGCTACCATACTAATGACATGTAGGTATTACTATACTTTTTACACTTACTAACTTAGTTGGTACTACAATCGATGATTGAATAAAAAGTATTGAATTTATGGAATTTTTTATAGCATCGAAATCAAAAGACGATGAAAGGGAGATGTTAGGTGACTATTTCCACTTTAATAAATTCATTACCCATTTAAAGCTGATCCTAGATCCTAGTAGCAAAAGAACTGAATAGTATACTTATCATATTTCCACTTTTGAAAGTTCTTTTGACAAATGAAACGGAGGTCCTGGCAATGGTGTTCTCTTTCTCTCAGACAAAACTTTTAATGATACCACTGAGAATGATATAATCATCACTGTTTGCCAAAATTGCAGGCATCAGCCTTTAACCAGAAGATTGATGATCTGGTTGCCAGTAGGTATACTAGCAAAACTAATTGTAGTGAAAATTATATGACATCGATCTACGAGGTAGTAGGTATATTTTCTCCAGTAGGGCTCATTCACAGATATTTTCTGTCGTTTCACAGTTTCACTAAGTGATAAATGATAATTGCGCGGATTATTCTACAAGTAGCTATCCGAGCGACGTAAAGTGTGAAAGACAAGGAAACAAATAAAATATCACAACATAAGTGGATGTGAAAAGTTCGGCCTGGACCCTCCATTGTTGCTGTTGTGCCATAAAAAGAAGAATTATAATTAGTTATGTATGTTCAACAATAACCAATTTAAAGACGGTAAAAACTATTGCAACCATTATTTATGAACATAACAAAAAATTCATCGGCAAAGATAGTTAGATTCGTTTAACGTGCAATGCCGACCGGGTACTTTAGATATTAGCCATTGTATTTTGTTGATGTAGTCAAGTGACACAATGAAGAATAAGCTTAAATTCTGGACGCAATTTAAAATGTTTGTATGTCAATAGAAATTTGGTGGGGCAAAAGCCAGAGCGCTCTGTGACCAACATCGAACGAGACGAACAATAAAATATAGAATAACACTAGTGCGATGTAAGTGTTTGTGTTAGATAGAGATGGGCGCGTAACGTGAATTTTTGCGTGAGACGACGTGATATAATTTCCCCGTGAGCATGCGATAGCGTGATACAATTTGCAGAATTTGTTGTATAATTTTAAGCGCAATGCGTGAGTATGAGTTACTGTTGATCATGACGTCATTATAAAAATTTTTGGTAGATGAGCAAACCAGTGTTGCACAATATTTACTTATACATTTGTATGAAACATGAGTTTAAAGCAAATATTACAATCATAGTTGTTTTGTTTTTGAGTGACACATCTTTTTTTTTTCAAGAAACAATTATCTGCAATATAGTTTTCATCTCTGACCATTTGTTTTTTGTTTGTCGGTAAAAATATATTTACGTATATGCAATATTTTAATAAATTTTTGATAAATTATATTACATACGCCATACGCAAAGGAATTTAATATTTAATTTTTACTGACAGCTAGAATATAGACTTCGTTGAAAAAGATTATGCTATCAGATTCTGCTATTGTGAAAAAAAACCCAAAAACCAGCATCAAGAGGTCATTAGAGCCAATAATTGCAACAACATTTATCTTATTGAGTCCGGACGAAGGTCCTTATATTATGCAGAACCAGGCATCATTGAGGTATCCGAATTCCCAGCTTTTCAACGAAAGAGAAGGACAGAAGATTTATTTGAAAATTTGCCTGACCATCTTTCCTCCGTGGAAAGAAAATAACTCACATCAGCAAAGATTTGCTAAGTTTCTAGTCAACCTCATAACATTCGCGAGTTCTCAGACAGGCAAGTGACAAAATTTTCCATCTGTTGAGATCATACAAACAGAATATTTTGATGATGATTATTATTACGATGATAATAATGATGATGGGAAGATTATAATTATTGTTGTTTTTCCATTAAAAGAAAGAAAGAAGATGATTTTGTAGATAGCTTAGCATGCATTGAAAATGCATGCTTAAAAGAAATTTTGTTAAAATTTGATAAAATTATTTAGACATTTTGGAGAGTGGCAACCGTGTCTTCAATTACATAATTAAAAAAACTTAAAAAAAAAACTACATTTAGTCCTTCTGCACTAGTGTGATAACATAAATTTGATAAATAGCTTGCCCAGTTTGTTATTATAACGAATCACAACGGAGCCACTTCCCCTCCCAACTGCACGAGGGGCACGAAGGGCACATCCATCCGCTTGTCGGTGATCGATTCAGCTGCATTTCGCAATGCACAGACAACTCGCTGATTGGAGAGAATAACTCCAAATTTGGTTTTCGTTATAGTTATTCAGAAAATTCAACAAAGTTAACTTTATATACTGAAGAGAGTCGGAAATATCAAAAATCATTAAACATACAACGAAAATGGTTTTTTAGCATAGTTTGTTCTACAAGCATCAAGTGTAATAGGTATAGGGTATTTAGAACAGCGATTTGGAACATTAATTTTAATTTCACTCACTAGAAACAGTGAATGTATAGCAAATTTAACAAAAAGCCATTTACCAAAAAAAAAGGGTTTATGAAAAAGCTTTTCACTTCGTCGTTCGAATTCGGCATTCAAACTGTAGGGGACACTGTAGGGGATGTACAAATATGACACGCACAATATTAGTGGATGTGGAAAGCTTGACCATTGGCGTTACATGTGGTCATAGTCGACACTGATAAACTAAAGTTCATCGTGGTAAAGGCATTAAACTTGCCACAATGGCTGGACTGTCTATCTCTCTTTATCGGTGTCCTGTGTGATTCCATTCTCTCTCTCATTCTCCCTCCTTCTTCCTCCCACCTATCTGTCTTCCTTCCATTCAACACAATGCTCTGCATTCATATGTGTTGAATGTATCAAAAAAAAAAAAAAAAAAATTTTTCACAAACATCACATTTAAATTAACTCTTCTGCTCGGAAGAGTTGGCAAACTTATAAGTTTTAATAGTTGTTCATACGGAAGCAGGTGGTGTAATAGATCTTAATGTAACAAACGTAGAGCAAACAATAGGAATTTTTTTTGGGCAAACTCCAACCTATCCACATATGTAAAGGTGCCCATTGTGACACCCAGATCAATGAATGTGAATATGAAACTTGTTTCAGCCCGTAAACACCAACAAAAAACGATGAATTTACATTTGTTTGAGCTTAATTCAAGTTACAGCGACACCAGTATTTAAAGTAAAAAGATCAGAACGCAATATCTTCTCGTCATCAAATGAGTTGTAAGACTTAAATAATTTAACGTCATCGGTATACATTAAAATTTTGGAATATTTAATAAAATAGGTTTTTTTGCTGAACGAAATATTTGCTTAAATTTTCAAAGTGGTGATTGTTATTATTTAATTCGAACTTCAAAATAAGTGTAGGGTGATATGGGTCTTTAGGTTCGTCATGGCAACATTACTACATAAGTATGTTTATAAACATGTAACATTTCATGATGATTTTTATTAAAACGCTGAGCTTATTTTGAGAATTCTATAAGTTAAAAAAGAATAGTAGAAAAGTAGTTCAAAAATGTATTAGAAAAAGTAGTAGAAAATATTAGGCGAAAAGTATTATGCAAATTTATGAATATAGTAGCAGAAATGGCAATAGGAAAATGGTAAAAAAAAGTAGTAAGATAACCATGGTAAAAGTAATAGAAAATACTAGTAGAAAAGTAGTCAAAATAGGAGTGCAAAATAGTTGTAGGAATGTAGTAAAAATAGTAATGTGCGGCACGAGACAAATCCTTTTTCGTTTTTAAAAAATGTTAAAATCACAAACAGTGTTAAATAGTGTTAAATAGAAAATAGTAGGTGCAAAAGTATTAGAAAAATTTTTTGATAATAATAGAAAAAGTATTAGGAAAATAGTGATAAAATAGTGCACAGAAAAGTAGTAGAAAATAGTAGTAGGAAAGTAGTGAAAATTTTAACCGCCCTCTATGGCTTGAATTAAATCCTTTTTCGTTTTCAAAAATGGTAAATTCACAACCTCGCTAAAGAGTTTTATTTCAAAACCAGCAAAAAAAAGACTGACTGTAAGGATGTTATTATATCGTAAATCATACTAGTGTGGCCAAAAAGTAGTAAGACTTTTTAATTTAAATTTTGCGCGGAAACCCATTCATCAAAATATTATTTTTTTAAGGTTGGTATGACTGTCGGTGACATCTGTGCCAAATGTCACATCAAAATAATCATTAGTGTTTAGTATACGCTTGTCTTTCTGAAGTACAAAAAGTGCATTTGGCGATTTTCACAATGAGTGAAATTATTCAACAAAGAAGTTCCATTAAATTTTGTGTGCGGAATCAAATTTCTGGTGCCGAAACGTTCAGAATTTTGCTAAAGGCCTTCGGTGATAATTGTATGTCGCGAGCAAGTGTTTTGGATTGGTACAAATTGTTCAAAGATGGTCGAGAACGCGTTGACGACGAACCACGTCCAGGACGGCCATCAACATCAACTGATGATCAACACGTCAATAAAATCAAGGAATTGGTGCTCGAGAATCGACGATTAACAGTCAGAGACCTTACTGGCATCGTTGGAATATCGGAAGGATCAGTGAAGAAGAATGAATGCACGATTGGTTCCAAAATCACTGCATTGGTTTTACGAGACCATTTTACCGATATCGTTCCACAACCACCCTATTCGCCTGACTTAGCACCGTGGGACTTTTGGCTATTTTCTAAACTCAAAAAACCGCTTCGTGGACACCGTTTTGAGTTAATTGAAGACATTAAACATGAATCGCTAAGCGCATTGAAGGCTATTCCGGAAATTGACTTTAACAACTGTTTCGAGAATTGGAAAAAACGTTGGCACAAGTGTATTGGGGCCGGGGGGGATTACTTTGAAGGGGACGAAGTAGATTTGGAAGAATGAATAAACAAATTTTAAATTATGAACAAAGTTTTACTAACTTTTGCCCACAGTAGTACGTGGAATTTTTTGGAAAAATATCGGCGTGCGTGATTTTTTTTTGGGAAAAAGAATAACAATATCCGTGAACATGTGTGATTAATATTTTTAATACCGTGAACGTGAGTGTCGTGAATCAAAAGGTAATCACTTTCCCACCTCTAGTGTTAGGCACTTACATACATACATATACTTATAGTATATACATGCGTGTGTGTTTGTGCGGAAAATGCGCCAACTGGCACAATGAATTATGTATCGCATCACACGTTGTGCGCCTAAGCACCGCAGACGCCATAAACAAGGCTCGCCTGTCAATTCGATGCATATAAATAATCTAACTCCGATGGGGATTAGCAGGAAGGCAAGCAAAAAAAAACAAATCTAGTAGGGTTAGTTGCGACTATTTATGGCGGAACTAAAAACAAAATTAAAACTAAATATATTGTTTAAAGACGATGTGCAAATTCCCTAGAATGATCTACATTTTGTTTTACAATCGCTTCTAAAAACTTAATGTTTTTACAGGATGATGAGACCAATATTTTAGAAGTATGCACAACGTATCGAATTTCGCTAAAAGTACAAAAAGAGTATCTCTGGGCAGAGCCAAATCAATAAGAAACTCAAATTTAAATATTGAGTATTGAGTTTAGTATTCGTAGCTTTGTTCTTCTACATTCCCGAAGAGCTGTAGTTATAGGCTCTCGAAATTCGATACTCTTGGTATCGAGTATTCTTATATGAGGACTCGATTTTTAGATACTTTAAATCAATATCAAGGAGACAATTTAGACTGCTTGAGTATGATCGAGTATTATATAATATTAGGGTGTGTTAATATGTACTTCGTATCGCCTGCTGCACGTTTTGTCAAATTTCAGAGATTGCCATTGAATGCAATCTTTTGTTACAAATTTTAAACAAACTTTCTTTTATCAAATTATATTCATAAAATTTGTTGGCTTTATTATTCATCCACTTGCATTTGCAGCACTTGCACTGATTGCATACGAATGTTAATCAAATATTCTTCACAATGAATACAGTTTTCAATTTAATTTCATTTGATCTTTAATTCAATATTGAACATTTGATTTTGTATCTACCATTTTCTTTGTTATATCAAGAGTTATCTTTTGGTTTTTCCTGCTTACTTATGGACGTTCTTTATACGAGTACATATAAACTTAATTAAACAATTGATTCCTAAATTTCATTTATTTTCATTTGAGGATTTGTGTCTTGGCTTCAGCTTTTTTCGTTGCTTTTCGTACTATTTTTCAATTGGTTTATTTGTGAAACTTTCCATTGAAACTATGCCACCACAAAATATCCCCAAAGAGAAGAAAATGCAACAGAAAGACCAAGAAAATTAAGAAAAACTTTTCGAAAATGATTTCCACACGCTCAGCACAGAAAATTAAATATCATCAAATTCCTTTGAGTTTTTGAAAAGCTTTTCATGTCAATCTGTAAAATTGCAAAGTGAGTACAAGAACAATGAAAAAATAAGAAATAAAATAATGAAAAAATTAGGGAAAACGCCTTTAATCTTGCAGAAAATTTACCATACTTTTCACTTTTTACTCTTTTCTTATTTTTCATTAACTTTCGTTTTTGTTATATTTTGCTCGTTCGTTTGTTATCGTTTTGTGGTGAAAAGCATGATGCTGTGGGTGTTGTCTAAATTCTATTTTCTCACATTTCACTTGTTATATTTTTCATTTGTTAAACACATTTATGTAGTATTCAGGTATCCATCATTTCCTCATACATTCACTCACTCATTCTTTTATTCATTTTCACAACTTAAGGGTAGGGTAGGGTAGGGTAGGGTAGGGTAGGGTAGGGTAGGGTAGGGTAGGGTAGGGTAGGGTAGGGTAGGGTAGGGTAGGGTAGGGTAGGGTAGGGTAGGGTAGGGTAGGGTAGGGTAGGGTAGGGTAGGGTAGGGTAGGGTAGGGTAGGGTAGGGTAGGGTAGGGTAGGGTAGGGTAGGGTAGGGTAGGGTAGGGTAGGGTAGGGTAGGGTAGGGTAGGGTAGGGTAGGGTAGGGTAGGGTAGGGTAGGGTAGGGTAGGGTAGGGTAGGGTAGGGTAGGGTAGGGTAGGGTAGGGTAGGGTAGGGTAGGGTAGGGTAGGGTAGGGTAGGGTAGGGTAGGGTAGGGTAGGGTAGGGTAGGGTAGGGTAGGGTAGGGTAGGGTAGGGTAGGGTAGGGTAGGGTAGGGTAGGGTAGGGTAGGGTAGGGTAGGGTAGGGTAGGGTAGGGTAGGGTAGGGTAGGGTAGGGTAGGGTAGGGTAGGGTAGGGTAGGGTAGGGTAGGGTAGGGTAGGGTAGGGTAGGGTAGGGTAGGGTAGGGTAGGGTAGGGTAGGGTAGGGTAGGGTAGGGTAGGGTAGGGTAGGGTAGGGTAGGGTAGGGTAGGGTAGGGTAGGGTAGGGTAGGGTAGGGTAGGGTAGGGTAGGGTATAAAATTTTAATTTCTGATTTAATGCTTCAAGCTGTTTTAGCCACAAATCTGATATATGAAATGCTTTTAGTGCACTTCTCTTACTCTACAAACAGCTGGTTCAGTTGGCTAGGCAAATATTTGAAGAGTCA
Source organism: Palloptera scutellata (assembly GCA_958295655.1). Classification (NCBI taxonomy): domain Eukaryota; kingdom Metazoa; phylum Arthropoda; class Insecta; order Diptera; family Pallopteridae; genus Palloptera; species Palloptera scutellata. The sequence continues at coordinate 84,568,615 of OY282449.1, read as the reverse complement.
GCAAACGAAATGAATCTATTTAGCTAAAAAGTTTTTAATTGCAAAATTTTCTTACAATCACAAAATCTAGTTTCGCGGCACATATTTATTTTCTACTTCTTCTGTAGGCAGTTAAGCGTCATTTTGATACTTTCCCTTCACTGTCAAAGGGTCGTGAGATTAAGATATTTGATACGGTTTCTAATCTCAAGCCTCTTTAAATGTTGGTTGTGTTGCGTTCAATCTAATCATGAAAAGAGCTTGGCAATGCATAATGTAGTGAGAGAAAGTATCGTTCCTTTTCAATGTGTGTGCGAGATACCAAGTCTAGCCGTTAATTCACCTATATATGTAGATTTGGATGTGGACAGAAGTGCCAAAGACCTTGCATAGCACTCAGTCCATTGAATCATTGCACTTTGTACCAGATAGAGATAGGAGAAGGTTTAAGTGGATAAACGAAGTCTATATACACTGGTTATGGTAAACCTACAATTTAACGCCGGTTTTAAATGGCGGGGTGGAAATTTCATATCACTTCTTGGTAGTTTTGCCACCAGTTGTACTTGTACTCTTTCTTATAATTCTCATTCAATTCATGTTGAAATATAAGAGGTATATGAGAATTAACCATCGGACCAAGATGTTAATCGAACCTCTAAACTCCTGCATGAAAGACTAGCCCTCTACCCACTAGACTATTGAGGTTGTCTAATTTCACTAAATTATTTGTTGTTCAGTATTATATCAGAACTTCAGTTATTCTGGACCTTTCGCGACGAGTGTGTCTAACTACGTGGCTATTTTAGTTAGAGCGAAGATGGAAAGCCTTTTCTATATGCAATCTCTAAGGGTGAGGATTTCAGTGTTCAGTGCGTTAACATGTGCACAACTTTACGCAGTTGCTCGTGCACAACAAACGTAGCACAAACTTATAATTACAAGATTGTCAATGCACCCTTCTGTTTACGAGACTTTAGTGCGTTATCATGAATCACAATAATAACAAATTCGTTCATACATGTAGACAAATTGAAAAAAAAAAAATTTCTGAGATAGCCTATGCGAAAAATCGCATTTCGAAAAAAACCCAACTGAATATCGCCCTAGTGAAAATCGCCCAAAAACATAAAATGAATAATGACCCAAAAATAGTGGACTTTTGTCCATAATGAATAAAACTCCTTCAATTTTGGTACAATTTCCCAAAAATAAGGACCACAACCAGACCTCACAGAAGCGTGATTACAGAAGATGAACACTCACACAAAATTGTGGACCTTTACTCATAATTAACAAAAGCCCAAACGTGAGAAAGACAAGAATGAACATTCCCCGAAAATATTTGCTATCTCTTTTCATGAATACTTTTTCCTTCCAACCATACCACCGCCGCAAGCTTTCACTAAGCATTGCAAAATTTATACTTTTTAGAAATTCTTTGTATTGAAGCCATTCGCCCTAGCAACACTACATTATAACCCTCGACGTCAGACGTTGTTCTTGTTGTAACCCTTTTTTAAAATTGGAAAAAGCACGAGGACCCATCTTCAATGAACAAGAAATAGTCGTAGTAATAAAAGGCGATTGAGGGAACAGTGGGCCGGGGTGAGAAGCGATGGGGCGGGACTGCGTGACCAGTAAAAAGATACAACAAACTGCTTGTTGTTATTATTGTAACAGCATTCCGAAAAAAGGCACATTTAATAATAATAAGTAGTAGAAAAAATGGATAATGTAAAGTTCAAAGCTAAAGCCGAAGCACAAGCCACAAATGAATGCGCCAAGTGTGTTTCCAGGAAGGAACAAGAAAGTATCACTGCCGTTTGCTTCTGTGTAAAGGGTTAGACTGTAGGGTAAAGGGTTGGAACTCGTACGAGTAAGTATGAGTGGTTATGTAAATGTGAATCAAAATCATTATTTGTGAAAGTTTGTTGTTCCTTAATAAACATAATAAAACATGAAGAAGATGGTGAGAATAAGTTAAAGCTTGTTGTCTGATATAATCCACACTCAATTTTAGAGTTCCGTCGCAAGATTTCGATGGAGCGCCTGGCAATAATCAAACTAACTTTCAGTTGGAAAAAATTTTCATTGTTGGCGTAGTTGGTAGTGAGCTGGCCTGCTACGCAAAGTGTCCGGGGTTCCAATCACGACATATGCAAAAGGAAAATGTTAACAATATTTTCTTCACGGCACAACTTCTTGGCAGACAATGGAAAACCTCCTAAAGTAGAATTCGCCTAAGAAAAGCTTTCCACTTCGCCGTTTGGATTCGGACTGCATCAAATTGTAGGTCTCTTCTATTCATGTAAAGGGTGATTTTTGTGCTACTTGCTTTATGACGTTTATATTTCTAACAGTTCACGCGTTATTCTTGACATGTATCAAAGTAAAAAATTCTCAGTTTGGTTTGCCATTTCATCATGAATAGACTTACGCCTGAACAACGTTGAAATTTATTATCAAAATTTATGTACTGCGAAAAATGTGTTTCGCAAGCTACGTCCATTTTATGTTCGCCATAATCGACCTACATAGCAAGCTATTCAGCTCATTGTGACCAAATTTCGCACCAGTTTCACTTTATTGATATTAAAGAAGATCGCGATATGTCCATCCGACGCCGATCGCAGCAATTGGGTCTGTCTTATTCGACCTGCTGAAAAATTGTACTCAATGATCTCGGATTAATGTCATACAAAATACAGATGGTGCAAGAACTGAAGCCAGGCGACGTACCACAACGTCAAATATTCGGTGAATGGGCCTTAGAACAGCTGAATGACGATCAGATTTTTTGGTCTGCATTATTGGGTCTTACTTCTTCAAAGACGATGAAGGCCGCAACGTTACTGCAATGGAGAAAGGTACGGTTTGATGACTTAACAGACTTTTTTTTGCCGAAAATGCAAGAATTGTATTCAGCCGACATGTGGTTCCAACAGGACGGTGCCACATGCCACACTGCACGCGAAACCATGCATTAATTGAGAGGCAAATTTGGTGAGCAGTTAATCCCACGTTTTGGTGCAGTCGATTGGCCTCCAAGATCGTGTGATTTGACCCCGTTAGACTATTTTTTGGGAGGCTATGTTAAGTCTCTTGTCTATAGGGACAAGCCAAACACAATTACTGCTTTGGAAGCCAACATTGAACGCGTCATTGCGTCATTGGTGAGATTCCGGCCGAAATGCATGAAAGAAAGGACCACTTGAAGCGTAGCCGCGGGCAACATTTAAATGAAATTATCTTTAAAAAGTAAATGGCAGGAATTGATTTATCGATCGAAAAAAAATTAGAAATGAAATTGAATTTTCAAAATCCAAGCTCTTAAAAAATCACACCCAAATGTTCATTTTGGAAAATGATCAATCGCCCATAAAAAAAATAAAATTATTACAAATTTTCAGTGGTCATTCATAACGCCTAATGGCCCGAATATAAAAAATGTCAAAATGTTTCGATAATTGTTTAGCCATTTTTTTGGGAGCCGTTTTCATATAAGGTTTTTGAGCTATTTTCATTTGTTCATATTATTTGCATAGCCGCAGATAACAATATACTTAAGTAACCAGTATATATAACGCATATGTATATCCCATATAAGTAATATGTCAATATTTGTTGAAAGTTATGCATTTCAGTACAAAAAATCGTAATACAATGGAATGCAGATTTTGACAACCATATTGAAATGTTGCAGCAATAGTATTCAATACTTACATAGGTACAATAAATTCGAGATAAATTTAAATAAATGCATGTACTAAATTCGAAATATGAAAGTTTTATTTGACATTTCATTGACAATGGAAATTTTTTGAAATACTATTGTACATAATTACCTACATACATATGCATGTATGTACATTTGTTTGTGTTATCGGTTTCACAGATGATATTGCAATAACTATTGTTGGGAAACATATAGCGAACGTATCGGTAATGAAACCATACGTCAATTCAGTCGGTCTGCAGCTGGCCGTACATAAAACTGAGGGCGTACTGATTAGGAGGTAGCAAAACTAATTGTTGGAAATTGCGAATATTAATCAAAACAGACATGAAATACCTTGGTATCATAATAGATGCAAGATTGTCGTTCAAACGGCACCAGCTAAAGCAACTTATCAAAAGTGTCGTAAAATCCATAATATTATATGGTGCTCCAATCTGGGAAGCAATCGGAAAGTTGATTCTGTATGCCGCTTTTATTCTCATAGAGTATGCAGCGCTTATCGCATGGGATTCAATTATGCCGCGTTATTAATTGCAGGAATGATACCAATGAACTTGGGGTAGTCATACAATCAAAACAGTTGTTAACCAGAGGTAACGTCCCGTTATCGTATTAGAGAAGCTGCGTTGATTCATGGCAAAACAGGTGGGCAACCGCATCGATTGATACCTGACATTCGAGTTTGGCTTGGCAGGAAGCATGGCGAAGTTGATTTTTACATCACATACAAATACTCAGCGGGAATGTGTGTTTCCGAGCGTATTTATGTACCTCGTGATATGCTCGATGATGCTGAACACGTGTTCTTCAAATGCCCACGATTCCAACAAGGACGTGAAAATTTGAGGAGCATACTCGGTGAAACAATAAAGACAAATAACATCATGCAACATATGCTGGCGTGAACAACTGTATGGAATACCATTTGCAGTATGGCTGCTTCTGTAATATTAGAGTTGCGGCGCATTAAGCGGCAAAGAAGAGAAAGCGAACAAGCTCGTAATCAACGATAACAGCTTAATGCTGAACCAGCCCTGCGAAGTAATACCAAATGGTAGTCCCGCGGGGAGAGTGGTACAATAGGAAATAGGTGGTTTTAGTCGGATAAAAACTGAAGATCTGCAGTACCTATGAAGGTTTCCACCTGCCAATGCACAAAAATAAAAAATGAATGTAATGTAACAAGCTTGATGAAGCAGCATCATTTACGTTAATGCATATTTAAGAAATCTACTTGTTACAGCACACATTTTAAATCTACGAGTAAAAGTATTTCTCTTTTATGCAAATAGTCATGTAATTTTTATATTTTTAGTTCATTGTGAAAATATATTGTGACAACTAAACAAGAGTCAAACTTATTTCATACATACACAAGAGCATGTACTATGTGCAGATGTATGTAAGTACTTATGCAAATGTAAAAGAATTATGTGAAACACTTAAAAAAATAGCTTAAGTATTTGAAATAGGGAGTGGCCAAAATCATATCCCTCGTTTGCTGCAAGACTGCCATAAATCAAAAAAAGTAATAACTGTTATTTAGTGCTTTATCTTGTGTGATAAAGTTACAACTGTATCTTATGAGGTTGTCACGTTAGAAGAGTAATTGTCGATATATGTAAAAGCTGTTTGTCGTTTTCTCAGAATTTATGTTTTTTGAATTATGTCGGTCTTGCAGCAAACGAGCGTTGTACATACTCGCATGTCGAAATGAGAGAAGTCTGTTTAAATAATTACCAACCTTTATAATTGAACAAGTATGTACTTCAGCATGCATCTGCTGAGACGTGAAAGTAGGTACTTCTTTTCCTTTAATGGCACAATAGCCCATGGAGGGCATAGGCTGAGTTTTTCTCATTCATTCATTTTGTGCGTGTTATATTTGTATTCGAATGGAAGGTCCTATTTCACGTTTATCGGCTTTCTTAAGTACTATAATTCTGTGGATAAACCGTTGCAAGATTTTCTTTGCATTACCACGCCCATATTCAACTAATTACTACGTCTAACATTCCGCCTTCACACACAAAATTTTCGCAGTCTTTCTCGCTTGATTCCCCAGATTAACTACTAAATAATCAAGGGCAACCCATATTTTTCAACGAATACAATTGAGAATTAATCATTTCTTACCCGTCTTAACACTGTAGCCAGGACACAAAAATAGTTTAGGGTTGATCTTGTCTTGAAAAAGACTCCCTTTCTTTTAAAAACAATTTATTTTGGGTATATGCTACATACACATCCTGTTGTGTTTGTTTGTGGGAATGAGTGTTGCACACATAAGTATTACAGTTATATAAAAAATGAAAATGCATAAAGTATTCACACAAACATAAACACATTCATACATTTGTATGTGCGTGTGTGTGTGTGTGTGTGTGTATGTGTGTTTGCGAGTATATATATAAGTATAATATGTACTTACTTGTAAACGCATTTAAGTGGATAAAAGTATACGTTTGATGGGGTAAAGCTATTCCTAAAATTTATCGCACATACACACTCATATTGTGCGCACTCTTGCTTACAAACCCATATACACTGTTCGTATTTACACACAAACATAGTACACGAAAATGCATCCTTGGCAGGAATGCATGTTGTTTGTGCAACATCGCTCAAAGATATAGTTAATATTCTTCTCAATGGCGAAATACATGAGACTTGTGTCTGTGTGCGTATATGCGCGCTTGTGTATAATGCTGGTGTATCATGTATGCGGGAACATGCACATTAAGGTGCCTCAAAAAACAAAAAAACTTGCCGTTCTACACTGAGAAGTTGCGGTCTAAAATCAAGTCCAGTCATATTTATTTATAGCACGTTCTCTTCTTGTTTCGTTTAAGAGTGAAAAATCTTAAATACTTGTTTAAAAAGTTTTCTTTCCTTCTTTCAAGGAGGGCTTAGGCCGAGCTTCTCGAATGTTGTGCGTGTTATATTTGTACATGAATAAATGGGACCTACAATTTCATACCGAATCCGAACGGCGAAGTGAAAAGCTTTTCATAAGCAATTTTTACTCTTAAAGGTTTGCCATTGCCTGCCAAGAGGTGGTGACGTTAAAAATTTTTGATTTTGCCTGTGCCGAGATTTGAACCTCGGACACTGCGTAGCAGGGCAACACACTACTAACTACACCACCGTGACCACTAAAAACTTTTTGTCCGTAAATAAAACTATATTTCCTTGAATCAAACCTGATAAATCTTAGAACAAAACTAATTCTTAAATTAATTAGAAAACCATCTCAAATAAGCCCGCTTAGTTTTAAAGTAAAAATGGGCGGTCTTGATTCTAGAGAACACATTTTCTTAAAATAAAATTGGGTGGTCTTGATTCTAGAGAACACATTTTCCTAAGGTTTAAAGAAAACAATCTTAAAATAATATCTTTATTATCATTATTAAAATAAGAGCTTCGTTGTTGTTTCAAGAATTTTCAAGCTCAATAGACTTTCGTAAACGAAGGGGCATGATTTTCTTACCACTTTTCTTAAATTTAAACCATTTACCCCCGAGTGTACCGCCGTTAAAATGAAGCCACGATTACTTTATGATGATAACCAAAATATTTCAGCTCTAGCGATAGCTTTTGTCTTGTGAATTTTTTCTTTACACTTTTTGTAGCCCAATTGGCCAAAAGCTCAGAATAATAGTAACTAAAATTTTTAATAAACTGGTAAAAAGTTTACCAATAATATTTCGTTTTATTTAATTTTCTATAAAAATTGTATGGACCAAAAATCTTCCAAAAATTTTGATACAAAAGTAATAATTTTTAAATAAACATAATTTGTAATTTTGGTAATGATCATAACATAAACCGAGCTTTCAATTGTGTACCTACAGGAAAAAATGTTTTTTTTGTTTGTTTTAGAGCTGAGGCGGTTTAATGTACGTGAATGTATACCTACATACATGCATATGCATGCATGTGTGTTGGTGTTTTGGGTTAGTGTAATGGCATTTGTGTGTAAGTTACGAGTACATATGAGTTTTGATAGATGCGCTTGACAAACATTGGCTGAATGTGTTGACAAAGTTAGATGATATTTTGTGGTGGTATTTTGTAAATGCTAGTAACGTTGTCTTTGTTGCTGGTAGCGGTGGTGGTGATGGTGGTGATGGAAGTGCTGCTGCTGATATTGTTGCAATGGTTGACTGATGACGTGGCAGCAAAGAAATATTGAGTGTAAACATGTTGATGAAGTTAATAAAGAAAACATGTTGAATTATGGCTTAGAATTATGCGCATCGAAGCGTGTGTCATTCAGAAACGTAAGAGGAAGAGATTTCTCTCGCTCTCTCGCACCATCAAAAAATAAAACTAAATCAAAGACTAACTTATGGATTTTAGTTGGAAGATAGAATAAAAAAATTTTAGTTGCTTACATATTATTGAAGAATGATAACCCATACAAATAACCATATATTATATATTTACATAAAATCCAAACAAATTAGGTCATGTCTTCTTCTCGTGCTTGTTTACATACCTACATAGGTTGAAGCATGTATGTATATTTATGCATGCAGCTCAAATAAATTTCACTGGCATAATTTACACAAAGAAGCTGAGTGTAAGTATACTCGTATATAAAAAAGGCACACACACAATTTGATGTATGTATGTATGTATGAATGTATGTACTGCATACACAGTTATACATATACCATATATGGTATGTAGTATGTACTTCTGATTATAAGGTGCTTTACTTGACTGATTCATTGAATCAAAGAATTACTTGTTAATATCTAAGTTGAAATGTACCCCGAAACATGAGCTCTGAGCATGTCGATGGAACTGAGGCAGTTCTAATAATCATTTAATTATTAATTATGACAATAGTAGTAAATTAGTAAAGTATAATATGTACATTAATATATATTATGGCTTATGAAAGGGATTACTCGAGACCTATCACATAAGGTTAAGCAGAACACTTCTAAGTCGAAACAAATGTGGGCAGTTATTGTAGAAGTTTATTTAGTCTTTTAATTAAGCCGTTGAATGCAAAAGTGGTGTAAGTAACTGATCAAGAGGAAGGTTATAATGTTCGAATGAAACGCATACTAAAAATGATATTGGGTATTAAAACAATGTTAATCTCAACAAAAAACTAGTCGGAAAGATGACTAGTAAGTCTTTAAATACCCCATACATCCTCTGAAGTAAAACACTCTTCGCATTCATTGGTAGGTGTAATTTTGATGGTTTTCACAAAAAAATTTTTTTAATTAGCCTAACTCATTTGGAATATTTCAATTGCGTGGTAGTTAGGCGTGGCTAATTGCCCTATACTGGCAATTATTAGCAATCAATGAACAATTCTGAATTTGGTATAGTTTGATGCAGATATTGCCCATTTGAAAACTTAAACTTTTCTAATTATAAAGAATGTCTGTATAAAGTTTGGTTAAGATTGCTTAAGTTTTACCAGAGTTATCGCGTACAAAGACAGGCTAAATGTACTAAGCTCATAAATACGGCGCCTAATTGTGGGACTTACAAACAATCGTTACTCCATCATAACCAATATACTCTGTACACAGTCTAAATATCACTCGCGTTGGGCTTAAACCTACCTATGTATAAAAAGCCAAAAAAAGGCGTCTTTGCCCACTAGAATGACATTTGAGTCAGGCTCCAGAAGATGTGGATCCATTAGACGTTGAGGAAAATGATAAAGAGTTCAGTTTATTACATATGTAGGCGTGGCTAATTGCCCTATGCTGGCAATTATTACCAATCAATGAAGAATTCTGAATTTGGTTTAGTTCGATGCAGATATTGCCCATTTGAGAACTTATAGTAAATTTTTCTGATTATAAAGAATGAGTTTTAAATCTTTGTTTTACGTCTAAAAAAATATTTTAAAAATGTTTTATATTTAATCCTTGACAAGAAAAAAACTCAAATGAAACTCTCTTCAAAACAAGGGTAATTTATGCCTGTCAACACGTAGTTGATAAAACATTGGGGCCTGAGGCTAAAAATGATAAAATTTAATAGTTATTTAAATTATCTTCAACTATGCAGCAATAGCTTGCTCTAAAATTGAACTGGAGTGCAAGGACTTAAATATTTATAGCATAGGTCCATTCTATAGAGATATGCATCAGATATTGTATACATATGTACGTAGGTGTATTAAAGAGCACTTAAGCACTACTTTAAGCTAAAAACTCATATAATATCCCTGCACGTGAATGGGTTGATGAAAATGTAAGCCCAAATCACCTAGCGAAAACAGGAGCACAAAAGTTCTTTACAAAAAGGTTCCAAACCCTTTTTTTCGATGTAGTATCGAGTCACATACAATTAGTAATACGGGTTTAAGGGTCAGGAAATAAAAGCTCTCAAATCCTATTGGAATGGACTTAACGCTCTCCGATAAGCTAAAAGATTTAATTAGACTTACTTAGTTAAAAATAATATAAATTTGTGGATTTACAGGGATTCCCACAGGTCATTTCCCTTTGATTTTTATCGCAATTCGATTCCTGTTGGCAATGCAATTAAAACGACAAAAAACAATCACAGCCTCCCATATAACACTAAAAATATGTATGTTTCTTTTTATCGCTAGGCCCGTGAGTATCACAACAGAAGTTTATATTAATGTATTGTGAAAGACTTGCATCTCCCTCCCCTATAGTTACTCCTACACTAAAACGTTCCGTAGTGTACATATGTAGGTTATTGGGCATATCTCCAAATAAAGGTTCTTCAAAATAACATTTCCATTTTCAAAACTAAAATTGCTTTTTGTTGTTGTTTTAAGGTGATATAATTAATTTCACATTACAATGAAAATACATTTCTATATAATTATAGTTTTTATTCCTTTAAGTATACAATTTTTTTCATAGTAAACATGTTTATAAATTCCACGGGCAATGCCGGGTATGCTCTAGCTATTATTTTTCTATAGTACTCACATAGTACATACTATCAAAGACCCACGCAAGTAAAACATTATATTCCCAAAGCGCACATGCATTTGTCTTTACAGCATGACTTCAGCATGATTTATAATGTTTATACACACACACAAGCACATAAGCTCTCACACACAAGTACATAAGCTCACACACATCGGTAGTAATAAAAAAAAATTTAAATTTTATCTAGATACACACATGCAGTATTTCAGGTGGCAGCATGCCTAGAAAGGGGCTAAGCCTGTTCACTTTCGTTTTCGCTACCTTCAACTTCAACTTCAATTTCTGTTTCTAAATTTTTTTTTGTTTGCTGATGCAACATATACTTTTGCAAAATGAAATCATTTTTTCACTGTCCCTGTTTTCCCTTACACTTGTAGATGCTCCCGTAAAATACTGGAGACACATACATACATACATACATACATAGTACCGTACGAGTATATTTGTTTTTCATCTGTGTGTAGCATGTTCTGCTTCCCATATCCGAACCTTCATCATCCGTTCGCATTTATTCTGACTTGAGACTTGGCGTCATGCCTTGCAGGCGCGAATTTATTAATTTTCTTATATTTCAACTCATTTTTCAAATCTGCCAGATTTTATCTGAATGTGAGCTTTTTGGCACACATACACACACACACACACCTACACCTACACCCTTACATACTTACAACGTACCTGCATAGATTATCTAAAATTTGTTTAACTTTGAATTTATTAGCTTCATTTCGTCATATTGTAAATTTTTAACGATCAAACGTAAAGTAAAAGGATATAAAAAAATGGTTAAGAGAATTTAAAAGTTCAACCAAAAGTTTTTATAATTGATGATGTTTTTGATTTTCGTGCTTCGTTTCTTCGTTTTAAAATTTCCATAATCAGTTTCAACGTAAATGAATGTACTTATTTTTTAGCTTGGTCACAAGAAAATTTTACGAACAATTTTAATAATAATTTTCTTTGTTGGTAAGTGAATCTTGTTTTTGCTGAACATTTAATTTTGCACTGGAAAAATTGCAATCATCTTCTACGTCTAATTTATAAAATTATATGATAAGATCAGTTTCCTGTTTGTTCCTTATTGATTTTCAGTATCTTAATCCGATAACATCCGTCTTCTGTTTAGAGTTTGTTTCAATTACCTATTTCCTCAAAAGCTGAAAACATTCGCTGTTTTTATCCCAGATAAAGGGTGAGTTTTTAAGAGCTTGGTTTTTGAAAATCAAAAAAACTCAGAAATTTTACAAAAGTGAATGAAATTTTTATTTGGATCGGTAAATCAATTCCTGCCATTTACTTTTTGAAGATAATTTCACTTAATAGTTGCCCGTGACTACGCTTTAAGTGGTACATTCTGATGGTCCAATTTTGGCACACTTTTTCACAAATTTCGGCCGGAATCTCACCAATGACGCAATGACGCGTTCAATGTTGGCTTCCAAAGCAGCAATTGTGTTTGGCTTGTCCCTATAGACAAGAGACTTAACATAACCTCCCAAAAAATAGTCTAACGGGGTCAAATCACACAATCTTGGAGGCACAATCTTCACTCCAAATACGGCAATTCTGCTTATTCACGTATATATTGAGCCAAAAAGGAGCCTCGTCGCTGAAGACAATTTTGCGATAAAAAACGGATCGAATTTTGATAATAAATTTCAATAATTTGCAAGCGTTATTCAGGCGTAAGTCTATTCATGATGGAATGGCAAACCAAACTGTGCATTTTTTACTTTGGAACATGTCAAAAATCATGGGTGAACTGTCCGAAATATTAACGTCAAAAACTAAGTATCAAAAAATCACCCTTTAGAAAATTTTTTAATTCTTTATTCGTTTGCGGAATTTAAACATAAAGTTGGTATTGAAAATATCGCTGAGGTAGTTCAGCGGATATTCTCGGTGGCCTAAAGTATACAGGGTGCGCTATCTTGTATGTCGGTTGATGAATATTGAATAACTTAAAAACAAAACAACCGATTTCCATATATGAGGTATTTTTAGTTAATTTGATGCGGTATAACGATGACTTGGCACGGATGCTTGCCTTGAGCTCGTCAGTTGCCGGAGGCTTGCTGGTGTACACTTTGCGTAAGGGTCAAATGTGGAGATCTGGGTGACCAGTCAATGTCGCCAGTTTTTGACACCACACCTTGTTGGTCATGATGTTTCCTGGATCTCGTGTGGATTCTCCGCTGTCCACATGCGGCAATTTTGCTTGTTAACGTCGTCAGAGAGTGTGAAACGTGCCTCGTCGGTCATCAAAATTTCTTTCCAAAAATCATGTTCACGGTTAACCATTCGAGCGACTGTTTGGTCGTATTCCAAGCGACGTGGACTGGATATAAGCAATATTCTTCAATTGCACTTTATACGGAAACAAATGTAAATCATCCTTTAAAATGCGCCGTAAGGTGGTTTCACTGACGCCAAAATTCTGTGGGTTCTCGGCAACACTGGTTAAAATTGGTTAAATGGTTAAAATTGTACTGATTTGACGTTTGAAAAACATGTCGGTTGAAAAACACCCAATTGGTTGAAAAATTTTAAAATTATTCAATGTTTACATACCGACATAAAATATGGCGTGAAGAGCAAAAATCTAACCTGCAACACCACATAAGTTTTATTTTGTAATCTAAAAATACAGTACATCAGAATAATAAGAATGCAGCTTGCGGGATAAATGAAAATGGTCGGCGAGAATCATTTATAGGAGTTAGCAACCACAATCAGGTGGCGACGCCAATAATCCTAGAAAAATCTGCCAGTTAAAAAACTGAGTAATGTTGCTAGACTAAACAAGTCGACGACCCAGCACGGATATTTCTTATTGTTGAGGAAGAAGTATTATTTCTATTTCGCAAAAAAAAGTCTCTTGTGATGACTTGATAGTTAGTTTTTCTCCCATTTTCTTAAGGAAACTAAGATATTAAGTTTCACGCAATTTTCCTTTCTTTTCAACTAAATATTCTTCAATTTATATACTTTATTTTTTCCTTTTCTATGGCCTTCTAGCTCATCTCCAAATCTAATACTGCCCAAGTTGAAAATAATACCATTAAATAACTAAATAAGTATCTTCGAAGAATTTTGGGTTGCAAAGAAAGCCATGGTCCAACTTTTCTACAAATTTACAACGCCGAGATTCTGTAGCAATATTCTTAGAAACATTTTACCATTCAATTTCATTTTCAGTTCATTAACACTCTGAAATACTTCGAATTCATTTAGTAGTTGGGTCTATAATTTTTGAAGGCCTATGTATGGACGACGCTCATTGGGTATGGTATGAAGTTGAATAATTCTTGTCCTCAGATGTTCTGTGCAACTGGAAGGCTCGCACAATTTCGAATTGCATTGAGTTTAACTGCATATGCATTTGAAAAATATTTGACATTCTGTATTTGAAGTGAAAACAATCAGATGTTGTCGATATAAAATTGCATTGCATGAATGTGTGTGTGCTACTGTAAGCATAATTGACAACTCTCTAAACTAACGAAACAATACAACAATGGCAACCCTACCAGCAGCATCATCATGAAATTACTATGAAATGAAATGAAGTAAAGTGCTGCTGCGATGTGGCAGTTAGAAAAATGTTGTTACTTCCAAAAGTCAATTTGTTGCATTGTTGCAATGAGGTTTCAGTGGATGGGTGTGGGTGTGTGTATGCGTGTTGAACATACAATGCCTGAGTGAATGAATGAATTTTTTTGCGCTGTAGTTAGTTGCCATCTGAAGTTATTGCGCACGCCCACATTTGCACGTATCTCGTGTACACATGCATGCATGCATGTGCATGAAGGCATGCATGTTTGTTAATAACGAGTACATGACAATCTAGATGAACTTCAAAAAATGTTTGTAATAATTTTGTTGGTAGTACATACCAGTACATCCAGGCATGCGTTGCTGCTGTTGCAATAGCATGAAAAGCACCAAAGCAGAACTAAGTACCAAAGTTATTACATAAGTACAAAAATGTTGCAGCTGCAACTGGACGAAAGTACAATAAGTTTCTACGAGAATAACGTAAATATTGCTGTTGCCCGCCAGTGATTTTATCAGCAACAATTAAATGCAAACACATAAATACATATAGACATACATACACACTCATACATAATCAAGTAGATGCGGCAGGAAAACTGCATGCAACGCGAACTCGCACAATTTCAATTCAAAATGACAATGGCAGCAATTTGGCCACGAATGTATAATCGCCTGCGTATTTTTTACTTTCATTTAATATGTAGAATTGAAAAGTAATTACCATCCCCAAACTGTTTATAATGTGTTTCTCCCTAATTTGCTTCGTTGCTTTCATGCTTGACTGTTGAAAGTTCACTTCAATGTTTCTGACATTAATGCATATCTCGATAATGAGATTCAACTGACTAATATCTTTGAAACACACACACATGCACACACAATCGCACACACACACACACGCACATAACACAACAACAGAATAAAACCAGCGCACAGTGGGGTATTGGAGTTCAATTCACCTGGCTAACGGAGGGATCCCTTGTTATTTTTTTAGTTAGAATGAGTACAAATAAGAAAGAGAAAAACAATAATTAGATATACTTTGGAGGAATTTTTTTTTATTTATTCTAATAAAATCATATTTTATTCAAATGAAAATCGGTATAAATTTTTTAAATATATTTAATCGTTGTCGTTTCCACCAAAACATCAAAAAACACTGTTGCCATCGCTTTTCTCAGTCTCCTCATCGGTTCTTTCCACTACATCCATATCATTTGCATTTGACAGAGCCAATGGAGCTTCCATTAAATGCAGAACCATTTGCGATAACTTTTGTATTTTCTTTTTCGGCGATTCCCTTTTGCTCGAAATTATAGAGTCGGATGTAAGTAAAAAGCAGTTGGAAAAGTCCTCTTATTTGCCGCGAAAATTGCTAACTCTAATTTTTAAAATCTTTGTTGCGGGCTTCTTGAGCCTCCTCTGACAGTTGACCAATCGGCAGTAAAGCATATTTCATGACTTCCGGGCCATGAATTAAAATTTTGTGCACTGTTGGGGGCATATAATGCCAGTGATACTTCTCCACAAAATATCTTGCTGTATCTAGCTGGTTTTGGAAATATTTAAGACAGCATCAGTGTAGAATTGTTAGTTATACTTACATATAATTCGTATATTACATTTATGCCTTTAACACACAAATTTTAATGTCCAATATGCAGACTGTAGAGTATAACAACAATTTCATAAGGTAAAGAAGAGAAAGGACAAGAAACGTAACTCAAAAACAATAACAAAACGGTAATAACAAAAACTCGTTTTAATACCTGCGCTTGCTGGATTTCATGATTGCGACTGGAGTTTGCTCACTTAAATTCATTTTTTTCAGAAAAAGCACAATTTTTAACACGTGTTAATAACAATCCAAATTACGAGAAAATTATATTCATATAACAACAAAACACGAACCAAACAACTTTAACTCCATGTATACTATATATCAAAAATACTACATTTTAAGCTCATTTAAAAAAAATATATTAAAAATATGAAACAAAACTTTTATACTTAATTTTTTTTTCGTAGATGTAAACATACCTGAAAATTAAGGCTCCATTTGTTGTTAAATTGTTTTTTTTACAGCTTTTAATTGATTTTCAAAGCTTTTTTCGCAATATTTTAAAATTTTGTTTTTTTTCTGTGCGCGAACTAAAGCAAAAAATGTGTAAGTTCGACAATTCACAACTTTGACACTAAGGAACGTAGAGCCTAAAGACTTTTTGGAAGTGATGCATAATTTTATCTTCTTTCACTCGGTATTTTGCAAAATTTGGTATATTAAATTATGAGTCAAAAATCATATAAAATACCCCATTGTGCAGCGTGTGCAGCACTCATATCTCATTAAAGCAGAAGAGTGTCATCGTCTTATTGCTTGTAAAACGAATTGATTCCCAACTGAATAAAGCTTGTTGCTGTATCTGAAAGTGGAGATGCTGATGTGCTGGGGGAAGGGAAAGGGGAAGCGGTATTATGTATGAGGAAAAGATTTCATTCCCATATCAGTTCTCGAATCCACATTGTGCATTTTTTTATGTGTGCGAGTGTTTTCCATGTGTACTTTAAATCCGATTTAAATAATTAAAAATATAAAATTAATGTGGGGAGACCGGTTACTCTAATCCACTTAAAGATTTGCCTCTTTCATTTTTTTCGTATTTACCGCAAAATTATTAACGAGCATAGTTGACACCGGGCATTTTGGTTCTGCGCGATTTTTTAATAGATTGATTGTTTGATTTTTGACAATGCTCTATTCATATTTCATTACTTGTTTCTGATTTTTTAACAGGACAATTCTTTTGCTTAGGATGCGTCAACCACAGCGAGTTTTTCGCGTCTCCAGCCGAAGAGAGAATGAGGAACGTACGAGCTGAAAGCAATACAGAATTGCTAACATAAATCACAATAAAAATATTAGGACCAAATCAATTTTACATGATAAATAAATATGAATATTTGTAACCTAATATTTACTTAGCTTGTAGAACCACTTAGTTTTGACAAGAAACGGTGAAGTATTTATTAGTGGAACTTTTTTCACCCACCTTGCCCTATCAATTTATATGTGCGCATGAAAATTTCATAATTTGCCATGTGTTGCCATGTAAAAAATATTTCACACATTTAAATGAATTTAATGAAAATTCTGTGTTGTCGTCTTTAGTTTTACCGACTTTGAAGATATTCTGGGCACATTACATATGTATGTGCACGAACCTGTGAGTGCATGTGAGTGTTTGTGTACATTAAAAATGTGATTTTGAAATGATTTTCAGATTTATGTTCTACATACATATGTATATGTATATGTATATGCGAAATAAACTTAAGTAAAACAAAAGTATTTTTACATGCATGAAAAATGAAAATTAAACAAAATTTCCTAAAATTTTAACTCCAAATTTATTTATAAGTATATACTAGGAATCTAAATTTTAAGAAATTTCATAACATTTTCGTCTTTAGTTTAAAAGCAATTGGTTTCTTTTTTTTTTAATTAATATTAACTTTGAAATATTTACTTTCAAGTAAAGATTCAGATTTTGATTGAGAAAAAAAACACATTTGAGCAAGCTTAAGTTCTGATGCGGAATTAACTGAAAATGATTTGTTTACATTGGTATATAAAAAGTTCATGAGTTGTGTCCAAAAGAGGAAGAAAAACTGTATCAGCACATGAGTTTGTTTCGGCAGCACATATTTAAGTAATTAGCCATGGTAGCAAATGTGAAGCGACAGGACATGATTTTGTGTTACTTTAGCTTTTTGTATCGTAGAGATAGCAGATTTTGTGTGCGTTTACTATTCTGCTTGTAGCATTTTATAGCTAATTTACATAATAGCTAATACATATAATAACCTGTCTTGATAGTATATTTGCAGAGTGTTTGACTATCATCTCAGGCAACCTAGGTTCGATTCCCGGCAAGGGAAACAAACAAAATGGGGCTTTAAAGAGTAACTGAGTTGTGGCCCTTTTTTTCTGGGGTATTTTTGGTTGTTGTTAATGAATGTATCACGAATCGGGTCACGTCACGTTTGGTGTATATTCGTAAATCTTCTTTTAATTTAAATGAACCTTATCATGATGAACATGTTATGGTGGTGCGAGAAAAAACTGCAAATATTGCATAAATCTGTATAATTATCAATTTTATCATCCACAAGCATTTTATAAAATTTTAAAAAATCTAAGATCTACCAATATATGGACACGTTTGAAATAAACACGAAACTTGACGTGAATAAACAAATTTCCGGTGATTCGTGATCGGTGGCAAAAGTTAATCCAGAAAACTGGACCACAACTCAAACACGATTTTATTGTTGAACAGTGAAAACATTTTTCTCGATATTTTAACATTTTTTCTCCTATCATCAATTCTACGAATAGCCAGGTGATTGACTTGAACAATACTTATTTACATGAAAACAGTGCAATCATTGATATCAAAGAGAATGGTAGGTGCAATATCTTAGGACCGTTTGTGGTACAATACGTCAGTCACCAACCTAGATAGTAAAAACAACATATTAAAGAAACTAATACTAGGTTCTAGGGTACTTGTAGAAGCTTTAGGCTTCTAAGAAAAGTAGGTTCTTCTTATAAAATAAAATGACAGACTAATAAAATGAAGTGCTTAAAGAAAAGCGCTCTGTTTGCAATTTATGGGGTTGATGTTTTGTTGTGGTGACCGTTCTGAAATATGTTTGAAATATTTCAAATGCATATGAACTACATACTTATATACTATGGATTTATGATATTTTCCTGTCCTCTTCAACAGAAACATTACTTGTGAAAATTGTAAAGAAAGACAACTACCCCTATTGCAACAACTGCATTCTACCGATTCCTAGCAAAAATAGGCAGAGGAGATTATTGGCAATATGAATTTAGGTCGAGCTGTTCGTTTGCGCGGACGGACAATGTGTGCTTGGTACACGGTAAAAAATTTGGGTTTAGAATTTAAAACAAACTTCGTTTTAATTTAAACCATTGAAGTATTTAAAGAAACAAAAAGAGTGCTGATGGGGTCCAGATTTTAAACTGTTTGGTTTCTACCAAAAACTTTCTATATTTGAATACACTAAAATTAAAACTATGTAAATTGTATTAAATTCTAGCACATGCTGGTCTAAAAATTAGGACCTTCAAATTATATTGAAATGAAATAAACTGTATTTTTTAAATCATTTATTGCTGAATATTGCTGTGTATTCATTTATTGAATATACACTCAACTTCCTATAAGGCATAATACCAAAATCTTTGCCCCCCCAGTTTGAAACAATATATTCTCGCTTTCTATTCCAAAAGTTGTAGGTGATTACAAAATATGCAAATTGAAATACTTGCCAGTTTCTTCAATGTTTTGTTTATATTAAGTGTTATTGAAATTTTCATCAAATTACATTTCTCATTTCTCAACAACGCTGATCTTTGAATTGTTCCTAATTTTGTTACGATGTAGTCCTTAGTTGGTCGCTGTGGCGTAGTGGTAATGCGTTGGACTGCTACGTAAAGTGTCCGGGGTTTGCATCTCGGCACAGGAAAAATCAAAAAGTAGAAAAAATAATTTTTCTACACGGCACCACCTCTTGGCAGGCAATGGCAATTCTACAAGAGTAAAAATTGCTATGAAAAGCTTTTCAGCTCCATGGGCTGTTCTGTCATTAAAAGTAAAGTAAGTAAAGTAGTCCTTACTGTAGGCTTCCCACCATATCAAGGTTATAAAAGTTATATTCGCCGTATAAACGCTTTGCACATCCATACAGGTCCGTGTTTGTCACCAGTTTAAGTTAGAGTCCAGTAGTAAACCCAAGTATCTGGCGATGTTTGAGAGAGATAGTGTGTGTCCATTGAGTTTTGGAAGGTTAAATCTTGGTATTTTGGTTCTGTTTGTGTTACCTGGGATCAGTTCCAATTCACATCGAGTGGTCCAGAGGTGATACTATCAAGTGCAAGATTCCACAGATCGTGCTAGAGCACAGTCCTGATGCCATTAAAACGTAATCGTCCATATACGGTACGTCTTTAGTACTACCTGTGCTCAGTTTTTATTCTTGATTATCCTGCCCTTAGCATAGAGGTGATCCAATTGGTGACGCAGTTGTAAACCACTATGTTTTCTAAGGACTGTTCGATTGCTTCGGTGGGCAAGTTGTTAAAAGCCCATCGTTTTTCCAGAAAGGCAGCCACCTAATATTGTTTGTTATCTAATGATTACTTAGTTGTAGTTGTAGCATAAGTCGTTCCACCACACCAAGTTTACTTTTTCGTTACATTCAGCGTACACCGATGTCACAAATTCGGTTTAAGGCGAGAAAATGGAGTCCAGAAAAGTTAGCTGCTCAGAATGATTTTATTTCTTCCTACTATAAATGTTAGCTATTTCAGGGTATAGTTCATCGAATGCTGAGTAATAGAAACTGAGTGTTGGATGGGGAAGTTATACCAAAATGTCCTAGAAAACAAATATAAGTAATTTATTATGGATACCAAGTTTTCGATTGTGCACTGATATCAGTGCTAATGTGGTACTACGCCCGGGATCGAGATACGCAACAATGAAAAATAGAAGAAAAAGCAATGGCTAACGTTCAATAATATAAATTGCGAATTAAAGTGAATTAAAAAATTACAATTTCACAAAACTTGAAAAAAGAAAGTGATATGATTCGTGTAACTGCGAAACTGTTAATTGAATTAATGCTTTCATTAAGATTTGAGTACAAATATGGATGTATGTATGTTCTTTTAAATAAGTAAGTACTTGCGAGTGAAAAATCACTGTGTTCTCAGCCACAGTAAATATATAAGTAAAAGATACAATCTAAAAACAGAGTCTCAATAGAAATAGCTGCCCACTTTCCCTTTTAAGCATACTTTCTCTCATGGCGCATTCAAAGTTAGTAAATTTATTAGTATGCACTTAAAATGTGAAAATAACAAATTTCTCTTAATTTCTTGGCAATTTGTTTTACATTTCTACTAAATTACTTGTAAGACCTATTTAATATCAATAAGTGGACCAACGACCGTATTTCTTTGTGTACGTATGTATTTACTCTGTAAGCAATAGCAGTAAAACAAAATTTCCCAAAAGCATTTACCATATTTATATACATACATACATGGGTACATAGGTACATAGGTAGGTAAGGATAGTATACCTTAATTTAGCAAATCCTACTTTACGACGATACGAGACGATGGCGCTGACGATGACGACGGCGACGAGGCATATAGCCACGCAGCCTCGCCTTAAGCTCTCCTCGGATAACATAATTGAAAACTACTGTTTTCACTTAAATAAACAAACAAAACAACGATGACGATGTCTAAGAAAGAAATCCTTAAATGTACGCAATACATTAGGGAAATTATTTAAGGATCATAAAGTTTACGTTCGTTTAAAGTACCTTGTTATTTACTTTTAAGTACCTTCCGCATTCAGCTTCCCATCTACCAGCCGACAACTGAGAGCAGAATACATATGGATATTGTACCTATGTACGAGTATGTATGTACTTATTAAGTGTAGCAGTCGTCGAGAGTACATATGTACATAGAGTGCAGTAGAAGGAGTTCATATGAACAAACTTTCATCGCAGTCGTCGTGTCGTTGTCATCGTTTATGTACGGATAAGTTTTCATTCGCATTGGAGTTAGCTGTTAGCTGAGAAATGCGCAATCTTTTAATGTGCTCATATAAAATACTGCGTAACTAAAGGGGCTTCTGTTCTACATGAACCAACAGAAAAACACACACGCATACACTGTCACGTGTCGTGACCTTACTTGGCATTTTTTTAAGATACATATCTACAAGAAAAATGCAAACGACACTTTTAAGCGGCATTTTTAGTGTCTTCAATGCACATACTTATGAGCGCTTATGGATATAAAAGAAGAAGGAGTGAGTGCGAGTGAGTGTGTGTGTGTGTGAGTATGTGTGTGGGTTAGTTATATACATACATATGACATAAACCCAAATCATAATCTTCAAATAGGTTCAACTTAAGGACCATGAAGTGAAGTGAAGTGGCTCTATAAAAAACAGGCGGATCCGAAGGAGATACATAGATAGAGTAAAGGAGAGGTGACATGAGCTGACTGCAAAGAAGCATGTGTGCTCGTATACTTGCGCATTCTTGACTCCCACACAGAAACGTTTGGCGTTGCTTACTTGTTGTCAACATCATTGGGTTTTTATTTGAATTTTACGCTTAGTACGCACTTTATTGCTGTGTATTGCCCAAAAATACATAATTACAATTTACGATGCTAATTGACACAAGGGTACGCCATACATTTACATAAATTTCTAAATTAGCTACATACTAACTCATGCACAACCGCACTCACGTACACATACTAAGACAATGCATACGTTGAATGTAGCGAGTACTTTAGCGTGTGTAGCTGTGCGTGAAGGAATGATACCCTGTAACCAAACGGTATGGATTTGTGCTAGTAGTATAGTACTAGACCGCCGAGGACTACAACTGGTTACAAGTCTAGTCCTAACAGATGAGAATAGACTAGTTATAGTTTTTATACTGGCTTGCCATTGTACAGGTCCAGTACGATTCCTGCACTTTCTTTATATACTAGTCCGAAAACTAGTTGCGTTGGACCATTTCATACAACCATTTGTTTTTAATATTTATAATTTTTTTGTTCCAATTAAATTTTATGAGGTTTATTGGGCTCGAACCAGTGACTATGCATATGCTACTTAGCATGTCAATTATATCAATTGAGTAATCGTATGTTAAATTTGTTATAGCAGCTTTATTTGTTTTTTTTTAAGAATATAGAATATATGATTGTAATCGGGTTTGTTTGGAGTCAACAAGAACGGCGTTTAATATATCAAACTGGTCATGTCTGGCATTGCATTGTACTTGTATGTATGAACTAGAAAGAAATGTAAGTAAAATTAAGTATGTTTGACCAGAAACTCCGCTTTTACATACAACGATTTTCCATGTTTTTTCTCACCGATTTTCTGTTTGTTGGCGAGGGAGCGGAGACGTAGGTACCACCGATTTTTGAAAAACATCAAAAACGAATGTTAGAAGAAGCAATACAAATTCAAAATTGTTGAGTCGAAATTGGTGTGTGTAAAAGCTATCAACAATGGAACAAAAGAGAGTATGAAGAAATCGAAGCGAAGTGGTCTGCTGTTGGTTGCAGGGTATTATGCGTGTGTTTATGTATGCGTGTATTTATATAATAAATAAATTATAATATAATATTTATGATTTATTTTTAACAATTATAAAGTAAAGTGCGTAGATTTTACGTGCACAGTCGCTGGTAATGGATTCTTTGATCATAAACAGCAACAAAATACTTGACCTCCTCTCGCCACTCATCAAAATGACTCATTCAGTTCAAACCATTAGGAACTTCAAAATATTTTTAAAGCTGTAGAATATTATGCTGTGAATTTTAACAGATTGTGAAGAGTGGAAAGATTTTTAGAAAAGCATGTGGATTTAACGTTAAAACTTCAACATTTTCAAGTTCAAGCTTTAGTATAGATAGACCTTCCTGGACCTCACTATAAAAAACAACATACAATTTTTTGTATCTGTTAAACATTCGTTTCTGGGTATATTGAACACCCGATATAGTGAACACCTAAATTTTTACATGGAGTAATCTACATAGTGAACAAGCAAATCCATTCATTTTGAGAAAGCTGCCGACAATATTACAGAGTCTCATGATGACATCCAAGGCGAAATACAGATCACCACTCCTGTTAAAGCTACTGCAGCTATTTAACGTTCGATAAAGCCGTCACATCGGCTGGGGTCAACACTACAGATTATGTCTGAAAATATATACCAAATCGTTTTCCCTCGACCGGCTTTTAATGGTCCTTTAACCGCCATTATAAGCGAGACCTATAAGTATATCCTGACGTAAAACCTATTCCCTGACTAGTGGCTGACTGAATCGGACTTTTGTCGGACAACACTCCTGACCCACAAACTGTTACATTCAAAATTTCGTTATATCATTTTGTGAGAACTTTACTTACTTTTAATGGCACAACAGCCCATGGAGGGCCTAGGCCGAGCTTTTCGCATCCACTCATGTTGTGCGTGTTATATTTGTACATGAATGGAAGGGACCTACAGTTTAATGCCGAATCCGAACGGCGAAGTGAAAAGCTTTTCATAGCAATTTTTACTCTTGTAGGTTTGCCATTGCCTGTCAAGAGGTGGTGCCGTGTAGAAAAATTATATTTTCTACTTTTTGATTTGGCCTGTGCCGAGATTCGAACCCCGGCCACTCTGCGCAGCAGTCCAACGCACTACCACTACGCCACAGCGACCACTTTTGTGAGAACAGCTACAGGAAAAGTGTGGCAAATGAACAATTTTTATTTGACGGGATGGCTAATATTCATTTGAAAATGTATGGCTTACAAAAAATCTTGCTAGAATCACCGTGCGGCAAATATCACGAAGACCAAAACACAATCCACAGTAGCTTTCGATGAATATCGAAGGCAATAAGTTTTCCTAGTAACCACTTTAGCGATCCGAAAGTAATTAACTTTCTTTCAGATGTGCAAAAATCAAATTTAAATTTCTCTTTATCTTGCATAATGTAGAACAAATATTTAGTAATATGCCTGCAATTAAGAGTTCGTTAAGGCTCAAGGTTTTGCATGACCAGGGTGAAGATTGCATTTTTCATGGCCTCATTCTTGCTCTATACACGCACAAAAGGTGGACGGGCAGATTAACTAAATTTCTTCCACTGTTGCAACAAAGTATTGCATTGTTACTTGATTTTCATGTACGAGTATGATCAGGTACTTACTTATAGAATTATTTTTATAGAGTTTTTAATGTTATTTTCACATGCTTTTTCTCTGTTTGCTATTGGGTCTTAGGTGATTTGCATGAGGCCATGAAAAGCAGGTTTTGAACAGGTTTTTATTCTGTATTAAAATTTTTTGAATTATTATGTGCAATTCCGGTTCATTATTAATTGTCGCACGCACACAATTACACTCACTGCATCCGAATGTGTTTACAAGTTAAATTTCAACTCTTTTACATTGCCAGTAAATGTGAAACTGCCGGAGAAATGCAATTTCTAGCGAGATGAGCACGCACACATAGGCAAAACGGGCACACACATATCTGCACATTCATGTGTATTTAAACTTAAACACAACCTTTAAATCGTGTTTGGCAAACATTTATGCTCATAGATGCATAAAAACTACATCGATTCAGACTCACACACACACAAACTAGCATTTAAAAGTACGAACACAAGAAAAGTACACGAATCTGAAATCATGCATGCATGTATGTAAATTTTAGAGAAAGGAAGCAATTTTCCACTGAAATGTCGCATTATAATTTCTTTTTCTTTTTCGTCACTCTAGTGTTTCGCCTAAAAGTATGCCTCGTTTTATGTCATAAAAATTTCTCAGCGTTAGCGAATAGCAGCAGTTTTTCCTTTGTAGGTAAGCATATAACACACATACGCAAAGGCACTTAAAATGTTTAACGCAAACTGAGAGAGGTAATAGCTAGGTAAGCAGAAGGCGGGAAGGGGACGGCAGTTGGTTGGTTAGCGCTCGTCTTGATATTCCTAATTTAAATTCAACGAGTTTATGGATAATCCTGTCCGGATTGTTTTTTGGTTTTGTGTTGGCAGCTTAGATTATTTCTATTTTCCACAAGATGCGCCAAATAAATGACACCTGCATGCATAATATCTTCATTCTTTAACATTCTCACTTCAAAATGGAGTAAGTGGGATTTTAAGATATTTCATTGTTATTGTTGTTGTTGAATTGTTCTTGAAAAAGCTTAAGCTTTATATAATACGTGATTTTGAAAAAGTATCCACCACTCTCCAAGCGAGTATTTTATTCTCATTCATATTTTCATACTCTGTTTATTTTTTAATGGCAATTATAATGTTTTTGTCACGTACTGTCACTCTTCGTACATATTATTGGATTTGCCAAGAAGAGTCTAATAAAATAAAGTTTGCCAAGTATCGGGAAGTTAATAAGTCATAAGTTGTGGATTTATTGCATTTTAATGTATTGAAGTCACAACTTTATTTTTTAATAAAATTATATACATACATTTGAGAGATGTGATATTCAGTTATTTGTGATAGAAACAATAGATTAAGTAAAGTTAAATTTAATAATAAGGCAATACTACTACTACTATATCAGGCTGGATCATGACACTATAGGTTAAGGGCAAATGCGTAATGATCGGATTCAGAGGCCCTTATAAACAAAAAAAAAAGCCAACCCTGGCCCAAGGACACGATAGGAAATATGTAAACATGCAGACACCGGGATCAAATATTCAATATTAGTTACAACTTTTTGACAAAATGTAAGCCAAGTAACAACCCGATGAAAGAGAGCTGAATGTTAACGGGTAAATGTCCAGTAAGAAAAAGTTCATAGACAGTCAGAAAAGCCTATCTCACTGAGCAATCTATGATGTCCTAACTAATTGGAAAGTACCTCAGATATCAGTTTTTTTTTTTTTTTTTTGACAAAAGATTTTGCATGTGTTCCCCAAGCTATCAGCGCCCTAAAATAAAAGCCGTAATGATGCTCAGTTTTTTTTAGCATAGCTTGCGACATAACGCAGCTCTCTTTGAGTTGAAGTAAGTTTGGCTGTCTAAGGGCCTAAATGTCGAATATCGTTCGATCATTGACTATAGATGAATATGGATCTCCGAACGACTCATTTTAGTGTATCTATTGTGAAGGCCGATTTTACTGAATCGATACAGAATAGATCATCTGTCAGTCGTTTGAAAATTGCCGATCGATCCACTTGCTCAAAAGCAAAGTATAAGCAAAGATTAAAATCTATTAGCAAAATAAGTACAACTTTTCTACCTTTTCCACAATTCAAAACACGAGTAAAATAGAAATGTACAAAACCATTTACATCGACACATTCACAATAGTTAGTTGTTAAACTGAAATGCCACTTTATGTAGTGCTAATCTGGTCGATTTAGTTGCACAGTATAAAAAAGAAATTTTGTCAAATTGATCGGCTACGGTAGAGTTTATCAGAGGTGTAAGGGAATGAGCCAAATTGGTGAAGCTTCCACGTTCCTATTCCTTTTTAGTTCATCGTTAGGAGTTTTTTTTCTAATAGTCGCAGCCTTCCTTGCCAAATAATTAGTCATCCCATATCCCGAGTATTTTCGTATGTCCAGGAACATATTATTAATACTTAGTGACGTATTCGCTTGTCCTAATTCATTCAGTAGCTCTAAGCATTCCCAGTCTAGCTTTATGAACATCTCAAAGGAGTCTAGCGCTCTTATTGCGGCTTGACTGTCTGAGTAATCTTGCCTTCTACACTTTCGTTCGAGGTTGAACTATTCTTTCAACGAGGAATTTCTGCTTGAAAAACGCTAGCAGTCTTCCCCACAGTCTCACAGTGTTTGGTTTTAGGTCCATACACTCCTGAACACTATATGTGGGCTCACGAAGTGCTATAGATTAATTTGGGGTCGCTGTTCATGAATCTGAAGTTGGTTACCTCTTCCTCCCTTTTCTTTATGGCTGTGAAGCTATTCTCGCAAATTGTGATTCCCGCTGTATGTTTAGGTTTCACGTCTTCAAGTCACGATATGTCTTATATTTAAAGCGCTCCGACTATGTGTCAAATTTTTTCGCAGAGATTTTCAATCTTACCTCAGATAATCTTTTAAAATTTTCCACTCTGGTTTTACTACATAAAATTATATTATATAGAGAGCAGTTATACCTGTTAAATGTTTAACATATAAATATGCCGGCGCTCAAGCCGTTCCCACCAGTAGATGTGATGTTAAGGGATGTGACGTGTGATGGACGCCATAAAATTGTTCAAACTTAAGATTTTTATATACACACATACATTTGTTCAGATTTATTTATATCGTGTCAGAAGGGGGGGGGGGAAAAAAAATAAAAACTTTGTGTTAGTCGTAATGTATGCTGGGTGAAAGTGTTAAGTCGAATTACTCCGAAGAACTGTAAATTCTTATATACTCAATAGTATGTATAACAATTAATTTGAGATAGCGGAACCTAAGAAGAAGCGTGAGAATCAAAACTTTTTCTTTTTGCTGTGAACATCAAACCGAATGGTACATATACACCATAATAGCTCAGTGGATTTTTCTGAAGAGTCAAACCACGTGGTTAGTTAAATTCATTAATTGTGTTCAGGATTAAACATCAGAAATAGAAGGTATAGTAATTATTGGTGAGCATAGTTTAGAGTACAAAAATTATTTAATTTTAGATAGTATTTTGCGGATCTGGAAATAAAATTTTGTGGATCTGGGCATTGGTGGACAATATCCGCACAAGCAAGAACAGCGGAGCACCACTACAGTGTGAACTCCACTCTACGTGAGGCATGCGTGCAGTGCGTGCGTCTTAGCTTGCACCAGCTTAAAGCATACATTTTCGCACATTTGGGTTTTAGTCTACAAAAGCAGAAACCACACATACACCTTTGTCCGGACCTATTCCCGCATTATCATCACGTGCAATACACATAACTAGTATGACTATAGGGTCTTCCAACACGGTTGCCTGAGTCTTAAGGTTCATGACGTGATTGCACGCATACCAATAATAGTCCCACATTTTTAAGTTTAAAGTTTAAGAATTCATAAATAAGTTAAAGAAGAAAAAAAAGACAAAAGAATTAAATGTAAATAATTTCTAGTATTTTCCATAATAATTTGCATTAAATCAAAATGTGTAAAAGAATAAGTACTTAATCAGAAAGATGCACCTAGGTTAATTGAATTTTCACCCTGTGCCACTATAAATTTAATTGAACCCTAATATTAAGAGTACTTATCTACACATATTTTGAAACAATATTCGTAACCAGTCCTGTTAGCGCTAACATCGATGGATACACGCAAAACATGTAAGTGAAAGTAAAATTATTTTCTTTTCTATTAATTATATCGTAATTTTAATATTTAGTGGTTAAATTCCGTTTAATTTTATATATATATATTCTTTTTCAAGTTTTAATTACTTATTCTTAAAATTCTTGCAAGGTAATAATTAATTTAAAAATTAATGATAAACCTTAAATAATGTTCAGAATATTTATCGAATACCCCTAATTGCTAGTATATTTGTGGGAGTAGTTTAAGGGATCGTAACCTTAAATCTCTTTTCAAAAATGTTAGAGATGGTGCTAAATCTGTAAATAAGAAAAAAAACTACAACAACACATAGATAATGAATAAAGAGTAGTTAAGCAAATATAGCGAATTTGTTGATGGACCGTTAGTTGGATTTGGTTGGGTTGGAGAGAGTAACTCTACTCTGATGGTTGGGAAAGGGAGAGTAGCGAAGCATTAACAGCTGTGCTTCTGCATTGATCGCGTTCTAGTAGTAAGTCGATTTGCTACACTAATATCATCTACATATGTTGACCACTTACATCTTTCATTTTCCCCTTCTTTTTACTGGCAAAATTGTACGTGCATGAAAATCTTGTATATAGATAGCTCTTATGTGCAACAGCTCGACAGTTGACTGCAAGTACCCACCCCTCCGGCGAGCACAGTACCAGGTTAAAGCAAGCATGCACACTAGCTAAATCAACCGACATAAGGCAAGGTCTATTACAGACGTTAATAGTTGTGTGACAGTTTTTTATTAATTTGATATGTATCTGGTGCGCTCTTTCTCTTTTGGACTTAAAATCTTTATTTTTGTTGCACATTATAACACTAGGGTACGGAAATTAACTTCTTAAAACGATTGGTTATATAAGGGATCGAAACAATATACCAGATAGTAAAAGTTATGGCTCATGATGTTAGTCAGACAATATATGTAGACAGCACAAAAATGATCACCAAAAGTTTAGTCCTCAATATCAATTACATCACTGTTCACCAATCACACAAATCCATTTAAAAGCATACCAAGTTCCTATCAATTTTGCTCCATCGTTTTGAAGATACTGCAAAAGCTCAAATTCTCTGAACCTAGATTTTGATTCCGGCGTATTCCGTATTTTCAAATAAACTTTGGGTGTATATAAAAATTAATAAAAGATATGGAAAGGAGGTAATAAAAAGATTATGCACAGAATGTTTGCCATTTATATGTATGCACATCACTGTACTCGTAAGTATACATAAATATTTAGATAATGTAATATGGTAAATACAATACAATTTGTCAATTCTATTCCCTCTGCGAGAAATTTTCATATACGGATGCAACATCAACATATTCCAAAAATTAGTCAGAATTATGTAAACATGCAGACACAAATGAAAAGAAGAAAACAGCAAATTTTTAAGCTTTTAATCGGGCGAAATGGAAATGAAAACTGATGTGAAATTTTCAACCAAAACGAAACCAGCAGGCGCAGTGACTGAACTTAGACATGCAAATATTTTAATAATAACACAGCGTTAATTAGCTTTTAACTCTGCTAATTTGTGGACTTGAAACTGAATCTAAAACTGAAACTGATGATCCGTTAAACCGCATAATTTAATGTAGCACATACATTTACACTCGTATCCGTGCACACACGCAGACATACCCTCACACTGTAGTAGAAATGTGATGATACCCGGAGGTGTGTGTTTGTTGACTACGTGTTGTGGATGGAAGAAATTTTCAAAATTAAAAAAATTTTATTGATGTTGAGCCATGTTGTAATTGTAGTATGTACTATTGTTACTGTTTGCTGTTGTTGTTGTTGTTGTTGCGTGGCGTATGCTTTTGTTTCGCCATTTCGCATGCACACGTAAATTTAATACGAAACATCAACAACAATACCAACATAATAAAGGGAAAAGGATATGAAAAAAAACAAATGATGCAATAAACACAAAGGACGACCAGACAAACATGAACACGCACACACATTCAAAGATATACGCAAATTTTCGGAGTAACGATGGGAACGAGTAACCCGAGTGAGTGACCCTGATTATTAAGTATATTTTCGTTATTCTAAGCGTTGCAAATTGGTTGCGTTGTAAAATAACCATAAAATTATATTAATTCATTCATTAAACTACTTTCAATTAAGTTATTATTGTTGTTGCTCTTAAAATCACACTCTCAAGTGCGTCTTTGTTAAGACGAACAACGAACGGCATCAGCCACAACCCCAACCGAATATAACTGTTCATTTCTCCACTACACAAACAGCAAATCGGTTTGTTCTGTTCATTACACGGGCACTGTGATATATCTAAATGTCTGCGTGAGAGTGTGTGTGGGTGTGTGCACTTCCGGCGTGTACATATGATTGTTTGTGTGTGTAACTTAACTCACTAGGGAAACTTATTACCAGTAATCAATTTTTCTATTTTTTTCGGTGCAAATAAACATTAATGTTACCAACACATAGTACATGAAACACACACATACATGTGCGGCTGTGTAAGTGTAACAGTGTAACAACAGTTACATATACATACATATATACATTATAAACGCGTTTGCAACGCATTGAAGTTATATTAGCTTAATATTTACTTTCTCTTCCCACTTTAATGTTCCGCTGCGCTCGTGTATGTGATTATGTATGTGCATGTATGTGTACAGACAATATAAATCTATTAGATTGCATGATTGCATATTGACATAAAAAAGAAAGAATGAATGAATGAACGAAGCTAAAAGGCACTAACGGAATGAACAACAAACAGACAAACAGCAACTTCTTCCGTCTTCTCCGACAACATAAAACAATTTACAACGTCGAGCGCTCTACCAATCCCCCAACTCCGCAACTCCATGAAAGTGTGTGGGCTAGGGTTGATCCACCAAATGACCGGCCCTAGTAATAGCAGCAACGAAGTTTCTATTCAACATTTTATTAAATAATTTATTGTTGCTGTATTTGCTTTTACTATTTTTACTGTTGGCTACATTGGGTGTTGTCGTTGCTAGCGCACGTATTTGAGTGACTGTGTTTGAACT
Source organism: Palloptera scutellata (assembly GCA_958295655.1). Taxonomy (NCBI): domain Eukaryota; kingdom Metazoa; phylum Arthropoda; class Insecta; order Diptera; family Pallopteridae; genus Palloptera; species Palloptera scutellata. The sequence goes on along the minus strand of OY282449.1, from coordinate 84,536,355 downwards.
TTTATGCAGGCAGGAGAATCGGATGGATCCATTTATAAATAAGCGCTTCCTTGCAATTAAAATTCATAACGAGCGAACATTTTATCATAATTTTTATTATAGTAAAGAATGAAATCAGAAGAATTTCATTCAATAGAAGTGATCTGCTCGGAGCTTAAAGTATTAAATACTCCCTTTTATATATGTATGTATGTACATATATTAACATGCGTACATACAAAAGTTATAGCATTTCGTTAATTAAAATCTTCTATTTCATTAGCAGTTATTCTTCGTATTTTCTCTCTCTTAAGGATTCAAAGATGCAGTAAATATTAGAAGCGGCGCTGAAATTTAAAGCACAAAGCTTTTGTTAATTAGAACTGTAACATTGAAAACATTCTAGGTCACAGCTTCCGTTACGGACCTAAGTAACAACTGCTGTAAAGCTAAATCTATACAGAAATGATTTAGAATTTGTCTTCTTTCCACTTAGTAATTATGTAGCAATAACAGATAATGAAAAAGCGGTTCAGCTATAAAAATTATAGGAAAGGACGAAGAAGCAATAACTAATAAAGGGATGTTTAAATGATTTTGAGGGAATAGTGGTGGAGTGTCCATTAAACACATGGAGGGGAAAATCGGAGAAAAGAATTCTCTCTTAATTCAAATTACTATAAAAAAATAATAGTCTCTTTTTGTCAAGAAATCTACAATTTACACAATCGATATTTATCGATGATTTTTTGTAAAACTACCGATTGGCATCGAAAAACATCAATAGTGTTGAGCAGAGACGTCCACGTCAATTGAGCAGAGACGTCGATGTCGGCTCATGTGCTCTATGCTTAACTACTAACGATGAAGTCACTGTATCATTGTTAATAACGTCGGCAATACTAGAAACTATCGATATTAATCGTTAGTTGTCGATGTTTTCCCCAGCCCTAAAGTTTAGTGCTTAACGTTTGACTCATTCGAAATACATAAATATGTATATTTACATTTAGTTGTAAGTAGTTAGACATAAATCACGCCTTTTAACAATTATTTTGGCATACCAAATTTAATATATTGTTAAATACTAAAGCTAAATAATCTCAAGATAAGCTTAAAGTAAGTAGAACAAGTTTGAAAGAAGTAAATCTACAATGCACAGTGGTTGCTGCAATATGACAAAAATAAAAAGTCAAAGTTAATATTTTGAATTGTAAGGAACTAACTGCTAAAGAAGAAGAAGGAGGAACTAACTGCACAATCTCTACTATTAAAGAAATTTACTAACGTTCAAATTTGTTTGTTGGTTTCTCGTAATGAGCCGCGTATATCCGAATAGGCTTTCCTTATAACTACAGATATAAAATAAGTAAGTTTATTTTGATGTGTTCCAGAAGATCATTAAAATCTTTGCATATTATTGAAAAGAGGATTCCAATAAAAGCTCCTTCGTACAAAAATTAGAAGTTGTTTTTGATCCGATACAATTTTATTTAGTATGTAGCAAATATATTCAGGATTTCAGACAAGAAATGCATAGTCAATGATGGGTCTAACAAGTGAAGTGAATAGCGTTTTTGTTGTATAAGGGTCATTTAACTCCTTTGGCCAGTGTTTAACAAATCTTAAAGAACTTTAAGCCTTGTTCACAAACGAGTTGATATGCAAGTTAAAACATAATTTGGAGTCGATGGTCACACCCAAATCAACAAATATCAATTCATGACTCAGAGTCTGATCCTGTAAAGAATATTTAGCAAACTTAGGTTGCCTCCTCGTAAATGTCATAAACTTACATTTATCAAGATTAAGTAACATCAAGTTTAATCGGCACCATTTTGAAAGATTATCAAGATTTTCTTGCTACAGTTTTTATTGGATTATAGAGTTATAAGATAAGAACAACTTTACATCAACAGCTTACATTATAATTTTGCAATTTCGAATAACAGACGGCCAATCACTAATAAACAGAAGAAACAATAATGACCTCAAATGACTCATTTGAGGAACCCCGGAAGTAAGAGAGAAGTGGCATTTCGGAAAATCACCTTTTGTTTTCGGTTAGTGATATATAGTTCTATCTATCTTAAAAGTAGGGGTGGAAATCCAATCAAACCTACTTTTTTAATCAAGAATAACATATCCATCTAGGCCAAAACTAATTCTCAAAATTTCAGATCGATATCTCTATTCTAATTATGTTGCTCTCTCATAGTAAAAGCAACCATTGCGCAATGACTAGAAATCACCACATACACATTGTTGTGAATAAATTAGGCTGTAAATTTTATACCTGCTTATGACATTCTTACACATACTTATGGTATGTACATATATAGTATGTATGTAGCAACCTTTGTTGCTGTTTCCATATTCATATGTTTTTTAGTAACTAAGAAAAAAAAAACGACCACAAATTTAATGATTAACTTGCATTCGCTGTGGCAGCACATTCACAAGTAGCAAACATATTCCCTTACAACAAATATTTATCAACAAACTTGTAACTTGAATTGTTTTTTTTTAGCTGTTGTTGTTATTTATTACATTCCATATTACCATTATTCGTTTTACTGTTCCATCACTCTTCAATGTCATACTAGTGTTTGCAAAGTACTTTCGCAAAACTTATTTATGCTATGGTACTTCAGTTTGCAAAAAGTGCAGTAGAGGTATTAAAGCGGGGCTACATCAATAAAAAGCAACAGCGTCAACGACAACAACAACAACTATAACAGCAACAAAAACAATAACAGCAACAGCAACAACTCACAATCGGTGACATGCATTTTACTGAAAATACAGAGGAGTAAACGTAAACAAATCTCTTCGGAAATCATAAACATTGTTGTTGCACGGTTATGCTTTTAGCCATTTTCGCCTGTACCCATATCCATACCCATACCACTCAAGTCCATGCCTGGCTCTTCCCATGGCAGCAACAAATTTGTTTGCCCACATACAACGTACAAATTTAGCATTCCTACATATGCACTACTACTACTACTACTACTGCACACACATTGTATCACACCGTACATACTCGTACTAATTCGTAAGCTTTAACAACTACTCCGCCAATATTTCTACTATGTATGCTTGTGCCTGTGTGTGTGTGTTTGTACATACATATATGTATGAGTTTACCTCGACTACAGCAGCAACTAAAAATTTGTTGATGTCAATCTGTGTGTTTTATGTCCCATGATTTTGCAAACGCTCTGAGAAGTACACACGACACTCGAGTGACTAGTGAGTGTAACGGTATGCTAGTGACATTCTGCTGCTGACATTGCCATTGCTATTGCCACTGACGATGCTGATTTTGATGTTGATGCTGACGTTGACGCTTATACAAAGGCCGAGGATGTGAAGCTGAAACTAAGGTGGGAACTGTTACTGACAACGCTCTTTGTCAAAGGAATCTCATTTTCGCTACTTCAACTTCTAGTCTTTATTATTGTTGCCGTTGTTGTTGCTGATGCTGATTGTTTCCAGTGAGTGTGTCACGTAAGTGCGCTTATTTTGTCAAACATATCACTTCGATCAACACAAACAGTCTCGAAGGCTACTAGAAAACTGTAACGTTTGTGAATTGCTCATTCACGGATATGACTGATAAGCTGAATACGCACACATGCATATAAATGCACAGACACACTAACACACAACTCTATCGATCTAAGTTTATCTTTTTGATTCACAAAAATTCATTTCTTCCGATATAATAATAATAAAATATTTCAGTAAATACATACCTACATAAAACTACTTGTTTAATACCACAGCGAGACTATTCATATTAGAATTATTACATACCTGAAAAGAAAATAAGAAAAATTTAATTATTAACAACGTGTACTGTGTAATTTTGCCAGTATGAATAAAATGTTTCACTGTATACATACTATACATACTTAAGTTATGACATACTTAAGACATATGGCTTATACACGCTAGACTCTCATCCGTGAGGTTTCGGGTTCGATTGCCGTCTTAGTCTTTCATAACCTTTTTCCATACTTACCGTTATGCGGTGAATGAGTATTACAAGAAAGTGTTCGAATACTTCACTTGGCAGACAAGGACAAAAGCACTAAGTGATAAAAATTGCCACTCTTTTAGAACCGGCGTTAATCTGCAGGTCCAACCATGTAAGGAGTGAGATCGAAAAAATCGGATAACTTTGAAAGACCACTGCTTTGATACTCTTCATCTGAATGAAAAAACAGTAGCCAAACAGTAGGCTTTGCGTTGGAGAAATTATGATGAATTACAATCACATGTTTTTTGACTTGTGAACTTTCAGTTGAGTCATGGCATCGGAAGTAAAAAGACGCGATTTAGTTGCTGAATTATTTCGAGAAAATCCGCAGTGGAGCCAGAAAACCATTGCAAATAAGGCGAAAGTTGCACAAAACACTGTCTCAATGATTCTCAAAATATGTAATACAGACATAACAGTTGCTAGAAAATATGGTTCTGGAAGGAAATGCGTTTTCGTGTCTCCACAAAAGGCGAAGAAAGTTGTTGCTCTCTTAGGGAAGAATCCAGCGTTGTCTAATCGAAAATTGGCGCAAAAAGCGAGTTACAGTGAGTTTTTAGTTCGTAAAATTAAAAAAGATGCGGGACTTAAAACATACAAAGTGCAGTCAGTACCCAACAGGAACGCTACTAAGAACTTGGTAGCCCAGAGCCGAGCTAAAATGTTCAAGACAGATTTTTTACAAAAATTCGATTGCTGTGTTATGGACGATGAAACCTACGTGTTGTCTAAATTTTCTCAATTGCCTGGTCAAGAGTTTTACACCGCAAAGTTGAGGAGGAAAGATTTAGGACAAAACAAAAGTCCAAGTTCCCGAAGAAGTTTCTGGTATGGCAAGCGATTTGTAGTTGTGGGCTAAGGAGTACAAGTTTCGTAACAAGTGGCACTGTTAACGCCGAAATTTATGTGAAGGAGTGCCTCCAGAAGAGATTGCTGCCCTTCAATAGAAAGCACAATGTATCTACTTTCTTTTGGCCTGATCTAGCCTCCTGCCACTACAATAAAGTAACCCTTAAATGGTTCGAAGACCAAAACATGAAATTGGTACCAAAAATCGACAACCCACAAAATTGCCCAGAACTTCGACCTGTCGAGAGATAGGTCGATGAAAAGAACATTAAAGGCAACAAAGAAATAAGCTAAATCCATGGAAGATTTTTAGAAATAAGTGGAATGCTGCCGCCAAGAGAACTGACAGTAAAGGCGCTAATGGCAGGCATACCGGAAAAGCTGTCCGAATTCTATAAAAAACAACAAACAAATTAGTTTCATTGAACATTTTATCAGAAATTAAATTTTCTTTCCAAAACTCTTTCCTATTTTTTATTTGCTTAAGGGACTTCAATGCTAGGACAATTTAAAGTTATCCGATTTTTTCGATCTCACTCCTTAGCATAACAATGGGTTGTTCGGGCCTAAGTATGTCCTGCCATAGGACAGCCACTTTAACCAAACCAATACAATCTCACTTCAACATAGAATTTGAACATTACGAGACATTTTTCAGACATGAAAAAAATATCGAATAAGGCGCCACTTAATATCGAAAGGTGGCAAAAATCTCAATACACTATTTTTGCTATTTATTTCTTTTAGACTTTTTATTCTCAGTCCCAGGATGAAAATTCAAACCAAAAGAAGTCCTTAAGTCCGTTATTCTTAGAAACAATAAATACTGGATTGATCAGTAGCTCTTTCTAAAGTCAAACCACCTATAACCAAAAATTTTGTGGGTTATATAGTGTTATTATTCTAGCGATCGATTCGGAAGTTTAGTTACTCGCTTGTTAAATTATCTCTTCACTGTGTAAAAAATCTTATTCCCAAATTTGTATGAGTGGCTTACGTGGTTTTAACCGGAATAGATAGACCAATTAAACTCCGCTTTCACTCTTTTGAATGACTACATTATTATAAAAACTCGTTAACGTAAGTGCATCCAAATCAAACTCCTCAAACTCGCCTTTTCAAAAGAGCGCTCATTGCTTTGCTGTGTTTCGTTTCTTTTTCATTCCTCTAATAAGATTTTCTAATTATACACACTTTACGATTTTGTTCAATCGCTCGTTTCGCAGTGATGACAAATTTTATTCGACATAATATTATGACAAATTTTATAAGGAGAATATTTTCATATAAAAATATAAATTTCATATAAAGTACATACTTAGAAGGTTACTATAGAGGTTATTTGTTGTTTTTTTGTATCTTTTTTTTCTATTGGCTGTTTTGTTTGTATCTTTCTAGTGCTAATTTCGTCAAGGAAGTTTGACTTACCATAGTTGGTTTTGGCCTTACTTTTCTTGAAACTTTATGATAGGTTTACTTACTTGCTAACTTTACTTTTAATGGCGCAACAGCCCATGGAGGGCCTACGCCGAGCTTTTCGCTTTTCGCATCCACTCATGTTGTGCGTGTTATATTTGTACATGAATGGAAGGGACCTACAGTTTAATGCCGAATCCGAACGGCGAAGTGAAAAGCTTTTCGTAGCAATTTTTACTCTTGTAGGTTTGCCATTGCCTGCCAAGAGGTGGTGCCGTGTAGAAAATAAAATTTTATTTTCCTATTTATGATAAAACTCTTTTCCTTAGATATAAAAAATATTAATTTTTTAAAGTAAATCTAAGTATAGTACATGGTTGGACCCTACAACTTTACGCTTATAAAGTTAATAATTCACTGTTGCATCTTTTAAGGTGACAAAATGTCACACAATGGTATTTGAATTACAATTGCATCCATACATAAAACCTGAGACCGAGAATAAATGAAACAATATATGAAAACTCGGAGGGCCTTTGAAAAAGAAAGAAATTGCTGTACAGTGTTTTGAAAAGAAATCATTTATGTTTTTAAAGTTTGCAATGCCTCAAATAATATTTGTTTGTACTAGGGAATACAGATGAAGAACAATGGAAAACTTCAAATGCATGGGATTAAAAGTAAAATATATCGGTGGGGCTTGGTTTGACGGCCTCGAGGTAACGTTAGTTCGAAAGTTTTCTGGAGGCTTGAAGAGAATGCCAGTTTTTATATTTTGCAAAAATTGGACCAAATTGTAAATGCCTTCAGTGTTGAGATCCTTTAATGCAATGGAATAAACAGAAATGATTGACCATGCTACAATTTGATATTACATTGGCAGCGCTATTACGAATGTATGCTTTTAACGATTCTACCTTTTAAGATGACAACAAGGTTTTTCAGTTTTGCAGACCAATGCCAATTTGAACTGCTGAAATACTCGTAGTCAAAATAATATATTCACTTTGGATTTTAGAAACTTGGGTTTCTAATATTTTACAGGAATGCTGTAGAAGCAAATCTACCTTCTTTTTTTGCGTTTTTAATTAGTTCTCCATTCTAAGAACATGTAGAAACATTAAGTAAGTAATTTCATTATCATTATTTAAACGAAAACCTGTACGAATGTATGTAAAATACATATACTTACCATATATAATTTGAATGCCTAAATTTTTACATCAAGTACTGCCGAACATCAATAAGTTCTCAAATGCATATCTTGTAAACCATGAGAGATATCGGATTTTTTTCTGATATGAAAAAGTACTTATTTTTTCTCCTTGTGGACAACACCAGGCGCAGAGCGTAATCTTCAGTAACGTTTAAAACAGAAAAGCTAATTATTGGGCAACTGATAGTTGACACCAAGTAGTATAGTTTTGAAATAAGCAAACATTTTACAAGATTTTTTACCAGACACAACCCAACAGTTGTCAAGCTGAGCTTTACTCTTCCTTTATCTCTCCTAACCTCTGACTAATTTCATCTCAGCTCGTTTGTGTTCTATTTATATTTTTAACTTATTGACTCAGTGAATATGCAAAGGTGATTTTATGATCCATAATCTTGTGTCAAACTATTTTTAGTTTCCATGTACCCAATAATGATTTCAGTTTTAAGGGAACTTAAAATTTAAGAAATTATGTACCTGCTACTTTCGAAAATATAATATTTCTGGAACTTGACAATTGGCTAAGTTTCAGCCCTTGTCCACTTGGTGGAACCTGCATGAGTACAAAGGCATTCACACACAAACCTGTGTTTGTACAATATGTATTTTTATGAGGGGCTGTGAGTGTGCAGTGACTAAGACTAAAAGGTGTTGACATCGCTTTAAAGTACAAGTGTCAGGATGCTTTCAGCTTTTCCTATAAAAAAGAGAAACCTCAACAAAACACGCAATTACTTTGTACACTACAGAAGCGGCCTTATGTGTTCGAAAATTGATTTCGTTAAGAGGATTTGTGTCAACAGCAGATACGACGGCACATACAAAAAGGGAATACTGAGACCTTACACAATGGGTGTGTGTGTTTGAGTGCGTAGAAAGATTTCAGTAAATAGCTATGTACAGTATTACTTCGTTTAATTATATTTGTACCTAATTACGTTTTTCAATCAAGAAAATTATAAAAATATTGTCAGTATCGATTTTAGAAAGATTTATAGGAAAATCAATAACTTCGTTATTAGGATGCAAGCTATGTTGCATATTGAATACCGCCCATGAAAGAAATTAAAACGGTAATCAGCCAAGAATAGAAAATAAATAGGTACTCTTCTTGGTTGATATGTTCAGTTCAAGTCGTAGTTTGAGCTACAAACTCAATTTGCACTCAGTTTTGATAGCACGTGCTCAGTTGATTATTGGTGTAGCAGGTTCTGCAATTGTGACAGTGGGTGTTGAGCGGAATCTCCTTTTTTTGCAATCTTGAGTTTTGCTAGTAATTGTTGAAAAATCCTAATCTATGTTAGTATAGGGCTATGTTCTCGGGAAGGGCTACGACCGAATCAAGTGTGATAATTGTAGCCTGACTGTCCGATCGGATAACGATATAGGTTTTAAACATACGATTTGTATCCAACAGCCTGCACGCCTGCATTAGTTGCTAAAATTTTCACGAGGCATATCTTAACTGAACAAGGGCGGTGGACAGGCCGATTAATGACTAGTCTCTCCAAGAAAATCCTTGCTTCAACGCTAAAGTCTATTTTAGGTCTCTCCATGAATATTGTGTCGTAAAATTTTTTATTACAAAGCCGTTGCTCATTTTTTTCCGGGAAGGCAAGTGCATTGAGAAGTCATGGTTTCATTAGCTTACAGCAGTGTATGACTCTACTACACAATACTCCAAATCATTGGAAATGAAACTTATTCCACAGATTCTCCATCAACATAACGTGGATAACGTCAAGTCATGGATTTAGTTAACACATCTGACAGTCCATAATGCATAATAGCCCATAATAATACCAACTTCTGAGTTTATTCCCCACCATTTATTTATTCGTTCTGCGATATTCATTCTTAAATTAAAGAACTTACAATGGCGAAATATGCATTTTCTGATACTGCTTTTCGGCAGTAAAGTGATCATGCTACAGTATTCCCATCTGATTCATAGTTAACACCAATGCCCTGCCCCTGCCATAGCACATAAGTCACATGACTCTAGGCTTCATCGTTGAGTCATGACACTGATTGTTTACTTAAAGTAAAAGTTATGTTAATCGAGATAGTACTGTTACTATTTATATATTTTTATTTTCCTGTGCTTGTGGTTACATCATCGGTATATCATCATCATTCGTGGTATGAGCCAACACTATATACACAACAACAACAACATCATCATCATGGTAAACAGTGTACACATGTTGTGATATAATCAAGCAAAACAACAACAACAACAACAACAACAACAACAACAACAACAACAACAACAACAACAACAACAACAACCAAGACAATAGTAACAGCCGAAATACAAAAAAAACTCAGAACATTAAGGAGCTACCAAAACAAAAAACCATACATAACCGAAATGTAAAGCATTCATAAATGTATAAATATGTGCATGCATATATGTACATATGTATGTGTGATGAGGACAATAACACTGAAATTTTGTCTAAATAACAATATGCAACATAAAGTCACTTGAAGCATGTTGCACGCAGGCAGTGAGAGAGTGAGCATTGAGCATGCGGACGATGTCATAAAGGACTCAAAGCGTAAAGTAAGTGGAGCCAGAAATAGCAGGGGCCCATTAGAAGAAGCACTTGACTTATGGCCAGAGTAAAAGGACAAAATGCGTTATAAGTGGGTCGTGTATTAGTGTTTGTATGTGTGTGTTTGTAAATCTCTCACAGCGCAAATATGTACATAGAGCGGCGTGTTTACATATGTAACACATTGTTGGCATACTTTTAGGCGTTTTACACAAAGTGGGCGTATACTTACTTATCTCTGCGTTTGCTTGCTTATTTACATATTTGTTTGATTGTATGTTAATTGTATTCATGTGTTTAACTTTTCTCGATCCTGATTTACTATTATAAACTTTTCCCCAAATATTTTGCTTGCAGTATTTCAAGCTACCACCATCATTTTGCATTCGGAAACCATAATTTCGGCTACGAAATTAGAAGCAAATACGCCAATTGTGTACATTTGTGTTCGTAAAAAATTACTTTTTGCGGAATTTGTGTCTATCTTATATAAGCCATAAAAAATTCTTCGTTTTTATTTGCTTGTTGCTTTGTTATTGTATTGAAAGGATTTGAAAATGCTTCATGTACATTCACAAGGCTGTAGTTTTTATTTTTGAGTTCCTATTTAAAGGGAGAAGATTATGTGTGAAATATCTTTAGTGTTATTGATAGATTGTGGAATGTTGTTTTCGCTGTATGGCAACCTGCAGTCATGAACTTTCATAAAAGTTAAAGTTCAACTAATGCCATTTTTCCTTGCCTATCGTTGTGATTTTGCGAAATAAACATAAATCGCAAATCGCAGTACATGACGTATGATTGATTAGTTGCATCTCAATCAGCCTTGAAAGCGGTACTGCTTAATAGGCAGCTCTCATTCGCTCTTTATCATGATGAATTCCAGTGATGTACTCCATTGTTTTAACGGATTCTGTATGTCTACTTTAAACAAGAAAATGCTGGCTTATATAAGGAGTGAATCAGAAAAATTTTAGAATTTTTACGGAGACATTAAAATCCAACCAACAGGTTTCCGCCTTTAAAGTACAAGTGTCAGGATGCTTTCAGCTACTTATTTCCGATTTCACTCAAATAACGTTCAGTTTATTAAGTTTTTTTAAACTGTAATACACAAAACAATTGATTCAAATATTATTAGCGGTTGCAAAATTTTATAAAATTTTTCTTATCGTTCTTAGTTTCAGACTGGACAGTACGTTCGGGGAATACTGCATAGGCTTGATTCCATCGATTTCGGAATTCTACATAATTTTTTCAAACTTTCTTTCTTTCTTTTTATACAGGGTGTTTTTTTATGGCCAAGAATTTAGCTTTATTATAAAGATAAGTATTTGCCGCGGCTGGTTCGAATAAATTCCAGCCGAGAGGCCCAATTTTCGAACACTTTTTGCAGCAATTGGGACCGTATGTCAGTAATAACGCGCCGAATATTCTCTTCCAAGGCGTCAATCGTATCGGGTTTATCTACGTAGACAAGCGACTTCACATAACCCCTCAAAAAATAGTCCAGCGGTGTTAAATCGCATGATCTTGGAGGACACGCCACAGGTCCACGATGCGAGATAATACGCTCACCAAAAGGTTCCTTCAATAAATTGATTGTTACGTTGGCTGTATGGCTGTATGGCATGTAGCGCCGTCTTGTTGGAACCAAAGGTCGTCCACATCAACATCCTCCAATTCAGGCACTAAAAAGTCATTAAGCATGGCTCTATAGCGTTCCCCATTGGCTGTAACATTATGACCGGCTTTATCTTTGAAGAAATATGGACCAATGATTTCCTCTGCCCATAGAGCACACCAAACAGTGACTTTTTCAGGATGTAACGGCGTCTCAACAATGACTTGTGGATTTGGAGTGATCTCCAAATGCGACAATTTTGCTTATTAACGTACCCATTCAACCAAAAGTGAGCATCATCGCTGAACAAAATTTTCTTGTGAAAATCGGGTAAGGTGGCCATCTCGTATTGGGCCCATTCACCGAACTTGCGACGCGCTTGATGTTCGTTTGGCTTCAATTCTTGAAATGGCAAACCAAACTGAGCATAAATCAAGTGACAGCTGTCAAAAAGACCAACTCCGAAAAAAGTATTGCCAGATTGAAAACCACACTTCTAAAAAAACACCCTTTAGTTCAATATCTTTCAATAGACCGAAGTTTCGGGCGGTTGGGAGGATTTGCCTATTTTGGGGCCCCTCCACTGTGACACTATTTTCCTTACACCATTCTATAGTTGACCTGGAATAATGATTTGTGATTAGGTCTGGCCAAAACAAAACGGTTATTTTGTGTTGTCCAATAAATGGTAGAAGTCGTTTTTGAAGGCATGCTTCGTTGACCGCAGGTGCAAATAGCTTGCCAAACCATGAACAGCTTCGGAAATTTGGTATATTTTACTTCAGAGTATTTTCTGGCATTCTCAGGCAACTGGTTGAAGTCCGCCTTACAGTAAGTCTCATCATCGAGAATTACGTTATCGAATTTGGTTAGCTAATTGTCATTTGTCGTTTGCTTCCGACTGTTCAGTTACTTTCTGCTGTTTGTAGGTCCTAAATCCTTGACTTAGCTTATATCGCTTTAAAGTTGATTTGCGATATACCAGCTGTAGCTGCAACATCTCGAGCCGAACTCGTGGGATTAGCCCGATATGTACTAACAACCTTTTTTAACACTTCTGTGTCGAACATTTTTCTGGTTCGCACCTTATTAAAAAATAAAAACTGGAAATTTCATGTGTATATCACATTTATGGATTATTTAAAAGTGAGTTGCGAGGGGTCCACGTTTGACCATCGACATGTTCTTGGAGGTGTACAGCTCATGCAAAATTCAATTGGAGGATGTCCCTATATCAACAATAACAGGTGAGACTCCAGGTAACTTTAGCGACTGAGCCTTTGATTGACAAAGAATTTAAATATTTTACAAATAATAGTTAAAAAAACACATAAGGAATGTGGAAAGTATTATTAAGTTTTGTAATTGCGTGCGTAACTTTTTAGACACACCAACATTAAGCGAAACTAGTCATTTTAACATTTTGACGCTTCCTAGCACACCATCGATCGTATTCTGCTATTTCAGCACATACACATACACAAACATAGAATTTGCATAAATTGATTGGCCAATGCTGCAAATAATAACGACGGTCAGCTGGAGTAAATTTGACTAAAAATTTCAATTACGTTCACATCATTCAATTTGCTTTGTGGCAAATAAAATAACTGCCTATGTACGTTTAATTGCTTTACATTTAATACTTATACATTAGAGTGGATCAATATTGTTTATAACCTTTATCATGACTTTGATATCTGAGGGACTAAATACACGATGAACTTTTTTTTTAAACCTTCTCTCTTCGCATTTTTAGTTTCATTAAAAATTTGAATGGCACAAAAAATTTCAATAAAATCGGTCGGTCGATAAATGGTGGTCCAGTACAAAGCGCTATTTCGACTTTCCGTGAACCTATTAACTCTTGCTCCGGAGCCCCTCAGGAATAATTTCAAGATTCACTCTAATATATCTACATATGTGTATACACTTTGCATCATTCTACCTGCATAGGTAGATTCACTATGTACACATTCGCACATAAAACCATAATAATTGGCAATTATTTAAATACATTAGCTTCTATTTTCAGCTCAATGCATTCCCATAAAAATGATAATGCCAAGTTACCAAGCAATGGAATGAGCTTAAGAGATATGTATGTACGTTTAGTTGCTAAACATTTTTGTACATTTATAACCTTGAGGTAATGTTCGTGTCAGATATTTTGCATAAATGAGAGAATATTAACAGAAATAATTCACATGAAGTGCGGAATGAAAATGTTACTAATACGTCCTGTTGAGCGTACACGCTGTTTGTACTCGTACTCACACCCCTCCTCGTACTTGTTCTCTTTATTGCTGGCAAGAGGAAATTTTCAGTTATTTAAGATGGATTAGAATTTTGAAAAATGAATTTAAATAAATGAAATAACGCAGCAATTACGTTGCACGCGATTTGCTTTGCACACATTAACACTCAAGTACGACGAGCAAGTACATACTACGTGTGATTTATTGCACCCATTATAGATACACACCCGTGTTCTCTATATCTTTTACTACCCTGCAACCAATAGTATACCATGCGTCGCGCGTGTTTCTAGTCAAACAGACCAAAAATATTTCTTGCCTATGGATAGTAGTCCAAACACTAGCACAATGTATCGCTAGACATGACCACTTTGATGTATTAAATGTCGTTGTTTTTGACACCTAACAAATCCGATTACACTTAGGGAGCACACATAGCTACCGCATGTATATATGGTACATCGTATATTCTGTATTCTTTTGAAAAAACAAAATAATATAAACACCGCCACAAAAGATTTAACATACGACTACTCGATTGATGTGATTGACTAGTTTTTGCACTAGTTTTTGGACTAGCATATTAAGAGAGTGCAGGACCCTTACTGGTCCTGTCCAATGACAAGACTGTATAAAAATAACTAGTCTTTTCTCATATACTTATTTGGACTAGACATGTAAGCAGTTGTGGTCCATCGCAGTCTAGTATAAGTAATACTAGTATGTATAAGGTCAGACCGGTTGGTTACAGGGTACTGTTTGTGCGTGTGTGTATTAGTGTGTATATGCAGATTATAAAGAATGAAGCTAAAACAGTCAGCCATGCGGCGCAATGCAAACAATTTGATTGGCATTGTTCGCCAAGGAATTTGAATGCAGAATATGCTGGCTGCTCCTGGCATGGAGGCGTCATTACATGAAAACATTGAAATTTAAATGGTCTAGGTCAAGGATTCACCTTCCTGTTAACGGATAACCTTTGTAAAGAGTGAATTCATTCTAGTTTTGCATACGTTAAAGAAGATATTCGGTCACGTACCTATACTCGTAAGAAATACTTAAAATATTATGCAAAATGAAAATGAGAGCTGCAGGGCACACAGGCAAACAGAGTTGAGCATTTTGGGGTGGGTAGAAATTTTAGATTTAATTAATTTAAAAGTAACAAATTTAAAAGTAATACTTGAACCTCTAATAGTTGATAAGTAAGATTCAGTTTTTCTGTGTTTGTGGTTGAAATTTAGTTCTATCGCTAAAAACTTAACATGAAATTTTGGCAGCCGTTTATTTAATTTCATATCACTGAGAAATTTCATATTACTTCAGTAATATTGCAAACGTCATAATAATTTACATCGAAGTACCAAAATGGTCAAATTTACATAACCAAGAAAATACAAATTTCTTGAAATGTATTTTTTTATGAAAACATGTAAAGAAAAAATAATGTTATTGCATTTTTATGTATTCTGCACCGTTATCGTGGCGAATTTATTGATGTCCTCCGTGCGCTCATCTACTCCCAGGTAAATTGCGTACGCATTCCCAAAAGTTTTCCATTCAAATCATTAACTATGTAAATCTTTATTTCAAGGTTGCCATATATTAAGACTTAAGCTTTTTTAAGCTTCATACCTAAGGTACATTCATATGCGCATATGTGTGTGTATGTGTGCTTTAATATTGTTTGTAGTACGTGCTCACATTTACAAGGATGTGATACATTTTCTTGGGTTCAAATTAAATTTTACTTTATTTTCCTTTCCTTTTTTTTTCGTTGTAAAGAAAATTTCTTAGTGTAAATATTTAAATATCTTATTCTATGCTTTTTTCGTATTATAAAAGGGAAAGGTTATTGAGTTTAATCAGTATGCAAATTTAGTTAGTTTGTGCTTTAATAAAAGTAGAAAACAAGAAATGAACCTATTCAGAATTTCTACTCGGCGTTGGTTAACTTGAATTTGTATTTACCACTAACTACTTCTACCTTCTTCCCCAATTACTATACCCCAGAAGGCTTTCATTGTTTCCTTGAAGAGGTAGCTGCCATAAGTTAACACATGCTATTTATAAAGTCAAAATGCCATATGAGAACACGTAGTGTTCCGTACGAAACCGAGCAGTTAACCATGTCAGGATAAATGAGCGTAGGCTAACAAGAGTGGCAGAACAACTCAATTAGTAGTTGTAAGGAATAGCGATATTTTAGCTGCTTTAATCCTCCAAGAGAGCAATCCTCCTCAGCAGAGCAAGGGAAATTGCAGAATAGTCTGCCGAATGGCAATCACCACTGTAAGTACTTGATCTTTGCAGACTTCCACAAAGTGTTGGGGTCAGAAAATTTGCTTTTTGTAACCCAAGATCATAAATCATGTTTCGTTTTCTCTTAGTTCTCTACCTTTATTACTTTAAAAGTTATGGCATTTATACGGGGGTAGGAGGATAAGTCCTTACAAAATAATATAAAAACACATTGTTTTGGATTCATTCATTTTTATTTTTCAACATAGTCTTTTTCTTAGTTCGATACACTTCGACCAGCTTCTCTTCAAAAGACGATTTTTCAATACCTTTAAAATAGTCGATTATTTCAGTGATGATCTTCTTCCGGTGAGCAATTTTTTCAGGTTTGGGAACAAGAAACACTTAGCCAAAGTGGCCAAATCTGGAGATCATGTTGGATGAGGGAGCAGTTCGTAGCGGATTTCTGGTTATTTCATCATAGCGACTAAGCACTTGTGCAGCCGAGCATTATATTGCTGGAGGGGAAAACTTTTTTTTTGGCCAAATGCCGTTTTGCCGTTTTTTCTTCAAAGCGTAGTTGAAACAATCAACAACAGGTTGTAGTAATATTCGCCGTTTACTGTTTTTCCCCTTTTTAAAGTAAAGATTGTGCATGCCAAAAAACAGTCGCCATGACAATGTTGGGCGATTGGCCTTCTTCGGCGTCAATCTTCCAGGAGAAAAACACAGTTTCGATTATTTATTAATTTATTATACATCTGAAGATTGACAGCAGTCTGTTGACAGATAATAATTTTCAGAAACAAATTTTCTTGTAAATTACGACCGCCATCCTTTAGATTTTGAAAGCACTTATCAGCGTATCCTCCTATGTTAGCAATGTAAATAACAACATAAATTAAACCATTATTGTTCAGAGGCGCATTTGCGACTCCCCTCCCCTTCAATTGTTGTCTTATCTCAACCCAAAGAATAACAAAAAAGTTAAAGGAAATATTAAACTGTAACTTATTACAATCGACAGAAGTGAAGCATCTTTGGCAGCTCTGCTCTTGTGAATATATTTGTGATAGCGGAAGTATGAGACGAATGTCCTCGATTCTCTGTTTGCAAAATAACCTGAAAGAAAATGTTTCATCTACTCGCATCAAAATATAAGTTCGATATGAATAACAAAAATTACTTTAATTGGGCCCATAACCCAGTTGCCCTGGCTACAATGCTACTTTACTTTATTTACAAAAAAAAAGTTGTCACAGCAATATCCATTGCTACTGGCGCCGAAAGAATGCCTCATACCCGTGGTTACTTTCGGAAGAAAATATGAAGTTAGCTTCCCGAAGCGTAAACAATAGAGCAATCCAGAGTCCGTGCTGGAGAATCAGACGAATATCTTCTTCACTGACGGATCCAAGACCGATGAAGGTACTGGAGCTGGATGGCACATAAATGAAGGTGTCAATTGCTACTATTCCTTGGGTGGGTTGGCAACTGTCTTCCAGACAGAAGTTTTCGCCATCTTTAAATTAGCGGAATGCATAATTGAAAGAAAATAGCGCGGGAAACGTATAGGTGTCTGTAGTGACAGTCAAGCTGCACTTAAGGCTCTGGAGAACACGAGAATTACTTCAAAGATTGTCCAAAAGTGTAAGAGGAAACTTAGATCAGTCGCAAGACTGAATCAGCTCCATTTTATCTCGGTTCCAGGGCACTGTTGAGTTCCTGGGAATGAGAAAGTCGACGAGTTGCCCAACTGTGAATCAAAGAACATGCCTTTGGTACCAGGGCCAATAGTCGGGACCAGATTGGCAGGTGCCATACATTGGATAAAATCTTATGCTAATGATTTACACAAGAGACGCTGGTCCAATCTGGACATCTGTAAAACGTGAAAAGTGTCAAGTGTTTTGTGATTTGTCCAAACAGGAAGGCAGCAGAATTCCTTCTTAAATTAGGAAGGAAGGACCTGCGCCGGATGGTGGGACTCATCACAGGACATAATCCATATGACCACCATCGGCATCACCGAGGACCCGACCTGCACATCTTGTCTGGAGGAGGTGGACAGCACAGAGCATTTTCTCTGCACATGTCCCGGCTTTGCCAGAACGAGATGGCGCATTTTGGGTTTCGATGTCACAGGAATGGACAAAGTTAACTCCTTCCCTTCTGCGATCTTCTGAGATTTGTGAGAGAATCCGGAAAATTTGCGGAAGAGAATTTAGTCCCCCTATAACCCCTATAACCCCTTTATCAACTTTTTCCTTCTTTTTCTCTAACCCCTTTCTTGCTGTCACCCATTCTTCTTTTCTTAGGCCTTAATGGGCTACATAGCCTGAGTGCTTGAGGAACTGTTCTGCACTCGTAGGTCAGGTTCTCGGCCTTTTTCACATCCATCCATCTCAACATACATCTCGATTGGGATACTAAAAACGCGTCCATCTCCCGGTCTAATATTTATATGTATGGTAGCATTTGAATAAATCGGGAATAAAACTTAAAAATTACAAAAGAAGGATAATTCTACAATTCTTTAAATATTTAGAAGCTTTGAGCGATCTGAAGTTATTATCAGATTTGAATAATTTATTAATTTATTTATTAAGTATACCCCAATGACAACTTTTTCGTGCTAGATTATGGTCGTCCGTTTAGCCTTGTTGTCTCCATTGCAATATGGCTGTCTTCCAAGTAAAGAAGTTTATTAAAAATCGGTTAACTTTTCCAGTTGTAACAATATGTCCAAAATGACAAAAACTTAATTTCAAGCACTTAGTTTACTTGTGTGTTAAATTTTCTGTTAGTTGATGATTTTGAAAAGAGACTCTGATTCCACTTTCAATAAGCAATAATTCAATGCCAGCCAATTAGTGGTCGCTGTAGCGTAGCGGTACTACGTTGGACGGTTACGCAGAGTGTCAAGGGTTCAAATCTCGGCACAGGCAAAATCAAAAATTAAATTTTCTACACGGCACCACCACGTGGCAGGCAATGGAAAACCTACAAGAGTAAACATTTCTATAAAAAGCTTTCCACTTCGCCGTTCGGATTCGGCATAAAACTGTAGGTCCCTTCTATTCATGTGCAAATATAACACTCACAACATGAGTGGATGCGAAAAGCTTGACCTTTATCGCTACATGCGGTCATAGACGACACTGATCATTGTGGTAAAGGCATAACACTTGCCACAATGGCAAGTGTAAATAAAAACTATACGGAACCTTTGAGAACTTGATTAACCGATGTTGTGTAAATTAATTCCCGCACTTTCTTTAACATTCATCATTTGTTACCCTATGCTCCAATAAGATATATAGGAAATCATATATACATATTTGGCAGCCACTGATTGGAAAAGCAGCTCCGAAGCAAATTTCAAGCAATTTGTTTCATTCTGCTATATTTTTGGATACGATCAGAATCTGACTTCAGCTTCAAAACCAACAGTAGCAAATTGGTCACCAACTTTGTATTCATAACATTTTACTCTCACATTTTTTATCTTAAGTTTTCTTTATGTTTATGTGCAATAAATTATTTTTTCACTTAAAACACGAAAGAAAGTCACGAAAGCTTCCAAGATAACGCAACCAAATAAAAGAAAAATAAAATTTAGAAATTGTGGATATTAACTTGATAAAAATGCGCACAATACGCACAGTCAGATACCAACACACACACACACATACACACACCCAAACACAAACACACAGACAAGATCTTTTATACGCACTACAATTTTATTTCCTGGTAAGTGAAGTGATGTTGTTGCTGTTGTTGCTGTCTTGGAGCATGTCAACTACTTAAAATAGTTTTTTTTTATTGTAGGTATTCAAGAGAAAATGCACGGAAATGATAATTTCCTTTGTGAATGTAAAAGAAATGCTTTTGGTAGCTGCAGTTTTTTACATTTCTACTTTGCTTCTGGCGTACCAATTTTACTAAGTTGGTAGTACGTAATAGTTGTAGTAGTAGAACATGTTGAAAAAGTTAAACTTAGATATTAAAAAATATGTGTAAAAATTTAGGAGAGCATGGAAAACAAAACAAAAGTTCAAGTACAACAAACAATTCTTCTTTAGGTGTAATTTTAATGTTGAACAAATAAACAAACAAACAACATTTTTACAATTCTAAGCACTCTAATAAAAAGTAAACTAACCGAATGACCCCCACTTAGTGCAAATGCAAAAGAAACAGCAACAATCAGAGACAACAACAAGAACAAGAAGAAGAACAATAATGGGACCTACTTGGAATCCATAGAAATTCCTAAGGGTATTATTTAACTACGAACGCAACAGGATAGTAAAAAATGTGAATCTTCATCGTATGTTTGTATGCACATAGTGGATGTATGTATTATCATCAACAGCAGCAACAACAGAAACAACAGCAGCAACAGCAACGGTAATAGCAACAGCATCTGTCGTAGTGGCAGAAGTACTTACAGCTAACGCAACAACCAAAGCAAAATTATAAAAACAGCAATGGCATCATTGGTAATGATTATGCTTGATGCTGCCTCTATTTGCTGTTACTGTTACTGTTACTGTTGTTGTTACTCTGTTGCATGCCGCGAGCTTATTACTTGCGCTTTGTTGCATTCACAAATGAAAATACAATAAAAGTGAATATTGTTGATGTTGATGTGATGATGTTGCTGTTGCTGTTGTTCTTCTCGCTGTTGTTGTTGCTGTTCTTAATATTTTTGTAACACTATTGCAACAGTTAAACAATGCAATTGTAAAAGCTGTAACAACAAATACAACAAAACAATAACAACAGCAAACAAAATAGCAAATAACGTGCAGCAACAAGGACAATAACAACAACAACAACAACAACTACAAGTACAGCTGCTGCCATAGCTGGCAAAAAAAAAAATATCACAAAACACCACTGCAGTACATAATTATGAAAATAATGTTAAAATTTCAGTATGAAAAGGATCTTTGATTGCCGCATGTGAAACAGAATACAGTAACAGAGTCACAGTGACACAGTGGCACAATTTCCTTAATTGATAACTAAATTCAAAAGCAATAAATAAAAAATAAATTTCTTTTGTTTCTGAATTACATATGTAACATTTAATTTTGTTAAATATGTAGATTTCATACGTGCATTTCATCGTCTGTAATCTTTGAATTAAAATTAGGACCTTCTCTCTGGACCGTCGTAGGCTTTAATACACAAACTTCGTAACTTACTTTCCAACAATTGCATACATAAGTAGTTGATAGCTTTCCGCAAGAGATAATCAAATTCCTTACAAGGTATGATAGAAACATTGTAGGAAGTGTGGAGCTTGAAACGTTTTCCAAAACTCTTAGAAATCAAAAAAATTTAAAACTGAATACCTTAAATTTAAATGAAGCTAAACTGTATTATTTTTTGAAGTCATGCTGATCTTTTCATATTGCTGCGGTATTTTCAGAAATGAGCCATCCGAAGAACTGGAGGTGATGGTGAAGAAGTACGCTTATGCTTGCAAGATTTATTAGCTGCGTTTTATTTGTATTTCGCGCCTTGTTGACGCAACAACAAAATGGTTATGTATAATTAGAATATTGACATCCCTGGTTTCTATTACAACACCATAGTGTACTGTTAATAATGATAGAAGGAAAACAGTTTGGGAAAAAAAAAAGGAAATTGTCAAAATGTCCAAAACAAAAAAGGAAATTGGCAAAATTTCTACCGGAGATAAGTAGTGAGCTAAAAATAAAATTTAAATGTTATGAATGTTATTATTTTATTATTATTATTATATCTGCAAGACCGCAAGCCCAAGAACGAGTGGCGTGCAAAAAAGAGTTCACACATATTACTATAACGTAGAGAAAAACGTAAAAGCTTGTGTGTACTTACTATATGCGGGAAGATCACCTCCACTTGCCAGTGCTATTGAAATGTTTCATTGTTAATGACAATACAAAGAAGAAAAACTGTAGCAACCTGCTCATTTTATTCGCACATGATTAACTATTTGGCACATATAACGCAGCTGTTGTGGTTACACTAAGTCACTATGAAAGTGCTTGACTAATTCGACAATCACAACTGGTAATGTGAGCGATGCTGTGTGTATGTGGTTAAGTGTATACCAGGAATAGTACAAACGATAAAAAAGGTAGTGTGACATAAAGCGAAGAAATGTTAAATTGTGTGGTTTAAGCTATAAACATCAACATACTTAGAAACCGTTGCATAAAGTGGCGTGATATATGTAGTTTGTTATGATCATGGCCCCAACATGAAGTAAAAGTCACACCTTTTTAATTGGAGGATATAATAGGCCCAAGACGGCCTCAACGACTAGGAAACAAAAAAAGACCCAGCTTCTAATTTGATCAGTCCGGAAAGAGTTATTTGAATGTAGCTTCATTGAAACGTTTCAATGTCACATCCTCATTATGGCTACAAAATGTTATTTCACAACCTCTTTGAGCTTAACCAATCATATCTGGGGTCAAAGGCTACTAATACTTTGCTATTGCTATATTTGGACATATGCAAAGCGAGAATTTTTGATTTTGCATTATTTGCCTATCTTTAACCAATTAAGGAAGGAGCGTTACAAAAACGCAATGTTAGCCATTTTGTTTCTTCTTCTTGATATTCGTTCATATTGGAGTCTTTAGATAACACTATATTTTATTTGAGCATATATTTTTATTTCTATTTACATATATACTTTGATCCAAAATTGTTTTAACTCTGTATAAGTTAACTGATTTTCATTGGTTTTATTGTGGTTTATTCAGTTCAGTAAGTTTTAGTTGTCCTTATCATCTTTAGTTGTCCCTATCAGCTAGATAATCGATAATTGGTTGATGTGTTTTTTTTGTGGTCTCTTACAGGAGCTACCCTTAAGAATAGTAGAGCGTCACTGAGCAAATCGGATAAGTAAAGGTAGGTAACTAGGGAAATCATCTCTATTTTCTTTTAATTAGAGAAGACTATAAGTATCCAAAAAAAATATTTGTTGTAAGTTTATTCCATGATGCTGCACATGCACGCAGTAACTTGTCACTTGTCGACAGAGTCAAAAGATCTGGAGATTCTACTTTTCTCTATCGTACTTACCGATCAATGTTTTCCCCACAGATGCAAATTAAACAAAATTTTAAGTCAGATATGCTGATGATGGTTAAAGTGAAGAATTTCTTTCACCGCTTTAGTAATCCGATTCACTGGGTTCCATTCCCAGGGGCTAGTTTGTAAGATGACAGGCAACATTTTAGCAGACTCCAAGGAGTTAGGGCGATTTAAACAGATGCACGAAGGACAAATAATACTTTCACGCGCAAACAAATATGTCATCAAGATCAAAAAGTCACCCGAAATGATTCGGTAGAGGACCGAATCCTTGCGGCACTCTAGCTTATGCCGTCTACCACAAAATTGAATAAATTCGTCATAAGCTCTTAATGTGGTTTAAATTAATATCATTAATATAACATTTTAGTCTTTTACTTTTTCTTCACAAGTTTGGCACACAAACAACAAAAATACTGAGTTTACTGAGCTTTCTGAAGGAGGCAGGAGCTTTGAAGAAATGAAATTTTAAAGAAAATTTTCAAATGTTCAAGTAGTGATGGTTGCCTTGGCATTTATTGAAAATATTAAGAACACGTAAGTACTCGTTGCTTCTGTGTAGCAATTTCAGATTCCGAATCAATTTAATGGCATTGAGCGAGGCAATTACTCGCGCTTCGCAGCATTTCACTTTATTTGCTTTAAATGCAATAGCAATTGTTGTTGTACTCGTTGGAATCTAAATAGTTAATTTATGACCGCACAATGAAAAACTCTATGGCCATGTGGTCTGTTTTCTTTGGTACATGAACGCGAAGGGAAAGCTACACCCACAAAGAAATAACATGTAAAGTTGATGAATTGGTCGACTTACAACAAACATACATTTTCCGTTGAGTGTTGCTGCTTCTGCTGCTTCTGCAGCTGCCGCTTCAAAGTACATAATAACAATAATAATAATAAAATAGCAGTCGAAATGATTGTTTATAAAAGTTATTACTAAATGGCGCAAGTAACTAACTAACTAACAACAACAGCAACAGCACTAACAAAATAAATAAGAACAACAATAATTGAATTTTGTAATTATTTTCGATGCGCTTGAAAAGCATGAAATAATTTGACACTAATTAAAATTTGTTACAAAAACTGCCCTAATATTGTACACACACATATTGTGAGAGGCAGGCAGACAAACGAACTAGCAACGACGGCACACAGGCAAAGCAAGCCAAGACAACGCCGAGCATTGTGGGGCAGGACAAACAAAAGGCTTAAATACGAATTGTGTGATGTGGCCCAATGACAGCGAACAACATTTTGCCACTGCCCATAAATTTTTGTAAAATTAACCATAAAATTACGCAATAAATGTCAAATATTTCCAAAAAATTGCACAATTTTATTGTTTCACTTGTTATTTCTGCTCTCCCGCACTATTTAATCCACTTATCTGCTTCAAATAGAACATTCCTAATCGGCACAAAATATTGAGTGTTTATTTACTCAAAGCAATAAAATGAAAACAGAGAGAGAGAGAGAATATTCTGTTAAATATTTAAAGTATCTGAATGGTAAATGGTATTTGTTGTATTTTTGCCACGACCATGATAGGAAAATCTTCATAAATTTGGATTGAGAAGATACTCGTAATGTTGAATTCTGTCACCTTGAGTAGATGTTGTCTCGAAAGACTTTACATCCTGTGGTTTCGGCTGGGCGTACGAACTGTTTAGACAATGGAAATTGTTAAATGCATCTCTGCGTCTCTGTCACTGTAGATGAGGAATGCTTTCTTTGTGTTGGGTTACGGCTAAGTTTACTTTCAGCTGACCTTGTAGATTCTATTCAAATCCTGATTTATCATTTCAATGGCCACGTTTATGTGTGACTTTGGAAACAGTTTGGAAAAAATATGTAATGTGTTGCACAGTGTTAATTTCTGGACATACTTACAATCAGAAAGCTGTAGTTGTATTATGGCCAAGCAAAATGATTGACTTGTTACTTTTCAAATATGGTAACTGCTCTAAGAGTCCTTAGATATACTAAAATTTCCGCTTTGTATGCAACATATTTACTTGCCATGATTAAATAGAAGCTTCCTTAGCACCAAAATTTGTAAATGTGTTTCCTTGCTAAGCTTAGCAATAATTTTTCATTGAGTGCAGAGCAGCAACGTAATTAACACATATCGTCGTCCCCTGCGAACAATCACATGGGAAGCATTTTACGAGACTAAAGTTTCCTTTAACAAGATGGCATCAACCCAGTATATTCTATGAAAATATTGTGACACTCGCCCACACATATTTCTAAAGAGCAAAAGTCCTTTTAACTAATTTCAACATAGTTTCGTTATTGTATGGTATTTGTGAATACTCCCATAAACACACAGAGATATAAGCAGCAAATTTGCCGGTCTGTTTATGTTTGTGTTATGTTCAACCAAATTCTACTACATATACTGATTTATATGCATCTGGCAATTTGTTTAGACGCTCGAAGAACGACATGGATGTTATAATAATATCGAAAAATAATCTTCTAGCTTCAGGCGTGTGCCTTGTGCCAGCCTCAGTTAAGCTAAGCATTGACACAAACACACACACACACAATCACACGCATAGTTGTTGCTTTAGCTCTACGTACTGTTGCAACTGTATTCGTGGTGGAGCATGTACCATGTTAGGAGAGTATGTGAATCTGTCGTCTGATCAGTAGAACATGTGTTTATACTTCAGCTAAATACAAATATTTACTTTGAGTTGTGTACGCTTAAAAATGTCATAAAAATGCTTGCTGCCACTGCTTCTGCTTCTGCTTGTTTTCTGCTTTTGCATTCCTCATCCACCAAAGAAGTGAATTAGTGTGAGTGATGTTTATTGTTGGACGAGTAAGTATCCTTGCTGCAGAAACAAATTTCTCTGTTGCTTTGTGAATTCAACACGCAAATTTTTGTTAGTTAAGCATCCATCCGCATTGCGTTCATTTCAAGAAAGAATAGAACGTGATATTGCTTTGCCGCCCATACAATTTCGTCTCTAATTAACTACCATAAGTAAGATAAGTTGGAGAAAATAATTCGAGCTGCGAACATCTACATCTCTGGCACTATCTTCTACAAGAGCGTCATGCTGCTAGCATACGCTAATGATATTGACATCATTGGCAAAAACGCTCGAGCAGTCAGTGCAGCATTCTCCAACCTGGAAAGGGAGTCTCGTCGAGTGGGTCTAGTGGTGAGCGAGGACAAAACGAAATACCTTGTGTCAACAAACAAAGAGTCACGCCGTCTTGGACAAAATGGCACTGTTGACAACTATACTTTTGAAGTCGTCAAGGATCCAGCATAAACACCAACAATAATGTCAGCCTTGAGATCAAGCGGAGACTAACTCTTGCCAACAGGTGTTACTACGGGCTCAGTAGGCAATTGAGAAGTAGAGCCCTCTCTCGACCGACGAAAATAACGCTCTATAAGTCTCTCATCCTTCCCGTCCTAATGTATGGCGCAGAGACGTGGACATTGACCATCAATGATGAGAGACTGTTAGGAGCGTTCGAGAGGAAGATACTCCGTAAGATCTACGGTCCAGTATGCGTGGACGACGTGTTTCGAATAAGATGGAACGATGAGCTGTATGAGCTGTACGCCGGCACTGACATAGTCAAGCGTATAAAACTCCAGCGGCTTCGTTGGCTGGGTCATGTTGAGCAAATGGAAGAAAGCGCTCCTGCTAGAAGGGTGTTTTATTCGAAACACGGCGGAGGAACACGCAGAAGGGGACGGACTAATCTCCGTTGGAACGACCAGGTGCAGGACAACCTGACTGCAATTGGCCTTATCAACTGGCACCAGCGCGCGCATAGCAAAAGTGACTGACGAAGCTTTGTAGAGGCGGCCAAGACCGATCATCGGTTGTAGTGCCAGCTAAGTAAGTAAGAGAAAGCAAACCAAATTGCAAGAACGAAAAAAAAAAATATATATGTATAGGTATATAAATAAAGAAGAAGAAACCCAACTTCATTAAGTGTCAGTCAATTTCATTCAACCAGAATACGAGCATAATTTAAATTTAATTTTAACTAACTTGACCTCTTTCCATTTGATCCATTTAAACCTATTGTAATTGTAATAATATTTTAATTTTCATTGTGTAGTTAGCTAATTCTTCCCGCCAAGGGCGCATTGAAAAGCATAACGCTCTTGGTAAATACTAAAATTTAACAAAATAATTATAATGCCATTTTGAAAGTAGATAGCATTTAATAGCAATTTCAGTTGTTTCCTCCCCTCCCCTCCCCTCCCCGCCCCTAGCCACACTTCGCCACCCTCCGCCACCCCTCTGTTGTAGATTTAATAATTCACTGTGAGTAAATAATTTTAAATATTGTGGCCAACTTCACTTTTTTACTTCGACACTGTCGAGTTGCTATAATTGACGGACATTGTGAGTGAGTACATAATCAACTGGAATTTAAGCTATTTCCTTATTTCGTTATGATTCAGTTTATGCAATTTAACCTTGGAATTTCTGCAAATGATATTTGAAATGTCAGAGTATTGTCCAGGAATAATTTAATGGAGGAAATGAAAAATAATTAAATTCCATTTCTACTAGATTATTCCAAATAAACTTTGATTTATTGCGTTTCTACGAATAATAAGAGTAAATTAATTTTTGTTTTTCCAAGTTTGGTTCGTGCTGTTATTAATAGTGA
The DNA here is from genome assembly GCA_958295655.1 of Palloptera scutellata. NCBI lineage: Eukaryota > Metazoa > Arthropoda > Insecta > Diptera > Pallopteridae > Palloptera > Palloptera scutellata. Next base: position 84,508,388 of record OY282449.1, on the reverse strand, counting down.
ATTTTATGTGCAACGTCACGTTTCAGCTTGCATAAATGCAACTGAAGAAAGGAAAACATTTTCGAATGTATTTTCAGTGCTGCTTACAGTTATTAATATTTTATGTTTAATTTTCTTTTGGTTGCTCATTAAGATTGAATATTTTTTAGTTTCATGCAGATCACGTTTAAGATACAAACTAATAATTCGAAATTTTCTGTGCAAAGACGATAAATAATCTCAAAAAATTGGAAAGAAAATGTTCCGCAGAATCAAAATGTGAAAGTGGGGGGGGGGGGGGAAGTAATTTTTTTCTATGCGATTTTACACTATAATTGTGTGAAATTATACTCTATTCTTGAAATATTGAAGGAAAAGTGTTTCACTTGGCAAAGAGAAGAAATACGCGGAACTTACACACGCAAAGTTCTTATACGATGCTCTTTACATATGTGCGTAAGTATGTACATGGTAAATGTGTTTAGATAGCATATGTACACATATCACAAAATGGCCTAGAAGGGCAAAATATTTTTCTGACATTAGTTTCCAGAAGTATAATATCCATAATCATCAAGCAGTTACGCCCACTTTGTTACCATCAACAATGGGAATAAAGTAAAAAAAAAACAAAGCCTCAATGCAATATATAACGAATTCCGCGGGAATATAAACTTTTAATGAAATCATATTCCCGCGAATACACAAACATACATACTATATGCGTAAATACGTATGTATGGTACTGTATATGAAAAAGTTATAAATATTATATATGGATCGTTTGCATTTAAAGTGTTTTTTTTTGTGATTACATAAAAGTGGAAAATGTTCAACTTTAAATCATTTCAATTTTAAGATTGTGATTTATTTTCCTCTTTGATAAAGAATTCGAAACATCTGTTGGATTATAAATAAACTTGAAAGGTTTGTCATAGAAGACCCAATGCTTGGTCAGTGTGATTAGGTTCCCTCCTCTAATAGCAATATAATCTAATCTAATCTAATCTAATCTTACCTAATCCAGTGGCGTAACCAAAGGAGAGGCGGGACGGGCCGCCCAGGGTGTCACCATTTACAAAAAGCGGAAAAAATATTATAATTACCTAAGTAGGTGTGAATGTGTAAAATTATACTTTCATTTGTTTTTTGCACGATGTGTTGGAGAAAGTGGATGCTACACAAAAATATTTGCAAACTCCAGGACTAACTGTCGATAAAGTAATAGCGAAATCGAATGCCCTAATTCTCTTTTTACAAGAAAAGCGGGAATGTTTAGTGGAAGGTGCATTTAAGAAGGCTAGTATTAGTTGCTCAAAGCTCGGAATAAGCAGCAGCTGGCGCATAAGGTACAAGAAAAGAATGCCGGGTGAAACGGAACGAGATATTGATTTAACTGCTAAAGAAGAAAACAAGAGAACGATGCTTGAATGCATCGATCGTTTCTCGACAGAATTAAATTCTCGAACCATGGCATTCAATGATATAGCCGATATCTTTCAAATTGTGAAAACAAATGACTTGCTGTTTTGCACGGCTTAAGAACTGAATATAAATGCAAAAAAGTTGGCATCGCACTACGATGAAGTTGTAAAAGAAGAACTTAAAGTAGAAGTACAAAGACTTCGTAGACAAATCAAGGCAGCAAACATTGAATTTAAAGGCGCAAGTAAATGGACTACGATGATATGATAACTTTTATTGTAGAATGGGATTTTATAGAGTATGTTTCAAACGTATCTTTAGCTCTTCCATTGTTCTTAACAGTTTGCGTCTCTGTGGCTTCATGTGAAAGGAGTTTTTCAAAGTTAAATCTAATTAAATCATATTTACGCTCAATTATGTGTCAATCTAGGATATGCGACCTAGCCAATTTATCAATAGAAAACGAATTTTCTAGCAAATTAGATTTCGACAATATTATTTCAGAATTTACTGCGAAAAAATGCAAAATTTTAAAAATATTTTTTTAAAGCTTCATATATCGCAATGTAAATTTGGTATATCAATTTCCTACAACAGCAATTAAATAGTCATTTCAAAACAAAGTTGTATGTAAGCAAATAAGTATCTTCCAAGATCTTTAAGAAGAACATGCTGTAAATAAAAATGTCCCTTATTGGTCTCATACTCGTAGAGGTTTTAACTATTTTGTGACTTAAATTAAGTACGTATTAATTTAAGTTCACTCATCTTTATGAATTCCTGTATTATCTTACATACTTACTTTTAATGGCACAACAGCCCATGGAGGGCCTAGGCCGAGCTTTCCGCATCCACTCATGTTGTGCGAGTTATATTTGTAGATGAATGGAAGGGACCTACAGTTTAATGCCGAATCCGAACGGCGAAGTGAAAAGCTTTTCATAGGCAATTTTTACTCTTGTAGGTTTGCCATTGCCTGCCAAGAGGTGGTGCCGTGTAGAAAAATTATTTTTTCTACTCTTTGATTTTGCCTGTGCCGAGATTCGAACCCCATACACTCTGCGTAGCAGTCCAACATACTACCACTACTCCACAGCGACCATCCTGCATTATCTACTTACTTTTAAATAAAAAATAATCGTACATACCTACACATAGTATAATTATTTCAAAAGAAGAGGGGGAGGGGGTATTATAGGGTGACACCAGTTAGGGCCGCCCCGGGTATCACCCGACCTGGCTAATCTAATCTGAGATTGTTAAAGAACCATTTATTTGTTAAAGTTTACACTTCACCTTTAAGTAAAAATATAGTTGATTTCATTGAAAAATAGGTAAAACTTATTGCTCTTCGCTTTTTCTAAATGCCAAATGCTTGGAAGAAAAACAATTTTTGTATTTGTAAAATCCTTTTTGCTGGCACAATGAAAACATTATTTTAAATACCTTTTAGGTGTACTATAAAGCTATAAAATTAAGAATTTTTTTTACAAAAATATAGCTTTATTTCAATAACAAATGAATACATTATTCAAGGTATTATCCATCGGAAGCTATGACATTGAGCATCTTTCTGGAAATTTATGGATTCCTTGTCAAAGAAAACATCTCCGTTTTCAATGACAAAACAAGGCAATGATTTTATATTAAAACGTAAAGTAGTACTTGGAGTAGAGAAAACTTATACATACTTTTTATCTCTTTTTCAAAAATAATCTTTTCATTTTAGTTTAAAAATATAACACACGAATATATTTAATTTTTCAGTAAAAAATTCAACTAAAATTTAACATAGTCATTATTAAAATTCAAAATAACACAAGCTTCGTTGAGGCCTGTGGGAATTAATTTGAATAGTTGCCTGATGTTGTTCACAATGGTGTAAAACAATATGAAAATTGTGGTGATGCACAAGATTCATCTTTATTTCTAAAGATGGCTGAGAAGCTACGCTTTTATTTCTAAAAGTGATTCTTGCAAAACTGTGCAAAAAATAGCCTGTAAAAGGAGAATTAAGTGTAATTAATATTTCATGAATTAAGAGACTTATGATCACTGAAGATCTTTAATTTTTTGAATATTAAAATTTCAGAACTTTTCCCTTTTGTTTTTTTTGTTTCAAAATTTCATCATGGAGAGGATACACTAATTAATATGAAATTTTGCAGTCCTATTTTTGAATTTTTTAACCATCTATTAGTGAAAAATTTGTCTAGAAAGGCAAATCTCATCCCTCCTTTCTTCTGGGCCACTAAACTAAGTATTACAGCTAAATTAAGGAGGAACAAATAGAAAGCATATTGTGCTTTATTCCATTGTTCAATGCTGATCGTTAGTAGCTGAGATAATTTACTTTTAACTCGATACACCAACTTGTTAAACTTACTATTACATAAAGAAGCACAGATAATAAATAACATAGGTCGTCTAAAGTTTTTATAATGACGGAGAATTAATATTGTGGGAAGTCTTGACTCGCACTCCTCCTAACGCAAAACACCCCTCATATGCGCGCAGTGGACACACATTATGAGTTTATGGAGGGAGGTCTTAACAGCCATCGCTCGGTTGAAAAACAATAAGGCTTGTACAAAACGCATGCATGAGCTTCTATGCTGAATATGGTCGGATGAAAGCATGCATCACCGTTCTCTGCCCAATCCATAAGAAAGGTGATTCCAAGATCTGCGCTAACTACCATGTGATAAACCTTCTTAATATTGCATATAAGGTTCTATCGAGCGTACTGTGCGCACCTTATCAGTGTTGCTTCAGGCCTGGTAAACCCACCATCAGCCAAACCCACGCCAAATCCTGGAAAAGACCCGAGAAAAAAAGATCGACACCCACCATCTATTCGTCGATTATAAAGCCGCCTTCGACAGCACGATTAGGGATCACTTGAACGGCGCAATATTTGATTTTGGCATCCCTGCAAAGCTCATTCGTCTTTGTAAAATGACACTGACGTCGGTTACCACCAGCGCAGTGAAAATTGGGGCAAAACTCTCCGCAAACCTCATTTGATACGAAAAGAGGTTTCATGCAAAGTGATTCCCTATCATGCGACTTCTTTAACCTTATGCTGGAGAAAATAATTCGAGCTGTGAACATCGACATCCAACGCGCGACCAGTTAGTGCAGCATTTTAAAATCTGGAAAGGGAATCTCGTCGAGATTGTCAAGTGGTGGACGAGGACAAAACAACAACAGGTCTTTCCAACAGGTGTTACTACGGGCTCAGTAGAAAATTGAGAGGCAGAGCCCGCTATCGAAGCGGTAAAGGAACACGCAGAACGGGACGCCCTTACCTCCGTTGGAAAGACTAGGTACAGGACCACCTGACTGCACTTGGTCTTATTAACTGGAGCCAGCGCGCGCACAGTAGAGCGACTGATCGTCGGTTGTAGTGCCACCTAAGTAAGTAGAAGATTGAGAATTATTTAGTTATTCTTTGCGTTGAATCTGAAACAGAAATTTCCTATGCCAATATTTCGAGAAATCTTAACACAAAAATGTTGAAATTGTGGCTTTGTCAATTTAAACCAACTTCAATACAATTCAACTTTGAATCCAGGGCAAACGATTAACTATGGAGCCATTCTCAGTATTTAATCAGCGGAAATATCGTGTGTATTTGTTTCTGTAATTTTTAAGACCTCGATGCATTTTTTTTTAATGAACAATTTTATAAAGTTCATCTTTTTATAGAATCATTAAAATTTAAGCATTAACATACACGCTGCTTTTGCGCTTGTGTTATTTGTGTAGTTGCTTCCATAGCTGATGTGTTGCTTTTGTTTGTGATGCTCGATGCCACAGGCAAAATACTGATTGTGAGCTATTGGCAGCGGTAAAAACAGTACAAGCACCAGCGGCTGCTCTTTATTATTGTTTTTGTTATTGTTATTTTTTATTTTACATACCCAGGCTCGTGCATATTTTCCGAAGTCACTGGTAGAAGGAGTGCAGCTGAAATACAAACATGAGTGTGCGTGTGTGCGTGCGATAATTTTGATACATTTTTCTTTTGGTTTCTTTTTTTTTTGAAATTTATTGTACGCTGGTACCTCACATGAAGTACACTTGAAAAGCTAAATATTTCAAGTGGAAATTTAAAGCGAACTCGCATCGGAAATGAGATGAGGATGCAAGCTACTAGTGGGTGAATAAATGCTGCTGCGCTTATAATTATGCACGTATGAGTGTCTAAATGTGTTGGTGCGCGTGTGTACTTCAAGGCAGCTCTAATTTGCATACTCATAACACATATCCATAGCTGCTGATGCCAGTGAAAGCAGAAGTACAGAGCTGCGTGATATGATGCTTTGATGTTTGTGTGACAGCATCATCATTAAGAGTGCAGCAGCAGCAGCAGCAGCGCCATTTGGGTCTTCAGCACTGTTATGACTTTACACAGGAAGTTTTTCTGTTGCTGTCATCACTCCACCACTTGGCGTTGCTGTGAATATCTAATTATATTTCGTCAAGAGCTGCCACTGCTGCACGAATGCGCTTGTTTGCATAATTTATGCAAATTTTCCTGCTATTGTTTTGGCAGTTGTCTGTGAAATTCTTCAAAGAAGCTAGCTGCTTGCTGCATTGTTAACATTAGTCATAGCCAGAGTTAAAGACGTTAAATAATTTTGCACAAGAGTCTTTTACTGAGTGTTTTGTAACTCATTTCATGCAGTAGACACTTTGTGTTGCATGTAATTAATTCGATGGGAACGGGGCACAGTTTTCACATTGGCTAATAATTGCCTGCATTTTTTATACGTGCATTTGTATATGAATGATGACGAATGCGAAAAGGTTACGCAAGGCTGAAGAAACTTGAGTTAACTGAGGCCAGTCGAATTGCCTTAACCCTACTGTAGGCTAATTGTTTTTGAATATTTAATTTTCTAATAACATGCATACACTTTTTTCTCTTTTCAAATTGCCATTTCAAATCATCCAGGCATTTTTATTGCAAAATCAATTGGCCTTTACCGATTTTAAAATAATGTTTTCTATACTAAAACTTCAAACTTCAAACCATCCACCATTAAATAGAAAAACGTAAGAAACCGATTTATGCTTGAGCTGCAGTCGCGACGGCCACTAACGTTGTCCCTTTTTGTTGAGGGGCAGATGCACGAACATGGGTGAAACTAATAAAGGTTTGATATTTGCTACAGAAGAGTTAAAGTTGCAACTACTTACATAGTTTAACGATTCGACTAATTGTCGAAAATCTAATTAAAAATTACTCATACGCCTGGCAGTACGCAAAAACTGTCGCATATTAACTAGAGAAAGGAGACTGAATGCGGCATAGGCAACACACTTTGAAAGAACAAAGATTACCTGTATCTATTACTTAAGAATAAGCTCGCCGATAGATGAGTAGATTTGGAAAATATAATATGTATATCCTTAGGAAAAAAGCTAGGTAAGGGGAACAGGGCTGCAGCAACTGATTTGGCAGCCAGAGACTTAATTGGCTGTCGGGATTATTTTAAATTGTATACGCCTCATTAGCCTTCAATATATTCGCTTTAAAAGGTTCAGTAATGGCTAAAACTTCGTAAAAATCATGTATATATATATTATCAAGGACATGCCTACACAAAGTGATACAAATTCACTTTGTGGCTTTTTATAATGTAATTACGGAATAAATTCAAGGAGCGTTGACTGAATAGCTAGGTAATTTCAAAGTAGTAAACCATAGTGATTCTGACCGAAGTAGGTGGAAAGCAGTAATGTTATAACGACGACTAGGTGAGCGATACCTCAAGATGGAAACGTTTCGGCATTATTGGATAATCGCCTAATATATTCAATAGAAAGAGTATTTAAGGTTGATATGCTAGTTGTTTTCAGGTCGGATTCCAATCATAACAGAAGAGAAGTTACGTTAGTATTCTAGTCACAGGCAGTAAACACAGACAATTTACATAATATTTAAACAGAACTTCCCAAAGGTCATTCGACGCATTCTAAATAAAGTCGAAATCGAATTTCATGGAGCAGTACATACTTACTTACTTATTTAGCTCTATCAAATGGTCTGTCCCAATATTCCCTGCGCTGGTGGTGTTGGTCAGTGTCATTTTGCAAAGACGAATGAGCTTTGCAGGGATACCAAAATCAGACATTGCGGCGTACAAGCGATCCTTAATCGTGCTGTCGACTGTCGAAGGCGGCTTTATAATCGACAAATATATGATGGGTGTCGATCTGTTTTTCTTGGGACTTTTCCAGGATTTGGCATAGTGTGAATATCTGGTCGATGGGGGGTTTTCCAGGCATGAAGCCACACTGATAAGGGCCAATCATTTTGTTGACGATGAGCTTCAGTCTTTCGCACAATACGCTCGATAGAACCTTATATGCAATGTTAAGAAGACTTATCCCACGGTAGTTGGCGCAGATCGTGGAATCACCTTTCTTGTGGATTAGGCAGAATTCGCTGAGGTTCCAATCACTTGGCATGCTTTCATCCGACCATATTCTGCATGGAAGCTCATGCGTTAAACTACTCAGGAGGCAGGCCATTTACAGCTGCAGCCTTATTATTTTTCAGCCGAGTGATGGCTGCGGTACTTCAACGCCGTCAGTGATTGGGGTTTCCGGAGTAAATTCCGCAGTGGCGGGATTATTGCGGTCATCGCCATTAAGCAGCCACGAAAAGAGCTCCCTGCACAATCTCATTATGCCCTGGACATCTGTCACTAGAAGTCCGTCCTCATTCTTGCAGGAAGAGGCCCCGTTCTTCAAACCATCAGTCAGGTGTCTTATTATTTCAAAGAATTTTCGTCCCTCGTTCCTGTCCCGCAACATTTCGATATCATTGAACTCGTACTTTTCTGCAACTATTTTTTTTGCGCCTGAAAAGACGTTTCTCCTCCCTCCCCAACTCTCTGTATCGTTCCTTATTCAAATTTTGCTCGGCGAACATCATGCAATTGGAGTTGCTCAAACACGAAAAAAGAGCTTTTACTCACTCTCACAGCGAACACGATATTTTGAGTGAAATGTACACCGAGCACGCCGAGTAATCAATTTGTAAATGAGTTATTCTACAAAAAACAAAAAAAATTTAGGAAAACATGTAAACCTGTACATCACTACTCTCGTATGCAGAAAATCGAAGTTGCGAATTTTTTTTAGTTTTTAAAAGTAAATATTATATAAATTATTCATAAAACTATTGAAGAAATATCATATTATTTTCATAATTCCTCCATTATATTATTCATTGTACTCTACATATTGACAAAATCGTTTAAATTTTTTTGGTATACCATTTAGCGTTGCCGTTCTGCAAAAAATAGTATTACAAAAAAAAACTGAATTACGACAAGAAGCAACTCTGTCACGAACACCAATGTAACCACTACACCGAGCACCAGAGTAAAATGTGATGTGTTCGTCGAACAGCGCACAATATAACCAGCACCTTAGCAGCTTGCGTTGCAACTGACTGCAGGGTGGCTCTGTAAACAGCGTTTTTCGCTTCAGTAGCATCGCGACACTCTTGGTTGTACCACATATTCTCCGTCGACAGTGGTAGCCTACCACCTCTTCGGCATTCGTATATCATCAAGTTGTGGGATGTTTTGCGATAGGAGGAGTGCGAGTTAAACGATGTAGGGAGTGACTCGATATTGCCTTATTTTGAGAGAATTTTTTTAAGGAAGGGGTCGATGAATTATCGAGATGTCAGTCTCTAGACATTGTTCGGGCGCACAGTATCCCATGAGCCAAATTAAAGCGGATATATTTCTTCACTTCCTCACTTTTGCAGATAACAGATGGAAATAACTTTCCACTAGTGCTGCAACTAAGAACACGTGACCTCTTAACCACACCAGTCCTCGCGAAAACAGACTGGCTTTCAGAACACATGGAACATCACATAATAGGAAATTACTAGGTCAGAACTAGTATCACATACAACAAACAATGTTCCAGAAATTGCAATACCCTTAAACAATCTTTGATATCTCATTTGAATTAATACTATTTAATGTTCCACGCAGCTGTTGATAAGCCAAATCTGTAGCTGCTATTGACGCTTCCACCTGATTCGCGAAAAGCAACGCAGTCCTGACTGTGATTGTTACGGTCACGCGAAACGGTCTGTGCGCGCGCGAAACGTATGCGCCCCACGGTCGTATAGGACGGGTGGAGGTTCCGCTGGGATTCGTCGAAAAAACAAAAAAAAAAGAGAGGCAAACTCTCTCCCAGCTCTTCTGTTATTGCCTCGCCGCTCCGACTAAGATCGGAGTGAACACATTCAAAAACCCTCTTAGGGATTTCCAGAATTATAATTGACAGGTTGACTTTATATAAATTACATTCATTGGCAAAGTAAGAATAGCCAAACTCAGCATTTAAGCGTTAATTGTGCTTCCACAGTAGAGAAAGGGAGTTGCCACGTTACCTATCTACCTGCCAATCCATAGATGCTAAAATGTTTATAAAACACAAGAGAGTATGATGATAATAAGAAGATCTTTGGGAGGCAGGCATGTAATCAGTTCACCATCAAAGGTATCGGTTAATTACCATAATTATTGTATGTTCGAGTCTACATATTAAATTGACAGATCGTTTGGAATAGTTTCAGATAAATAAAAGTTTCTATGATTACTGAAGTTAAGTTTTAAACGGTTGCAAAATGATTTTCTGTTGCAAGATTTAAATTTTACATACAACCACAGGAAATTAATTTTACACATTTACATAATTTTGCACTCATTAAACATATTTGTGTATGCACACATGTTTGCAAATGTTTTTTGTAAATACATATTACTTACTAAGGCACGAGTATGCACGAGTATGTATGGTATGTATGTATGTACATGTGTATGTAACATATGCGAATCTACGAGTACAAGTTTAAGTGTAAAATGTAAACAAATTAATGTGAAATAATCACTAATTTGACGCTGAGTGACAATGTGGTTACTACACACACACCCACACACCCACACACACACATGCATGCATGGCATCTATATATCTATATATCAACATATATAAGTATATATATATATAGTAGATGATGGCAGGCTGTGGTGTTTCTTTCGTTTTGCTTTTGACTTTTACAATCATGTGAAAATTAACATTTAGTTTGTGTCTGTCTGTGCAAGCAACATTTCTAATGATCTGTATTCCTATTTACATACATAAATAAATACACGTGTGTGTACAATTGTGGCACTTCTTTGTGTGCGTGGGTGCAAGAGTCTGTGTAAATATTAAGATTAAATTTGGAACACTAGCACTACGTGCATACATTCATCTATAAATGAGAAGACACTGTGCCGCAGAAGTCACAAATGCAATTATTTGATACCCCCCATTGTTAGTACAACAGTAACAGTGTAACAGCAACGTGGCGACGGCAATAACTAGTGCTACATGCAACTTGCTGACATGCCTACCAGGGAAGAGACTGCGTCAAGCATGGCAATATCTATGTACACTTAACTTTTGTGTCTTGTATGCACATCGTACGCCGTACGCAGCAGTCAACGGGCCGTACGCGTTACACTCGAGTGCAGTTTAATTCTGGAATAACTAGAAGGCACTCACACATGAGTGTGTGGATCTAGAACTTTTTTGAGGTAGCGGTGCAAAGTACTTATATTTGCATTAAATTTCCTTGTGGGTAAAATGGTAGTATGCTCTTTTGATGATGGACAAATTGCATTAACTTGCAAAACACAACGTACATATATATGAAAGTACAAGGTGGGGCAAAAGTAATGTCATAATGTGAATGTGCCATAATTTTAGCAAATGGCGGCAAATGTTCTTTTACTTTGACACGTAAGTATATTGTATACAGAAAATTAGTTGACAACAAGTAACTTCAAATCTCCAATTTGAAGCCAAAATGCTATAAAACGAGCTCAAATGTGTATTAAGTTAGGAGGCGGTCATTTGATTGATCATTTTTTCAACTTACGACTAATATCATCAATTTAACACCCTCTTTTCGTGAAGAAATAGCCCATTTATTTTCTTTATTTTTCATTTCTTACCAAATGGCAACCAGTTCACATTATGACATTACTTTTGCCCCACCTTGTATATGTAAATCGTATTTACATTCGTAAATACATTGTTAATCTAATCATCATCGTTGATAGTGGCAACAGCAACAGCATCTTATATAAATATTGTACATATACTAACTACATAGAAAGGAAAGGATTGAGTTGTATAATACTCGTATACTAACTACAACCATACACAAAAACTTGGTAGCAATTCAATTCAATTCAATGAGTGTTTAGAAATTGAGATGCAGAAACTGTTAGGGTTTTGCTATAATATTATAACAATGAGGCCACTGAAATAAACACATTATATAAATACAATTAATCCCTCAATCATTAAGGGATTTATTTCTGGAAATAGACCATACAAATATCATTATTGCACCGAACATTTTCACTACACAATATTTCATTGCTTATGCAAATTTCGGGCAGTACACGAGTATGTGTGATTTAAAAGGAAATTATAAATTGTTTTTGGAATGCCTATTTTGAATGAATGTGCATTGTTAAAAGGCAAAGCGTATGTAGATTAAGGTGGTTCTTCTATGATATTTTCAAGAAATTCAACCAATATATTGTCTTTTTTAGGCCGAATTAATTTATAAAAAACATCACGAACTTTCTCAGCAACAAAAAATTCCGCCATAGACTTTTCAAATGTGAGAGAAAAGGTCATAAGTGAACTTATGGTGGAGCAAAATACCTGAAATACAATTTACCAAGAAGAGCGTCCATTACCATGTTCTGTTTACGAACCACCCTTATGTAGATATACATGTGTATTTGATTCCGGTAGCTTAATTAAATTCAAAAGTATACAGCCTTAAAATCTTACAATATTCTAGCCGAGATATTTAAAGTAGATGCACATTGGCATTTCCCTTTAAATAAAAAACTACAATTTATTGTTCTGCCGTCGGAGTAGGAAAATATTTCACCAATTTTATTATCTCCAGTAAATTTATTTTTATGAGTTTACATTTACTACGATCCCATAACATGCATATTTTTTACCAACACACTTCGTTCCATATTGTGCAACACCTGATGTAAAGAAGCTTATTCCTCTGAAAGAATACAGGGTGGCCCATTTAAAACTTGAATTTGGAATTTGATTTTGGTGTAAATAAGAAACGTAAAGATCGATTGTTGCACGGCTTGTGTGACATGGCGCGCAATTCTGTTGGAACCAAAAGTTGTCTAAGTCCATGTCATCTCATCTTCCTTCCTCTGAGCAACAGCAGAAATTATTTCGGTTGTGCGCACTATAAGAGTACGGAAACTTGACGTTTTATCCAATAAAGATCCAGTTTCACGCACACATTTCACAAATTGCGTCGAAGTCGCTTCTCTTCCAACTAATTTTGAAGCTAATTTTCTTACACTTTCGGTAAAAGATTCACCATTTTGCAAGTAAATTTTTAGTATTTTCCAACGTTGTTCATTGACCAATGTTCAAGCGTCGTTAACCGCAAATATAAAACTAATTTCCCGTCATAATACGAATGACATTATAGTTGCAACTCTCAAAATAACCAGCAGCTCAAATTGCAAATGTTAGATGCAACAATGCGATTGGTAAAAAAGCAGTAAAAACCCCGGACATCGTTTGAAACGGATCAAACCCAAACAGTAGCTAGAGTCGGTCGTCAATATAAGCAGTTGAATGTGAAACTCTCAGAACGAAAAAGAAAAACTAACAAAATGCTTAACTTTTTTATGCAATATTTTAGAAATATGGTTCAACCGAAACCTATAAAGAACTACCCTGGCAATAAAAGTTATCGTGTAACTTAAAAAATATTTCTTAAAATTAGGTAATTTTGTCCGATCTCGACTTATTCAAGAATTATTACTTATGTTTCCAGCTGTCTAGCCTCGGAATATGCAAAGGAGGGTCAAAAAGAACTCGTCACTATAGAAATGTGCATCATTGCGGTATAAGATTATGTTTTGCAAGCCTTATTTTGATGATGTTTTTTTAGGATTAATTTTTGTATTGCGGCTGGTCACCGGTCGCCACGGCGTACTAAGGAAGAAGTCTCACTTCGTTATTCATGTACAAATATTATAACACGCACAACATGATTGGATGTGAGAAGCTCGGCCCACCCACTTCCTTGGTTATTGCGCCATATATTATGTATTACTAATCCATTAAATCATTCATGTACATAGACTTTGAAAGTATTGTGGCTTGACCCGCTTTTGCACTCAACGTCTCAATTCAAGTTAATGGGTTTTGAAATAGCTTCCAACTGAAAAAGGGAACTGGTTCTAAACTGATTCATGTTAATTATGTATATGTAACTAGGATTACAAAAAATACAACATAATTTATTACGTAATAATATTACTTTTCATCTGAAGAGGTAACATACCTGATTACTTGTCTCTCCGGTAATATCTACATAATTAAAATGTTACTTACTTTTATCGAGGTCATTATTACATATTACTTCTTACGTTTTAGAAAATCAATAAAATTCGAAAAATTTCATCTCGAGGATAATCATCTTTATTGTGTGCATTCCCTCCTGTTTCATTTCTATTTCAAACCAATTCATTGTTGTTTCGAATAAAATACATGAGTGTTTAGAGTGCTGAGAGTGTTGTTTTATTATAAAATTGTGCGAAATTCTCAGTTTCTACTCATGTTGAAAATAGGAGGATTCCTCAAGTCTGGCTTACGTCCTTGTACTGTGCAAGAGTAGCAGAATTGCAAAACTTCAACATTCCTGTAATGAAGAAACAACACAAAAGTTTGCTATACTTACACCGTGCGAAGGCATATGCTAGACGTAGAGTACTTATCCTCCTCTATTTTCGAAGTATTAGAATCAAGCAAAATGTTACTACTTGCACACATTTGTTTTATTTGTATTCTTTTATTTTTTTTTACCGCTGGAAGGCAGTCATTTTGCAATGGGAGTATTGAAACGGAAATTTGTCAAACGATGTGTTGGAATTTGACAGCTGTTTTGTGCACCCAAAAGTATAATGGCTTTTCTGGTTACAGCACTGGTAGTTAAAACGATGTATGAGAATGAGATGAATTATACGAGTATATGGTAGTATAGTACGAGTAGATATGAAAAGATATTAAATATGACAGATTGTAAGGAACCATATGTTTTTGCTTCAGTGCACACGGTTGCATAAAATAGCATGGGTATTATTCACTGGTTGATGCGAAATGCCCTTGCGACAGTGCGAAAGTGCAAATTGGAAAAGTTTGCCACCTTTCCAGCAACAAACACATTGCCAAAAAATCAGCGCTACTTTTGACATTAAGCACCGCATCTCAAGCGTAATTGCGACAGAGTATAATTGTGAATAGATAAACAGTTGATTGCCGAGCCGGAAAACAGATGCCAGATTTAAATTTATCAAAAGATGGGCAAGGATAGTCTCTTTGGTCCGACGATCGGAAAATTCAGTCTCCACGACGAAGCCACCGATAACAGTATGAGACTGATCAACTTCGCCGCCGCACGAAACATGACAGTTAGTAGCACTAGATTCCAACATAAAGATATCCATTAGGTCACTTGGCTGTCCCCTGATCAAAACACACGAAACCAGATTGATTATGTTGTGATCGACGGAAGGCACGCTTCCAATGAATACAACGCACAATATGTGGTGCAAACATCAACTCCGACCAAGGTTGCAGCCAAGGTCTGCACACGTGCATGTGTGGCAAATCGCGTACGGAGGTACAAAAGGAAAGCTGGATGTCAAAAGGCTGCAATAATGATTTTTTGTATAATGCGACCACCAGGAAGTCGTAATCCCCGTTGAAAAGACCAGGTAGAGGGCGACCCGACAGCACTGGGCATTATCAACTAGCGCCAGCGCGCGCGTAGCAGAGGCGACTGGCGAAGCTTTATAGCGGCGGCCAAGACCGATCATCGGTTGTAGTGCCAGCTAAGTAAGTAAATAAGTTCTTAATATTTTCATTATTTATCATAAGGCGATAATATTTTCCAATATTTTTGACATATGAAATAGCAGTGAATAGAATAGTATCGCTGCAGGTGAATTACTAACTATAACTTTTATTTGTGCTTCTCTGGGGTATGTATTTTTTTTCGAATCAATTAAATAGGTTTCATTCTACGTGAATTATCATTTTATGGGTGAACTTAAAAGATATAAAAAAAATGTTCACCTCTGAACACCAGCATTTTATTACAGCGTATCCTAAGTTTTACAAAGATAAGTGTATTTCCACAGAAGTCCTTGGAATCAACTTTCAAAGCTTCCCAAATTTTAGAGAAAGAACTTCTAACTGAGGTCCACGCAATACAAATTCACAAATTAGTTAACAACGATTTACCCTTCGCATTCATGAAGAACTTTTTTTTTACCTACACACAGTATCTACCCATTAATATAAAAAAATATTTTATACAATTTGTGTGGGAAAAAATGTGCGTGGCAAAGATATTTTCAAATATTTTATATCAGAAAGCAGGGAGATAACCACGAATCCAGTCACCTTGCAAATAAAGTTGCAATGTATATGCAATAAGTGCACCTTAAATATGGTATGAAGATCTGGTTGACTTAATACTCTTCAACTTCTTAAGGCCATGCTGACTGGCAATTTTACATAGGAAATAGAGGAGACGTGAACCAAGGCGAGCGGGTTGTGAAGATCCTAGTTGTTTCCAGCAAGAAATACTGGTCAAAGTGGTTTGGCAATTTCTTCGCTACGCTGTAACTGCTCAAAAAGCTCATATCTTTGAAAGTTAGCAACGTCTGCACTTTTAAGAAAATACTATATAGAGGTATGTGCATAGAGAATTCGAAAAAATTCTAGTGAATATATTCCGAATGCAACGTCCCAGGATTAGCATTAATGCATCGAGGCTAAGCTGTGTCCGATATACAAAATAAACACCAGATATGATTTTATAGTAAGACCAAAGGTGGCGGGGACATAATACGAATACCACAAAAAGGAGAACAATTCCTTGGCCTCTGGTTGTGATTAAGAAATTGTTGGATATCTCAGCCTTGGCAGCAACCATAGGTGCACAGTACTACACTGTACTCATATATGCACCTCACCAATAAACCAAATAGTGAGGGAAAGAAAAGAATGGTGGCGTTGGCCTAGTACGCAGTGTCCGGGATTCTTAAAAAATAATTGCACCACCTCTTGGCAGGCAAACCTACAGGAGTAAATATTGTCAATGAAAAGATTTTCACTTCGCCTTTCGGATTCGGCATAAAACTCTAGGTCCTCTAGAGCTAAAAAAAAAAGGACCGCTGTAAAAACTTTTTTTTAATTTTCTAAAATAAATTGGAAATTTGTTAACTGAGTCGAAATAATTTTTAGATATGACAGTTATAAACAAATAAAAATAGAATTATCTACCCGGGTAGATACTACATATGAACCTTTGCAATCTTCATTGTAAATTGAATGAAATTACAAATTAAGAATTATTTCAAAGAAAATTTACATTAGTTTTATAAATTGAGTAATTTTATTTTGCCTTCAAAAACTGGCAAGGCTCTAGTATTCACGCAAGACTCCAATGTTAATGACTTTCTTTAAATAGATAAAATTCAAAAAATAGAATTAACAACGACTGATTGCAGACTGGAAACTTCAAAGAGAATTAATTTCATCGTCATCAGTTGTTTTTATTTCGGCAGAATTAATGATTATTTATTTACGGAATTTGTTTTATTTTATTATTTATTCTACCTTTATTTTAATTTGCTTACTTAAGAGTCGGCTTAAAAACTCATTATTGCAGATAGCAGTCACCTAACAAAACCGTCATCTAATCCACCGCCCTGCTCACGCACGACGTCCCCTTGGTGACACACTCGTGCATTAAATTTGAGACAAATTGCAAGTTGACGTAGTTGTTAAAAAATCTTTCAGCACTCAAGGGAAAAAATTCAAAGCGCGCTATATCAAATTAAATTTAAATTTTTGGAAATTTCGGTTTTTCTTACACATTGTAGTAGCACACGCACACACACACACACGAACAACTGACAGACATACATAGCAGATGCATCTAAATAGCTTTAGCTACCACCAGCACAAATACATTCTTGTGTGTGTGTGGGTGTGTGCGTATGTGAGAGCTTTAATGTGAGTGCAAATCGTTGAAAATTGGGGGATGTCTGCGTAAAAAAATCATTATAAAATGTGCTCAGAGAATTACAAAAAAACAAAAAAACATCATCGTACAAAGGCACATACACACACACACACACACACACATCAAGATAAACATATGTATATAGCTATTTATCAAATGCCGGTTCGCTTGCGAAGCGTGTAAATGCAAATTCACGCTTTTTGTAAATGTTGGGGATGCGGCAAAATGTGGGTGCAGGCTTTTTAGATGATAGGCATTCATTTTATGGTCGCCGTGGGGACATGCTACGCAAAGTTTCCGGGGTTCAAATCACGGCATATGGAGAAAGAAAAATTTAGAAACATTTTTTTTCTACACGGCATCACCTCATGACATGACTTCACCATTCGGATCCGGAATAAAACTTTAATCCATTCATGTACAAATAAAACACGGACAATATGAGTGTATGTGAAAAGCTCGGCCTAGGCCCTCCAAGGGCTGTTATTGCCATTAAAAGAAGAAGTAAGAAAAAGGCACTCATTTTATTTGTACCATATACTATTTATATTCCAGTTGTGTGCGTTGGAGTTTTTAAGTCATGCCCGCTCGTAAAACGTATGCGGAATGTGCTTACTTTTGTGCCTTGGGGCTTTTGAATACTTGTGTCAAATATCAGACACACATTAAAAGCAACGTAGCATGCATGCATTTAAAGTAATTCTTTTTCTTATCTGGTATCTTAAAGATGCAGATAGATGATATTTACTTTCACAGCAGATTATCCCATTTCAACATTTCGAATTAAAATTGAGTTTTATTAAATTTGAGGTGAATATTTATGTACTTATGTACATACTTTTGCAATAAATATCTACGATTTAGTCGAAGATGAAGGCAATTCATTCAAATTTTAAAGCTAAAGTTTTAAAATTACAGTAATCCGAGCGATTATACTCGATGACGTTACTGATTTATTAAAGGTAAATAATTCAAAGGGATTAGGGTATAGAAAAGCTCGGCCTAGGCCATCCATGGGCTGTTGTACCATTAAAAGTAAAGTAAGTAATTCAAAGGGATTTCCATACTGCATATTGAAAGGTCCAATATTTTCCCATCACAGACTCACAGAATTCTAATCATTATGGTCGTCATTTTGAATGTAAAAGTAAAGTACAGCAGATATTTTTTGATAACGTAAATAAGTGTGGTTATAAAGCATTTTGGTTTGGTATCTTACAAATACAGCATTAGTAAGTTTTTCTCGTTCAATTTTTTATGCACAGAGCATACAATGATTAGGTCATTTTAAGTTTTTGAACGTGCACCACAGTGTAAGCCTCATAATGTTGAGGCGCAACGGTGTAAATAATGTTGCATACAATTTTGTTGTTACAATTTACGACGATGTAAACTTATGCGCTGTACGACATTTGCATCGTGTTTTCGTCGTTCGTTGTTCGAATACCCGCAATATGAATGTAAATATGTAGCTGTAGGGGCAAACCAATCTAGTCCTCTAAAATTATTATATTTTTAAAGAGTTATGCAACATCTAGTATTTAAAATGGTTGAAAACAGTAAAAAAAAACCAGTATGGGATTGGAAAACTCGCTTGTGAGATAGCAGACAACATTGGGTCTTACGCGCATTGAACTTAACTCTATTCGTGAGACCCACTCGGAGATTAACAGGAGATCAACATTGAGTGAGTCATTCATCACGTGTCTTCTCTTCTCAATCTCCAAATAGTAAGGCCGTTTTGAACAGCTATATGAATGCGAAATGGTGCTGTCAACTGCAAACGAGTAAATGGGATTCTTCGTTAATGACAGAAGGGGGGAGGATTGAACCCTGCGGCACTCCAGCATTAATAGCACGATCTTTTGAAACAATGCCGGCTGTTACAACACGGATAGAGCGGATGCTTGGAAAGTTCGTAATCCATCGTGTGAAGTTACTTTAGATCTCATACGTACTCAGTTTTGTCACAAGTGCTTTATGCCACACTCTGTCAAACGCCTTTAAAATATCCAGAGCAACCGCTTGGTCTCACGCAAGCCATGGACACTATGGTACCAGTGCTCGGTGAGGACCTCCATGACCGCAATTCATTTTGCTCAACATATTTAGATAAATAAGATAAATTTTTATTTTTTTATTTACAACTAGGTAAGAAATTTTCGTGCATTGTACCAAAAAAATATTCGGATGTGGGATTTTCTTACAGAAATGGTAAGAGAACATATTGTGTAACATTTCTCTAACAATGTTTTCATCGGGTTGGTTCATCAGCCTAAATCCATATTTTAAGTATGCAGACGTTCTAAGAAATGGCATTAAGTGAAGATATTATCTCGTAATTCTCATTTACTTTACAATATATTTACTTATAATTATTGGGAAATAATGGATCTATCACAATGATCACTGATGAGGAACAGTGACGGGTTCCAGAACGATGTTATGGTCTGCCTGTTAAATGAACATGGTTATTCTTTGGCATCAATGTTCATTATAGCCGAACAAATTTAACTAAACTGCACACATCGCTATTCTTCTTAAAATTTCAAGTAATAAAATGTAATAATTTTTTGTCTGGAACTTTTTTTTTTTTTACTCTTTAATGGCACAACAGCCCATGGAGGGCCTAGGCCGAGCTTTTTCTCATTCACTCATGTTGTGCGTGTAATATTTGTACATGAATATCTGCAACACATTATTGTCTGCAACACATTATTGTCTGCAACACATTATTAAATTTTTGCAGAACTACTCAAGATATTCTTACAGGCGATTTTAGCATAGTAGATAAGGTTGTCATGATTATCAGATTTGGTGATACCGTTGTTCTTGCTTCGAATTGCTTCACAAGATGTTTTTATATTACAGTCAACACACAGGGTGTACCCCTATGAATGCAGAACATTGTATTGACTGGAAGGAAGATTGAAGATTGATGAAGGAGGGAGAATAAAACAGGGAATGTAATCACATAGGACACCGGTAAAGAGAGATAGTCATTGTGGCAAGTGATATGCCTTTACCACAATGAACTTCAGTTTATCAATGCCCACTATGACCGCATGTAGCGCCAACGAAAGCGATAGGAAAATGTACCGTTGGCTGCCAAGACATGTATTTTTTATACTTTTTTATTTTGCCTGTGCCGAGATTCGAAACCCGCAAAACAACCGCTAGCTGCAGCGAAATAAATTTTGTTATTTAAGTAAAACGCAAAAAAATAACATTTAATTTTACAGTTGTCGCGGTGGAATGAAAAACTACTTTCATACATGTTTTCTTAAATGCATACATGCCATATACTAAGTACATCCATCAAGAGAAGTGCCTCCACAATTTTTACATAATATCGTAATATCGTGACAATGTTGCACAACATAAATTGGCATTATTTCTGCTAGCAATAGGAAAAAACCATGAATTTTGTGGCATTTTATGAACTCACAATAAAAAAAAAACAATAATTTATGAAGATATTTTTACATTTGCAATTGCGCTGAAAAGTAGACACACCACATATTTCTGTTTGAATACTACGTGTGTAACTATGTGTGAGTGTCTGTGTTAAACTGTAAAACCAGAAAACATCACTTCATTGTCGCCTCATCAACACAATATCAACAACAACAACAACAACTTATCACCTACTCACCTTGTGATGATACACTATGATGATACACTGAACTCAAAGTGGTTAAAACGATTTCATGTTTATAACATTTATTCGAAACAGCAGCAACGACAAAAACAACACCAACAACAACAACAACACCAACAACACCAACTTGAACAACATAAATGACATAAACGTTGAGATTTGACATATTTGTTTCTGAGATTGTTCCTTTTTATATGTATGTATGTTTGCATGTCCGTCTGCCCGTCTGCCCGTCTGCCCGTCTGTCCGTCTGTCCGTTCAACTGTTTCTGGTGCCGTCTGCCTATTTTCTCTGTTTGTATTTTCTTATCTGTGTGTTAGGATCTTTGTTTTATTTTAATTTTATTTTCTTAATTTCATTTGAGGGCACACACAAACAGTCACACACAAACATAAATTTCTTCAAGTGCCTTGTCAGCAAATCTTAAAATAAAACAAAAACAACAAACGAATTGCGAACACGAACACGACAAATAGGCAAAGAATTGTGTCCCTAACGCAATGCGAAACTGTGCGTCAACGATGCAATGATTATTGCTGCCATTGCTTTTGCTGCTCCTTCTGATGCTTGTCTTCTCCTTTTTCTTCGCGGTGTTCATGTTTGCAAGGGCACGGATACACATTCGTATTGTTTCAAGCTCCTGCGCCTATAGTAAATCTTTTCAATATCTGGCTTCTTATTATGTTTTTGGTTTTTGTGTTGTAAAGCTTTACAATGATTGCATGCGATAAGACAAAGGGAATGGCAGCACATATGAAAATGTCAACAAATGCCAAAACAACAAAAGCAAAAACGAAAACGAAAACGAAAAATGTTAAAAGTAACAGCAAAGTATCCGGCAGGCATGAGGCATTGTTGCTTTTGAAAAAGGGTTAGACAACTAATTCCGATAAGGCAATCTGGGGTCTCGTTTAGTTGTTGGATGCTATGTATGTGGTTACTTTGTGTATTTTTTTAGTTGCTGTTCTGTCGGTTGTTGCTCTTATTATATTGCACTATGTACATATATTGTTTTTGGAACTCATGAGAATGTAGGGATTGAGGTGTAAGGCTTCACAGCAATTGTGACTTCTTAACAATCAAGGAAATATTATAAAAATGTAGAAGAAAAAGAGGAGGGACTTTTTTTCTACGATTCGATTCGATTGACATTTCTACACATCTTTCTATTGTTGCCGATAACCATTTTCCAATTCGATTTGATACAATTCGATTTATTTATGAAAATATTGATAAAAGTTAAATCTACTCTTTGACATTGAAAAGGTTGAAAGGCAAATCATCGAATTGCTTAAAACTCTTCGGTCATTAGAGTGCCCAAAGAAATATTGTTGCTTGATATTTGGGTGCATGCTTAAAGTTTCATGTGATTTTCTTTAATCTCTCTCCTATGGATGTTGCTTTCCAATAAAGAATTTTTTATCTCTCGCTTAGAATTTGGATTAAATTAAATTGATCAACACTATATAAAAAGTTCATTATTTTATAGAAAATGAAGCGAATCTCAAATCAAACCAAATAAAAACAAATCGCACTGCACTGTACCGCGCCAGTTTGAGACTGCCGCAATGAAAATGTCGGTATTTTTCGATTGCTATCACGTAGTTGAGCAAGTGGATTTAAACTTCAGGAATTCATTTCAATCTGTGTTCCATTGTGAAGATCAGTTATGTACTTAGTACATACCGAGAATTTTTTTTCGAACGATTTTAATCAATTCATTGCAAATTTACTGGTGTAGTAGTTAGGACGCCTGTTCGATTTCGTTTCCTCTCATTCGTATGCGGTGAAAAAAAATCGGTGAGGAATATCTTTATAAGTAAAATACTCATAAGTAAATAAAGAAAATTTACTATGTTCTTCTTCCGTATTTATATATTATTTTGTTAAATGCAGCGCGCAGTGATTCTACGACGTTGCGTTGTGCGAAATCAGCGTTATCTTTTATAAAATAAACTTATAGTCGCTTAGACTAATTCTGAGACTAATAATATCACATGTAATTTGAAAAAGAGCAGGAGAGCCATACGCCATCCCTAAAACTGAGTCCTTAAGGTGGAAGAGCTTCGAGTTGAAGCCCATGCTGACCATAATCAAACATACTACATATGTAGTATGCACAAATCCCATTTGCCACATGAAAAGAAAAACTTGTTGTTTTATGATTTAGTTTTCTAATAAACCGAGAAAAAAGAAACCAGGATTTCAACAGTTTATTTATTAGACTCCATAGTTTTCCTTTTACATGAATAATTTTCATAATAATCATTTTGTTGAATATTGATGAAGGATGAAAACAAAGAAAAGAAGAAAAAAGAAAAGGTTTGCTTTTTTATCAAAAAGAATAAACAATTAGCTTTATTCTTTATAGTTTTGTTAAAACTACTTTTGTGAATGATATGGGAATCAAATATCCGACATCTGCCTCCACCATTCTGTTTTCCAAAAATGTGTATGTTTTCCTTCACTGATCCTCGCAAAATAAATGGTATTCCTTTAAAGATTTCACATATGAGAATAATAAAATGGTATAAAATAATTGAGTAATCTGAGATGACCAGACAAAATATCAATAACATCAATATCAATAAACTAATACGAAAATTAAAGAAAAAAATATCGATTGGATCTTCTCATACTTATTATTATTTCTGCTTTATTATTCCGTAAATTGTGTGTTATCTGGGAGTTTTTCTTTTCAGCCTCTTCCACAAAATATTTGTTATTCATTCAAATTTATTGTATCGCCTTCAAAGTGGCTTCCTACGAAATAATAGACATTTTTGAAACGTATTTTCCGGAATCGACTCGCCGAGAGTCCTTTTTTATGTATACTATCGACTGAAAACGGTGCCTCGAAAGAAATCAACCGGAGCCATATGTATCATGTTAACACGGTGGTTGTTCGATGATATTTGTTGAGTTGTTGGCCGCAAATTCGTTCGCAATGGAGCCCTGTGAGATGGCGTGTTGTCGCGGTGCAAAATCCATAAGTTTTCTTTCCACAAACTTGGCCTTTTTCGACGAATTTGAACTCCCAAACGCCCAGATAATATTCATCAGACCTTCCTGCCGTCTGAGAATTCCGAGTGTAATAGTCAAAGAAAACCGTCAACATTACCAACATTTATTTGAATAGCAACAGCTTAAAATTTTTGTTTTAATAGATTCGCCTATTTATGGCAAACTACTTAGTAACACTTGAGAGATTTCACTGTCCATTCTATGGAAAGCCCTTTGTCTGTCAAGACAGACCCATTTTAATTTTTCTTGTCAACTGATTTTGCTTATCCAGCAAGAAAAAACTTGGAAACCTCCTAAGGATGGCTTCTTCCTTTGATTTCGCTTAGTATATTTCCGAATCGGTGGCTGTCTTCATTGTGTAGCATCAGCTTGATTTGAGTCCCAGCATTGCCTCTATTGCTTCCCTTTCAATGTATTCACATCTGCGAAATTAAATCAAGTACAACATTGCGAAGTAAATCAAAACCAGTGACAAATGTTTGCAGTTTGTTTAGGCAGGCTGAATCAAGGCACTGAATCACCATGCGTTAAACTTCAAACGACTCCACTTTCAACTTTATCACTTTTTGATGAAAAAATGGGCAAGCAACGGTCATTTAAATATGTGTATCTGTTTGTTCATTTTCAATATTCATAACTGATCATAGGGCATGAGTACATTGTGTGTACCGGATTGTCACAGGTTCATATGAAAAAAGCTTGCAATCGTCGCATCTCTGCGTTCACGAGTAGGTACGCATGACAATTTTACAACGATTTCTCAGATCTCCTAACATTTTTATATTAGTCTGTTTTACACAATTTTTTTATTTTTTAGGCAAAAGGCGAGAAACGACAGGGGGTGGACAAAATCTCTCTAGCAGCATTTTGATGAAGCTTTTTGAAGTTTCTCTTTGTTCATGTTCATGTTCAACTTTTACAATATTTTTTTTATTTTAAAAGTCTGATCGAATCGAATAATAATTGTTTACTGTTTGAATAAAACTTTATTTGTTTTGTAACAACAATGGGCAAAATTGCACAGAGCGCTCTTACTTCGATAAATGATCATGTTCTTGTAAATCTTAGGTCGCTAAAGTCCAATCTGAGGTTATAAAATTGAGAAAAAGTCCAGGATTTTCCCTCCCAAAATGCGTCAATTTTCAGTTTACGCATTCACAAATATACTTAACTTTAGAAAAAATGCAGAATTTTTAGGAAAATTTTCCTGTGCAATCATTAGCGCCAAAGTGCTGTCAGGTTAATGGTAGTACCACAGCCTCCAGAATTTAATGGCGGTAGACTTCTTGGTTAATTTTTACTTTTATTCCAAGTGTCCTGCCATTTGCGCAAATACCACCCCATACTATGACAGACGATGTTGAATGCCGAATGATAGTCCAGGACCCTCTGTTGACCAGCTTCTGTCATTTTGACGGTTCAACAGTGAACAGCTCACAGCTCATACAAATGAAATTATAAATAGACTATATCAAAAAAAAAATAAACGAGTAGAACATTTACAATTTAGCTTAGTATATTGAGTGAAGATGATAAATTAAAATCAAAAAACGATCACATCCACCTGTCGTTAAATGCAATGAGGTACATATTTTTTTATAAGAGGGGTGTAGTGTATAAAGTTCGGCCGTGCGAACCTAGCTTTCAGCGATTTTTTAATTTTGTATGTTATGTATTTTTGTAGTTTATTTTTAAATAATATTCTCTTTGGTTAAAAGAATTAACTTTCATTGAAGAGATGCTGAGTTTCCGTTTCCGCTATGTCCTTCCATTTATTTTTTATAACCTTTAAACATGTTTCAAGTACTTACTAAGTGCTAATGCATTTTATAAGCATTTCATTTTTCAATATCACATACCTGCAATAAAAAATAAAAAAAAAACATTAGTAAAATTATTCAAATTCTGAATTATATATACTATTATATACAATTTTTAATGAACATACATATTGGGGCGCCCAACACCGATATTTGGTATTTAGTGTGCTCAATAAATTTATCGATAATGTGCTCAATAGATGCCTTATTTTGAAGATTCACCCTCTGCCACCAGAATATGGAAATATGGTTCCAAAAACTAAACAAACTGGGGATAAAATTTTTAAATGGCTAAAAATGGATGGGCTACTCCAAAAAACGTTACGATATGTTCAAAATATCTACTACAGCTGTCATGGATCGAAACACGAATATGCTGTTGGATTTGTTGTTGGGAAGAGGCTGCGTCATCTAGTCTCGAGGTTCACGCCCGTGAACGAGCGCCTTGAAGTTCGATTCCAATTTCATCCGCTTTATTTATGGATTTAATTTTCTGTCGATGAAGGGCAAGTATTGGCTTCGAAACACTCAAAACATCGGCATATTTTTTACAGTTACGGGTTTTAAGATGGTATCCCAAAACATCCGTTTCCCAAAAGTAGCAATCGTTTATTTTGTGGTATAACTGACGATGCCATATGATCGGAACCGAAAATGGGAACCTTTGTTTTATCATCGATTTTCGTTTTAGGTATTTTCAGTTTTAAAAAACAATTAAATAAATGGTTGTATGTAATTTTAGTCTACAAACTAGTCGCAGATTACGATTTTCCCACATTATTACACTTTTTTGCGATCGAATGGCAAAGAAGCAAACGCACGTAACACGAAAGCAAATGCGCGTAACAGAATTTTAAAGAATTGATATACTCGAGTTCTAACGAAATTCCATAAACTAATAAATCGGGGAATAACATATTTCTCCATGGGTGTAATTCTATGTAATTTTTATCTTACTTACTTACTTAGCTGGCGCTACAACCGATGATCGGTCTTGGCCGCCTCCACAAAGCTTCGCCAGTCACTTCTGCTATGCGCGCGCTGGCGCCAGTTGATAAGGCCAAGTGCAGTCAGGTTGCCCTGCACCTGGTCTTTCCAACGGAGATTAGGACGTCCCCTTCTGCATGATCCTCCACCGTGGTTCGAATAAAACACCCTTCTAGCCGGAGCGCTTTCTTCCATTCGCTCAACATGACCCAGCCAGCGAAGCCGCTGGAGTTTTATACGCTTGACAATGTCAGTGTCGGCGTACAGCTCATACAGCTCATCGTTCCATCTTATTCGATACACGTCGTCCACGCATACTGGACCGTAGATCTTATCTAATTTTTATCTAGCGATAAATATAAAAATTGTGTGCATCAGTGGGACGCCCTACAGAAGTTTGCTTCTTCAGAAAGTTTGGGTTTTTGGGTTTTGAGAGTAATCTTCTAAACACCACAGTCTATTGCAGACATTACAGAATCTGCATTTTGTTGGGCCTCCAATTTCCGACGAAGTCCACATTCTCGCTTTATCGTAACACAATCGCCATTAGTTTGTGCCTTGTGTTTGTTTTCTTCAGTTTATACTCACTCAATCTTTCAGCTCTAGAAATTTCTAACGATTTTTGTTTGAAATGTAAAATTTAAATAGAAACTTATGGGCAGCGCCCTCTATCAATCAAGTTTGATACACATGTATCCACGTGGACACATGTGGATGCATACTACTACTGCCCATCATTTATTTGTATACTCATTTTTTTATACTTAATTGATAGAGAGTACTGCTCATCATTTCTGTGACAATCTTCGCTGCAACGATCATCTTTTACCTTCTCATAAATAAGTATAAAAACTTATAAACTTCTAAAGAAGTAAACTTCAAAAATATTGAAATGATAAAACAATTGTTCTGTAAGAAAGTGTGTTTGAAGGGTGATTAACCGATTCCTCTTCAACTAACAAAATTACTTTTACAATGTATGCACGTATATCATGCGTTAGCCAAATGAATGCACTCTAGCGGTTTCGTGTCAAATTGTTTCGACTACTGGCAATACTGAAACTTTCGTTTAATTTCCGAAACTATTTTCAAGCCAAATTCGCCTGGAAAACTTTCGAGTTACGCGTAAACTATTTTCCCTACAAAATTTGACAATTCATTCATGACAGGCTCGAAAATGTTCGCGGTTTATTCGTTTTCGAAGAACTTTCGAGTTTATTTACTTAATTCCTTCTGTCTTAGTATTTTCCTCAGCTCTTGTATTGGGTGAGATTTAGATTTGTGTTACCTTGATTTCAAGTTGCAAATACGTTCCTTATGAAGATATGCTGGATCTTATTGTATTTAGCATCAAATATTGGGGATGTTACCATTCTTTGGTATTTGAAGTATTACTTAACTTTTTGCTTAACATTGGTATATTTCAGGGCAATATGTTTTGGGAAGCCCTACATGTTGTTGTCTTTTTATTTTATTTTGTTTATGTTAATATTATATTATACATAATGCGCCGTGCGTGCCCTCTTATGTTCTATTTATTACTTTTATGTTTCACATATCTCGACATAGTAAAAAAAACAGACTCCCTCAGGATTTCATTACAGATGCCGAAACGCGTAGGAGAAAATGAAAGCTTTTTTCTAAAATTTTACTCACCTACAAAATGACCAAGAAATGACAAACACAAACTATACGAAAAAACGAGTTGCTCTAACTCACACAATATTACGAAAAGCTTAGAAGGAAAATCGAAAAATTTTTAAATCTTATAATAATATTTTTATTTGTTTTACTTATTTCATTTAAACTAACTTTACAAAGTAAGTAAGCCCTATAAAAAAGTGTTTATAGGGCTTAAGTGTTTTACGGCCTAACTTGACTTCTAAAGAGCACAAGACTGAGGAATACTTTCAAACATATAATCAACTTAATAGGAACTAATAGGGAGACATTGCTCTCTGAGCTCCCAACTAGTATGAGAGATATTTTAAGGTATGGACTCCTCCTAAGAGAACAAAGTGTTAATTATATTAGAAATTACCCATCAACAACTCTTGCAAATGACTTTTTAGTGGTCGCTGTAGCTTAGCGGTAATGCGTTGGACTGTTACGCAGAGTGTCAGGGGTTCGAATCTTGGCACAGGCAAAATAAAAAAATTTTAATAAAAAAAAGGCAACAACAACAAAATGTATACACGGCACCACCTCTTGGCAGGCAATGGCAAACCTACAAGAGTAAAAATTGCCTATGAAAAGCTTTTCACTTCGCTGTTCGGATTCGGCATAAAACTGTAGGTCCCTTCCATTCATGTACAAATATAAACGCACGACATGAGTGGATTCGAAAAGCTTGGCCTTTGGCGCTATATGCGGTCATAGTCGCCACTGATAAACTGAAGTTCATTGTGGTGAGGGCATAATACTTGCCACAACGGCTGCTTATCTCTTTATGGGTGTCCTGTGCGATTGCATTCCCTCTCTCACTCTTCCTCCCACCTATCAATCTTCCTTCCATTCAACACAATGTTCTGCATTCATAGGGCTACCTAGTGTGTTAAATGCAATAAAAAAAAAATTAAAAAAAGTTTACAACCGAATTATGTATGTAAAACGCTATTCGCTGTGACTTTTCACGTTGCTTGTGTGTTGTTTTCGCAAAGTAAAGAAAGCAACGCAGAGCGTTACTGGTGCTATCCGCACCATCCTTCATTAGGTGCCAACTGTGCTTCTGGTTAGTTCTTAAGTTTAAAGAAAGGCAAAAAGATACCTCCTAAAGTCTTCCGTTCTCGGTTCTTGTAAAAGACTCTTTGGCGCTTGATCGAAAACTATGAGTGACCACTGCACGCTAAACATGAGAGATATTAAAGAAAAAGTTGCATTTTCCTAAATCCTTAAATTTTCTATATCGGCACATAAAGTATCCTTAAAATTTTAGATATATGTATATATTTTCTATATTTAATTACATAGAACTGGTATGGAATTTAACATAAAATTTAACAAGCTAAATGTTGAATAGTTACAAAAAAAACCGAATTACGGATTTTGATTTTCCACACGTAGAACCACAGAATTAAGACACCGCGTGGAGAAAGTCTTAAAAATTCAATTTTGCCACCTAAATCAACACGGAACATGGAAAATGCCATTTCTAATTTAAAGGAAATTGATATTCGGCTCAAGGTCGTGCTTCTTTTTTTGCGTTTGAAAAGTGAATTAAAGCATTTAATTTTTAGAGCTATAGTTGCATAACCACCCTCAGATAAATCATACCTGTCAACCATTTGAAGAAAATAAGGAAGGAATTTTTTAAATTTAATATTTTCCAAAATGTTCCACTTAACATTTGCCCTTTTCATTTGTTTTAAGAGGATATTTTTTGTTACATTTTTTATAAATAAATTAGAAGTAAAACAAAATTTAAATACATGTCAGTTAAACCACCAGAAGATCGTAAGGCAGGGTGGGGTTAGCAATTAACCCAGAAAAACTTTGCTTCCAACAAGCTAGTCTCAAGCAATAAAAATTACCTATCACTTGCAACTACAAAAACTTTGTAGTAGGTCAAAATTATTTTAGAATGAGTGTGGTGGCAAGTGAGCCAGAATTGAGTGTAAGCTTTACAGTACACTGTGTTACGTAATTTATGCCCATTGGATACGTTCGCCAGACATACACAACCTTTTTCATACTTGTATCAGTTCTGCAGGTTGATGTTAAGATATATAGAAGCGGTTTGCACATGTACACCACAACAGCTAAAAACAATTAATTGCTTTCAACCGCTTTTGTATGCGACCCATTGAATTACGAAAACCACTTTCAAAAAATATATATACAAATAAGTTAAGCAGTGCAATATATTGAGGAAACTACATACGTAGAGTCAGATGATTTGTGAGTGGCTGTGGTATTTGCGGCTAAGGATGCTTCTAACTAGTACTGCCAACATGCTGAATGCTAATAACAAGAAAATTATAAATTATGCCATTATTATAACCTAAATGGAAGCTGGAATCGCACAGATTCATGATGGGACATTTCACTCATAGATAAAAAACTTTTGTTTCATATGCTATTTTCTCATTTTTTCTTCCTTTTGTATTTTGTTGTCCTCTCTCAAACTGACAACAAAATATAAAAAGCATAAAAGCTGACCCAAAAAATTTTTTGTTTTTTGGAACGAAGAAAAATGTGAAAAAAAACTGAAAACGCCAACAGGAAATTAGGCACAAGGAATGTTTCCCGAGAATGGTTAATGAGAAAATTAAAATGGCGGTTGAAATGATGCGAATTGAGATTAAAACTTAAAAATGCCTGGCAAAGCCAGCAACAACGACAACGACAACATCAACAACAACGAAAGGCAGCAGAAGGTTGGCGAAGTAAATGTAGATTATCACTAGTTAAAATGTACTTGCATTAGTGAAAACTTTCAGGATTGGCATGCAGGCGCCTTGTTGTGTGTGCGTGTGTATGTGTTGCCAGCTTTTGAGGAGCAATTAGAAGTGTAAGACATGCATACGTCATAAAATTCAAAATTTGTGTATATAAACATTGAATATTTTTTGACTTACTCTTCTCTGCTGCATACTTTTCAAATACTTCCTACTAAAATATAATCAATAAAACTGTGTCCCCCCTTCGTTAATCCCTCAAGGTGGCATCAATAACAATGACATATTTTCTTTAAGGCTTTTTTTTACAGTACTTCAAAATAGTTTGAAAATTTTGTTTTTTTCCTGCTCTTCGACATCTCAAAGTAATAAAAAGTTTTTAAATAAATTTTGAAAAAGAAAAACTTTTTGTTGCTGTATTTGTACACAAAATGAAGTGAGGTGCAAGTATGCGCATAAAACGAAACTTTTATTCTACTTTTATGTACACAAGTAGACCAGAAATGGTAATCACCAGCAGCAACAAAAATTTAAGCAGTTGTATGGAATTCCATAAAAAAATTAAATTGTCTGTTTCTTTACGCTTTACGCTTTGGGATTTTTGATTTTTTCTTTTATTTATTTTATAATTTTCTCCTTTCTCCTCTTTGTTTCTTGGTTGTTAGTTTCAAGAAATTTTATTTCTTTTGCTTTGCATAATATTAATTTAAGTGATAGAGGAATGATTTGCTCAGAAAGAGAATAAATGAAATAGGGCATACAAAAAGTTTTTGTTATATGTAGTTTTCACATATGCTCTTACTATGAAAAGAGTCAATTTGATTAGCGAAAGTTTAAAGCGGAAGATGAAGTCAAAGGAACTATGCAGGCCTGAAGAGAGGGTGTCAGCAGGGGGATTATATCCGGGTCCGCAGCTTTCAAAGGGCTCCATGCCAGTTAGATTTCAGTACTATAGTAGACTGTTTCGCTTCAACTATAATACAGAAATCAGATTTTATAGAAAAATAATAAAATCTCCTCTGTGCCATTCTCTTTTATGCAAGATATTTGAAGAATGGATATGAATATTTGACACTATTATTACTTTTTTACTACGTAGCCCAACCTCTTTTTCCAAGATTCTTTATTTTTTGTCTTAGAGTGACATTTGGTGTTTTTTCCAGCAAAATCGTTGAAAACTAGATGGAAGCTATGTCCGGTTACTACCAAATTTTATATGCCTTACAAACTCTATAAAACTTTAAATACATATTTCTTACTACATATACTAAGTGTGGTCGCTGTGGCGTAGTGGTAGTGCTTTGGACTGCTGCGCAGAGTGTCCCGGGTTCGAATCTCAGCACAAGCAAAATCAAAAAGTAGAAAAAATAATTTTTCTACACGGCACCACCTCTTGGCAGGCAATGGCAAACCTACAAGAGTAAAAATTGCTATGAAAAGCTTTTCACTTCGACGTTCGGATTCGGCATTAAACTGTAGGTCCCTTCCATTCATGTACAAATAT
Organism: Palloptera scutellata; assembly: GCA_958295655.1. Classification (NCBI taxonomy): domain Eukaryota; kingdom Metazoa; phylum Arthropoda; class Insecta; order Diptera; family Pallopteridae; genus Palloptera; species Palloptera scutellata. Next base: position 84,475,387 of record OY282449.1, on the reverse strand, counting down.
AAGACGCACAAAATGAAAGGATGCGAAAAGCTCGGCCTAGGCCCTCCATGGGCTGTTGTGCCATTAAAAGTAAAGTATACTAAGTTTGGTTGAGTTTGCTCACTTTCTCAAGTTTTGTTCGAGATGGCGTCTTAAATCAGTGTTAGCCAAAGGGGGCCCGTATAAAAAAGAGCTTTCGAGCTTTCACAAGTACACAAAGTTCATACAAACAACATAAGTTCAGCCGATCATCAACATTCGTGCGAGCAGGTTCATGCTGGAAATTTTGTATACAGGGTGTTTTTTTTTGGAAGTGTGGTTTTCAAGAAGAAATAAGACGCATAAAATTTAATGTTACGGCCAAGAGTTTAGCTTTATTATAAAGATAAGGATTTACCATTATGTTTTGAATACGATTTCGGGCAAGTAGTCGACGCGACTGGTTCGAATAAATTCCAGCCGAGAGTCGCAATTTTCGACCACTTTTTGCAGCAATTGGGACCGTATGTCAGAAATAACGCGCCGAATATTCTCTTCCAAGGCGTCAATCGTCTCGGGCTTATCTGCGTAGACAAGCGACTTCATATAACCCCACAAAAAAAAATCTAATCTTACCGTACAATATTCATTCACATAGAAGATTGTTCTGGATTTTGTGTATGACATAGTAAGTAAACGAAGTGGAATGAATCCCTTTAATGTCTGCAAAGAGATTATCAAGAAATTTGCCTTCCTTCTGACATAATCTGCTATGGTAAGACTAAATTGCAACAAAAACTCTGCTAATGCTACATACAACCTCAATTCGTTCTGCAATTAATATAATTCGAGGAGATTAGCAAGACTATATAATTGAATCATTGAATAGGAAATATGTGCGGAGTACTCAAGATTCCCACAGTGCATGTAAATAAATACTTAAGTATTCAAATATTTGAGATGAATTTGTTTTTGTTTTAATATAATAAAAATTGTACATAGATCGGCGGCGGCCAAAACTGAAAATTAAATTATGAAATGTGCTCCGGAGGCAACCTTTTCTAATTAGGTAATCTAAATATTTGCTTTTAAGTTGGACTAAAATTTATTAGTTTCATGATAATAGAGTTTTGCATGCATTTTACATAGTTTTACTTAAAAAAAGGAACTTAACATAGTGAAAGTAAATTGTAAATGTAACGTACCAACATCCTTATTTAATAATAATAATAAAAATTCAAAATCTAGAACTTTTTCTAGAAACGTGTACTGCATGAATATTGCGAGAAATATTCTTTATTTCTCTGATTTCAATTTCATTCAAAGTTTCTGCTAATTAGAGCATTCACACAAATGTTTTCTGAAGAGATTGCAAAACTAATTTTACTATGTTAAGTTTGAATGCATTGCGTAAAATAGTTGCAGTTCTTTTCGACAATATGTAATAAAAATATTTATGTAGGTAGATATCTTTTGAATAGGTACAGATGCTTTTCATTGTATCATATTTATATTCCCGTATCTATAGCACAAGTATAAAATACACAGAAAGTAAACGAAAATATAAAAATTTTTATGTACCTAATACTTTTTTATCTTTATTTTGTAGCTAAAATTATACATTAAAGTGAAATAATAAAATCTAACCATGATAGCAACAATGTTGAAAAATAAGTAAAATAAGATACTTACACCGAGAAAAAAACCGGATAGTTCATCACTGATGTCAAAAACAAAACTATCGTTGAATATTTTGTGTATGTGTATTTGAGAAAAAGAAGAATTTTTATTTTATATTTAAAACAAAATGTGTTTGTGTTCACAAATGTGTTTTGCGTATAAAAATAAGAAAACTGAATCGGAGAAGATTCGTCACTCACTTGACTCTTTTATGAAAAATCCGAGCAGAGGCGAGGTGTACTGATTTATATCTTTGAGTTAAATAAGACTGAAAATCGCATTTTGCAATTGTTTCAAATATAAAGTTTCGTTAGTGGCAAATGTTGGCGATATTATATTAGACAGCAATTAATACAACTATAGCCAACAAATTATTGCTAATTTTTTTACGTTTATTTGATTGCAAAACAACAGTATTTTCATTGTTGTAATATTTTAACTCTTTTTATTGTTGTTTTCGAAACAATTGATTTTTTTCATTTGACAATTTTCACTTTCTGTTTCATAACAACATGTTTTTCATTGTTTTAATAGTATTCAGATTTAAAATAACAACATTTCTATCCATTCAACATTTTACACTGTTGAATGTAAAATAACAGGATAATATCTGTTAAATTAACAGCATTCACTTTTAGATGGGATTTAACTGCAAAATTCGTTGATTGAATATACTTTCCGTTTCGTATAACACATTTTTTCTCTCAGTGTTCTTAAGTAAAAGTAAGTAACTTATTTTTTATGGAATTATAACACCGAATTTCTCAAATTTTAAGACTCGTTAGCATCTGTACTTTAAAGAATTGTGTTTGGCCCGCTTCTCTCGGAATGTAACTCCACTTGTTCTTTCGAATTTTCTGTACTTCAATTACTGTTGAGTATTCTGAAAGAGTATGTAACATAAAGTCCATGTGGACGCTGGAAATGTTTTTCTTTACAACAGTTGGGATATTAAAAGAGCAAAGTATCGAATCTGTCATTGCAACCAGAAGATACTTAAAGGAAAGAGTACTAGGTTTATTAGTAAAAAGCCTGGAAGCTGATTAACTTCTTATGCAACTCTTAGAAGCAGGCATATCTTCTTATGCGGATGACATTGTTTTGAAAAAAGCGGTAAATTTTTAAGAACTCGATTTGTAGAAATGGACATGAAGACAAATTTGATGGAAATACGTTGGGGAAGTATTGAGATAGGGTGAGACAGGATCGTATCTAGCTTATAACCGGCTAAATGTAACGATATGAATGAGGAAATGGCTGAATAATCTTAAATTGGAGTTAGCAGCTCACAAGACTGAGATCGTGCTGCTGAGCTACGGGAAGAGCTGGTCGTCACTGTTGATGATAATTGCATTATCTCGAAGCCACATTTGTACATGGATGGAAGGGACCTACAGTTTAATGCCGAATCCGAACGGAGAAGTGATAAGCTTTTCATAGTAATTTTTACTCTTGTAGGTTTGCCATTGCCTGCCAAGAGGTGGTGCCGTGTAGAAAAAATATTTTTTCTACTTTTTGATTTTGCCTGTGCCGAGATTCGAACCCCGGACACTCTGCGTAGCAGTCCAATGCACTACCACTACACCACAGTGACCGTTAGGCATCACTTAAAAGACGTTTGTGATAATGAAACCGCGATTAATGACCAGGTAACGCAAATCAATTAAAAACGAGGGCCTGCGGGAGTCCTTTTACTTAAGCGGAAGGGAAGAAGACATAGCTGAAAGGAATTCATTTAATTAGGGCTGGAGAATTATTTAGGGAACTTCCCGAATGTATGTAGAACAATAAGACCCAGTGATCAGCAATCAAAATATAGTGGCACAGCAGAATAACTTAGTATAATAAATAACAGAAGATGATAATATAGGGCATCATTAACGCAAAGAAATAGCTTGATGCTGAACCAGATCCAAAAGGTAGTACTCAAGGGAGGGAGAGTGATAGTTAATACAAACAAGAGACAAGAACGAACTCTTTGCCAGTAGTTGAAGAGTTAGGTAAGCCCAATCGCAATCGCTTCTATATAGTTAACTAGTATTCTTATTAGGAATTTGTGGCTCTGAGAGCACCGCACTGCAACCAGTATTGAGGAATGTATGAAATATGAAGGTTCTGTAATGAGGAAGGAACATAACTTGAAACATTTGTCCGCAAAAGAGAGACAATACATAGGCGAGTATCAAGTACTCAGTATTTAATTTCATAAAAGACTGACTCTATACTTATATAAAGGTGGTTTTTTTAGAAGTGTGATTTTCAATCTGGCAATACTTTTTTCGGAGTTGTCTTTTTGACAGCTGTTACTTGATTTATGCTCAGTTTGGTTTGCCATTTCATAATGAATAGACTTACCCTGAACAACGTTTGCAAATCGTGTAAATTTATTACCAAAACGATCCCTATTTTTTGTGGGGTTATGTAAAGTCGCTTGTCTACGCAGATAAGCCCAAGACGATTGACGCCTTGAAAGAGAATATTCGGCGCGTTATTACTGACATACGGCCCCAATGTCTGCAGAAAGTGGTTGAAAATTGGGCCTTTCGGCTGGAATTTATACGAACCAGCCGCGGCGGCCACTTGCCCGAAATCGTTTTTAAAACATAATGGCAAATCTTTATCTTTATAATAAAGCTAAATTCTTGGCCATAACATTAAATTATATGCGTTTTATTACTTCTTGAAAACCACACTTTAAAAAAAAAACACCCTGTATATATAAGACTCGACAGAGGTGAGAGGCGAACAGCAGATCTTATGGGATGCGCTATAAATAAAATCTTTTGCATCTACTACCCCAGTCTCTATCATAATTGGACATGACACTTAAACTCTGACGCCATAATTCGTAATTTTGTCGAAGTTAATTTATAAAATCTAACAACTTTCTAAAATAAATCACATTGCTTTTAAAAAAAAGCTAACCACAATCAAAGTTGTATCTGGATTCATTTAATGCACCTCAACTTAAACTCAAGAAGATGATTTTCAAAGGAGAATGCGGAAGCGATCGCATTTTCACCAAATTTTTTATGCTTCGCCACACTATGAATTGCATTAAAATTCGTATTAGTTTTAGTTTAAGATTCTAAACTTCTTCACATATACGCTATATAACTGTAAAAGTAGCTTGAAACTATGGCACTATTTGATAGCACGCACACACATACACAAGCATCAGGATATGCGTTCTAGTTTTACTTATATTTTATTCATAGATATTGCATTCCTACCAACAAACTGTGGAAACTTAAGAGAATTTCAACTTCGGTTAAAATGCACGTAGTTTATTTAAAGTTGCTGAAGTTTGGTGAAAAATCTTATGTACACTCACGCACAAAACCGCACTCGCATTTAATCATCAAGCGAGCATAAAAACACATGCCCAACCTTCCGCTTGACATCGACATCGCATTCGCAATCGTCAATGGCAACGGCAAAGTCAACGCTACAAATCTAGTAGCTTGGGTGCGTCATGCTTCTTGCTGCTTGCTGCGTGCGGGCGTTTTGCGTTTCATTACACAACACTATTTCCTGTGTCGACTCACACTTCCGTTTCTGTTTTTACTTTCTTTACTTTACTTCACTTTCTTTGATTTTTTCCTCGTTTCGTTTTGTTCGTTCTTTTTTCACTTTTATTTATTTTTGTTAAACGGAAGTGAATGAAATATTTCATGCGAACGTAATGACAACAAAAACAACAAGAACTTCAACAACGATAACGGGAAAAAAGTTAACAACAACAATAGCAACAAAAAATCTTAAATCGTAAATTACGAGTCATAAAAAACCACCACTCATTTGATGTTTGAACTGAGTTTTGTCATCATCATCGTAAACATTTGACCATTTCAATTTTGAGGCTATTACGCAAATAGCATTCAACAGCGGGAAATATGATTAGGCACAAAAAATATACACTCTTAATGTGAAATTTTGGTGGAATCGGATAGAGTTTCTCTAGAAACTCGTTATGTTTTCGGCACATACTAGGGCTAAACACATCCATAAGTATGTATACGTACATATATAGGAATTTACTAAATGCATTCAATCGTTTAAATCCTGACAGGTCTGTGCTTTGAATGAGCTTCTCAGGAATTTATTTTTAAAGTTTGTATAAGAGTTGCCATATTTGAAACGTATTAGCATGCTGCAATGCAGTTTTATCCAGTTTGAACCAGAAAAAGGCGGCGTCCTAAGTATTGCCATTCTTTAGGAGGCTTGCACAGCGAAAAGCTACATAAAACGAAAGCGAGTAAAGCGTTCAACTTTGGTAGAAATAAACTGAAATAGAATTAAAACGAATTTTGCTTCACATTTAAGTTTGACATTTTTTCTTAACTCATTTCTCGTATTTCTGACTTTCAGCGAATTGAATTAGAATGAATTATTTCAATCAATTTAAAATACACAATAGAATTTATAATTAAATGAAAACATAAAAGCTACGAGTACCAACTTCAAAGGATTTTCTATGTACATATATGAATCTTTGAAAAAATAAGTAGAAGAAAATATTAAAAGTAAAAAGCTGCTAACGTTTAACTAAATATTGCTAATAGTTAGTTGAGGTACGATTATAAATGAAAGCACGACAAATAAAAAGTTTTCACCATCAAATGAACTATTTATAAAATAGGAAGATGCTTTTTCATTATCATCAATATAATAATGATAATCAATATAAATAATTAAAACAATAGAATTGCGGAAGTTATATGCGCAGTATTTAGAAATAATTTTAAGGACACCTTAACTACATCAAAGGAGTTCGGAAATGTTTGTAATCTTCAGTTCGAAACTTTTAGTTTTTGTTAAGTACAATTTAGCAAAACATTTAAATTTGAAAAATTAATAACTAATAATTTCACTTTAATTTTGGATTTTAATTCATTCTTTTCATGGTCGCGAAACTTTGCTGGTCCTCTAATCTTAATACAATGTATATTACTTATACGCCACGCTGCAAGTTACTTATTTACTTAGCTGGGACTACAAGCGATGATCGGTCTTGGCCGCCTCTATAAAGTTTCGCCTGTTGCCTCTGCAATGCGCGCGGTGGCGCAAGTTGATAAGGCCAAGTGCTGTGTCGCCCTGTACCTGATCTTTCCAACGGAGATTAGGACGTCCTCTTCTGTGTGTTCCTCCACCGTGGCTCGTATAATACACCCTTCTAGACGGAGCGCTTTCTTCTATTCGCTCAACATGACCCCAGCCAGCGAAGCCGCTGGTTTTTTATACGCTTGTCAGTGTCGGCGTACAGCTCATACAGCTCATCATTCCAACTTATTCGATACACGTCGTCCACGCATATTGGACCGTAGATCTTACGGAGTATCTTCCTCTCGAACGCTCCTAACAGCCTCTCATCATTGATTGTCAATGTCCACGTCTCTGCGCAATACATTAGGACGGGAAGGATGAGGGACTTACAGAGCGTTATTTTCGTCGGTCGAGAGAGGGCTCTGCTTCTCAGTTGCCTACTGAGCCCTTGGTAACACTTGTTGGCAAGAGTTAATCTCCGCTTGATCACAAGGCTGACATTATCGTTGGTGTTTATGCTGGATCCTAGGTAAACGAAATCCTTAATCACTTGAAAAGTATAATTGTCAACAGTAACATTTTGTCCAAGACGCCATGACTCTTTGTTTGTTGACACAAGGTATTTCGTTTTGTTCTCGTTTATCGACGAAACTCTCTTTCCAGATTGGAAAATGCTGCACTAACTGCTCACGCGTTGGTGCAAATGGTGTTAATATCATCAGTGTATGCTAGCAGCATGACACTCTTGCAGAAGATAGTGTCATAGATGCCGATATTCGCAGCTCGAATTATTTTCTCCTTGTTCGTAATTCTAGACTAAATGAAAACTGAGCACGAAATATGCCTAAATAATAGTGTTTTCAAAAGAAAAAGACCTTAAGTAATAAGCTGATAGCCTCTAAAATGTATAGTTAATTTATTTATTCTCACTTAATAAGCTTATTTTTTAATCATTAAAAGTGCAAGCAAGTTTTAAGGTCATATTCTTGTCGTAACCTTCAGAACTTCAAGAATTAAGTAAGTTTAATTGAATTTAAACGCGTTTCATAACTTTATTGGAAAAAATGCGCTTGCTTTTATCCCAGTATTAGCTATAAATTAATTGCCTATGAGAAAAAAAAATAAAGCAGTCAAGCTGAAGCCAAGTCTCTCTTACGCTCTTCCGCACACAATGACGCAATGACATTTTCAAAATTGACGAAGATACTTCTGAAAAACTTTTTGCATATCTGAAAATACTCGAGCACCCAAGACACTATTATGCTCAATTTGATAATTTTTGTGTGCTCTTCTTCGTTTTTTATTATAATTTTTATTTTTGTTGACGCTACATATGAAAGCACTTCATCAGCAATCATCCCATCTGACAGACAATACACATGCATACATACATATGTACACAGTCAATTGCCATCGAAGGCAGCTTCATTAGTTACACTGGAAAAGTGGTAGATACATACACAGCAGCAGCCAACTTAAATTATCACTGAATAACTGAATGAATGAACGACTAAAATCCTCTCTCTATCTCACGAGCACCCACTCTCTTGCTCTCATTCTCCTTTACATACACACAGTCACGCGATGCGACGCAGCACAATATAAAATCAAATTTAGGGCAATGGCAGAGGGAAGAGAGCATACGGTGACATAAACGAAGAAGAAGAGTAGAACTTTGTGGTGCTCTAATTTTGGCTTCTTCTTTAGTTCTTTTCATTTTTTTCTTATAAAGGGTGATTTTTTTGCTACTTGGTTCTTGACGTTTATATTTCGGACAGTTCACGCGTGATTCTTGACACGTGTCAAAGTAAAAAATGCTCAGTTTGGTTTGCCATTTCATCATGAAAATTCTATTAAACGTTTGCAAATTATTGAAATTTATTATCAAAATTCATGCTCTGTGAAAAGTGCGTTTAATCGTAAAATTGTCTTCAGCGAAGGGGCTAATTTTTGGCTCAATGGATACGTCAATAAGCAGAATTGCCGTATTTGAAGTGAAGACCAGCCTGAGGCATTTAGGCAGCCACCAATGTATCCCGAAAAATGTACTGCTTGGTGGGGTTTATGGTCAGGCGGAATCATTGGGCCATACTTCTTCAAAGACAATGAAGGCCGCAACGTTAAATGGCAGGAATGGATTTATCGATCAAAATAAAAATGTCATTCACTTTTGTAAAATTTCTGTATTTTTTTGAATTTTCAAAAACCAAGCTCTTAAAAAAATCACCCTATACTATTTGCAATACTTTACATTGTGGACAGAAACAAAATCAACAAAAACAACACAATAATAACAATAACAAAAGGAAAGCAAAGCTTCAAAACGATTGCTCACTTTAGCTGCATGTGATTTTTGAATTTTGATTTTGGTTGTTTTTTGTTTTGCTGTTCTGGTTTTTTGTTATTATTTCGGTCAAATGTACAGAAGTTTAAAGCAAATTATGCACCACTCCTCTTCCTTTTGAAAAGATGCGAAGTCGTGACATTGAACAGCAGCCAGCAGCCGCCAACATAAGAAGAATGTTAAATTTTATGCTCAGAACAAACTCAGCAAATTGAAAGAGAGAAACAAAAAATTTGCCAAATTTATTCAAAAGAATATGATATCCTTTTTTGGATTTTTTTTTTACATTTTCCAGCTGGAACTGTTACACTTTTGTAGCGATTGTTGCTTTTTGCTTTTGAAAGTTTTTTTTCATGATTTATTTATGAAAAGTAAGACAAAGGGCAGAGCGAAGAGAAAAAGTCAAATCTGCGGGTTGTTGCTGCCGGTGCCGGAACTCATTCATGTGTAATTTAAGTTCTTCTCGCATGCGACAGCAAAAACCGACTGTCTTAAAGTCAACGTTCTGAAACGAAGCGGAAAGACGAGAACACAACAGCGAGCGAAAGCAGAACGCATTAAGTCAATTTTTAGCTGTTGCTGCGACAAAACAAAAAAAAAAAATTAAAAAGGCAATTTTCTTTTGCCATTCAACATAAAAATGAATTTTCACAGCAACCAAGCAACAAAAACGAAAAAAAAAAATAAAGAGAAAAGAAGTACACAAACTTTTTATTTAATGTGACATAGTCGTCAACGTCAACGACACTGGGACCGTCGTCGTATTTGTCGTTGTCCTTGTCGACGTTTTCGTTGATGGTGATAAATAAAATGTCGAAACGTCAAAAAATAATCATACATACATATGAACACACACAAACATACTTATATACATAGCACCTATACATATATGTACATATGTATGTGTGTTTGTTAAAAAGAAACAAGAAACAAAACCAAAAAATATATGTACGTAAGTAGTGTGAAAGTTGTGCCAATTTTGTTTCGATGTTTACACAGCATCTTCACCAGTCACCAGCAAAGTGACTAGTTTAACGAACATTCATACACATTTACATACTTTGTTTGCTCCCAGTAGAACTAAGGAACATCGCTGCAGTAATTATCGAGCGCTCAATACTCACAAACCTCATACTCACCAATACTAACCTATTGCTCAAGGGCTCTTGGATTTTGTACTCCTTTTTAACATAGATCTTACGGAGTACCTCTGGGGCATAGAGCAACCATTGTGTCCTCCAAATGGAGTAATAAAGGAGGACACGATTGATGTTCCGCGTTTTGGCGTTCTCTATCTCTATTTTGCTTCTAGTAAACTATTTCCTTTTCTATTGCTTAAAATTATAAAATAATTATAAAATTATAAATTATAAACTTTATCTAAATGTTGAAAATATTTTTGCATACATTTTTATTCGATAGCAATGAAGACAGAAAGTAAATGAACACAACGAAAAAAATACCCAATTTTACGAGTTGTGAGCTCAAAAAGAAAACTATTACTTTTAGATGTTTTTCATTTGCGTATACTTATTGTTGTTATTGCTTTTTCTTAGGTTCGAGACGAATTATCTTTGATTTCTCGCTTTAGATTATTAAAGGAGCAATCCGAAATTGTGCAACTGTGCTTAGGGTGACCAGGCGCTGTGTATGTACCTACACTTTACAACTTGTTTAAATGGACGTGTAAGTGTTCGATTGTGTGTTCGTTTGTTAGCGTAAAATGCTTTTTATTTACGTTTATGAAAAATATATTTCTACATCAGATAATATATGTTTTTTTCTAATTTACATTACAGGAAAATGCAATTTTCTAAAACCATATATAAAACGGCAAACGTTTTATTTGAAGTTTTTTCACTGCATGGCAGTATTAAAAAAGCTCTTTAAGTAGTTTATCAAGGAGTCTCAACTACATAGTGCCAAAGTGCCAAAAGTTTCTCGTTTACACGCAGTCTCCAATCGATTTGCGAAAATAAATAATAAACTTATGTAAAAAAATTCCAAATTCTGTTTGTGGTTTGAGTAAAAGCGACCTAGTGTTTAAACTCGGTAATAGACGTTGATAGCTCGATTGCTAGCTAGATTAATTACATTTGTTTTTGCCAACATAAAGCGTAATGGAAAAAGAAATATATTGAAAGTGTAAACAATTTAATAAAGGTGCGTTAATAGTTACTTTCTATGTTATACAATCCATTGTAGTGTGTACACAATATCACTATTGTCACCTTACTCATGACACACAAGCGACTATTGCCGAAGCGCAATAATTGTAAGGTGCATTGAGTATAACCTACATTTCCATATGCATAGAGCATCGCATTACATTTTATGGTATGACATATTTGTACTGTGGATATACTCAAAGCCACCAAAAGTCACTCAATAAAAGTAAATAAACTAGTAATAACCAATAAAAGATCGATAAAAAGACGTTACCATTCACAAATACGTATTTTAATTTAGAGTAAGTAAGAAGGAAAAGCATTGTTTTATATGAAATTATAACATTTATGTAAAATAGTATACTCGTATAAGCAATTCATTTTAAATAATAAAATATAACTTATTTAGCTGGGAAACTAGCACAATAAATATTTTCACTTATGGCCAATGCTCTGATTAAACGGTGATACAACAATTACATAGCGATGGAACCTTTTTACCTTTTGCTAATAAGTTAGAAACTTTAAAATAGTAAAAAAAACCACTTAGAGATTTAAATATAATTTTTGGTTTTCGCGTTCGAAATTTTAGTTTTCTATGACTTTTTACTTGGCTCACTATCAAGAATGGTAAAATAGACATATTTAAAGAAAAACTGAAGTCAATATCTTTTATAAATTGCGAGATACTTGAGCTTTAAATAACTTAATACTTAAAACTGACTACTGATTGTTTTCCATAGAAATTTAAAATTAAATTTTGATACCATATTATTATTGACTTTTGAGAAGTTTTGTTGTGCTCAAATTTATTTTTCCAGGTATTCTTCTTCCTATTTTCTTATTAGCTCAACAGCCCATGAAGGCCCTAGTCCGAGCTATTCGCTTCCATTCATGTTGTGCGTATTACATTTGTACATGAATGGAAGAGACCACCAGTTTTATTCCAAATCCGAACGGCGGATTGAAAAGCTTTTCATAGACAATTGTAGTTTTGACATTACCTGCTTTTATTTTTACCTGTTGCCTCGGACACACAAGCCAATCCACTACCAACTACCCCACAGTGGCCACTTCTTCTTAGTTAAGTTATTTCTTTTAAAATTATATCTAATTTTTTAAGATTTCTCTATAATCGAAACGTCATGATTTTTTACTGCGTAAATCGTTGCCGTTTCACAATGTGCCATTAATTGGGCTTAGGTCACCATTTTATAAGAAGACTAACACTCAAACCTCACCTAACCTTATCTAGCCTAAGTCAAGATTTCTTGCAACAAATGTTCTAATGTACCAATCATAAATACAAGTCAAAAATTAAAAACTCCATTGCGTAGCCAAAAATTTTTAATTTTATTACTGTTTTGTATCTTACTTCTGGAACTTTGTACGTCTTATCTTTTTCGTTTCGGACTTAAGTACTACCATATTACTTATGTAAGTATGTTGTAGAACAAAACCTCTGAAGAAAGGTATTGAATGTATTTTGAATAACGACCATGAGAAAGAAGTGAAGCCTATAGTCAAATGTTATTCTATGGCTCAAAATAGCAGAGGCTCTTAGGTGTAATGCTTTGTAGGACATCCTTCTAAATAGATATCAATACAGGGAATTAATCAAGGACAAAAACTTACGGATGTCCTAGTAATAAAAGCACTCGGAAGCACTGGATAGCCCAGCCAATCTCGAGTCGAGTGTAGAAAGTGGGTTACGTTGTAAATAGTATGCGGATGTATTTGACATTTGCGGAAACATTTTAACATTTCATTTCCAAACAGTTTCTTTAAGAAATTATTTAGTTAAAGTTTCTTCACATACATTTTTTCAATGGGTCTATGCTTGTGTTATTTACACTGGAAATGAAACAAAAATAATAAATAGTAAATTTCGTATGCTCTGATAACGTGAAATAATAACCGTATTTTTTGACGCTTATGAATGTATGACAAACAAAAAACGCAAGTTTTACTTTTAGATATGTTACTTTTCTAGTAAATTTCGATGACAAATAACAAACTACACTTTGTCAATACTACTTTTTATCCGGAGTAGAGTCTTTTCAAATAAAACATAACAGAACGACAAATAATCGTTCATATTTTCAATTATCATCATTTTTTTTTAGTGCTTGTGTTAAAAATTTGAGATATTGCTTACTGAATGCTGACAGTCAACTAACATGATTTGCGTTGACAAAATTGCTCTTGAACTACTCCCGAATTCCATTGTTCGTCAATAGTTCGTAAGCTACACGAAGAAGTTTATAGTGTACGTGTGACAGATTGCGTCGGCAGAGAATGTGTATCTATTCGCATGTGAATAGGAAAATCAAAATTGCCCGACACTGGTCTAAAACAACAAATAGGTGTCCCTCTGATCTTAATGGAGGCTAACCGCGAAATGTGTCCAGCTTCTATACACAAACGAAGATCAGTGTCGAACATTTTCGGAAGGCAGCTGTACTCTTTAAATCTAAAAATTCAACAAACATTTTGTTGTGCACTTAGAGAGATTGAGGTCAACCTACCAGATTTGCCCTTCCCCACAAGCCCCTTCTGCTCTTGATTCTTGCTGCTCTTCAGCACCCTCCTTCTGTGCTAATGTTCTAAATGCAATACTATGAATTTTTGACTGTATTTGAAAACAGTTTTACAATTTTACTGCAAAATGTCACAAATATTAAACAGCTGATTCGAACTTTCATTCGAAATAAACGTACTGCCAAAAGATTCGGAATAGGAAGCATTTTTTCACAGGCGTAATTTATTCTGTGGCTGAAAAAATAATAGGAATATTTAGAAGCGGGTTAAAAATCTTTCTGTGATATTTAAAAATTATGGTGGGCGGCCATAAAATCTATTTATTGTCTTGAAATGATATTAAAATAATTGATTGCTTATGTGACAGCTGAAATGCATTTTTTGATTTCCGCAAACAAATTAAAAAGGGAAGAGCGTGGGTATCTTTTGCGACTGCTGTGTATTTTGGAGCACATGATTTGTATGCATGCGCTGAACTTTTTAAGTATTTTACAAAGTATGCGTTTCGATGGATTAATACATACATACTTTTTTTGACCTCAAGAGAGTCATTAACCTGGGGTCTAGGCCATAGTGACATTCCAGATGATATTAAAGCCAAGATCGGCGCAAACTTTTAGCAACAACCTGTATATTTATAGTACAAAATCACATGCTACCAAAACATAGGTTTTACAAAGTACTTACAAAGGTTCTACAGTTCTATTTAAATTTATTTTCAATAAAAAAAAAATTACACTTCCAAAAGTATGCCTAATACTTTTAGCTGATGAATTTCCTCGAACAGTCTTCATTTGACACTCTTGGAAATGATGCAAATCGACAGTAAATTTAATTGCAAACATTTAATGCTGAGCGGGCTGCCAAATAAAGTTCTGAAATATTTATTCATTAACTTTATTCAATCTTTCAAATTGAATAATAATCTGGAACTCTATGCCTCCTCACTACACATGCAATAAATTATTGAAAAGAAAAGTCGATCAAAATGATTTTTAAATCATTAACTTTGGAAAATGTTGTAACGGTAGTAAATAAGAAGTTCTCCAAAAGCAAAGCGTGCATATTTTGTGCAGTGAATTTGTTGCTTTTGAGATAAGAATATACTCTCTTTAAAGAGCATGTAACTGTTGTTTGTTTTTTTGTTTTGTTATTTGTAATTTCCTTTTTTGCATTGTGAAATCAAAATCAGTGCTCAGTCTCGTGCCTGCAGGTAATTGAGGTGAAAATGTGCAACTAAACTATAAAAGGTTAAATATTAAAAAGGCTATCCTTAAATATTGTGATTGCTAAACAAAAATGAGAGGTGCAAGCAAATGGCATTTACGGCCTATAGTAAAAGTCTTACAACCTTTTCTATTTTGTCATGTTTAATGACAGTGAATTTTTGTAACCCCAAATTTACTTCTGACCTGACATCAAAAAGCTGATCATTTCTGATCATTTTCTTAAAGCTCTTCTTGACAGTTGTGAATGGCAACGCTGAGACTTTAAAAATGTTGGCGAGTAAGAAAAAACAAGTAAAAATAAATTGTTTCTTAAAATATTTTAATAATTTCATATTTTGCAGCGAACCAAAATACGAACGCACTACGCAAGGAGCAAGTGCCGAAAAAAGTGGAATAGTTGTGGGCAATGCTGGCCTTTCCATTCCATATGATAAATCCCTTGTCTGAAAAGCCAAATTAATAAAAAACTTACAGGAAAGCAAATTTTGGACTATTTAATAAATAATACTTATGCAATAAATAAATTCTTATTGGTTGGTCACATACAACAGCTCTATACTAGACAGGTAATACTTTAAAGGCTCGGATACTGCAGTTAACTCATTTTCACACAAAAGGCATTTAACACAACTTTTCGCTTAACCACCGCTATTGAGATTATATATTTATACTATAATGAATTTACATTGGTTGTGGTGCATCAATGTCTACCAGCCTATTGTGAAAAATAATGCAAGCATACGTAAATAGAGCTACCTTTTCATGGCTATAGTAGATAACGCGATCTTTGGACAGGCATTGGGAACGCGATTTCAGCACAACAAATACTTTTTCAATTACGTTCCGTGCTTTTTGAAAGCAAAAGTAGGAGCGAATACAATGGCTTCGTACACGCCAAAATTGGAGGAACACATTTCTATAGCTGTTATGCTCCACCTGTTAAGAAGAACAGATTGGAAACTAGCAGATGATTTCACATATAGTGACCACTATAATGTTCAAAATCAAGCGACCGCAAGGTATAAGTTTAGCAAACAAGTGCAAAAGGCGCCAAAACGTGGATTAATATGACTAAATAAATGGTAGAATGCATGCCTGAAACCCTAGACGACAACACCGGCAACGCAGAGTTGAATACTAAGGAAGTAATGAAACTAGTAGCAGGTATCTGTGTGGCATCAATGCCACAGAAAACTAAAGGAAATGAAAGAACGCCAGCGTACTGGTGAAACAAGGAAATAGTGAATCTTCGTTCAGAGTGTCTCAAGCTACGACGGCAATTCCAAAGACAGAGGTCAAAAGAAAACTTATAGTACCAAACTTTTTAAATGCAAACGACGAGAGCTGCGCATGGCCATAGCAAAGAATAAAAGCAAACAGAGCTCATAAAGGATATAGACAACAATCAATGGGGGAAGGGCTATAGTACACCAACCTGTGTATGGTTCGTGTATGATACGATCAAACCGTGCGTTTACTACCGATGTATGCGAACGAAACTAAATATTAAAACAAAACACATTCACGATTGTGATCGGCACCCAAAACAAATTTAGATAAACACAAAATTGGTATGAAATTGAAAATACTTATGTATTGGTTGCTTTTCAACAATACTTATACATTGTGGGTATGGTGTGTGAATTTTCTGAACCCTGAAATAAACTAAATTCATTTAATGTAGGTCAATCAGAAGCCACCTCCTCTGCTGATGCAAAGTCAAAATGAAATCCATATAGAAAATATGAGTATTAGCAATGCTTTCGAAGAACAATGTGCAAATGTTCTGTAATCTTTCGAATCGATCGAGGACGAGTTCTTTTAAGTTCCGTACTTTTCTTGTTCTTTTAATTAAGACAATTTCAGTCATTATTGTTTTTTTTCCATATTTTATATACATACATACATACATACATACTTCCATTATATGGTATTTTATACACACCTGGTGGTCGCTGGGGCGTAGTGGTAGTATGTTGGACTGCTACGCAGAGTGTCCGGGGTTCGAATCTCGGCACAGGCAAAATCAAAAAAAGTAGAAAAAATAATTTTTCTACACGGCACCACCTATTGGCAGGCAATGGCAAACCTACAAGAGTAAAAATTGCTATGAAAGGCTTTTCACTTCGCCGTTCGGATTCGGCATTAAACTGTAGGTCCCTTCCATTCATATACAAATATAACACGCACAACATGAGTGGATGCGAAAAGCTCGGCCTAGGCCCTCTATGGGCTGTTGTGCCATTAAAAGTAAAGTAAAGTAAAGTAATACACACCTGTTCAAAATAATAGGTGTGAACATTTTTTTTTTCAAAAAGCTTGGCTTTCATATATTTTTTATTATCCTTCAAAAAATAAATTAGTTTTCAACATAAACATACTTCTGCGTCATAAAAAACATAAAAAGTTTTAAAAACTCTAAAAAATAACTTATGTTTTGATTAATTCATAAAATACATAGATTTTCGATTGGACAGAATAATACAATGCACAAAAAAAAAATGGGAATAAATATTGAAATTTTGCTAGTTATGGTCCCGTATTTTACTGAATTAGTAAGAACGCATTAATACCCAGAATATCCACCATTATTCTTGATGGCTTTTTCGATTCTTCTGGGCGATGACGATATCAACAAATGACGATATCAACAAATGACGATATTAACTTCCGACAAGTTTCTACTGGAATGTTGTACCAAAACTGCGTTTTGTTTTGGCAAAAAGTCTTTGAAATTCCGCGTTTAAGTCATAAACTCAATAGGATTTAGATCTGGAGCTTGACTTGGCCACTCAAGGACGTCTATATTATACTCTTGGAACCATGCTTTGACAACTCGCGATGAATGTTTAGGATCATTGTCCTGCTGAAATTTCCACAAAAGCGGGATATTATCCTCGGCATATCCAATTTCGCTTTTAATATTTCTTCGCATGTTTTTCCATCCAAAAATCAACCAATAATGCCTGTATAGATTTTAATAAAGTTTATCATTTGATCGATTTTTCCGATTCATCAAAATCAATTAATGATAAAATTGCTGTAAAAATTAATAATTAACTCTCTCCACTATCCAGCCATTTTGTGCTTAGTGGAGTTCTCTCCTCTCGCGCTTCTGTAGAGTGATCCGGGTCACTTTACTACGGTAACCTACACGTAGTTGGGACCGCCCCTCGGTCGAGGTAAGTGTGGGATTCGTCGAAGAAAACAAAAAGACATGAAAGAAGTGTTTCGAAGAGTTGTTACATAGTTCAGTTGAAGAAAATTTAGTTTGTTTGCAAACTCATTTATTGGAAAACGGGACCGCTTGAGCTTAAGAAATATTTTTCCTGGTGTGTATTGGCATTACTTTGGTTGCCATTCCCTATTGGTGTTTACGTTGGAAAGAGTAAAATTTATAAAATCCCTAGTTTTCCAAGTGATTTGTTCGCGGAGTTAAATGATTTAATTGATAACGGAATATTGATTGAAAATAAGGTGACTGCATTTGAAATTCGAGCACTTATTTTTGATGCCCCAGCAAAAGCGTTCGCTTGCGGCATTGTTGGTCACACCTCTTCTCATGGTTGTACAAAATGACCTCAATGACCTCAATGTCGGGCGAACATATTTCAGATTTTGCATCAAGAAAGTACTTGAACCATCATCAGAAAGAGTTTAATGCTTGGTCTAGAAATGATAACTCAAGTACTCCTCGATCCCATGCACTTATAGATCTCGGAGTGATGAAAATGAACACATCTTTACATCTATCTTTAAAATCACCAAGGACGTTAAAGTAGAAATTTCCTCCTACAACATCCCTCGGAAATTGTCTAGCTGTCCGAGAGAATTGCATGAAATCTGCAACTGAGTTTCTTCAGTTTCTGTTATACACAGGTATGCTGGTTGTAAAAGACAGAGTTCATTCCAATTTTTATTATGAATTCCTCCACTGTGCTTGCCGTTTGTTATCTTGTCCGAGAACGCGTGAAAGAAATGTTGCAAATGCTCAATTACTTACTTTACTTTACTCTACTTTTAATGGCACAACAGCCCATGGAGGGCCTAGGCCGAGCTTTTCGCATCCACTCATGTTGTCCGTGTTATATTTGTACATGAATGGAAGGGATCTACAGTTTAATGCCGAATTCGAACGGCGAAGTGAAAAGCTTTTCACAGGCAATTTTTACTCTTGTAGGTTTGCCATTGCCTGCCAAGAGGTGGTGCCGCGTAGAAAAAATGGTTTCTTTTACTTTTTGATTTTGCCTGTGCCGAGATTCGAACCCCGGACAATCAGCGTAACAGTCCAACGCACTATCACTACGCCACAGCGACCAATGCTCAAGTACTATAAGTGGAAAATTTCCCTGTAATTTTTGGAGAAAACAGCATATCTCACAATGCTCATGGTCTTCTGGACATAAGTAACTGTGTGAAAAAGCTTGGGCCGCTTACCAATTTTTCGGCGTACCCATTTGAAGATTACCTTCAAAAGTTTAAAAAAATTCAGAAAAAGTCATCACAGATTCTGCAACAAATTCATATTCGCATATAATATAAAAAATAATAGCATTTGGGATGTTTCAAGACGCGAACCACACAACCACAACGTTTTGGGCTACTCGTATCGCATGAAATTATGCTCATAAGAATACTTACTTTACTTTTAATGGCACAACAGCCCATGGAGGGCCTAGGCCGCATCCAATCATGTTGTGTGTACATGAATGGAAGGGACCTACAGTTTAATGCCGAATCCGAACGGCGAAGTGAAAAACTTTTCATAGGCAATTTTTACTCTTGTAGGTTTGCCATTGCCTGCCAAAAGGTGGTGCCGTGTAGAAAACTACTTCCACATATTAAGCGTTGCACGATAGGTTTACAATCGATGCCTCCATGAAAGTATTGACTGAAAATTTTCATAACTTGGTTTAATAAATAATGAGTTAACAGATAATAAGGAAACAAGTCCTTGTCAAGATTGTTCAACCTCAAAAAATTTTTTGGAGACAGATTAAAAGAAATGAACAGTAAGAAATTATAATTTTCAGAAAAATTAGCAATGTTTAAATTAATTAATATATATTTAATTTTCAAATACTATACAAAAGATACTAGGCAACTAATTTTTTTGCAACAGATTTTCCCTTCATATTAAAAGGGAAATAACTTCACCCTACAATTCACCATGGTTATTCAATAGTTTATGCAATTGCAGAAATTATTGTCAGCCAAAATGGTATTACTTATAATGAAGGCCCTGGCTGAGTGGAAAATGTTGACTGAACGGTTTCTTCACCAAGAAGTCACCAACAATAACAAGTACTAGTGATTTGACTGAGTTCAACAACTCTATTAGTGGGGACAATCGTGAGCTTTTTGTAAGTTTTAAAAATTTTATTCCACGAATTTTGTACCTCGCTAATAAATATGCATTAGTAAGTATTTATTGTTTTTTTTTCAACTAACTTAAACGATTTAATGTTAACTTAACGACTTAATATGATTAAGACATTATTAAAAGAATGCCTGTCAAAAACTTCAGCAGAAGTCGTTTCAATGAGTGACATTAACGTAAATATGGATGGAGTTCGCGGCAAGAAGCGACTAAAAGACTTCAAAACTTTCTTCCAAGCTTTAACGGCCAACCCATATATTTAAAACATATAACATGTGTCTCATAAATTTTGAGATGACATTCAGGCGTGAATTGTATTGCATAAACAAGTTCAAAAATTTCATCCAATGCACTCTGTGTGTATAACTTGAGACTACTGTCAAACACAGTATTCTGAAATGCATCGAATAGGAATGTCGTACAAATTGGATTTGCGAAAAAGTGTTTCGCACCTGTTTGGCGAACTAAGTACCAAGGAAATTCTTCAAGTGTTGAAAGACAAACCAATCTCACGTGCTGAAGGTAAAGAACCGGAATAAAAGGAAATCTGGTCAACCTCCAAAACTTAGAGACAGAACAACAAAAAGTTGGTCAATCAACACGAGCACCAACATATACGTCCAGACAATTCGAAATAATACCAAAATGTTGCCGTGCACTTCGTGACAAACACTTTGCAGGTGGAAAATTCATGACCTCGGATGACAAATCTTACTTCACTTTTTCAACCAATGAGCTGAGTGGAAAGGATAGTTTCTACACTGACAACATTGAAGCAACATCAGACTATGTTAAATTTATCGATAAAGCAAAATTCAAGCCAAAATTACTCGGCATTTATGTACCAATACCATATATCGGCCAATGCTTGCCAAAATTAACCTTACAAGCAGTCATTATTCGAAACAAAACAATGGATGAACAAAATATTAAATTTGTACTGAAAAAGAGCAATCCCCCAAACCGCCTACAGGCAAAGGAAAAGTGTACGATATGGGCTTGGAAGCTCAGAAGGAGAAACAGTGTATGGGTCGAATCAAGCGAAAGTTGAAGGAAATCGTTAAATCTGTGTGCCAGAGCATGATTTTCAAAGTTCGAAGTACTACGAAAATTCTATGACAACGCTCCGTTAAGTTAATTTTAAATGATCCATTCGATACTTATTGAATAAAGGTTTCTGTATTTTTTTTTTCAATATAAGACACATTATATATTTCCCATAACATAGCATACATATTATAGATATATTTATATTTTAAGGAGATGCCTCTCGATCGTTTGACGCTAATGAGGTGGAAAAGGACATAAGAAATCATCTAATAATTACAAAAAAAAAAAAACCGTGATATCCATGCGGAATGCATTAGAAATAAAAATAATAAATAAGAATTTATTTTTTTTGTAGATACATTAAGTGTAAATCTAGTAGTAAATTTGTTTTTTATTGTATTCCAAAAATAGCAAAACATTTTTTCATTTTTTGATTGAAGGGATTTAATTTTGTATTTATTTTTGTTGTATTTTTACATTCTTTCCTTTCATGTTTTCTACTTGTGTCTCGATATCATAGCTTTTTGGGTGCAAATATGGTAATTTTCTGATTATGGAATTGCATTCCAATGAAGAAGGCTTTAACTAAAAGCGAATAATTGCAAATTATTAAACAGGCAACGATTTTATAGCATATTTTGAAAGGCGTACTAAATGGTGATTTTTTGCTACTTGGTTTTTGAAGTTTATATTTCTGACGGTTTAGTTAGCCATTTCATAACGAATAGACTAACGGCTGAACAACGTTTGCAAATTATTGAAATTTATTATCAAAATTCGTGCTCTGTGGAAAATGTGTTTCCCAAGCTAGGTCTATTTTAGCGACTAGGCTAATTTTTGGCTCAATGGATACGTAAATAAGCAGAATTTCCGTTTTTGGAGTGAAGACCAGCCAGAGGCAATTCAGCAGCTACCAATGCATCCCGAAAAATGCAAAGCACTGTTTGGTGCGGTTTATGGGCAGGCGGCATCATTGGGCCGTACTTCTTTAAAGACCATGAAGGCCGCAACGTTACGGTCAATGGAGAAAGGCACCGTTTGTGGTTAAAAGACTTTTTTTTTGCCGAAAATGCAAGAATTGGACTCGGCCAACATGTTGTTCCAATTGGACGCTGCCACATGTCACATGCCACACTGCACGCGAATCCATGTTAATCTCACGTTTTGGTGCAGTCAATTGGCCACCAAGATCGTGTGATTTGACCCGTTTAGACTATTTTTTGTGGGGCTATGCTAAGTCTCTTGTTTATAGGGACAAGCCAAACACGATTGCTGCTTTGGAAGTCAACATTGAACGCGTCATTGCGTTGTTGGTGAGATTCCGGCCGAAATGTATGAAAAAGTGTGCCAACAGGGTTGCTTCAGAAACAGCATAAATAAAATTCAAATACTGAATTAACTTTGGTAATTTAAAGATAAATTGAAATGTTTTTGACAGCCGGAATCGAAGAGAACGTGTAAGGAGTGGGAGTGTGATTCGATATTCGATGGCAGATGAATGCTGAGATGAATTAAGAAGAACCGTAAGAGTGTAGAGCGATGCATAAAGAAAAATCACAAACTTTTTGATCTAACGATTGTAATTTGCCTCGAAGTATGACTAACAATACGATAGCAAGTGTGAGTGCGAGAGCGAGAATGAGAGTGCAACGCATACCGCATACCGCATTGTTGAATTGTTGGGAAATTAATGGGAAATAAGTGGATTTTATTTTATTTACATTTTAAGATTTCAACCTTATACGATAAACAAAAGTTTTTGTGTGCTTAATCTTACGGAAAAAATGTTGCATACATAATAACTTCTTTATACTCTCTTACTCTCTTTCTCTCTTCCTTGCCCTCGCTTTAGCTCTCTCTTTACATATCAATATTTAAGTTGTGTGTGGATTATCAGTAGGAAAGTGAGAGATTGCGGAAAGTTGTTTGTTAAAATTCATGAAGCTACACAGTTCGGTTAAAAGTGTCTTACATGTCACTGTGCCTGCCTCTGTCTCTGCTTCCGCCTTTGCTCCTGTTTTCGTTGTTTTCGTCCTGCAGCTATGCATTTTGTTTGTGCGTGACCTGTGCGTGACCAATTTCGCATGTGCAAAGAATTTATTTTTCGATGATTTATTTGTGGACTAGATGCTTCATGTTGTTATAAACTCAGAAACTTTTCTTTATGTAAAGTGTAATCCAGTTTTTGTGACAAATTTGTTGATTGGAATTAATAAAGTTACATTTGTTGAATTTGGAATTTAAATTTACAAGTTCTAATCGATTTTGAATTTTACAGAATTACAAAAAATAAATTGTGGTATTATGAAAAAACAAAAGCATTGAACTTTAGTTGCCAAAAAGGTTTAATACATGGCAATTAAAAATAAAGGTCGATTTTATTTCTGTTTGGTTTTTCTAGTAGAATTTTGGACTGTTCCCTTGTGATTCGTGACATTGCATGTCGAAGTCAAACGTGCTCAGTTAGCATGGCCATTTCATCATGGAAAGATAACGCTCTCAAATTATTGAATTTCATTATCAAAATTCGTGTTCTGTGGGAAATCAGTGACGAAGCTCATTTACGGTTGAGCATTTGCTTTAATGAGCAACCAATGGCAATACATTAGCTCCCAATGTATCCAGCAAAATGCAATATTTGTGCGGTTTTTGGGCTGGCGTAATCATCGCCCGAATTTTTCTAAAGATGACGATAGCCACACCGTTACCGTCAATGGCTCTCGTTCGAAGATTTCCAAAATTTTTTGCTCTAAATTCTATAGCTGAATTTCGTCGATATGTGGTTTCAACAAGACGGCGCTGCGAGTATTTGCCACACAGCACGTGAAATAATGGATCGAATGAGAAATGAATTTTGCTGAGCAATTTATCTCACGTTTCGAACTAGTGAGTTGGCCATATCATGTCACTTGACGCCTCTGGAATATTTTTTTTTGAGGTTACGTGAAGACACCCGTAAATTATTTTATTTTTTTTTTGTAAAACAGTTAACATAATGGGGAGCACCTATAAATGCAAAGCATTGTGTTGATTGGAAGGAAGATTGATAGGTGAGAGGAAGAAGGAGGGAGAATGAAAGAAAGAATGCAATCGGAAACAATACCGTCTATCACAACACAGATAGAGCGGCCGCTTGAAAAGTTCGTTATCCTTCGTGTGAAGTTACTCCCGACCGCATTCGCGCTCAGTTTTGACACAAGTGCTTTGTGCCCCACTCTGTCAAACGCCTTTGAAATATCCAGAGCAATCGCTTGGTCTCACGCAAACAATGGACGCTATGGTACCAGTGCTTAGTGAGGACCGCCATGACTGTATCATTAAGCAATTCATTTTGTTCAAGATATTTGACCAAGTGAAAGTTAACTACACTTTCCATGACTTTGGATAGCGTAGAACAGATTGCCATGGGGCGATAGTTCGCAGGGTCCGTATTATTGCACTTTTTAGAAACTGGTTGAACATTGTAAACTTTCCAAGAAGACGGAAATACACCAATTGTGTCTGAAATGTTGAAAAGATTTTGCAGCGAGGCAGCATTGTCTCACAAGCTCGCAATACATGGGCTGGAATACCATTGGGCCCCGAAGCCTTGTTTATGTTAAGATTTGCACGAACTCTTTAACTACTCAGGTTCGAAAAAGTATCTCAGGCATAGCACAGGATACAGATTCGATAACGAGCAGTGGTTGGATCGCTAGCTGGCAGATAAGAATTTCCTGCGAAAATGTTCGCTTTATCAACCGAGCTAGTGACGAGGCGGTCATCTGTAAAAAGAGTTGGAATTGACGAAGACGTTTTCCCTCTCTTTACAAATGACCAAAAGTTGTTACCACCCCTATGGTATTGTAAGACTTCGTGCCTCAGGCGTTGTTCGTCTAGAAACTTTTCGCCTTTTAGAGTGGCATTACAGCGATTTCTTTCCTGTTTACGCAACTGTTCAGTATTCTTATTAGATTGCCAGTTTCTGAAAGCGACCTCTTTGGACCTGACTGCTAATCTGCATGTCGCATTAAAACAATGATTGTCTTTAGGTTTAAAGCTAATCGTTTTGTCACGAAAGAAAGACAGCATTCCTAATAAAATTATTACTTCTTCCATTTTAGCACTGGTTTCTATGTTTAAACCTGGAAAACACAATTTCCAATTATAATTTTCAAAAAAATTATTGAAACCATTCCAATTTGCCTTTTCGTAAAGCCACGTCTGAAATAAGGAAGCTTAAAATAAAAATGTTCTCTCCAAAACGTGGTTTACCGTTTAACGTACGACAAATATTTTAGAAGTTATGGCTGGTAAAAGGTAATAAATAAATATTTGTAAAGATTCCGGCATGAGGATGACTATCTGTCTGACAATATACTGCCCAGCATGTCTGAATGAAAGCGAAAACGCAAGATACGAGCTTTATTGTTGTAACAGTTTGAAAATGGGAGAGAGCAGGTAAGGCAAGGCTGAAAAATCAGGAATTAGAAGAGAACAGCTGGAACATACAGTGAACTGAACTTTTGTCGTAGAACAGGAGTTCCACCTTCCAAAGCAAAAAAACGAAATTAAAATTAAAAAAATTCAGCTTAAATGCATGTAACATAATATTAAATATTACAGCAAACTCCTGATCATAATATAACTAGAAAATAGAACAGTACCAGCCTACGCTTAGCTTCAGCATAGATTCTACAATAGTTTGTTGGACGATAATGTTGAATTCTTTATGAGTCATTCTTAAAAAACTGGAAGCTACCTCTATCAAAAATATTTGCACATGGAAATATTAGCACTTTCGAGTTTGCTGAAATACTGCGAAGCAACGAAAGGCAAGAAAGTTGTGCCACGCAGGCATAAAAAAAAAGTTTGTATTGTAGCACGTGGCATACCGGATTTGGGTTTATCGATGTTGCTCTTGTTATATGTAGTGCTTAGTTTCCTCTTTTGCTATTTTATGTTTTGGATACATAAATAAAAACATGAAATTTATTTTGCAATCAAACTCTTAATTGAATTCAATTTGCGGCAATTGCGCCAGCCCAGCCTGCCTGTCTGCCAGCCTGCCTGCCAGCCTGCCTGCTTGCCAATCCGTGCATGTACATACATATGTAAAAGAGTATGATGACTGCGTGCCTGCCTGCTAGCTTACTGACTTGATTCCTTGCCTGGGCGCCCATCTCTATCCATGCTGCCTGCTTGCCTTACGCCGGCCTTCCTTCCTGATTTCCTTCACGGAATTTATGTTGCGGTCGTGGTGGCATTTGAAGGAAGTGAAGTTCGTTAAGATTCTTAAAGGACTCTTTCAAGTGAAAATGTTGCGTGGTTTATGCTGTGATTGCTCACTTCTTCTTCGCACTTTCTTCTTATCCTTGCTGCCGCTGCCATTGCTGTTGCTGTTGTTCTTGTTGTTACTTCTGGCTTTATTGTTGCTGTGGTTATGGTAGTAAAATTTCATATTGCATACTTATAGGCGTTTTATAAAAGGGAAATGCGTAAACTGGTTGCTATTGCTATATTTAGCAACAACAGTTGATATTGTTGCTCTTGTTGCTACTGTTGTTATTATCGTTGTTGTTGTTGTTGTTGGTTTTGTTGTTGTTGTAGAGTGGCATTCTGAATTATTAAAAATTAATAATAAAAACTTTTCTGACACTTAAATTCACGCAATTTCGTGTTAACCTGAGAAAGTTTAATATAAAAAAATGGTGCCTTTTGAATTTGTTCATTTTAAAGTTGCTTGTTCAAATTAATTTTTGTTGTTGTTGCTGCGTTGCTGTTGCTGGTGGTGTTATTTGCATTATGTTTTCACTTTTACTTGATTCTATAAGTGAACAAATTTTATACTTACGAGTTTATTGCGATTTTTAATTATTCCCTTTTTGCTTTCGCTCCTCTTTACATGAAAACTTTTTAAATTTATATTGTATGTATATGCGCATTGTTGTTGTTTGTAATTTCTTCGTCAATATTTAACATAAGGAGAGATTAGGAGGAATGTATAAAAAGCTAACATAAAATATTTGATCGTTTCATAGATGACGATAACAATTGAGGAGCATTCTAAGAAGAAGCCACAAGGAAACGAAATTAAATTAATTTTAAAGTAGAAGCTCAAAAACCCAAGTCAAACGGAGAAATGATTACGTTCGTGGTTTCGTTAAGTTTTTACAAGAGGAATCTGCAAACACAGCGTTGTATATCGGTGTATGGGTAAAGTTAAGTTAGGGTAGCAATTGAGGCCATTCAAATTAAACATTCGCACCAATTAGCGAATTTTTGATACCCAAAGACATAGATATGACTGATGTTCCGTGTTAGATAATGATTTACCACTTAGGCCCGGAAAGTGCAGATAAGTGTTCGTCTGGTTTTTTAACACTGCTTTGGTTGCAGTTTTGGCAGTTCGAGGGAATCGAATCGATTGGCACGGACAATGAACTAATTCAGTTCGGATCATACTGAGTAGGCCGTCAGTCCTCAGAAATAGAAACAAAAATTAATAATGCAAAATAAGAAAGTGATGATATTGAAAGTAACTGGACTATAGTCAGTTTGATATTGTTATTACAATTCAACAGGGAAGGTTGCAGAGAAAAATTGTCGAGGGGCGAAAAGGTTTTAGTGATATTGATCCGTCAATAAAACAGATATGCTTGACCTACCTAAATACGTATTTACTACTTCCAATAAATCACAATAACTTTGAAAAATATAAGAAACATCTTATGACAATTGACAGTTGGCTCACTGCCGAACACATACAATGTAAATTGGTTTTTCATGTATTTCATATTTTGTTTTTTGTTTTTTGTTTTTTTATCAAACAACATAGCAAGTTACCATACTTTATCGATATTGAGTAGATTCGCAAGGTGTCGTAGGCTCTCAATTGTAAATTCCCTAATTTTTATACAAAATTTTACAACGTTACGACATGACACGACCTTTTTTTTGTGTCTTATTTTCATTATATTTATGTATAGTATGTACCAAATACTTAAATTATGTTGTTAGGAATGATAGTGAAGTACATAAGTCAAGAATACCCCAGACTCTCCCCTTTTTTGAGTATACAGAACAGTAAATCAATTTTTTTTTGATAAAAAAGAAAACGTTATGCATGTATAAGCGTATTGGGTAAAAATTTAAACTTCTAACATCATTTGAATTTTTTATGAACAGATTTGGAAATCATGAGTTACTATACTTTGGCTCTCAGCTCCTAGTAAATATATAAGTACAGTGTTTTTTTAGAAGTGTGGTTTTCAAGAAGAAATAAAACGCATATAAGATAAGGATTTGCCATTATGTTTTAAAAACGATTTCAGGCAAGTGGCCGCCGCGGCTGCTTTGAATAAATTCCAGCCAAGAGGCCTAATTTTCGACCACTTTTTACAGCAATTGGGGCGTTATGTCAGTAATAACTCGCCGAATATTCTCTTCCAAAGCGTCAATCGTATCGGACTTATCTGCGTAGACAAGCGACTTCACATAACTCCACAAAAAATAGTCCAGCGATGTTAAATCGCACGATCTTGGAGGCCACGCCACAGGCCCACGACGCGAGATAATGCGCTCACCAAAAGTTTCCTTCAATAAATTGATTGTTTCGTTCGCTGTATGGCTGTATGGCATCTAGCGTCGTCTTGTTGGAACCAAAGGTCGTCCACATCAACATCCTCCAATTCAGGCACGAAAAAGTCATTAATCATGGCTCTATAGCGTTCCCCATTGTAAGTTCCCCTGTAACATTATGACCGGCTTCATCTCTGAAGAAATATGGACCAATGATTCCCTCTGCCCATAGAGCACACCAAACAGTGAGTTTTTGAGGCTGTAACGGCGTCTCAACAATGGCTTGTGGATTATGATCACTCCAAATGCGACAATTTTGCTTATTAACGTACCCATTCAACCAAAAGTGAGCTTCATCGCTGAACAACATTTTCTTGTGAAAATCGGGATCGGTGGCCATCTCGTTTTGGGCCCATTCACCGAACGTGCGATGCGCTTGATGGTCGTTCGGATTCAATTCTTGCACGAGTTGGATTTTGTAAGATCGCAAACCAAGATCCTTCCGCAAAATCTTCCATAAAGTGGATGGGCACAGCTCCAATTGTTGCCCGCGATGGCGGATGTACTCATTCTGGTCTTCTTCGATACTCTCCTCCACAGCAGCAATAGCGTCTTCGGTGCGCACCGTGCGGCGTCTCTGAGGATGCGCGTTATCCACTAGAGTAAACGTAGAGCGAAACCGATCCATGGGTACTCGAATTACTGACTCTGTTGGGCGAATATGTTGACCGAATATTGGTCGCAGTGCGCGATGCGTCGCGCGTACCTAACCATTATTTTGGTAATAAATTTTTTGCAAACGTTGTTCAGGAGTAAGTCTATTCATTTTAAAATGGCAAACCAAACTGAGCATAAATCAAGTGACAGCTGTCAAAAAGACCAACTCCGAAAAAAGTATTGCCAGATTGAAAACCACACTTCTAAAAAAACACCCTCTATATGTATGTATACCTGGAAAAAAATTTTAATTGCGAGCTTACTTTTGCTAGAAGTTGAGCATTTTCATTAGATAATGAATTAAGGAGGTTGCTACGACCGTTGGTTTTATTTGCATAGTATTCCGCAACTCTCCGACTAATCGCGCTATGTAATGAGTTAGTAGAGATTAGTAAAACTTAATATAATAATGCAGGTGAACCTTACACCTTACTGATGTTCAAAAAATTAGAAACTTTAAAGAAGTTTATAATTGATCATAGCCCCCGCTATTTTCCAATCAAATAAATTTTTAAAGAAAAATGGAGTAATTTATGAGAAATGAGAGATTATCACAACTAGTGAAGAACTGCTATAAACATTTAAATTATATATACGTATGTATAAAAATGAGCAAAATAAAAAAACTTTGGCCATAAGTTTATGAATTGTTTGGATGAATAAAAGAAATAAGAAAAAATAACCAGAAAGAAATCTAGGCCTAATTATGTGAAACACAATACTAAACCTTTGTACATTTTAATTTGTTTAAGCCTTCCTTACTCTACTTTTCTTTTCCATTCTGTTTCTCTATTTTCCCACATTATTGTATATTTTCGCGAGTTCAATGATATCGAAATAAGGTAAGAAAATTCTTTGAAGAATAAGACGCCTGACTGATGGTTTGAAGACCGGGGCCCCTTCCTGCAAGGCTGAAGACGGAAATCTGGTGACAGATGGCATAATGAGATTATGGAGGGGCACTTTTCGCAGATGTTATAATAATACTGCCACTGCGGGATCTGCTCCGGAAACTCCAAGCACTGACGGCGTTGAAGTACCGCCGCCCGACTAAGAGGAGGTCTTAACAGCCATCGCTCGGCTGAAAAACAATAAGGTTGCAGGTGCAGCTGGCCTGCCTGGTAAGATGTTTAAGACTGGAGGCGAAGTGCTCACAAAACGTATGCATTAGTTTCTATGTATATTAATTTTTTGTTGTTGTTGTTGATACATTCAACACACGGGGTGTACCCCCATGAATGCAGAGCATTGTGTTGAATGGAAGGAAGATTGATAGGTGGGAGGAAGAAGGAGGGAGAATGCGAGAGGGAATGCAATCACACAGGACACCGATAAAGAGACAGTCAGCCAGCCATTGTGGCAAGTGTTATGCCTTTACCACAATGAACTTCATTTTATCAGTGTCGAATATGACCGCATATTGCGCCAAAGGCCAAGCTTTTTGCATCCACTCATGTTCTGTGTGTTATATTTTTACCATGAATGGAAGGGAGCTACAGTTTTATGCGGAATCCGAACGGCGAAGTGAAAATCTTTTCATGGGCAATTTTTACTCTTGTAGGTTTGCCATTGCCTGTCAAGAGATGGTGCCGTGTATAAATTTTGTTGTTGCTACTTATTGTTTTGTTTTCATTTTTTATTTTTTTTATTTTGCCTGTGCCAAGATTCGAACCCCTGACACTCTGCGTAACTGTCCAACGCACTACCGCTACGATACAGCGACCAATCCATAAGATTGGTGATTGTACGATCTGCACCAACTACCGTGGAATAAGCGTTCTTAACATTGCATATAAGGTTCTATCGAGCATACTGTGCGAAAAACTCATGCCATCGTCAACAAACTGAAACATTGGCCATCAATAATGAGTGGCTGTTAAGAGCGTTCGAGAGGAGGACACTCCGTAAGATCTATGGTCCTATATGCGAAGACGATGTGTTTTGAATAAGATGGAACCATGAGATGTATGAGCTGAACGCCGAAACTGACATAGTCAAGCGTATAAGAATCCAGCGGCTTCGCTGGCTGGGTCATGTTGGTGTTTTATTCGAACCACGGTGGGGGAACACGCAGAAGAGGACGCCCTTTTCTCCATTGGAAAGACCAGGTACAGGGCAACCTGACTGTACTTGGCCTTATAAACTGGTACAGGCGCGCGCATAACAGAGGCGACTGGCGAAGCTTTGTAGAGGCGGCCAAGACCGAATACTGGTTGTAGTGCCAGCTAAGTAAGTAAGTAAGCATTGCTCTTTTTGATTATTTCTATTCCTTCTACTTTTACTTCTTACTACTTCTTTTCTATATTTTCTATTTTTCCATTGGTTCTTCGAATCAACACGATTTACTTAATAATAATTCATCATGGAATTATACATATTTTAAGATTAATTCTTTAAATGAATTTGATATTTGCTTTTATAGCAATTCAATTCAGGATTATATATTGTTTCTTTTAAGAGTAATCAACTACGTGTGTAAATGCGTAGATGTTACTCGTACGCTTGTGCTCAAACATTTTAATTATCCGTTAAATTTTTTTCTGGATATATTGATACCTGTGGCAATTTGCTCAAAATATTTCCCATTAAATAAAAATAGGTCAGAAACACAAGATATATAAATTTTTTATAATCGCTTTTGCCTCGACGGACATATATTGTATCGGTTTAGATTTGTGATTCTTCCAAAATTAAATTTTCGGCCATAAGCAATGACAATGATAGTCTAGGGTGTAGGACACTAACATGAAGTAAATAAGAATTATAGGAAAGTGTAGAAGTACACTGGCAAAACAACCAAATTGCCACACCGTTGTACGGAACCGGCCAGTGTATACGACCTCATTGCCATCCACATATACACTTAACCCGTCTTCTATCTCTATCTGAGCAAAGTGCAATGGTCCAACGGACTGAGTGTTATTTGGAAAATAATAAGGGTAACTTTTGCTTCAGTGACTTCATTAAATATTACAATTATCTGAACATTTTATTGTTCCTAATACAGCAGCTAATTTTTGTACATTTATATAGTACATACATACTTTTCACACTTGTAAAAAAAAAACATTTTGAAGTTTCTCCGAAAAGTTTCAATCACACATTCGTCATGTTCTCGGTTCAGTGATTCAGCTAGTCCGTTGCATCCTCTGCAATGAATAAACTACATACATAGAAGCGTTCACTTCAGGTTTAGGGAAAATAGCCAATATCGGAAAATCACTGAAATGAAATTAAAATCTCATGCCACGGTCAATCAATTCATCAATATGACCATCAATGGCAATTGCTATGTAGCTTTGTTTCAAGTGAAAACGTTTGCACAGAAGTGATGGTACTTGATTGCTTTATTTTGCGAATGCAACATCAAGTGAAGTTGATCGAAATTCAATTATGTTTTAAAAGTTTTCTGACAATTTATCAGAAATCGCTTGCTTACTATTTGAATTAAATATTCTCATACACTTTCGGACTTGAAAATGGTCTTGCATCATTGCAAATGCACATTTTTATAGCTATCACATAGATTGGTTGTTGTGATAGCAGAATATATTATAATTTGCATTTGCAATGATGCAAGACTATTTGCATCAGATTGTGAATACGGCTAATGTAGGAAATGTGTTTAAATTTGCAAGATGTTTGGCAATGTGAGACCAAGTGTGAATGGAAATTGTGCGTACGAGAAAATCAATAATTAATAATAATATTGATGGTAATTAATCATTAACAGATAATAAATCATATCAATGATGCCAGGTGCTATAGTCAAGGTGTTTGTATGTGTTATAAATTTTGCGCATTGAAAGCTTCAGTATAATATATGTAATGTTTAGGTGAAGCTGATTCTTACAAGGCGGCAAGGATAAAAATAAAAATAGCTATACTATTTTCTTCAGCATTCACGAATCGGTTCATTATGTTTGAGCAAGGAAATATTGAAAACAAAGTAGACGTAGACCAAAGACCTGGTACTTGTACCCTATTTAAGGTTCAGAAGCAATGGGCAAAATGTGTGGTTTATGGAAACTCGAATTGTTCACTGGTTCACTACGCAGCTGTCATTAGTTCCATTGTATTTTACGGTGCAACGGTTTGCTTGACTGCTATTTAAAATGAAAACCACAAGAAAGCATTGAAGGCAAGAGCGGTATCATTATTAATCGCAGGTACCTTAAAATCAACAAAACAACCAGTTAAGATTATCCTTTCGTGTTCATGATCATTGCTGCTTTTATTAGGCTGAAGTCATGGAAACAAAACAAGTAGGCGGCAGTGAACTTGCTAAATGTAGTAACGTCTCAATCGATGTTGAGTAGTGTACTCTCTAATCCCGGACACCAATCTTATATTCAACGGGCAACATCAAAAGAAATAGCGAAATATTAAAAAAAAAAACAGTAAACGCAGATCAAATAGCTTCAGAAATCATTTTTTATGATTATGATTATGATTGGGCAATATTCACACCTACCTCCAAAATAAGTGAAATCTTCAAAGGATAATATAAAATGAACTTTGGGTACAAACACAACAAAATTTGCCGGTTAAAAGAAATATTTGAAATTTTGATGTATTTATCTAAATTTCAGCAGCTTATCTTGTAGA
The DNA here is from genome assembly GCA_958295655.1 of Palloptera scutellata. NCBI lineage: Eukaryota > Metazoa > Arthropoda > Insecta > Diptera > Pallopteridae > Palloptera > Palloptera scutellata. The sequence continues at coordinate 84,441,106 of OY282449.1, read as the reverse complement.
AGGCACATAATAAACTGTAGTAAAACTGTAGGTCCCTTCCATTCATGTACAAATATAACACGCACAAACAACGTGAGTGGATGCAAAAACTTGGCCTTTGGCGCTACATGCGGTCATAGTCGACACTGATAAACTGAAGTTCATTGTGGTAAAAGCATAACACTTGCCACAATGGCTGCCTATCTCTTTATCGGTGTCCTGTGTGATCACGTTTACTCTCTCTTTCTCCCTCCTTCTTCCTCTCACCTATCAATCTTCCCTCCATTCAACACAATGCTCTGCATTCATAAGGGTACACCCTGTGTGTTGAATGTAACAATAACAAAAAAAAAGAAAAATTTGTTTTTCACTCACACTTACAATTTATTGAAATCGTTACTACACTATGATTTTCTTTGAATTTAAATGAAATTGAATTTACCGAGCTTTGTCTTTCAGGATCTACTGAACATACTTCGAGTTTACATCAATGAAACCTTAAGCATATTTATTTTTATGGTGAAGTTAGAAACAGATATTTTCTGCAATAGATTGTTGTATTGAAAACTTTTTAAATTGGCTTTTCCAAATAAATAAATATAAAATAAAAACTAGCATATAGTTTTTATTTTACTTCGAACGCCTTCATTGCATTTTGATGAATAGTAAATTTTTGAATGCACGAGACAGTGGCACATCCCTTATATGGAAAGGGGGCTATGTATGTACTTCGTGAACCCCTTGTTTAACAATGTCGTAATTTGCATAAAATCATTGAATTTTTACATTCAATGTATGGAAAGGGGCATTGAACCGAAAAGTCACAATTGTATCCCTGTCACTGGTATAGGAATATATATGCAGGCATTTTACATATGTGAAGTGCAAATATGATAGAAACTCAGATACGGTTCATTTGAAGATATTTGAAATTTATGTGCAATAATAATGAAATTTTCACCTAATCTAAAATGAAGCGACAATGTGCCACATTCGACGAATTTTACGAGCACAGTAGAAATCGTATTCATAGATACAATACACTTGCATTCATGGATACGTTTGTGTTGAATGGCAAATTCCTACACATTCAAATAAGTATATGTGTGTATGTATGTATGGATGTGTGAGTGAGTGTGTGTATGGATGTGTGTGTACTCGCCCTCGTACTTGCACTAGATTGAACATATTATATAAATAAATATATTTGTTTACATTTGCATTTGTAAATACACAAACAAACAAAGCCACACACATGCGCACACTACGCACACACACACATACAAGCGTGCATAAATTGCATTTTTCATATCCGCATATTTGAATGCATTGCATTTGCAATTTTTGCGCAGAATGCAATTTCATATTATTGCATGCGATGCAATCAATTTTATTATGCAAAAATATCAAATACAATTTCCCTACAATATATTTGTAACTAATTGCGTCTGTTTATTTGTTTGCTCGCTGGTTGTTGTTGTTGTTGTTGTTGCTGCTGCTGAAAATTGGATTTGTAAGTTGTAATGCTGAAGCTGCAGAAAGGCAAGGCATTTCTTCATTTCATACATTGGAATTTGTGAATATTTCTCCATGCACACATTTTCATTGATACACTCATTTACCTGAGAGAGTACTCCTGATTGCAAAGAATTCCAGTTGCTATATGTAGTTACTATTTTATTGAGTAAAAATTTGATAGAAATTAATTTCAATCTATTTTCTATTGTTTACTGCTAAAAAAGATCAGACTTTCAGATTTTACTTATTGTTTGTTATACGTTACTAAATTAATGCATAAGTCTCTCACTGACAGTTGGGCTCTCAGGAGAGATTAGCACTTGTATTTATGAACGAAAGTTTATAAAGTTCGAAATTAAAGCACACTTTATACTCACCATTGTTCGAAGATGAATAACTGTGACATAATTCAAGGGAAATTCATGGGAGAATTTTTGTTTTCAAAATATAAGATATGTATAAAATATGGGATCAGAATCTTGCTCCTCTTCCTTTACCTACTTACTTTAATTTACTTTTAATGGCACAACAGCCAGCCCATGGAGGGCCTAGGCCGAGCTTTTCCACTCATGTTGTGCGTGTTATATTTGTACATGAATGGAAGGGACATACAGTTTAATGCCGAATCCGAACGGCGAAGTGAAATGCTTTTTATAGCAATTTTTACTCTTGTAGGTTTGCCATTGCCTGCCAAGAGGTGGTGCCGTGTAGGAAAATTATTTTTTCTACTTTTTTTAAATTTGCCTGTGCCGATATTCGAATCCCGGACAATCTGCGTAGCAGTCCAACGCATTACCACTACGCCACAGCGACCACCTACTTAGTGAATCATAAAGGCGAATGGATAACAACGCTTTAGAAATTCCATCAAAAGTCTTCCAAGTTACCCAAAAAGGATAAGCGAAAGCGGGTATTGTTTTAAAAACGGTATATTTTCCGAAAGGTTTTGCGATTCGTTATATCAAAATTATAGTATTCTTAAACTTGTTCTTTACAAATGGGAAGAACTGCTTCTGTAGAAAGGGAAGTGCACACCTTGAAACGACTTGCTCTCACAGTTAAATTACTACCATATTACTCTAGCAAGAGCTCAGATCGCTGAAACATCCGCAACTACTGACGTACCTGAAGAGATACACCAGTGGTATGCCCAACGCATTCTCAAAGTCAGCGAAAATGATGTCTCCGATATAATGGTAGCGTTATGACAAGGATGTCATAATGATATAATCTTTTCAAAGTTTATTAGTCCTCTGGTTATTTTCTCATTTACTATAGGCCAAAGTTTTCATGTAATTTCAAAGTTGCCTGTCACTCTTCAGTTACAGTTGACTCGCTCCTTTCTGTCAGTAACTTTACCTTTATTTACTAAGTTGGCTATACCAACTCACTCGGACCAGTTCATCCGCTTTTTCATTCCCTTCTATGTGCAGGAACCCAGCTGACCCTGTCGGCCTTAATGGAAATGCCAATGAAATTCAGAGCTTCCAAGCAGTTAACTACAGTTTTAGAACTAGTGCTCTCATTATTTAAGGCCATGATTGGCAACCGTGAGGGTGCAAGGCATATTTTAGTCTATATGATTCATGGATATTCAGTTGTTCGCAGAAAACTACTCATCCAGTTTCAATATTCGTATTTGAGCCATCAGTGTAGATTTGAAATTCACAGTCTATAATAATAAAGCCGCCTTCCAAATCTTAAGTATTAGCTGGCGATAGATATGACGAAGTTGTTATTCAGGTTAAGCTGATCTATTGTACAGTCGGTTTGTTTTTTCAGAATCAGGATTAGTCTCATAATCGCAGTATACATCCAGTGGATGATATAAGGGCGAATATAGGTGATACGTCATTACCGCTTTGCTTACCGTAGTAGCCGTTGGTAGTCTATGGTGAAGTGGCGTAGTTGGTAGTGCGTTGGCCTGCTACGCAGAGTGTCCACAGTTCAAATTTCAGCACATGCAAAAGCCAAAAAGTTTAAGATATGTCACCACCTCTTGGCAGGTAATGGCAAACCTCCAAAAGTGAAATTTTTTTTTATTTACTAATTTAAGCCATTGATTGGAATAAGATCTACAGGCTAGATTTTACAAAATATACAAAAATTTTGATCTTACAATAATTAAAAATAAAACTAAAAGTAATTAAGTATTATTTAAAAAATTAAATTAAATTAAATTAAAAATTATTTAAAAATTGTGGTTCTTCAGTTTGTATTCCATTGTGCGAAATATTTAATCTGTCTCTTTCCGCTGGTGTCTTTATTGATAAATGGAAAATTGCGCATATTACCCCGGTTTTTAAAAGTGGTAGTAAAAATGATATTTCGAACTACCGTCCCATATCAAAACTTTCAACTGTATCAAAATTATTTGAAGGTATTGTGCCTGGTTTTTGCTCTAGCAAGTATTATTTCTCCTCAGCAGCATGGTTTTGCTGCTGGTCGGTTGACTGTTACTAATTTGACAGTTTCTACAGCTTATTGCTTTTCAGCCTTTGTGGATCGAGTTCAGGTTGACACTGTTTATACTGATTTTACAAAGCCTTTATAATGAGTATCTCATAAAATCCTTATTTTAAAAATGGAAAAACTAGATTTTCATTTCGCTTTTTTGAAATGGGTAGAATCGTACTTGCGCGATTGTACTGTTCTATGGTACGAAATCTAAATCATTTGTTACCTCTTCGGGTGTTCCTCGAGGTTATTCTTTTTATTAATGATATTGGATCATGCTTTCATAAATGCAATTATCTCTTATATGCGGACGATCTAAAAATATTTTTAAAAGTTCAAAGTGTATTCGATGCTTGTGATATACAAAAGGATATAAATAGGTTAAATACATGGTGCCTTGTTTAGCTTTAAATGTTAAAAAGTGTTTTCATATCACTTTCTCTAAATTAAACAGTAATATTGTCTCTACATTTCTTATTGCAAATTCTCGTTTAAAGGTACTTAGTAGCAGAAATGCTGGATCTGGGCGTTTTGCTAGACTCTAAATTAACATTTGTAAATCGTTTGAATTACGTAATACCGAAAGCTTGTGCAATATTAGCATTTGTACGACGTAATAGTGACGAATTTAGGGAGCCCTATATGTATAAGCTTCTCTTTACAGCATTTGTGAGATCAAGGTTGGAATACGCGGCAATTATTTGGAGTCCTTTTTATGCTATTCATACAAACCGCCTTGAAAGATTGCAGAAGAAATTTTTAAATGTTGCTCTTTTTTCCTTAAATTTCCAGGAGCCGATTCCCTCATATAAGTCGCGATGTTTACTCATCGATCTGAAGTCGTTAGAGAGTATACGTCTTATTAATTCTTTAATGTTTGTCTATGATATCGTTAGTGGCAATATTGATTGCTCAATGCTGCTTAGCCAAATTGATTTGCTTGTTCCAATCAGGACTATTCGTCAAACAGAGATTTTTTTTATTAAATGCTATAAAATAAATTATACTTTAAATCAACCACTTACGAGGTCTCTTATTGAATTTAATGAAGTAGCTTCAATTAGTGAAATTGACTTTTCTCTATCAAAATCCATGTACAAAAATTTTGTAAATTTGGCTAAGAAAAGCTCGGTATAAAACTGTAGGTCTCTTCCATTCGTGTACAATTATAACATGCACAACATGAATGGATGCGAAAAGCACGTGCTAGACCCTCCACGGGTGTCAGTATTTTTTTTTTTATTGTCATTTTAAAAGTGTTATGATTAAATACAACATTCCCCAAAAAATTTCCATTTAAATATTCAAACTTTTTAATACTGTACAATACAATAACAATACCGAAAAGTTGTGGAACTTCCTTTTTACCGCTTTTTTTTTGGGGCATTTTAGATCATGTTACGATTGAATATACAAACGCATAACTAAATGCCTGAAAATATAATCTGATCGAAAATTGGCCTTGCAAGAATAGCAGATTAGTACCAAGCCGATTAGAAATGTGTATTAGCCAGAAGGGCTTGTTGAGTTGAATAGGGAGCACTCCCACCCTTAGCTGTATTATACATATAAGCTCATACCCTGTTTTATTTTTCGATATAATTCTGATACTTAGTATGTATTTTAATTTACTTTGTTGTTCTTGCTCTACTTCGGAAATCAATAATTTGTGAATAAAAAGTTAAATCACAATCTTCGTAACATAATATATCACCATATTCAATACCTACAATATTTAAATTTATGAAGGTTTTTCTCACTAGAGTTTAATATATTCCTGCATTTACTGAGCAAAGCAGAACAAACAAAAAGCACTTTTTGCTTTTCTCATTCAGTTTGTAAATTCAGTTAAAGAGGAAACTTAATAAAACATGTTTTTCACATGGATTTTGTACATACAATGCACCGCACCATGACATATCAATCAATGTGGCGAATGTCAGTCAATTTGGAGCAGTTTATTTGCTTTTCGAGACACATCAAAAACGAAATATGTTCACTATACCAACAAAAACAGAATCGAGCCCCTAGAGAGCTCTACGTGTATTGCAACAATTGACTTGAAAGGAAATGTAAAATGTTTTTCATTTTATATTTTTGGTAAAAAAAATAAATAAATTGTCCATGGGAAAAACCTGCCCCAACCACCTATTCTCAGTCATGCTTAAAAATAAAACATTATAAAACTAGTTTACAAAAATATCCTCTACTGGGATTGAGTGGAGCAGAGGAAAGGCAGCAGAACGAGTTGGCAAAAAGATAAATATCGAAATTTACATCAAGATGAATGATGAAATAAAGGCTCTACTAGGTTAGGTTGCGAATAGGGTGGAAGCATCACATTTTCATTATAAGGTCCTATTGGGTCGATTGTGTTACGTTTCATTCAAAATATCCGTTTTAGTGACCCTCGGTTCTCTGTTGATCCTGAATGAATCCTTTGGAAACCACTTATTTAGGCTTGACGAGAAAGTTATCTAAATTAGCAATATGTGCAATAGCTATGTTGGCTAGTCCATCGAAGAACCTGGCCTTGAGAGTTCGGAGTCGTTGTTTCTGAAATGATGGACAATGGCAGGTGTTCAAACAGTATAAAACAATGATTCTACATGGCACCACCGCTTGCAAGGCAATGGCAAACCCCCACGAATAAAAATTTCATAAGAAAAGCTTTTCACTTCGCCGTTCGGATTCAGCATGAAACTGAAAAAGATTGAATTCCTCCATAAACACTATGGGTATTTGTAAAAAATCTTGAATTTTGGAAAAAGAAACCAAATCCAATACAGTAAAGGACTCATACAAAGCACAAAATTGCAAATAAATATTATTTTCATTTTTCATTGGACAAGTTGCAGCATGTTGTTTCTGTTCGAGCAGGAGCGAAAAGGCTCAAAAATAATTTTCCGGTCAATGCAGAATAAAAATAAAAATACCCACACATATAAATTTTACGCTATTTTGTTGCTTGTCACCGAGAATTGGAGTTGACAGATCGAAAACAGGCGAACGCAACAGAAAGGTTTAAAAAAAAATTTACAAAATTTTATGGCATTGATGCGGTGAAAACTGAATTGTGAATGGCTACAAGTACAAAACACACAAACAAACACACACATACATCCAGACATCCATACATACATTCAATGAAATTGATGTTTGTGTGGGGTTAAGTGAAAACCGAAAAAGGGAAAATGTTTGTAAAACAAGACGAAAAAGGAGAAACTTAATTGCTTACATGCAATTCAGTTGAAAAAAGTTGAAGAAACTCTAAGCGAAGAAGAAAAGAAGAAGAAGAAAGAATCCGAACTTGAAATAAATTCGAAATTAAAATTTCACTTTGATTTCTTCTTTGCATAAATTGAAATACCGCCTGAAATATGGCAAAGAAAAGGAAGATGAAAGAAAGGAATGCCGTTAATTGCATTATTCACTCCATCTCTTTCTGATCCATACATTCCTCACGCATTCTATCGTGCTGTGCTATTTCAGTGTTTACGTCTGTTGCTGCAAAGCTGAAGTAGAAATTCAAAACGGGAACGGCTCGAATTGAATTTGCCACTTCATTACGACACTTAAATGTTGCTACTTACTTACTTGCTGCTTATTTACTTGGCATTGGCATCTTCTTATCACGCACATATCGATGCACATACATCCGAACAAACACAACCTCATAGACGTTTGAACAGCCCAGTTGTAAAACGGATGACCAAGGGCGTAATTTTTTTCTACTATTGCCTTCTACTAATGTGCTGCATTCGACCAATGTAATCAGGAGGTGTGTAGGTTAAGTTAGGTGAAATTGAAGAGGTCCTCTGTATGAAAGCATACTTAAGCACAATAGCTCATTGTGATACCACAGTACGGCGCAGCTGCTGCATGAGAATTCGTTAATGAATCTGGCTTTGACTTTAATATTTAAGAATTATAGCTGCCTACTACGTCTAATGCTCTTTGTTGTCGTGGTAGGTCTGGTAAGTCTGGTAATACCACAAGTATGCTCTGCTATACAGGATATTTTTGCTTCCTCAAGCTCAAGGTAGTTTTGCTTAATGGCCAATTTAATAGACGTGAGAGTATCACCGATGATGGAAGAGGCTGAGGTATCGGAAAGTAAAGAGCCACATTTGGCTAGATGAATTAGAGAATTATCCTAAAAGCTAAATTGATCATCTCTAAAATTGATTACTGATTGTATTAAACAAAGATATTTACAACGATTGATTTCGAAATTTAATAATCATGGGTGGGAATGAGAGAGAGCACGCTGGAAGAAAAGGGAACAATGGTGTCAGATAATGAATGTCTTTAAATTTAAGGAAATATAAATCGATGGTCTGTCTATTCGAGAAGACAACCATCACATCAGATTACTTTATAAATGATTATACCTTGGAAACAGAGCATACTTTCACTGACTGGATCATTGTCATGGAGCGTAAATTGCGCTTTAATTTACATATTGCCATGTGCATAAATAAAGCTAAGAGAATATTAGCATTCATTAAAAGATGGTCAGAAGAATTTAATGATCCGTATGTAACGAAAACACTTTTTAAGAATGTGATAAGACCAATCTTGGAATACGGTTCTCCAGTTTGTAGTTCTAAATATACTTATAACTGTTATACGTTTAAATAATTGAAATATGTTCAAAAACCGTTCCTTCTGTTTGCGATAAAAAGTTTTCGATGAGATCCATCACAAAACCTTCCCCCTTAAACACATCATTTTAATCTTTTAGATATGACAACTCTAGAAAGCAGAAAAGTAATGCGGAATATCATGTTTTCGAATGGAGACATATATTCGCAATTTTTATTAAATCAAGTTAACCTGAGCATATCAAATTACTTTACTTACTTACTTTTAATGGCACAACAGCCCTTGGAGGGCCTAGGCCGAGCTTTTAGCTTTTCGCATCCACTCATGTTGTGCGTGTTATATTTGTACATGAATGGAAGGGACCTACAGTTTAATGCCGAATCCGAACAGCGAAGTGAAAAGCTTTTCATAGCATTTTTTACTCTTGTAGGTTTGCCATTGGCTTATTTTGAGGATTCATTGGTGGGTATTTTAACGTGGTGGGTTCCAAGCCCTACGCATAACCATTCATTCAAGGCAATGGAGAAGCCCGCCGCCCACATTAGTTAACTCACTGACGGTTGTCAGATCGCTATCCAGGGGACGCCACGAGGAGGCTGTGTGTTGACTTGAAACGTAGCAGCGCGAGGATCGACCATGGGCGCACCTGCGACTGTCACGAACTTTACCTTGTGTCCTACGCCCCAGGCTTTAGCTCAAGCGGAGACTAACTCTTGCCAACAGGTGTTACTACGGGCTCAGTAGGCAATTGAGAAGTAGAGCCCGCTCTCGACCGACGAAAATAACGCTCTATAAGACCATCAATGATGAGAGGCTGTTAGGAGCGTTCGAGAGGAAGATACTCCGTAAGATCTACGGTCCAGTATACGTGGACGACGTGTAGCGAATAAGATGGAACGATGAGCTGTATGAGCTGTACGCGGACACTGACATAGTCAAGCGTATAAAACTTCAGCGGCTTCGCTGGCTGGGTCGTGTTGAGCGAATGGAAGAAAGCGCTCCGGCTAGAAGGGTGTTTTATTCGAACCACGGTGGAGGAACACGCAGAAGGGCACGTCCTAATCTCCGTTGGAAAGACCAGGTGCAGGGCAACCTGACTGCACTTGGCCTTATCAACTGGCGCCAGTGCGCGTATAGCAGAGGCGAGTGGCGAAGCTTTGTAGAGGCGGCCAAGACCGATCATCGGTTGTAGTGCCAGTTAAGTAAGTAAGTAAGGTTTGTCATTGCCTGCCAAGAGGTGGTGCCGTGTAGAAAAATTATTTGTTCTACTTTTTGATTTTGCCTGTGCCGAGATTCGAGCCCCGGACACTCTGCGTAGCAATCCAACGCACTACCACTACGCCACAGCGACCACAACCCCAAATCCCAAATTACCGTTTTCGTTATTTCTTCAACAATCTTCATGGCTTATTTGACTTATCTGATGCTCAATTTAACATTATTTCATACAAATTTTTGACAAGTTTGCACATATATAAACTTATGAGACATTTACGGGTTTATAATAAGTCCGCTGATTAGAAATACTATTTGAAAATGTTTAAATGAATTAACCAGTTGGTGATAATATAGACTGTATCCCACTTGGATAGTTACTTCACCCTGCCATGTGTCTTGTCACACAGAATAGTCCTGACCGTGTTTGTTTCAGACACCGATCTGTTAGTTATGTGCCTCTCGTGCTGCTGGGTGGGTAAGTGGTTCTGGTGCCTGAAGTTTTTTTCCGCGTGTCCAGTTAATCGTAGGATAATTGTGGGAAAACACTTTAGGTCTTCTATTTAAAAATTCGATCTTTACATCTAGTTTTGCGTACATTAAGTTTAGGTTAAACTAGATAAAAGTCATTCTATACTATCACACAATGCATATGTAGAATACTGTTAAGAATTAAAATTTATAATAATTTTTTATTTCCTTAAATTTTTTTCCGGAACTGCGAAATCAATAGCACTGCGAAATCCATCAAAATATCCATTATAATGCTCTTTATATTCTTGGAATATTCTACATGATTTAGTTGAGGTATCTCAAAGACACCACTTATCGCTCACCACATACAGACTTACTTTAAAAATATTTAAAAATTGATAGGAATTCCCTTGTACGAGCACATACAAAATCATGATAGAGTCCCGTCAGACCACCAGAATAATCTAGAGATGGGCATATGGCATATGTGACTGATGCTACGCATACAGGGTTCCATAGCTATTTACATATGTACAAGACTGCCCTACAACATTTAAAGCTATTTTCTCAGAGGTAAAAGTACAACAATTAAGAAATCAGTACAAATATTTCAAGTTGAAAAAAGCGATATCGCTTTTTAAAGCGTCCACTTTCAATCATATTCAAAATCGATATTGATTAAATTTATTCATCTTTTGTATCGTGTTTACTCTCTTTTTAATTACAGTAAATTTAAATTACCGCAAAGGTAAGTGGAATTTCCATGCACAATAGAAATAATTATCAAGTTGTTTTAACCTTTACAAAACATAAATACAATTTAAAATTCTGTAAAAACAAAAGTTCCAATTAAAATATATTATAAAGCATTTTGATAAAGAAATAATAACAGCTTTTGTAAATCAAATGTTGGAAAAATTGGAAAAATTGGTAACAAATTTCGTAGACCGAAATAAGCAAAGTGAATAATGGGCGCATTTTGCTTAAGATTTCTTCAAATATTTAGGGGAAAATAGAAAAATTTGACTAAAACTGTCCAAGTAAGTACGAAACAAAAATTTGTGGAGAAAACTTCACCAAATACGGAGCCCGGAAAAAATGTTAAAATTCCGGAGACTTCGAGTGAAAAGATAACAGATGGTAATCCGATTATGCATCAACATTCTACCACCTGGGTAGCACGCTTATTCACTCATTTACACTCTCGCCCACAATGGGAGAGAAAACAGATGAAGCTCAAATGCCGAATTGAAATCGAGCGCGGCAATATTTCAACTCTGTGTGGATTTCAAATTGTCAAGTATGTGACGTTCAACAACTGCAACAACAACAATAAGCAACGAAAGTCAAAATGCAATAAATCTACATATTTCGGACTAATGACACCCTAACTGTTTGCCATTTCAATATCTCAAGGATAATCATTTGTAGATACTAACACTGTTTATATCCTGAATGAGTGCGTAGACATGGAAAACAGTAGCAGCAGCAACTGAAGTTCTATAAAAATAGGGCAACAGCAGCAGCAGAAAAAGTAGTGGAAGAAGAAGAGGAAGAGGGGGGATACATTAAAGAGCATATTTGAAAAGGAAGAAAAGTCCGTTAATTTTCGATATTTTGTGTAACAGCAGATGCAGATAGATTTTGTTGATAGTAGCCACCTCCTGCCATCACCACCTCATGCGGCGCCACAGCCTACCAAAATACACAGAAGAAAAATAGCCGAAAAGCGTTTTATCGACCAAGTCAAACAAATGCGTAAAATGCTTCCGCTGCTACTGTTTTGCCCCCTACTACCCTGCACTGTGTACATACATACCATTTCTCGATTGGGGGCTATTTATAACTAAGGGGGGCAACAGCAGCAGAAGCGGCAGAAAAATTTGCGCTTTTTCGGATGCTTATTCCTGAAATCGATTGCGAATTTCTGACATGGTTATGATGGTGTTGGCGTTTGTGTTTCTGCTCGTTATCATATGGATAGGGGCATGCTGCAGGAGATGAGAAACAGAATTGATTAACTGCAAATCCATAATTTTCCCCAATAATTTCACCCAAACCAAAGGAAAAAAGAAGAAAAAAACATTTGATAGGTTAAGTTACAGTGCGACTCCACGTCCAACTTTGAGCCCTGCAAGTTTTTCTAAAACATACACGACTAAATGTGAGCACTAAAGTACTATCTCCTCAGCACTCATTCCAATTCATCCAGCATCCCAGCAACCATAAACCCTTCGGAATATTTGAAAGTCATCATCAATTGCATTTCAAAGTCAAATGCAGTACTTAGTTATGTACATATAATTTTTTTTAATCGCTTTTTTTGCCATCCAACTGTAATGGGAGGGAAACCTTTGAAGTGAAAAGCAAGTGACAAAAATGTGGTTTGTGCCGGTCTCGTTAGAAATTTGCCATATTTCTAGCTATTAATTTTACATGTACATCTTGATTTCGAAATTTTGATTGGAATCTCTCATGATGATCAAACGATGTTTGGATTTCTATTTCTACATGACCTTAAGGCAACTGGGGCATGTCCCTTTACATATTTAACTTTAAATTTATTAATGTGTTATCATCAAAAATTATTCTTAGGCAACGTACGTTTATATGCGCTTCAAACAACCTGACTTTAGGGCAACTATGTTGTCATTTCTAGTGAAATTTAATATAATAAAATTATTTTAAATAATTAATTAGAATCAAATGTTATTCGTTTTTAAAGGTATCTAGTTTTTTTTAGAAATAAATTTAATTTATGAATTATAATTTTATTTATTTAATTAATTAATTAAATAAGTTTTTAATTTAATTATTTTATGGGATAAGCTTTAAAATAAATTATTAAAAATAATAAATAATTTAGTTAAAATGTATATTTAAAATTAGTAATCATTTATAAGTTTGTTATAAATTATTTTTGTTTTTAGATTATTTATTATATTTGAATTTTTTTTAAAAATAATTATTTTAATTGTAAAAATTAAATAATAATGATTAAATTAGTATAAATTAATAAATGTTAAAATAAATTTATGTTTAAAGTTTATGTAAAGAATTCGGCAAAATTGTATACTCGCCTGTTTAACAAAAACATGTCTTGTTTGAATTTTTTAAAAAGTCTAACCTGCCCACTGAATATTTTAAATGGCCGCAGTATATTAACTGTGCAAAGGTAGCATAATCCTTAGTCTTTTAATTGAAGGCTGGTATGAATGGTTGGACGAAGTGTAAACTGTTTCATATAAATTAATAATAGAATTTTATTTTCTAGTTGAAAAGCTAAAATAAATTTAAAAGACGAAAAGACCCTATAAATCTTTATATTTTACTTTATTTTAATTATATATAGTAGATTTATTTTATTATAATTTTTAAAAATATTTTGTTGGGCTGATGTTGAAATTTAATAAACTTTTAATTTATTATAACATTAATTTATGAATGATTGATCCATTAATAATGATTAAAAATTTAAGTTACTTTAGGGATAACAGCGTAATTTTTTTGGAGAGTTCATATCGATAAAAAGATTGCGACCTCGATGTTGGATTAAGATATAGGTGTAGTCGCTTAAATTTAAAGTCTGTTCGACTTTTAAATTCTGACATGATCTGAGTTCAGACCGGCGTAAGCCAGGTTGGTTTCTATCTTTAAACTATTAAAATATTTTAGTACGAAAGGACCAAATATTTATATTATAAAATTTTTAGATTATGAATATTATTAATATACTACTGTGGGCAAAAGTTAGTAAGACTTTGTTCATAATTTCAAATTTTTTTATTCATTCTTCCAAATCTTTTTCGTCCCCTTCAAAGTAATCCCCCCGGCCCCAATACACTTGCGCCAACGTTAACGTTTTTTCCAATTCTCGAAACAGTTGTTAAAGTCAATTTCCGGAATAGCCTTCAATGCGCTTAGCGATTCATGTTTAATGTCTTTTTGGCAAAATGGTCTCGTAAAACCAATGCAGTGATTTTGGAACCAATCGTGCATTCACTCTTCTTAGGCCCAAATGATGTTTTATAATGGTTTTCACTGATCCTTCCGATATTCCAACGATGCCAGTAAGGTCTCTGACTGTTAATTGTCGATTCTCGAGCACCAATTCCTTGATTTTATTGACGTGTTGATCATCAGTTGATGTTGATGGCCGTCCTGGACGTGGTTCGTCGTCAACGCGTTCTCGACCATCTTTGAACAATTTGTACCAATCAAAAACACTTGCTCGCGACATACAATTATCACCGAAGGCCTTTTGCAACATTCTGAACGTTTCGGCACCAGAAATTTGATTCCGCACACAAAATTTAATGGAACTTCTTTGTTGAATAATTTCACTCATTGTGAAAATCGCCGAATGCACTTTTTGTACTTCAGAAAGACAAGCGTATACTAAACACTAATGATTATTTTGATGTGACATTTGGCACAGATGTCACCGACAGTCATACCAACCTTAAAAAAAAATATTTTGATGAATGGGTTTCCGAGCGAAATTTAAATTAAAAAGTCTTACTAACTTTTGCCCACAGTAGTATAAAACTATTTTGGCAGACTAGTGCAATAAATTTAGAATTTATTTATGTAATATTTATTACAAATAGTACATGTTTATATTAGAAAATATTTTGTCTTTAATTGGAGGGTTATTATTAATAATTTGTGTATTAGTAAGTGTGGCTTTTTTAACATTATTGGAGCGTAAAGTTTTAGGATATACTCAAATTCGAAAAGGTCCAAATAAAGTAGGTTTAATATGAATTCCTCAGCCTTTTTGTGATGCAATTAAGTTATTTACTAAGGAACAAACTTATCCTTTGTTATCTAATTATTTTAGATATTATTTTCCTCCAGTTTTTTCTTTATTTTTGTCTTTATTATGTTGGATATGCACACCTATATTTATTTAGTTATTTTCTTTTAATTTGGGCTTATTATTTTTTTTGTGTTGTACTAGATTAGGAGTTTATACTGTAATGATTGCAGGTTGATCTTCAAATTCAAATTATGCTTTATTTGGAGGTTTACGAGCGGTGGCTCAAACAATTTCTTATGAAGTTAGATTAACTTTAATTTTGTTATCTTTTATTTTTTAATTGGTAGTTATAATATTTTAGGTTTTTATAATTATCAATTTTATATATGATGTTTTGTTATTTTGTTTCCTATAGCTTTAGTTTGATTTATAATTAGTTTGGCTGAAACTAATCGTACTCCTTTTGATTTTGCTGAAGGGTAATCTGAATTAGTTTCTGGATTTAATGTTGAATATAGAAGAGGAGGATTTTCATTAATTTTTTTAGCAGAATATGCAAGAATTTTATTTATGAGAATATTATTTTGTGTTATTTTTTTGTGTTGTGATGTATTTAATTTTCTATTTTATTTAAAATTATGTTTTATTTCTTTTTTATTTATTTGAGCACGAGGAACTTTACCTCGGTTTCGCTATGATAAAATAATATGTTTGGCTTGAAAATGTTTTTTACCGTTTTCATTAAATTATTTATTATTTTTTATTGGTTTTAAAATTATATTATTATCTATTATGTTATGAATAAATTTTAGTAAAGTTAATAGAAAATTAAATTTCTATTTTATGTTTTCAACACATAGGCTTATTCAAGCTCATTAACTAAATTAATAAATTATCTCATCATTTAATAATTAATGGATTAATTAATATAAGAAATATATAATGGTCAATATTTGTCGTGCTCCAATTCATGTTAACAAAATTACAATCATTAATATTGATCAAAAAATTAATTGATTAATTGGATAGAATTGAATTCCTCGGAATTTTCTTAAATGATAAAAAGGTAGAATAGCTAAGATCGCAATTGATAATACTAGTGCAATAACTCCTCCTAGTTTATTAGGGATTGATCGAAGGATAGCGTAAGCGAATAAAAAATATCATTCAGGTTGAATATGAATAGGGGTTACTAATGAATTCGCAGGGATAAAATTATCTGGATCTCCTAGTATATTATGAGGATTAATAAGAGTTAAATAATTAGGCCTATAATTATAATAATGAATCCAATAATATCTTTGAAAGAAAAGTAAGGATGAAATGGAATTTTGTCAATATTTGAATTTAATCCTATTGTATTATTTGATGCTGTTTGGTCATAATACATAAATCAAAACAGTTTTCTACAATGTTCCCATTGAGCACAGTTTTATGCCGAATCCGAACAGCGAAGTGAAAAGCTTTTCTTAGGCTAATTTTACTATTGGAGGGTTGCACTTGCCTGCCAAGAGGTGGTGCCGTGTAGAAAACTTGTTCTATCTACTTTCGATTTTACATGTGCCGACATTTGAATCCCGAACACTTCGCGTAGCAGGCCAGCGCCCTACCAACGGCGACCTGAATTCATTCACTGAAATGAATATTGAAATGAATCTGTGTTGATATTTCCCTGTGCATTTATGAATACCATTAGTATGTAATATATATATTTATCATCTTCCAACATACAGTTTGCCATGAAGACAATGAGGCTGCAACCATCGCGAGCGCCATCCATTATCTCTGCAAATTCAATTTGTTACCAATTAACAATTGATTCCTTCTCTGATGCACTTTTATCTCACTGCTAAAAATTTCGTCTATCATTTTGATTCTCCTCCCATTTAAAACAATTTCTGCTCAATGGGAACATAGTTAATAATGAAGTGTACTTTAACTAAAATAGACTTTATGCATCATAGAATTTATAAATTTAAAAATTTAATCCGAACCAGAGCCTTGCTCTTTCGGCAGCTTATACAAAATAAGCAAAAACATCAACATCGACTTTCACCGATGAAAGGAATATTTTTAGCTGAACACGAAGACAATTTTATACAGGAGGTAAACTTTCTTTCGGAGCCGATATCTTGCCGATACCTGCATATAACTAACATGCTTAATCAATGATTGATAAAAATTGGCTTTAATGGCACCGCATGAGGTTTGATAGTATCATACATGGCGCTACAAATACGAAATGCTCCCAGACAAATAGCTGTTTTTTTTTTTTTTTTTTTTTTAATATAATCAACACACAGGGGGTACCCTTATAAATGCAGAACATTGTGTTGATTGGAAGGAAGGTTGATAGGTGGGAGGAAAAAGGAGGGAGAAGTGTTTATGAACGTTTGCTTTAAACTTGCAAGGGTCATAATAATTGGGAAATATTGTTGCAGGGAGCTTATTCCAAACACGCGCGGTACGACAGATGAACGAACTTTCTCTGTAATGCGTTCCCATCCAAAAGGTCCCAAGGTGTCCCACTTTAGTGCTTCGAAGTACTTAAACAAGTCGAAGGCGTTTGTCCAGCATTGGAACCAACACTTTTTGGTGCTCAAAAATGTGGACGACTTGCCACCTTGCGGCCTTTGCAAAGCTACCTCGAAACAGGAGTACTTGGTTATAAAGAGGATTTTCGAAGCTAATCCAGCCATATCCTTGAAAGCAGCTAAATAAAAATTGGCACGAAAGTTTCAGATCCAATTTCGAGCAACGACGGTAAAACCCTTACTAACTGCAAAGCAAATAAAAAAAACGCCAAGAGTGGGCAACTGAACATGTGGATGACAATTGGAGCCAAGTGGTGTTCACAGACGAATCCTCCTTTTGGATGGCAAACACTATTAAGCGTGCTTGGTCCACTAAAGACGGTAAAATGCTCCAGCGATCAGTAAAACATCCAGGAAAGGTTCATGTTTTTGGATGCTTCACAAAACAAGGATTTGGCAAATTAATCATGTTTACGAGGTATTTGGATGCCAACTTCATGACCACGATATACCGTCGTGGGCTTCTGCCATCAACGGATATGTGGTTAGGGGCAGGAAGCCGAGATTTGGTTCTTCAAGAGGACAACGACGCAAAACATCGCAGCCGCTTGTGTAGCAGTTGGAAAGAGAAAAACGGCATAATTTATTAGTGTAATCTATAGTGTTATTATCGCTATTTATTATATACCTATTATATATTTTCCAGTGATCGTCGTTTAAGAGGTATCTGCGTGAAAGTATGTTTATATAAAGGGTGATTTTTTTGCTACTTGGTTTTTGACGTTTTTATTTGATTCTTGACATGTGTCAGTTTAGACTTACGCCAGAACAACTTTTACAAATTATTGAAATTTATTATCAAAATTCGTGCTCTGTGAAATATTGTCTTCAGCGACTAGGCCCATTTTTGGCTCAATGGAAACGAGGATAAGCAGAATTGCCGTATTTGGAGTGAAAACTGTTTGGTGCGGTTTATGGGCAGGCGGCATCATTGGGCCATTACGAGAATAAAAGAAAATGCAAGAATTGGCCGACATGTGGTTCCAATAGGATGGTGCCACATGCCTCACTGCACGCGAAACCATGCATCAATTGAGAGGCGAATTTGGTGGACAGTTAATCTCACGTTTTGGTGTAGTCAATTGGCGAGCAAGATCGTGTGATTTGATCCCGTTAGACTATTTTTTGTGGAGCTATGTTAAGTCTCTTATCTATAGGAACCAGCCAAACACGATTACTGCTTTGGAAGCCAACATTGAACGCGTCATTGGTGAGATTCCGGCTGACACATTTCATTCAAAAATATGCCAAGATTGGACCTTCAGAATGGACCACTTGAAGAATAGCTGCGGGCAACATTTAATTGAAATTATCTTTAAAAAGTAAATGGCAGGAATTGATTTATCGATCTGAATAAAAATTTCATTCACTTTTGTAAAATTTTTGTAATTTTTGAATTTTCAAAAACCAAGCTTTTAAAAAATACCCTTTACTACCTGAATCACTTGACGTATGCTTATGATCTTTGGATCAACCATATTTTAATCAGGACTTTAACTCTGTGCTCCAACAGTCTACAGCTAGAAAATGTTCCCAAGGAGATGTTGTCTCTTTTCTTCTAAATTACTTCGTTATTGAAGTGAAGTATTTAATATTGACGTTCACATTAAAGTTTACGAGAACCATGTATGTGCATTTGTCTCACGATAGGCTTGACAGTCAGTATTATGGTGCAGAAGCTTTTAGACCAAATCGGCCAATGAGCTATGAGCAGAGTTTATCTGTGATTCCAAATAACATCACACTAGTAACCTTATATTGCCTATTAACATACAGAGGATATTCGTAATAACCTAATAATGTTGAGGATTGTGGTGTGTACGGAGGGAAAATAGGTAAACAAGAGAAGGCAGGAAGAATGAAGTATCTGTAAACATTTGCTTTCAATCGTAAAACCTCGTAACTATCGTAACTGCAATTCGCCTTATCAACTGGCGCCAGCTCGCGCTGAGGCGAAGGCCTGAGGCGACTGGCGAAGCTTTATAGAGGCGACCTAGACCAATCATCGGTTGTAGTGACAGCTAAATAAGTAAGTGGCAGTAGTGGGTTGGAATATATGGTACAGATAAAAATAGATACTTTTGAATTTTTGGTTCATTCATTTCCTCAGACTATATTCTATAGAAATAATGAAAGCTACACTTTCATGGTACTCCCAAGGGAAAACTCTACCCTCACCAATTAGCAGTTGAGTTATTTTTTTACTCATAAATGCGAGTTAAAATCCATTTTATGGAGTATACAATTGGTGTAAATAGATCACACGGAAATCTGTCCGAGTGTGGCATATCTTACGTCGCTTTAGAAATCTTGCTCCACCTTAAGTAAAGATTGTAATTGGAATTGGTTCCGGTGATAAAACTAACTACTTTATTACTGGATACCATTATTGCTGGATATTCGTATGCTGCTGGCGAGGCAAATAAAATATAATTATATGGAATTTGCATTGAAACGTTGGCTGCACTGAAGGCTCTGGAACTCAGCAAATTGCTTGCCTTTGGCCTTATTGTTTTACAAACCAAAAGCCATGCTGTATATCTCCGGCTACATGCTTTCAATTCAAATGCAATAAAAAAGAAAAGAAGATGCAACCAAACCAATGGAAATAATAAAGAAATCTCGACAGATATTGTTACCATTATAAATGACCAAAAGTCACTACTAAAGAGAATCTTTCAAAAAAGAAATACAATGAATAAACCTCAATTTTATGCGAATTTAATGGGGAAAATCATATAATTCTTAAGAAAAAATAATACAAAAGCTTTCTGCAGATGTTTCGTTTTTAATTGCGACTTTTCGTTAACTGTTCAACCGCTCTCTTTCACCCGGCATGCATTCAGCACCAAACAATGAATTTCTGTTATCGCAATCAATGTCGGCATTAAGACGAAAAAAAATACGAAAAATTATTTCAATTCAAAATTAAAAATCATTGTGCTGTGCTGCCGTCTCCTGCCATATTCACGCCCCAAGGGTTCATGTCATCTCCATACTTCCTCCCCCATGACGCCACATACATACACAAGCACACACTATACACACAACACGCCACAACGTAGTACTACTTAACTCTACGTTACATTGACGTTACAGTTACGTAACGTAATGCAAATGTAAAATTTCTTTATTACATGCGCATCCGGGAAATACGCAATTTTATATTATTTAAATTTAAATATTCAAAAGTTGCGAATTGTTAAACGAAACGGCAAGAATGAGCTTCGCATATGCCACACCCACCACACCCACCACCCTTACCTAACTGCCATAATTGCCATCAATAATACCGACCGAATATACACACGTATGAAAGTATGCTCTCTAAAGTATATGCTAATAGTTAGAAGAAGAAATGGTAGAAGGTGCGGGGTGTGGGGTGTGGAGTCCGGGATGCGGGAGAGGGAAGAAATAACATACATACATTTGGCATTTTAAAATAGCTATTTCAAAAGTGTGCGTTTGCGTGTGCGTCTGTGCTTGTAATACGAAAATCTTTTAAAGAATCATAGTCACAGTTGCAAATGAGAGTAAATATGAGCCATGCTGCCAAAAGGCAGAAGGAGACAGCGTGCGAATGGTGAATAAAATGCGGCCGGAAATATGAAATATTATTTGTGTCAATACTTTATTTTAAATTTTATTACTACATATAGTACATACATACTACTTATGTATGTATGTCTGTATGTACGGCGAGGCATGTGTATGTGTGCAAATTTACCAAACGGGAAATAAAGCGGCCGAGAAGCATTACCTATACTGAAGCGCTTCCTCTTTCCGCATTGCATTGCGCCATTAAGCTTCACAGAAGCGTTGACAGAGTGCTCCTCAAGAGCGGAAGTTGAGAGATTATAAGCAAAAGCACGAATAATATGGTTGGAATGTAGGTGCACACAAAAACCCTTAAAAGCCTTACCGGACTCATTGTTTAATAATAAAAACCAGTTACCCCTTTTTCCCGAATAATTTAAAAAAATAAATGTTTTTCAGTCTCCGAAAATTATTGAGTGTTCCTATAAGCGTCCAGAAAAACATCACAAAAGCAGCGCTCCCAAGCGCTCCACATTTTTCCCTTTGGGTACTAAAACCATAATTGACGTCACACATACCAACGTACGCGCACGAACAACATGAATGCAGATTCCCTTTATGTGAACACAAGCGAAAGGATCAGAGCATAGTGTGGCAGCTACTCATACTTAACAAATACTTGAGTGACCCCGCAGCGAACTGCTTATCTTACTCAGAATATTATCAGAATTCGTGGTAAACATCTACGGAGAAGCTCTTAAAATCAGGCACATGTGCACATGAGCATATCAAGTGCTGATTTAAGTACGAGCATGTTCATATATTCAATTGCATGTATGTGTGGAAGTTTATATCCATTAAAAATTCTCAATAAATTGGGGTAGGGCATGATCTATTTGAAAGTATTAAATAATGTTGAGCCAAAATCATTAGCAAGCATTAAAAAAAAATGATTCAATTAAGTATTAAATTATTTAAAACAAAAAAAATATAGTAGAAACGTCATTATGAAGACATTACACTATGTGACAAAATTCAATTTTATTTGACGATATTGGATGAATTTTGGCCATGTAAACCTTATTTCATCTTTTTTTCTTTTAATGGCACAACAGCCTGTGGAGGGCTTAGGCCTAGCTTTTCGCACCCATTCATCTTGTGCATGTTATATTTGTACACGAAGGGATGGCGAAGTGAAAATATTTTCTTAGCAATTTTTGCTCCTGCAGGTTTTCAATTGGCTACAAACACCTGATGCCGTGTAGAAAATTTTTTTTTTTACTTTTGGTTTTCGCAAGTGCCGAGATTTAAATCCAGACGCACTGCTTAGCAGGCCAACGCACTATCAACTACGCCACGGCGACCACCAAGCCACATAAACCAATAAACTTTAATTGCGATTATTTCAAAATACAGGCCACATGTGGTAGCTTTTTGACTCAGTTGTTTAGCGCGTTGGTAAGATCCACTTCGATGACTTGATGATTAAACTGATCACCTCGTTTCCCAAAAAATAAGTTACCACCTCTCAAATTGGCAATGGCAAACCTTTGAGAGTATTTCTACCGTAAAGCTTTTCGTATTGCAGTTTGGATTCGGCGTAAAACTGTAGGTCCCCATCTGTGGAGTGTGTGGAGTGCGTTGCACACATACACAGGGGCAAAAGTAGAGGGTCCTCTTTCCTACAAGTAAAAAATATATAAAAAAAACGAACTGAAAGTATCCCAAACACCACATTCTGTAAAAAATAAAGAAAATAAATTTATACTTAAGGCTTTCTAAGAAGCCATCGTTCATCCAATACCAAAAATCTTGTTGCACTGTGTTGGCCATAATTAATAAAAAATGTTGTTCATAACAATGATAAAGAATAGATTTTAAATCTGCGAAAAAGCAGCAATTTTTTTTTGGTCCATTCACACAGAGGGTGGGTCTAACTACTGAAAGTGAAGTGAATAATGTTCAACTTAAAGACACATTTAGTTTGATATACTCACAAGTTGATATATGCGTTAGAACTTAATTAAGTCCATGGCTATGCGCAAATCAACAAATAGCGATTCATGAGTCAGAGTATGGTGCTGAATAGAGTATACGATGGACATATGGTGCCTCCTTTAAATTTACTAACTTGCATTAAGATTAAGAAGCATTATGTTTAATCATCAACACCATTTCGATTAATTTTCAAGGCAAATCACTAATAAACAGAAGAAATAATTAAACTCCTAGGTGACTCCCCGCTGTCCCGGATGTAGTTCACACAATGTATGTACATTTGTATTTAGATAAATTTCTCATATCTACAGATCCTCATGCAATATTTTATAGTGAATCTACACATAAAAACAAAAATAAAGTTGGAGAATCTTCCGTTGCCTCATTTCCCTTTCATGTTAAACTAACATCGAACAAATTAACTAGCAAAATATCGACAATAAAGCAAAAATCCTTGGAAACTTCATTTTCCAATAAATTGTAGTTTTTGTTTGTAAAATGTTGGTTGGTTGAATTTCCAGCGGATACAGACCAGAATGACCGATTGTGATACCACATGGTTGGACCTACAGTTGAACGCCGGTTTCGAACGGCGGGGTTGTAAATTGTTATTACTTGATGTTTTTGCCATTGCCGTCTAAGTGATGTACTTGTACACTTTCTTATAGTTCATAGTCACTTCATATCGGTAGAAATATTGTACGTGAAGTTTATGAGAGTTAACTACCAGACCAAGAAGGGAACGAACCCCCAACCTCTTGGGTGAAAATCTAGTGCTTTACCCATCAGATGTAGGTAGTAATAATGTAGGTACTACTTTAAAAATATGTGTTATAAGTAGTTTGAGAAAAAATACAAATTATTCAAAATATGCAAACATTACTAAATGTTACTCATACGCTACGATGACCCATATCTTTTTAGTTTAGTTGGAATTCGAATTTTAGCACTGACCAGGGTTTGTCAGAATTCGGAAAATTGTATATATCAAAATTATTTAATATAATTTATTTGGCGTTTTTATTCACAAATTTTTCTGGATAAAATATTTGTAAATTGAAAATTTTTATAGTTAAAACTTCCTTAAGAGAAATAATAAAAGTTTAATGTTACGTATGAATTTTTTGTTTTTAAGTGCAATTTTTCAAAGTGAAAGTAAAATCTCTACCATTTGTTGTCATTACGAAGAACTTCATCACACAAAATTCTTCTCTTTACAAAAAAGAAATAACAATAAAGGAAAGTCCCAAGCATTTCCACCGTGTGATATAAAGGATTTGATAGTATTTAACAAAGATAATTCGTGGGATATGCAAAAGCCTGTGTACAGGCACAGAAAGAGTAACTTATTTATGCAGGTATACTCTCTTTTCTGTGTGTGTATGTGTGTGTGTGTGTGTGTGTGTGTTTAATATTACTTAGCAATTGCGAAGCAACGTTTTCAGTATACATATGAAGAAATGCGTATTGATTCTGTTTTTAGGGTTTTTTTTTATGGAGGGTGAAATTCTAAGCACTTACGCTTACAATTACAATTTTATGTAGAACATACACGCACAGACGTACATACTTATTTATTGGTATACTTTAAATGCTGTAGTATGTGGCAATGAAAACTCGTTTCTAGACACGTAAGCACTCGGAAGCACTTCCACACAACGGGAGGACTACGAAGCACACACATAATTTCCAATGCTTATGAGTGTGTTTTCGTATGCGCATACGTACGACTTGCAGCCTTTTCACCATCATTTTTCGACGGAGCATATAGCCGTAATTTTCTGGAGTTAACAGGTTTTATTTATATTTGCATATGACGGTTGACTGCTTCGATGAACGATAAAATGTATCGATAGAACTCCCATCTGTATTTAAAACCATAGCATCAGAAATTTAACCGCATACATACGTTCGAACATGTTTGGCGGGCGTTCGTGAGTGTGTGTGTGTGTGTGAGTGTGCCAGGATTGGCTTATATCTGTATGGGTATTTATTTATATTTGTTTTTGGCATACGCTTCTTTGCGTAATAAGGCAAGTGCATAAATGAATTTCAAATTGAGAAATCCAAAAATCTGTCTTTTCCCGCTGCAAAGGTGTTTATTTGATGAAGCTGATGAAGGTTACGCTTTGGAAACGGTAATAATAATGATGCTGATGATTATGATGGCAGAGATGATGTATTGATGTGTTTGATCATATTTCCTTGGAATTCACTTCATTTGTAAAATGTAATAAAAAAAATAATTCATTGTCAAGCTAAACAAATTAATATGTATTTAGCAATGCCTCAATCTAATCATTTATTATTGATTTCCCCATAGTACAAAATTAAGGGATTACTCGTTTTTTAATTCCTTAAGAATTACGCGTAGAAATTAATTTTTTTCGTTGTTGAACTTACTCTGAATATATTTTGTTATCGAATGCTAAATCGTAAATATTAAATGTGGTTACATACCTGAAAATTAAGAAAAATAGGAAAAATTATTATAAAATACATTTGTAAAGTATGGGGAAATAATATGAAATTGGAGTCTCATATTTTTTTTTTAAGTTATACTTGGAAATGGATATATTTTTTTTATCTTGAAGATATTGTAAAAATTGTAAAATTCCTAATTTCAATTCTTATCGAAAAGATTGATTAATCATTAAAAAAAAGAAACTCCATAAGATTGATTATGTTTAAGGAAAAAAGTTATCAGAATTCTGGCAGAAGTAAAGCAAAAAGACAGAAAATTCCATATGGAACTGAATATAAAATGCTATTGTTTTCTTTATTGATTCATTTAACACACAGGGTGTACCACTGCAGAGCATTGTGTTAATTGGAAGGAAGATTGATAGGTGGGAGGAAAAAGGAGAGAGAATGAGAGAGGGAATGCAATCACACCACACCGATAAACAGATAGACGGCCATTGTTATGCCTTTACCACAATGAACTTCAGTTTTTGTTATCAATGTCGACTATGACTGCATGACGTCACATAATACTGGAAAATATCATCAAATTGTTTGCTATTTACTTCAGTAGCATAGTGAACTAAACTGGGGTAGTAATAGCCTCAGGTTACATTCTCAGATAGTGAATAATTACTGAAGTGGACATTTACATGACTTTATTGACATTATCGAATGAAAATGAAAATTTTTTTGGTGAGTTTCCAGAAAGGGATGTATTTAGATAATCTTTAGATTCTGTGGGTTCCGAGACATACTGGAATTGAAGGGTAGAAGTTACTGATAAACTAGCGGGGAAAAGGAGCAGCCTTTCGTGGGTACAGAGCCACTCTGTGGGATTGCAAAACGAATGTTTTCACTATTCATCAAAGAAAAAGAAAGGAAGTTATACGAAGTTGTACTGGGAAAACCTCTTTTGCTAGAAGAACGAAAATTTTAAATTTGACTTAAGGAATAGTTTAATATTTAAAACAATTATTTAGTCCTTAACTTGCGTAAAAAAAATCATAACTATTTCTAATGAACTATTTACGTGAGAAGAATATTTTCCTTACCAATTGGATGAAATGGAACCTGTCCATAAGTCTAAATGCGATTTTCGCAAAGTATGTTTTTGAGTTACGACTTTCTTGCTGCAAACGAGTGACGTAACCTGACCCAAAATGCTTCAATGAATGTAAGACTAAATATTACTTTACTTGTCCGATGCTGAAAACGATTATAACTTTTGTAAAATGATTCATCAACTATTTCTAATGAACGACCTAAATCCAAATGAATGAATTCAAAAAAAAATAAAACGGAACAGTTTTCGAGATATTGCTTAACTAATATTTTTCATTCTGAAAAAGCGTTATTACTTATTTTCAATTTCTACGGTTCTTGTTAGTTGATTTTGAAGATCTTTACATAAAATTAACGATAATTAAAATTCCTATAATCTATAATTAGCAACTATTTATGAATTTATCGACGATTCTTCCTCATTTTGTGCATAATGTGCAGAAAAAAATTTGTACAATAGACCCGGCTTAAATATTGGATATAACCTGATCTGTTTCAATGGAAATAAGTGTCTGTCTATCAAAACCAGTTGAAAAAGAAGGAGCTTGTAAGCATTTGAGGAAAAATCAAATAAAAACGATTTTAACCCATTTTCATGACAGACAAATGCCAAATATTTGAATTTGTAAACTAGTGTTCTTGATTCTGTACGTGGAATTGCGGCTTTCACTGGTTACAAATAACAAGTTCATCATGAGTTAAAAATCTGGATACTTTCCTGATTTTATTTTTAAAATTTGCCTTTTTTAGGGCCATTCTAAAGTAAAATGGGAAAATTCCTCGATACTAGGTGGTGGTCTATGTAGTGTCGAAAGCTCCTGTCGAATACTAATCAAGGCGTTGCATGCAATTGAGAAAGAAAGAGTGGATAAAAATAAATAAGTCTGTGAAGGGAGAATATAGTATTAGCAGATTAGAAGGCAGTAGTTTCAACATTTTTCGAAATTTAGGAAAAAATCTATGAAAAGTATAAAATTTTGTCAAAAACTATGAAACTTATGCCCTCTTGCGACACCGATAATCATTATCCGATTTGAAAAATTATTTTCCATTAATGTGTTAGTATTTGTATAGGGTAATAAAAAAGACTGGAGCATTAAAAAACTTTTAGATAAAAATTAAAAAAAAAATATTGTTTTTGGTCTAAATTTCTCTAGTTTCGAGAACCTCGGGTACCTGAAAAGATCATATGATTTCAAAAAGTTGTCCCTACTTGTATTCATTAGGGTGAGTAGAAATTTACTGCACTATTATTGCACGATTTGTCAAAATCGTTGAGCTTTTATTATGTCCCAAAAATGCCTTATCATTTGATCAGTTTGTTGAGTCACTGTAACTCTATTGAATCATTGCAAGTTGGGCCTTCATATTCAACGGCATGACAACCGTTTTGTTGTTGTTGTTTAAATTGTTGCCCTAACCTAAGGGCACAATCAGTACTGGGTGCCGTTTTGGATCCGTAGATTCAACGAAATCCATCTTGTAAGATCTAGAAATAGTAGCAGTTTTCCGATTTCAACCCCAGTTCAATAGTGCTAAGGAATGGTTTTTCTAGGAAGCAAAGCCTGGTCCTAGCCAAGCGCGGACAGGTACAAAGGTAGTGAGAGAGGCTTTCGGCTTTTTTTGTCAATGAAATACCTAGCTGCATATGCCCCTACTGTACGCCGTATAACTTTTATCATAACCGTTACAGTTTCCTAGGAAAAGCTGAATTTTCTTTTAACATTCGTTACTTCAACTGGTATAGAAAATGATTGGACACAATAATGTTTCCTCCACAAGTAGAATATAAAATTTGAATAAAAGATATTTCTCATCACTTTGTTTGTGAAACTTTTCCATTTCTGTTTAATAAACTAGAAAAGAATGTTCAAAGTCTACTAAAAATTGTGCGAAATATATTTTTAGTTAGTTTTTCGCTTGCAAACTCATAAAATTGGAAATGGGAAAGTGTGTGGCTGTACTGTCACCATCAAAACTACGAAATATGGTCAAAATCGAAAATCTTCTGAAATCATTAAAGCATGAAAAATCAAATACAATTTTAAATTGGAAACTTGTTCAATGAGGTGTGCGTCATTTATAGAGAGAAATAGAGCGACATTGTTTTCGAGACTAACAAGCCTACAATCACCGCCCGGCCCCAACCACCCTCAGCAAGGCTACAACAGTCGGCAGTGTCTGGCTCCTTGTTGTCAGTAAGTGCTCCAAAGTTTCTTCTTTAACTTGAATTTCAGCAGGTTCATAAATTTTAAGGACTTACGCAAATATTACTAAAATGAACCTTGCTGCTTTTGCTACCCGAGCACATGTCTCCTTCCTGCTACGCAAAAGGAAGAAAAAACAAAAGCAAAACCAAACAGCAAAACAGCAGAAATATAAAAGAATAGAAAGAATTTGTATTGTCAAGGATACGCGCGCGCTTTTATTTACTTTCTACGCAAATATTTAAATAACAAAAAATATTTTGCCATATTGTTTACATTTTAAAAGCAACACAGCACACAGTAAACAACAATAGAAATGTTTTTGGTCTTATGTTATTATTTAAATACATATGTACATATGTAAAAAGAAATTGTGTGTATGCAGCAAAATGAGAGTGGCTAGATACTTATGTGCATGTGTGCGTTTGTATGTGTGTTTCGAGTTACAGTGTGTATTTCGTTGAGTGCGAATGTGAGTGCCTTAAGTTTCCCAATGATTACCATTTTCAGTTGAACAATTCCGTACCCAACGTTTTGCATTTCTGGTGGCCACATTTCACAAAGAAGCCAATAAGCCTTTTCTAGCATTGAAATTTATATGGTAATTTTAACAAATATATACTTACCATATTACATATAGTAGGTACCATGTGTGTATGTGTGAGCATACAATATCAATTTATTTATATTTCTTATACCTTCTTCTTTATTATAGTACAAACGATTGTGGAAACATAATGGAAAAAATTCAAAAAACAAATATTTATGTGAATCTCTGTGATTATAAATCACAGAGAAGTTTCAAAGTGCGAAAAGCCCGGTCTAGGCCTTCGATGGGCTGTTGTGCCATTAAAAGAAGAAAGAAAAGAAGAAGTTTTAAAGTTCTTTAGTTCAAAATAAGATATTTAATCCAATCACATTTCGGGAACTAAAACTTATATGTAAACGAATCTTCATTATCACACGGACCGAAAAATGTTCACTAAATCAATAAAAAAAATTAATAAAAAGGTTCGTTAAATCACATCCCAAAAAACTTCATAAATGCTATTAAAGGGTTTTCATTAACACTCTTTTTAATGAACAGAACCAATAAAAATGCCCAAACTAAGGAAAAAGTTCATGACAACTTGTAAAAAATACATGTGAACTTGTATACTTTCCTATAATTCGCATTTACTTCATATCGGTAGAATATGGCACAGCTCTTTAAAGTCGAAACAGTACGAAATTTGTATCAGTAGCAGTGTTTTATTTGCCAAGAAGTTTGATGAAGAAATTTAAAAGATATAACCACCAGCCAAAGACGGAAATTGAACACGCAACCCCCCGGGTGAGAGTCCAGTGCGCTACACACTAGACTATCGAGATACTAATTAATAAAAAATAAAAAATTACCAAATAAAAATATTTTGGCAACGGTTGTTAGGCAAATCAATGAATATTTCATTAAAATTTATTATATCCATTTGCTTATGAGGCACAATGTTAATGAATAATATCAATGAACGTATTCATATGCGTTCATAAAATTTAATGTATAAATTCATTAACTCATTGATTTAATGAAGTTTTTCATTGCCGATTTTTAATTTTATGAATGATTTTCATTAATTTTTCATGAACTTTTTTTTCCATGCGGTTCATATTTCCCAAATACAGATTAACAGTGCGAACACTTTTGTTATTTTCAGCGTACAATTTACGCATCAGGTATTACGAGACTTGTCTTTGATTGCCTTCAAAAAAAAAACTAGTAATTTCTTATCAATCGCTGTATTTAGGATGGATCACGTCGTTCTTGCTATCAGACTGGGGATTTTTTTAACTGAATTTTAGCCGCACTTTAATTTTCACTACCACTAAATCTTTGATTTACTTTAACCTTTCGTAGTAGTGGTAGTGGAATTAAAATTACTGCCATTAAGCGTTTAGTGCTAGTGAGATTTTGGACTGCTACGCAGAGTGTCCGGGGACCGAATCTCGGCGCAGGCAAAATCAGAAAGTAGAAAAAATTCCTTTTCTACACGCACCAGCTCTTTACAGGCAATGGCAAACCTACAAGAGTTAAAATGGCCTATGAAAAGCTTTGCACTTCGCCATTTGGATTCGGCATAAAACTGTAGGTCCCTTCCATTCATGTTCAAATGTAACACGCACAACATGAGTGGATGCGAAAAGCTCGGCATATGCCCTCCATGGGGCTTACAAAAAAAAAAAAAAAAATGGGTAATGAATTATGGTAAGTATGTCAGTCAATCATATGCAAAATGATGATTACGAAAGTGGAGCTTTTCCAACACAATAAGAATTCTAAATTCCAAATATTATATTATTTCAAAACAATTATTTATATGGTAGTAGTTTAAACTGTATTATGCAGTGTTGCAGTGCATGAATACGTACATAAGTACCTGCTATGTTTGTATGTAATGGAAATTAAATTGAAACCTTCCTTCCCACCACCAACTTGACTACAATCATAAATATTTTGTTAGTTTTTAACAAAGTAGCTACTTCATTTTGTGCTTCGTAAAATATTTAGATAATTATGCAATTTTAGGAAATTTAACGCTTAATCTGACCGCTATACAGTTAATTATGCCCCACGACGTGTCGAGTCAGCGAGTGACGGAGCGGAGCGCCTTTCAAATTGAAGTGTATCCCTTATGTCCGTTCGGTAATTAGATCTTTAACTCGACTACAGTAATAATTAAACTTATGCTATAATGTGCGGTCGCATTAACCACGCACTGACATAATTATGAATTCAATTAACTTGTAAATATTTAAGCCACCAAGTCAACCAAAACAGCAGCCATGAAGGCGGACAGAAAAACCTGAAGGGTGAGAGAGACATATAGCGAGAGAGAGAGAGAGCGAGAAGCAGACATAAAGAAGGAAAAGCAGCAAGCAACAAGCAGTCGTAACTGAATGCAGTTGCAACTACTACATGTAGCATCCACACCAACAACAGCAGCAACAGCAACTTACGAATGACTGACTACTTTCATTCAGTATAGATGAATACATGTACTACGTACCCTATAGGGAAATCAACTAATTTAAAAGTAGTTTAAAATTACCTTTTTTTCAAATTGACTATTATTATTCATGGAACGAACTAACCTTGTTAACATTGCAATGTCCTACGAGTAGGTCGTCAATTGTGCACCTCTTTTACTTTTTTTTTTACTTTTTAATGACGCAACAGCCCATGGAGGGCCTAGGCCGAGCTTTTCGCATCCACTCATGTTGTGCGTGTTATATTTGTACATGAATGGAAGGGACCAACAGTTTTATGCCGAATCCGAAGGGCGAAGTGAAAAGCTTTTCATAGCAATTTTTACTCTTGTAGGTTTGCCATTGCCTGCCAAGAGGTGGTGCCGTGTAGAAAAATTATTTTTTCTACTTTTTGATTTTGCCTGTGCCGAGATTCTAACCCCGGACACTCTGCGTAGCAGTCCAACGCACTACCACTACGCCACAGCGACCAGCACCTCTACATAGTATATTTTCAACTAATTGAAAGTTAGTTTATTTTCAATTTTATTTCAAAGCAAATATATTGGATCATCTTGTGGCATAAGATCAGATGTATGGATGGATGGATGGATGGATGTGAAGAAGGCCTAGAACCTGACCTAAGAGTGCAGGACAGTTCCTCAAGCACTCAGACTATGTAGCCCATTGTACTTAAGGTCTAGGAAAAGAAGAAGGGCTGACAGCAAGTAAGGGGTTATAGAAAAAGAAGGAAAAAGTTGAAAAAGGGGTTATAGGGGGACTACGTTCTCTTCCGCAAATTTTCTTGATTCTCTCACAAATCTCAGAAGATCGCAGAAGGAGAAGAGGAGGAGTGAACTTTGTCCATTCCTGAAACATCGAAACCAAAAATGCGCCATCTCGTTCTGGCATAGGTGCGACATGTGCAGGTCGGGTCCTCGGTGATGCCGATGGTGGTCATATGTTGGCCCAATGGATTATGTCCTGTGATGAGTCCCACCATCCGGCGCAGGTCCTTCCTTCCTAATTTAAGAAGGAATTCTGCTGCCTTCCTGTTTGGACAAATGACAAAACACTT
Organism: Palloptera scutellata; assembly: GCA_958295655.1. Taxonomy (NCBI): domain Eukaryota; kingdom Metazoa; phylum Arthropoda; class Insecta; order Diptera; family Pallopteridae; genus Palloptera; species Palloptera scutellata. Next base: position 84,408,148 of record OY282449.1, on the reverse strand, counting down.
GACACTTTTCACGTTTTACAGATGTCCAGATTGGACCAGCGTCTCTTGTGTAAATCATTAGCATAAAATTTTATCCAATGCATGGCACCTGCCAAACTGGTCCCGTATATTGGCTCTGGTCCCAAAGGCATGTTCTTTGATTCACAGTTGGCCAACTCGTCGGCTTTCTCATTCCCAGGAACTCCACAGTGCCCAGGAACCCAGATAAGATGGAGCTGATTCAGTCTTGTGACTGAGTCTTAAGTGCAGCCAAACTGTCACTACAGACACCTATACGTTTCCCGCGCCATTTTCTTTCAAATATGCATTCCGCTACTTTAAAGATGGCGAAAACTTCTGTCTGGAAGATAGTTGCCAACCCACCCAAGGAATAGTAGCAATTGACACCTTCGTTTAATTCCAGCTCCAGTACCTTCCAGCTCCAGTACCTTCATCGGTCTTGGATCCGTCAGTGAAGAAGATATCCGTCAGATTCTCCAGCACGACCTCTGGATTGCTCCATCGTTCAGGCTTCGGGAAGCTAACTTCATATTTTCTTCCGAAAGTAACCACGGGTATGAGGCAATCTTTCGGGGCCAGTAGCAATGGATATTGCTCTGACAACCTTTTGAAGATTTCTCCATGACCCGAAGTTCTGTTATCGAACCAATACCCTTAAGAGTATAGCCGACAATGTCGCCTTCATCGCTTCTTGTTGTTCATCGCTTCAGATGACTAAAGTGTGTGTACGATAGTGGGGCAATTATATCAATCGAGTAGTCGCAGGTTAAATTTTTTTTTTTTAGAGTTATATTATTAAAAAGTTTTTTCATAACTATTCGAATTAAAAAATAAAGTGAAAAAGCAAAATTAGACAGAGCGAAATTTTTATCCAAACTGACTGCCATCTGCAGTCGTTTCGTAATTCGTTATTTTTCAATTAGATTTCTAATTGCTTGTTTTCCAATTATCTTTCAATGAGTTGTTTTAAGAGACTGTTTGCTTTATTCCGACAGGGAAAATATGAGTAAACTTTTTGTGTTCGTGTGCCTGTGTCTCTGAAGTAATGATAGCATTTAAAGCATCACTATGCACAAAATATCTCATTTTGAGTAAGAAAATTTAACTTCAATACAAACGTATGCACAAAGATTTAAATATATACATATTCATACATATGCACATGTATATATGTGTACTTTACACATAGTATATGTATGTACGTGCCATGTGCAGCGCGGTTTGTGTGCAAAATGTTGAAGCATGTGCATTTCGTTCGCAGAAAATTTTGATAAATATTTTATGTGTTGCACTTAAGGATGATTTATTTTTCAACACACGAATGTGTGTGTTTCTGCATCCACATAAATACATATACATATGCATATGTGTGAGTTGATGTACTATATGTCATAGGAACTCATCACTTGCTGCAACAATGTATGTACATATGTAGGTGTGCATGTGTGTTTGTTTGTTTGTTTGATTGTTTGTATGTATGTGTGTGCATGTGTCAAAAGTTGTGCTGCCGACACCGACTGATGACACTGTCAACATCAACATGCATCACCATCAAAATATTCGTTGTAAACACTTTCGTAGGTACTTACTACCTCGGGAAGATGAAAGAGCATTTCAAGTGGAACTGATGCTTCTGCTTCAACTTGGAGCTCTAGCTCTCGCTCCAGATCCTGCTTTTTCATTTCGGTACTTTTGGATTCACGATGCACATACACACTTTAGACTCACTACAATTTCATTTAGTGCAAAAGTTTCTGTGAAGTATGCACCGAGAGTTACATACCTAAATGAATATACTCATTTTGTGTGTTAATTTTATAGCGTCGTTCTTTTTCCCCCATTTTCTCATTGGACAGAGTATCATAATATTAATTAAAATATAAAGACACAGTGTGGGTGTTGGTGATAAAGGAATATTTATTGCTCACACGAAAATACTTCGTAAACTTTTAATGAAAACTTAATATGCACGAGGAAGAAGAAGAAGCAGAAGAAGAAACTAAGCAACACAAGAATATGGCTGGAACAAAGAAGGAGTAAGATTACAAAGTGACGGAAGCACATCGATTCAACTTCAGCGTAAATGTTAACTTCAGTTAAAATGTTTTTAAATGTTTTCCTAATATGTTTTCCTAATATGTTTTTACACCCCGTCTCCAAGTATGAGTTCACCATAAGTTCAAATACAATTACACAATGTGAAAACCTATTGAACTACAGTTCTTACAGTAAGAGTATTAAGGCGAAAAAGCAGCTAATTGAGGTTCTATTAAGGTTCCACAAATGCGTAAATGTTGTGAAATATGAGTTCAGTTCATTCATGTATATGAAGAGTTTGGTGGAATATATTTTACCAATATTTCTGTTTTAAAATAATTGACAGTCTATAAAATATTTAATACTCCGCAACGTGTTCAGAGGAAGGGAATTATAATTGTCAAACGTTCCACCTCAAAAGGAACTGTCTACTTTTCCTTAAGTTATTAAATCTACCATCCTTAGCATTATTCTTAGCATTTATTATAAAACTAAAAAAAACGTCCTCTTGACAGCCTCCATAGTCTAAAGGACAGCACGCTAGACTTTTACGGGGGAGGTTACGAGTTCGATTCCCGTCTTGGTCTGGTGGTTAATTCTCATTCATATTCTCATTCTTGCATTCCTACCGCTTGTTGGGCAATGGCAAAACCACCAAGTGATAATAAATTGCCTCCTCGCGATTATTTTTATCTGCAATGCTGCTTTTACGATTGTACTTAGTTTAGAGAGTGAACTTGCCTAACAGCATCCAAGAATGTTCTCTTATCCATTTTTAACTCCGCGATAGAAATAAAATCGAAATCCAGGCACAGATGGCCGTTCTGAGAATGTCTGGCGAATATATCGGGGCAAGAAGAGGATTCTTGAATCGAAAGATGAAGATTGATATTCCTGATACCGAAGTATAACATGCAACCAAAGTACCAAAGGCGCAAAAGCGAACTTAGCCACAAGGAGAAATAGGAAAGTTGGCTTAGCGAATGATTACTTGGTTCACTAATTGATATAAGTGTGTGCCGAATATTAAACACTATGGGACCATGTGTCGAAAGGCAGATGACTACTTTTCAAGCGGAAATACATGCCATTGACAAATCAAAACATTCCGATCCTAACAGATAGTCAAGAAGCTTTCAAGGCACCCAAATCTCAACAGATTACCTTAAAACCACTTATGGAGTACCTTGAAATGCTGAATTCACTTGGTCTACATAATCGTCTTTGGATTATGTTGTTTCCGGGGCATTCTTTTTAACTAAGATTAAAGAACCTCTCATTTACCACGGTTGAAATTCTTGTGTATTTTGTAAATTGTTCACAAACCAGTGCGCTTCAAGTAGTGATCGCAAAACTTTGCAAGATTTCAATGTTAGATTGGCTAGCAGAGCCCCAAAGCTGAATCCCGTATGTCCATGTGTAGATTTAATTATAAAAAATAAATCAGATACATTTTATTACTAATAATTAACGATTACTAATGACTTAATGATCAAGCGGAGACTACTCTTGCCAACAGATGTTACTACGGGCTCAGTAGGCAATTGAGAAGTAGAGCCCTCTCTCGACCGACGAAAAAAACGCTCTATGAGTCCCTCATCCTTCCCGTCCTAGTGAATGGCGCAGAGACGTGGACATTGACCATCAATGATGAGAGGCTGTTAAGAGCGTTCGAGAGGAAGATACTACGGTCCAGTATGCGTGGACGACGTGTATCGAATAAGATGGAACGATGAGCTGTATGAGCTGTAAGCCGACACTGACGTAGTCAAGCGTATAAAAAACCAGCGGCTTCGCTGGCTGGGTCATGTTGAGCGAATGGAAGAAAGGGCTCCGGCTAGATAGGTGTTTTATTCGAACCACGGTGGCGGAACACGACACGCAGAAGGGGACGTCCTCATCTCCGTTGGAAAGACCAGGTGCAGGGCAACCTGACTGCACTTAGCCTTATCAACTGGCGCCAGCGCGCGCATAGCTGATGCGACTGGCGAAGCTTTGTAGAGACGGCCAAGACCGATCATAGGTTGTAGTGCCAGTTAAGTAAGTAAGCAAGTAAGTAATGATTTACCATTGCAAAAACTTTATCTATACTTTTATATATTTTTATTTGCTGCTTTTTAGTCTCAAAAAGCTTATGGGCATCCATACATAATGACAAGTATATTGTTATGTTATATTTTGAGTCGGAGTGTATGATGAGATTTATTTCTGCGCTGAAAGAAAAAATCTACAGCCATTTCGCTCTTTACTCGTCCTATCCTATCACTGTCTCATTGTGCATCGTTCACATGAAAAATTAAAAACACATTTTAATATGATTCGTATAGGCAGCGGTGCTTATAGAGAAAAATTCCCAAAAAAAAAAAAAAAGATTGTAGTGCTGTGTAAAAACCATATCTTCGACACCAGGCCCTGAGGAGAGGAGAAGGGAATACGATTTCCCTCGGGCCCGCAGTAGTAAGAGGAACCCGTACTAATTGGACTTCAGGTAAAGAATGTATGTAACTACTTATGTTCAATTTGGGTCCATAAAATACAAAAAGTATTAAAGAAAGACGAATATATTTTTTTATTATTGATATTTTATGTAATAAATTTTTTTTTAAATCTAAAAATAGTTTGAAGACTAAGTAAGCTTTATGTGTTGAGATAAGTTTCGAAATAATGGGGCCCGTAGCTGTATTTTCTCGCCGCCCTTTTCGTACTGTTCTCTTATTCATTTTAGAGTAGTTGATTTCACTAATCAGTATTCACATTTTTCTTTATATATAATGAGATGTAGTGATATAGCCAGACCAACTGAGACTAATGTCTCTTTTTACCAAAAATCTTTTTAAACGATCTACTAAGAAAACTAATTATTTAAACTTTATATTAATTGAATTCTTGATTTAGACACCACTTTACTTTACTTTTAATGGCAGAAAAGCCCATGGAGGGCCTAGGCCAAGCTTTTCGCATCCACTCATGTTGTGCGTGTTATATTTGTACACGAATGGAAGGGACCTACAGTTTAATGCCGAATCCGAATGGCGAAGTGAAAAGCTTTTCATAGCAATTTTTATTCTTGTAGGTTTGCCATTGCCTGCCAAGAGGTGGTGCCGTGTAGAAAAATTATTTTTTTTTACTTTTTGATTTTGCATGTGCCGAGATTCGAACCCCGGACATTCTACATTCTGCGTAGCAGTCCATCGCACTACCACTACGCCACAGCGACCACAGTCAACAAAATAAAGGGTAAAGGAGAAAAGTCTCAAAGAGCAACATAAACGTTTGTTAAAATAATATCAAAATCTTATAACTGCAGAATTAAGTACAAAGTTTTGAATTGGCTTCGTTTACACGAAACCATTAAAACGTTATGTTTCAACTTTTTTATTTCATGTTATGTTTGAGGTTTCAAAACTTTTCCAACTGAAAATTCTATGAAAATGCACATATAGTATATGTATGTACAAATAACTACTACCTTCATATTCTGCTATCACTCAAACACACTCGTATTTCATACTGCCACGAAATGAATATGTGTGCGCAGTTATGTAGTGCAAAATATTTGTAACAATGTTTCAAATGTCGAGGCAACTTTTCATTGTCAAATTATTGGCAATGCATAAAATACTACATAGTGAATAAATATTCTACTGATATGCATTTTAAACGTGGTAGTTTTTTACTTAGGAAGCTTGATCGCATTTATCGGAGTATCTGCATTAATATTTTACAATTTCATATTTATGTAAGTAGCGATTTGGATACTTTATCATATTTTTTGCAGTAATTTAGCTTCTCAAATTCATTTCTACTTTATAGCCACCACCACAATCAACCCGACAACTGGACGCGAATTGGACTTGATTTTATATTTTTGTTCTTACGCTAACGGTCATCACGAGCCAACGGCAGACGTGAGTCTATTTTTAATCAAAAGAGGATTAGAGAAGAAATTATAGATATTAATTACTCTGGCCATAGATTCAGAAGAATATATCCAAGTATTTTCCAGGATGTACGAACTCGAACGTTGTCGAAGTTCAGATTACAAATCCCGTCGGTGCGTCAAGTACTGATGTTTTAGATATCGTAAGGTTACCTGAGCGACAAGTGCTTTCGATCCGCTAAAATCAGCGGGTCCGGATGGAATCATACCGACTATGCTAGAACATTCACTTGAAAGATGAGGTCCCTCATCTTTTCAGGTTTGGAGAGGTCAGAGTGATTTTTATTTCAAAAGCAGGAAAACTAGGTCATTAAACTGCTAAGGATTACGGGCCGATAAGCTTCTCTTTGTTTATTTTGAAAGCACTTAATGGCTGTATATCAGAGGAGTTACCAGCATTCCCACAATAGATACCGCGCAGCACGCATACCTTTAATGTAGATCAGCGTATAGGGCTCTACACGAGGTGGTTGGTACCATTTAGAAATGAATGAAACATAACGAGTACACTTTGGAGGGTTTTCTTGACATCGAAGGAACCTTCCACAACATAAAAACTGATGTGATTTGCAAGGTGCTGAGATGTAATTGAAGCGGCATGGATTGCCTCAATGTTGAAAAGTATAGCCATATTTACCAAAGCTGGATAAGGTGACGTTGAATCTCTTCTCTGAGGCAAAATACCCTGGTAACATTCTCCAGAAGGAATATTGAAGAGAGGACATAGAAAGAGTTGGCAGCTTACTGTACCTGTAAATAGGCCTTTGGAAAAAGATATAGATTGTCACCATACATTTTGTATGGAATGTGCACTACAATCATCACACCTTTCGTCATTTACAACAAATAAAAAGTGCAAACAAACTAGCATTAGAAAGAAGCAGACACTTGCAAGCCTGGGAATTTCAGGAGCTGGCAGTAGTGTGCCTGAGGAAGGTCTAAATGCAATATTTCAACTCTTATCAATACGAGTGTAAATTCAGTGCTGTGCCGCCAAGGGTGCTCTTAGATTAAGGGAGTCCAATGTGTGGAAATCAGCAAACTATAGGCACTGTAAATTTTTGGGTTAGATACAATAGAGTGGCCAAAGTGGTATCATAGCTGAATTAAATAAGACCCTGGACTATATGACTTCTATCCTGGATTTTATGACTAGAATTCCAAATCTCTGGCCAACCAGATAAGACTGGGAAGCGGAAAGTTTACATCTACACTGACGGCTCAAAGATGGAGGTAGGAACTGGGGCTGGTATCTACATACTCCTATGGCCTGCAGATCCTCCTGCAGTCGTATCGACTAGCTGACTCCTGCACCATTAAAGGCACTTATACTTGATGTTAATATCGTAACAGATTTACACCGTTAAAGAAAATGAGTAGAAGAGTTCATATACGATCTGGGGCTAGCCTTAGAACCGAAACTTTAATAGAAAGCTAACATAGGGGAAAAGGTGTAAAAACCCTCTCGCGATTTTTACTGCTGTAAGAGTCCCTTGGGTGGAAGATGGGGTCTCCAACCTCGAATCATATCCTAGCTCTATACAGCAGTGATTGCACCGAATCTTCTTTATGGCGCAGTCTTCTGGTGGTCAGCTACTGAAAAGACGGTTAACCTGATATCACTGGATAAGTATTATACACTCTGCACTACCTCTACGAAAACTCAGTTTGCAATCCTTCACTCTCAACTGCACTTCTGGTTAAATAAGAAGATATGCGCTCAGATGACAGACTCAGTGCCATATCCCGCTGTATGTAGGTATACAAGTTTACAAGTTTACATACCGCCAAGGTACAAGTTTACATACCTTGTCGTATGAAAACATTGAATAATTTTAACATTTATCAACCGATTGGCTTGAGTAAATATGTTTTTAAAACGTCAGTATAGTATATTTTTAACCATGAATCGCATTACTCCGAAATAACGCTCCGAAATTGTGATGCTGTACATTGAAAATGTTGTTCAGTTGTGTTAACTCAACGTGCATATCGTCGACAATATCGTGGCCAACAAGCACCGTCTGACAACAGCATTCGTCGTTTGGTGTCCAATTTTGTTGAGCACGGGACAGTGGGAAATCGTCGGCAAGCCGTTCATCAACGCCCAATATGTTTCAATGAATTGATTGAAGCGCTAAGCGAAAGTGTTGCCGAGAACCCACATTTGTGGAATTGTCACCGTGCTTAGCATTTTGGCGTCAGTAGAACCACCTTGCGGCGCGTTTTGAAGGATGATTTGCATTTGTTTCCGTATAAAGTGCAATTGACTTAAAGAATATTGCAGACAAATCGTCCACGTCACTTGGAATATGGCCAAAAAGTCGTTCGAATGATTGACACTGAACCCGATTTTGGGAGAGAAATTTTGATGACCGACGAGGCCAATTTCACAATATCTGGTGCCGTTAACAAGCAAAATTGCCGCATTTGGGGAACGGAGAATCCACACGAGATCCATGAAACACCATTGCATGACCAAAAAGTGACTACTTGGGCCTGTGTTTGCGCCAAAACCATCATTGGGCCATTTTTCTTCAGAGAAGGCGAGACAATCGATTGGAATCGATATCGGTGGATGGTGGCTTATTATGTCTACCCACAAATGTATGAAAATGGTCTGGGCCATTACTGGTTTCAACAAGACGGTGCGCCATGCCCCACTTAAAATAAAAGAATGCAGTTTCTGCAACGAAAATTCGGTGGACATGTGGTGTCAAAAAATTGCGGCATTAACTGGCCACCCAGGTTTCCAGGCAAACGAAAAAGTGATGAAAAACGCAATAAAAGGGCAAAATTTGATTTTTTTTATTTATTCATTCAACACACAGGGTGTAATGAATGCAGAACATTGTATTGATTGGAAGGAAGATTAATAGGTGGGAGGAAGAAGGAGGGAGAATGAATGAGGAAATGCAATCACACAGGACACCGATAAAGAGACAGACAGCCATTGTGGCAAGTGTTATGCTTTTACCACAATGAACTTCAGTTTTATCAGTGTCAACTACGACCGCATGTAGCGCGATCATAGTCGGAGCTTTTCGCATCCACTCATGTTGTGCGTGCTACATTTGTACATGTATAAATGGGACCTACAATTTCATACCGAATCTGAACGGCGAAGTGAAAAGCTTTTCATAGCCAAATTTTACTCTTGCAGGTTTGCTATTGCCTGCCAAGAGGTGGTGCCGAAATTTTGTTGTTGTTTCTTTTCATTTTTTATTATTTTTTATTTATTTCTTTTCTTTTCTGTCTGTGCCGAGATTTGAGCCGCGGACACTCTGAGTAACAATCTAACGCACTACCGCTTCGCTACAGCGACCACAATAACAGCGTCTACTTGATTGATGTTGTATTCAAGAACTAGTCCAAATAAATTGAAAGGACCAAATTAAATAAAAGAACCTCATAAGTATATGGAAATCAGTTGTTTTTTTTTTAAGTTATTGTATATTCACATTCCGACATAAAAGAATCGACATCCGAATCTAAACCACATGATTTCCACCCTTATCTTGTGGTTTAAATCCTCCTGACATCTACACTGACGGTTCTATACCAAAGGACAATGTCAGCTGCTTCATTTTCTGTAGCACACTGGGTATCAAATTCTCTTTCTCTTTAAGCACCGGTAATGACATATCTGTGTCGCTAGGTAAAACTATACGCTCTCAACAATATTCAATTCATAAACAATCAAGTTTCATACAACAACATATTTTTTTTCGCTCGTAAAAATGTCGAATTTTGTGCCTACAAACTACGATATATAAGCGGACATCATTGATTTTCTGTTTCCAATTGAAGAAATCTGCTTTAGAATCTCATCGAATGCTTGTGGAAGCTTACGGCCAGCACGCTCTAGGCAAAACACAGTGCAACGAGTGGTTCAATAAGTTTAAAAGTGGCGATTTTGATATGAGAAACGAAGAACGTGGAAGACCATCGAAAAAGTTTGAAGATGCCGCATTGCAAGCTTAACTCGATGAGGATGATGGTCAAACGCAAGAGCAACTTGCAGAACAATTGAATGTGACCCAACAATGCATTCCTCAACTGCTACTGTTTAAAAGCCATGGTATTGATTTTGAAAGTGGGATGATGGGAAGATGGGTGCCGCATGAATTGACTGAAAAACAGCAATAAAAAAGAAAAACCACGTGTAAAATGTTGAGTTTAAGTAAATAAAGTGTGTTTTTTTTATAGAAGTGTGGTCTTAAATCTGCCAATAATTTTTTCGGAGTTTGTCTTTTGACAGCTGTCACTTGATTTATGCTCAGTTTGGTTTTCCATTTCAAAATGAATAGACTTACTCCTGAACAACGTTTGCAACTCGTGCAAATTTATTACCAAAATAATGGCCACCGATCCCGATTTTCACAAGAAACATTTTTTCAGTGATGAAGCTCACTTTTGGTTGAATGGGTACGGTAATAAGCCAAATTGTCGCATTTGGAGTGAACATAATCCACAAGCCATTGTCGAGACGCCGTTATATCCTCAAAAAGTCACTGTTTGGTGTGCTCTATGGGCAGTGAGAATCATTGGTCCTTATTTCTTCAAAGATGAGCACATTATCTCGCGTCATGGGCCTATGGCGTGGCCTCCAAGATCGTGCGATTTGTGAAGTCGCTTGTCTACGCAGATAAGCCCGAGACGATTGACGCCTTGGAAGTGAATATTCGGCACGTTATTACTGACATACGGCCCCAATTGCTGCAAGAAGTGGTCGGAAATTGAGCTTATCGGCTGGAATTTATTCGAAGCAGCCGCGGCGGCCACTTGCCCGAAATCGTTTTGAAACATAATGTCAAATCCTTATCTTTTTAATAAAGCTAAGTTCTTGGCCATAACATTAAATTATATGTGTTCTATTTTTCTTGAAAACCACACTTATAAAAAAAAACACCCTGTATTTGGAAATATTAAAATTTCTCTGAAGTTCTCTTCCTTGCTCTGCTGTAAGTGGAGGGAACAAATTAATGCGATACTTTATTTTTAATGAAGGCTTAACTTTGATCAAAACTTTTCCAATACTAGCAATATTGCCGCCAAAGTGTAATAAAGTAAAAGCCGCACAATTAATAAATAGGAATATGTATGGTAGGTAAAAAAGGATGTTTTAAAATTTATAAATTTGAAAAAAAAATTTACTTTATTTCAAAAACAGTCAAGTAATTTAAAGAAAGTTATATCGTTTCAATGAGTGTTTCACTTTATTTTATTTTTCATTCCTTTTTGCTACATATACATACATACTTATTCTAAAGTAGGAGAACTCATGTTGTTTTTCCCTTTGAGAGCCTGCAAAAAGGTAATATTTATAAAAGTTTTCGTTTCAGTGATGTTGTTGTTGTTGTTGATGCTGCTGCTGCTGTTGTATTTAAATTGGTTCAATTTCTCTAAATGTTGTAAGAATAATTTACATGCACACACACTCACCAACACCCACTCACTCGCTCGTCTAAACATATACACCATTCCTCAAACCAGATCGGTAAATGGCCATTTAAAGTAAAAGTAAAATATGGTACCTACATGCATACATAAAAAAGGAGAAGAAACTTAAGCGAGGCGTTGTAGCAAGTCTCGAGATGGTTGCATGTTAAGCGTTGTTGATATTATTGCAAAAACAACAGCCAACAAGCGAATTCCATTCTACATACGTCACGTTTTGTACACCGCTTTTTAAACTGAGTAGTGTTTAGTATGCGAGTAGTTGTGTGTGTGTGTGTTTGTGTGTGTGTGTGCGTGTTTGCAAGTGTATTTGTGTGAACTTTATTTTTCTGCTGCCATAAAATTGGCCATGCAAACAAGAATATGCATAATTTATGTGGCAATTGCGACACATAGCGCATATTCGCTTGAATGTGTTCATGTACCCAACGGGTAAGGAAGCGTTCCAGAAGCGCTTTTTACCTATTTTGAAACGTTTCTTTCTTTGTCTTCTTACGGAAGTGCGGTACTAAGCTACAAAGTACGGGAATTTCTGTAGGAAGTCCGCTGATTTCACTATTTCTCTTTTATTCTTTAAATTTTATTTCTCAAGTGCTTCTTTGGCCAGGGTGTCAAGCTTTCCCATTGGGTAAAAGCTGTAGCGACTATTGCGGTCCTGCCGATTCTGTTGGTTGGCAGTGCTGGTTGCACTTGGAGTCATACAAGCAATTTGCTACAATATTACTACTTTTCATTTCATCTCGACGATTTTTCATATTTTTCTTTTTACATACTACACACACACACACACACAAACATGCACACAAACATGCACACTTTTTCACTTTTCATACATTAATATTTATTTTACACTGAATGTGGCAAAATTGTCCATCACCGTAATAAATTCTCATGTGGCTCTTTGGTTTCATTGTGGAGCGAGGATGAAGCCGCGCGTTTATATGAGTACGGAAAAACAGAGAGAGAAGGAAATAGAGAGAGTGTATGGAATTAGAAAATACGACGAGTATGATTTTTAGTGCAGGGAAATTTAAGTTGCACATGAATGCAACAAAATTTCATCCTTTCTGAGCTCTAAAGTAACGAAAAATATACACAAAATATGAGGGCAGAGACGGACGGACGAAGGAGCGATGACGTTTGACTTAATAAAAATTTGATGAAGTGAGTTTCGTAGCTACTTAGATTGTAGCGTGTTGCTGCTGTTGGTTTCTTTTTTTTTGGAAACCTGTTGCTTCTCGAGAAGGAGCAGTGCCTGCCATGTTTTTGTCGGTCAAATAATTTTACAGTGTTTTGAATTTCCAATGTCGTGTTCTTTTATTTTAGTTTATAGTGAGTTTAGTTGATTTTGCAGCTGCGCCCTTTTCTCCCCTCCCATTTCTCTCATTTGGTATGTGTGCTCTTGACGTGCCATTTGTGGCGTGTCTTAACATGTTAATTCTTCATGTCTGTATGTGGCACTAGCTACTGTATTCGTATTTGCAAAGTCAGAGTCTAGGTCATTTTGCAACGGTAGGTTGTGTTTGTGTGCTGGTAGTGGCACTGGCAGTGGCAATGTTTGTGGCAGTGTGCTCTGCCGGTGGTTAAGAGCAATTAAATATGTTTCTCAAGTGGAAAATATCACGACTTCTGCACTTTTTTAAAGCATCGCAAAAGAAAATTTCCGCAGCGTCAAGGTTAAAATTGTAAAAATGTTATTGGGAAAAGTGAAATATACACTTTTTTGGGTAATGTGCGGAGAGTTGATCTTGGCTAAACGATTTATTTCTTGTTGTTAAATACTTAATATTTTTATGCGAAGAAATTTGAGCTTCGCATACTTAATGGATTTTATATTTCAATTTTTCCTTATTCTTATTAATTGATTTTAACTCCTTGCTCCACAAAAATCAAGGGTGTATTGCCATTTGTGCAAATCCCTCCCCATACCATGACGGATTGCGGATTTTAGCGATGTTAAATGACGAATAATGGTCCACGACCCTCTGTTGGCCAGCTTCTGTCATTTTGATGGTTATGAGCTTGTTTGACAGTAAACAGCTTTTCATCTGTGAAGACGATTGTAATGTTTCTAACTATTGTGAGATGAAGGGGGAGAACAAGCACAAGGTGCTGTTAGTTCTTACTTTGGTGATATCCTTATTAGAATAGCAACATTTAAGTGAAATTATCTTTAAAAAGTAAATGGCAGGAATTGATTTATCGATCCAAATAAAAATTTCATACTTACTTACTTTTATTGGCACAACAGCCCATGGAGGGCCTAGGCCGAGCTTTTCGCATCCACTCACGTTGTGCCTGTTAATTTTATACATGAATGGAAAAATTTCATTCAATTTTGTAAAATTTCAGTGTTTTTTTGAATTCTCAAAAATCAAGCTCTTAAAAAATCACCCTTTATTAGCTGACCGATCCGACATCGTAAAATAAATATCTAAATGAAATCTAGACCACACACAAATTAAATCAGATGAACTCTCGATTAAGTAAATTAATACAGGAATGAAGAAAATTCCAGAAAAATACCAGTACTTTTTCAATAGCGCAAAGAAAGTTTTATACACTTATAAATTGTCAGACACCCTGTATATTGTCATTCAAGATTGTTTATTGCTCTTTTCCAAATTCTCTCTAAAGAGAATAAATCTGAGGAAATATTGCACCGAATTAGTTTAGATATCAATCAATCAAACATTTTTGTCAAATTGGTTTATGGCCAATTATTTAAAGGAAAATGGCTATGAAACTTGAGATACTTATGTACACATTTTTATACCCTGCACACTCTGTGAAAAAGGTATCTTGATTTTAATCGAGAAACGTTTTTTTTTCCATATAAACAGGGTGAATTTTTTAACCTGAAACTTTCAAAATTCTCGTAGCACTCTACGAAAAAAACTGCCTATAATTAAAATTTAATACATTAATGCTAAAATTTGTCCGCTCCCCTCATTTTCTACGATTCATGATAGATGGCGCAGTAATCGATTTGGTATGTAATAATTTAGTATATGCTTTCACTAATTTTGAACCTAAGCACGTTTAAAATTCACCATACCCCCTCAACAACTGGCACTACAAACATAGGACAGACTGACATGTTTTTCTTTTCAGTCAGTCGAACGCCTTCGGCATAAGTTGTAAACTCCATCTTTCATTGACAATCTGCTTTCATGTTTTCTCCGCTTTTTTGTTGGGCCTTTTAGGGTCCCTTTGAAGAAATGGCTTTCAATGTAAAACGTTTAAAGGACGATGATATCAGAAATGTTCGTAACTTTTATAATAAAGGGGCTTTTCTTCGGCTGATAGCTCATGGGCAACGAGTAAGTGCGATTGACGAAACAGAGCATCACCAAGATAGTATCCTCTGACATCTACTACAGCTGTAATGATCAGTGGCATGAGTTAGATGTTGGATTTGAGTCCACGCCATTTTGTTTCTCAGTTTACTTCACTATCCACACAAAAGCAATTTCTGCTACCAGGGAAGTCTGTGATATAAACAAGAGTGTCCCGACGCTACTCAAGCAAAAATGTAATATTCCGAGTCAGTCTGCAGTTAACTACAATGCGAGCTAGTGTAAATTAATGAGGAAAAAGGAACATGAAAAAGGAAGCAGAAAAGCGAAAGAGAAGGAAGCTAACGTTAAAGAAAACCAGATTTCCGAAAGCAGAATTGTGCATAATAACTTGTGGGATTAAACCGATCTTCTGGCATTTATTCATGGGGTATTTATTATAAATATTTGTGATGATTGAAAGGAACCTGCACATTGTTTGGAATCCGAATGTACAAGTGAAAAGCTTTCTTAACCATTTGTCTCCGATAGATACAGTTTCATTTTATTTAATTTTATTATGAACCTTTTAGAGATGTTGTATTTTATTATGAACTAAGTTTGGAATTATGGCCTTTTGCTTTATAGGAAGTCGTTATTATACCTTATCGATTTGAATTGTATAAGTTTTATTGGAAAAATACGATTTCGTTTTTATGATAAAAGGTTTTGCCATTTTCTTATAAAACTTATGCAATTCAAATTTGTCTCTTTTAAGATAACTGGTAAATTTTTCTTTGCCTTCAACTTTTTAGGTTTCCAAAGTTTTAACTACACATTGCTTTTGCTAATTTGTGGAGAGTACTCTGTATGTCGTTTATGGGACGGAAATATTCTGCTAACATTTTTAATTCCCTAAGGTGCCAATCCTTTCCTAAAAACTTAACTTTCACAGAATAAACTTCGTGATAACATTCTTTAAAAACAAAAAGCCAAAAAAAAAAAAAAAAAATTGGATCAGCTGGTAAAAAACTATGATCTCAGATAGGAAAATATCATTATACTTATTTGCCTTGAAATAAAAGCTTCATGAATAGCGGTGCGTGGCAATGGTTGAACTTGGTCTATATCGAAACACAAGCTCACAAATCTAGGAGGCTCAACTCTCGAAATTTCATAAAAAGAGTTGGATAATTAGATGCTGTTTCAGTCCAAATTTTCTTTTCATTTTTATTTTTTGGTTTTATTTAGTTTGTTTAGCAAACACATCTGTGGCAGGAGAAGAGACTCCTACGTTAAGGGTATTGAAAATATTTCAAAAATATGTTTTTCTTTATCATTTTCTTTATATTGAGAAGATAGCATATTTGATATTGTAGTGGCTCTCTTTCTCTGGTAAATTTTTGAGGAATTCTAGCACACTTTCTTTGTTTGGTTTAAACCTAGCTATGAGCCTTTTATCGGAGTCCCTCAAGGTACCTTGGTCGCTTAATTTTTGACCTCACAATTAACGATGTAGATTGTATCATCAAAAACTCTCAGCTCTGTAACTATGCTGATGACATCAAATTTTACCGACACATTCTAATACCCCTTGACTATCGCCTACTTCACTGCCTAGGATATATTTTATACGCGATAACATTGTCCCCTCTGTAATTTCGTTACGAGACTTTGGTCATATCTGTGATAAGGAACTAAATTTCCGTTTCCATATTGACGACGTTGTAAATAGGGCCAACTCTGCTCTTGGATTTGTGAAACACTGGTCCAAAGAATTCTCAAACCCATATGTCACAAAATCTCTCAATTTTACATTTGTCAGGCCAATTCTTGAATATGCTGGCCAAGTCTGGTCTCCTTATTTCTTATAACACCCATTCCCTTAGAATTTGAGCAGTGCAACGCAGATTTATTTGGTTTGCCTAACGTGGCCTACCATGGTCTGATCGCTTTAACTTGCCCCCATATAAGGATCGTCTAAAACTAATTAACGTACAGTCCCTTGAAATATGCCGAAAAACCGCCGATACAGTATTTGTTCACCGTTGCTCCAAACTATTGTTACTAACACCAACCCACGTAGCCTTAGGTCTGTGCCCCCTTTTCGTCTTAATACTCACCGAACAGATTATGGCGGCAACGAACCAATGTCTAGAATGCTTCAAATAGCCAATGACATTCCAAATGTTTTTGACTTTCACCATAGCAAATTTGGCTTAACGAATGCTCTGTATAATTTAAGCCGAATAAATACCAATATGTTGTTCCCTCTTGTTGTTGCTCACTTGTACTAAGCTAAATAAACAAATAAATTTAGGAATATTGCAACCGAAAATTCTTTTAGAAAAAAGGCTTGACACACCCTCTTTTATTTTTGTTCCTTTCTTGATAACGAATTTCATTTTATAAAATACAATTCTTTCTCAAACAATATAAAATAAATATAAAATATAAAATTTTGTGTGAGAAGATAACTAATTAAATTATATAAATACTAACTCGCCATCAAATACGTAAGGACATACAATCTCAATATGAGATTAGTACTTATTATAAAAATATAACTTATTTCAAATATCTAATTAAAATTAAAGTTTCTTAACAGTAGCGTTGTAACATTTCTTTTGAAAATCACAATATTGTATAAAATTTCTTATATTTTCTGGTAGCTTATTAAATTTTTGTACACCATAGTTGCGTATTGATCGTGCGCTTCTTTCCGTTCGAAAGAAAAAAGTTCATAATGTTAGAGAAATTCCTAATACTATATGTGGGATTTTCTGTTTCATGTATCATTATATTATGATTAATTAGTCCATTTTTTATTTTGAAAAAAGTTAAAAGTGTGCAATAATAAAAAGTGCAATATTGAATATTTCCGTATATCAAGTCGATGTTCATACAGACTCATCGTAGCTGTTCGGATTGGTAATGACAGTATATTTTTAATCATTTTGTTTTGCAATCTTTGCAGTTCTTTAATTTTTTGTTCAGAGCACCTATTCCATAGAGCATTGAGATAGTTTACTTGGGACATGAAATACGAGTTATATAATGACCATAGTTGCTTTTTTTGTATACTATTTTTGTTTCTATATATGGCGAAATGTAGTGGAATCAATTTCAATTTTAGTTTAGTTTAGTGGTGTAGTGGTAGTGCGTTGGACTGTTACGCAGAGTGTCCGGGGTTCGAATCTCGCCACAGGCAAAATCAAAAAGTAGAAAAAATAATTTTTCTACACGGCATCACCTCTTGGCAGGCAATGGCAAACCGAGAACAGTAAAAATTGCCTACGAAAAGCTTTTCACTTCGGCGTTCGGATTCGGAATTAAACTGTAGGTCCCTTCCATTCATGTACAAATATAACACGCACAACATGAGTGGATGTTAAAAGCTCGGCCTAGGCTGTTGTGCGATTGAAACTAAAAGTATGTGTTCACTCCAATTCAATCTTGAGTCGAACCATAGGCCTCAGTACTTTAATTGTTCAACTCTTAGTACATTGCAACCGTTAAAATAAATTCCTGATACATATCTCATTCATATCTGGAATTTGTCTATAAGGATATTTTATTTTAAGGATATAAAATTAGTTTTTGTTAAATTAATTTTCAACAAATGTTTTCCGATTGGATATCTAATATCAAATCTTTGATAGCATCCGTTGCATACAAAAAAGATCCATCATCAGCATAGAACTGAGGAGTTCCTTTTAGCTTTAACCTAAGAATATTGTTAATATATACGAGGTGTGATCAAAAAATAACCGTTATTTTCAAATTTCGTGAGTTACGTATGTTCGATTTTCGCATTTTATTTTCTGTTATGTTGGTACACATGTCTGTTATATATGTTGGCAATACCAACCATTTTGGATTGTCAGTTTGTTTTTGACAGATAAAAAGGTTAGTTGTGTTTTGGTGTGCTCTTCGATTTTTTACTATTCGAAAAAATGGATCAAAGAAACTGTATTCAGTTTTGTGTAAAAAATGAATTTAGATGCGCAAGGACATTTGAAATGTTGACTGTGGCCTTTGGCCTTTGGCGAGTCTACTATGAGCAGAACACAAGTTAAATTGTGGTATAACCGGTTTAAGGAAGGCCGAGAAGATGTCAATGATGATGCTCGTCCTGGTCGCCCGAGCACGTCAACAACCGATGAAAACATTGACGCAGTGAAGAAAATGATTTTGGATAATCGTCGAATCACTATCAGAGAGGTTGCTGATGATGTTGGCATATCGTTCGGCTCATGCCAAGCAATTTTTAATGATGTTTTAGGCATGAAACGTGCGGCAGCGAAGCTTGTTCTAAAATTGCTAAATTTTGAGCAAAAACAACGTCGCTTGTGCGTAAGTTTTTGGCCAAAAACAAAACCGTTATCATGCCTCAACCCCCGTATTCACCGGACTTGGCTCCCGCTTACTTTTTCCTCTTCCCAAAACTGAAGACACCGATGAAAGGAAAACGGTTTGCTACGATTGAGGAGATAAAAGAAAAATCGAAACAGGAGCTGTTGGCGATACCAAAACGCGCGTTTCAGAAGTGTTTCGAGGATTGGAAAAAACGCTGGCATAAGTGTATTATATCTGAGGGGGATTACTTTGAAGGGGACAAGATAGTTGTTGATGAATAAATATATACTATTTGAAGATAACGGTTATTTTTTTATCATACCTCCTATAAGAAATATCGTAGCAGCCAACATCGATCCTTGTGGCACACCCAATCGTTTAATCGTTTTCATTTTGCTTTTTGTTTTATTTATTTGCTCAAATTGCTTCCTATTTATTAAAAAACTTTGAAAAAGTTTAAGGCCATTTCCGTTTAAACCCAATTCCGTCAATTTTGTCAACAATATTTGTATATTTACCGAATCGAAGGCTTTTGTTAAATCAATCGCCAGCATTGCCACGTGTTTTTTTAATCTAGATTTTCGTAAATAAATTCGGTACAATTAAGACATGCTGATAACGTAAGTATTCGAATTTTCTATGAATCCGAATTGGTTTTCGTCAATTACTTATATTTACTTTACTTAACTTTTAACGGCACAACAGCCAATGGAGGGCCTAGGCCGAGCTTTTCGCATCCACTCATGTTGTGCGTGTTATATTTGTATATGAATGGAAGGGATGTACAGTTTAATGCCGAATCCGAACGGCGAAGTGAAAAGCAATTTTCATAGCAATTTTTACTCTTGTCGGTTTTCCATTGGCTGCCAAGAGATGGTGCCGTGTAGAAAAATTATATTTTCTACCTTTTGATTTTGCCTGTGCCGACATTCTAACCCCGGACACTCTGCCTAGCAGTCCAACGCACTACCACTACGCCACAGCGACCAATTCGTCAATTATATCGTTTTCTTTGATACATTTTTTTAATCTGTTCAACATAATAGTCTCAAAAATTTTGTCAATAGTACTTAACTTAGTAATCGGTCGATAGTTTGAACAAATTGAAAATACTAATTACACCACCTACTTCACCTGAGTCACAATCGTTTAAAATAAAAGGATAACTAATACTACATATTAAGTAACCAGAATATTCGACAACGTCAGGCGTTCTCATTAAAAGCGTTTGATATTTCGTTCGGAGATGTAAAAATATTTTCGTGTAATTTTATTTGAGTTATTTCAGTTTTACTGTATTAATTTTTATACCTTTCGCAAATTATTTATATTATTTCTAACCATAATTTTGTATCATTTAAATTCATTTTCGAAAAATAAGTACTTGATACACTTTTTCTTTAGCTTATAATATTTGTTTTTATTTTTGATTAAGTTTAACAACTCTGAATTCATCCACGGTTTTCTGAAATTTCTGTTAGATTTTTTAACATATTTTGTGCAGTTTTTAATGTTTCTACAAAGACAACTATGAAATTCTGAGAAGAACGATTTGTCAATTATTTCATTTATTAAGTTTTTTTCTTCAAAAACGAAAAATTTTGATCTCGTCTTTTGTAGCCTCATAGTTTATGTTTTTATTAGTATTCACTGTCAGTGAAATTAATCTGTGATCTGAAATTGGGTTATCGTCTAAACAAAAAGTATATTTGTAGTCAATTTTATCCGTTAATACATGATCAATTATTGTTTCAGCACGATTTCCCTTTCTCGTATAAATTATATTATTTGTTTTATTTAAACAGAAAAACCCATTGCTATATATAGTATTTATATAATTGATATTTTCACCATTAGAGTTTAGTAGTTTATAAGTTTGACAGCCAAGAAACTACTTCCATCACACTCAATTGTTGATAGAAGAGTTCAAGGTATTGTTCTATGTATGTACATATATTAAACAGCCTGCTCTGTTTGATTTTCTGTTTGCAAAGTAAGCATTATATTCCTTTAAGTTAAAGTAAGAATTATTGTTTTCAAATATCCAAATTTCGCTTAGGGCAATTACATGAATAATTTTATTTTGACACTTATTTTGTTCTACTATACTTCTAACATCATTTAATTTGTTTCTAATGCTTTGTATATTTCCATTATTTTTCTCAAATATTAGTTCATTAATTTCATATTTCACATTGTTTTCTAATATTTCATCATTTATTTGCTTCACTGTATCCATATTTCTAAGTTCATATAATCATACATATTTATTTTATTAATATTAATATACTTATACATACATAAGTTACTTGAGTTTATTCAAATCTTCCAATCGCTCAATTTGCATAACAGTCACACTTTCATTCTTCCTGACAAGAACCTTTGCTTCTTTGATCCAAACATACTTATAATTCTTGTTTTTGGCTTTAATTTTAAATTTTTTTTTAGAAGATCGCTGAATTCTTTTTCAATTAATGGATAAAAATTTATATTTTTTTATTCATATCAATTTCAGGAACTATTTTGTTGATGTCTATTTGTTCTTTTTTCTTTCGAAATTCTATGCAATTATTTTTAAATACGTCATTGCTCTTTTTTACGATTATTGGAAAAATTTGTTCTTGTGTTCCAGAAAATAAGTAGTTGCATGCGAAATTTTTCAGTTGCAGGCCCTCCGGTGTATGCTTGCGACGTTTGGGTACATATGGTCATATCAGCCGTGTCAGATATTGTTCCTGATGCATTTTTGTTTTGTTAACAGCTCACGATTGAGAATAATCAATTAAGTATTGAACTTCCCACACTTGTAGCCACTGTTTTCAAGACATCGAAGCAATTACTTTTCATGGCAGTTTGCACTACTATTATTAGTTCTCTGTATAGGATCATCTTTTCTCTACGTTTATATGTACTCCCTACTGTTGCTTCCGGCTTAGATCTTTTTTTTTTGTGTAATACACTCGATTTTAAATGTCAATGACACTAGGTATTAAAAACTGTAATAACATTTTTACCGTTTAACAGTTAAGTCAATATAACAACAAAAAATTAACTTTTTACCATTGACTTTTCACTAATATCTCGAATTTCTTTATTGCATGGATATGGAAATTTTTAAATTTCTGGTCAATTCCAGTATTTTTGGTATTGGATTATAGTAAAATTATTGACCTTGGTATGTTTTATAATGAATTTTACATAGATTTTAAAATGTCAAATATACTATATACTATAATATGTGTGGTCGCTGTGGCGTAATGGTAGTGAGTTGGACTGCTGCGCAGAATGTAGAATGTCCGGGGTTCGAATCTCGGCACAGGCAAAATCAAAAGGTAGAAAAATAATTTTTCTACACGGCACCACCTCTTGGCAGGCAATGGCAAACCTACAAGAGTAAAAATTGCTTTGAAAAGCTTTTCACTTCGCCGTTCGGATTCGGCATAAAACTGTAGGTCCTTTCCATTCATGTACAAATATAACACGCACAACATGAGTGGATGCGAAAAGCTCGGCCTAGGCCCTCCATGGGCTGTTGTGCCATTAAAATTAAGTAAGTAAAGTAAATATACCATGTATAAACTTGAAAAACGGATTTAATGCGTTTTGTTATGGACCTCCTCAATTGATTTTCTAATTCTTATTCATTATTCGTTACTCGATTAAATTTCACCCAACTCTGCTGTAGACATAGTGTGTTGTTCTATTTGAATAGTATGTAAATTGAATTCAATTACATGCATACAAATTTATATACTATGTACATACACTGGCGGTCACGAAAACCGCACCACTGGCAACACTTTTTTTATATGTTTAACTTTGGGTAATTTACTTATTTTTTCTTGCTACGATAAAGGGGATTTCCCGGTTTAAATTATTCCAAATCTGTTGACCACAGAAATTAGTTATTCTGGGGCAATTGTTTAACGCAAAAGGGTTTCGTGTGAAATAAGTGCAGTAATGAGTGCAAAATATAAGCATCTGACACATGACAAAAAAGTCGCTGTACTTACATTAGTGGACCAAGGACTTTCCTACCGGAAAATTTCTGAAAAATTTGGTTGCTCACATTCCACAATTGTCCGTTTTTTAAAAAAAAAAAAAAACTATGGAGAGGATAAACGTATCTGGTCCTAAACGTGCAACCAGTAACAGAATTGATAGCCTTATAAAAAATATTAGCAAAAAGGATCGATTTAAAAGTGTAGTAATTATTCGGTCAGAGCTAGAAACCTATCATTGCGTAAATATTAATGATGAAACTGTATGTAGGAGACTGCGAGAAGCTGGTTTATATGGAAGGCGTCTTGCAAAAAAGCCATTGTTGAATGAAAAAATTAGAAAAGCGCGTGTAGCTTGGGCTGCAAACTATAAAAACTGGACACTGGAGCAGTGGCGAAATGTCATCTGGTCTGATGAAGGCAAATTTAACCTGCTATGCGCCGATAAGAAGGAACTAAGAATGCTGAAGTCATAAAAGAAAGCTTAGCGCCAGCTCTTTAAGAGCATTTATCCTGCAGTATGAACGCAATTTTCCAGGACGATTAAGCGCCTTGCCACCGTGAAAAATCGGTAAATTTTGCATGCTATCTTTTGCTTGATTCTTACAGAATGTAAAATTAAAAACTGAACATTCAAAAATAAAATCCTTTTTTTGCAGCTTGTAAAAATATTCACGGACATCGGAATTTCACGCCTGATTTGACCGGGAAACTTGCCTGATTTGAATCCTATCGAGCATTTATGGCGTATTATGAGGCGCAAAGTTGATGACCAGAAGCCCGAAAATAAAAAAAAAAATTAATTTTAGCATTAAATAAAGTTTGGTATGAAGTTATTACCAAAGATAACCTACAAATTGTAGTTGATTCGATGCCGTCAAGGATAATGGCTGTAATACGGGCTAGAGGAGGAGCAACATCCTACTAATATTTTTTTTTTTTTTAGTGGTTTGATGTTAGTTCTTGAAAACCACTTTAAAGACTAATAGATATTGTTTAATTTTGAATACTTCTTATAAAAATAAATTACATTTTCTTAAAAAATAATACGTTTTTGGGCTCCAGTTATATTTTTCCATTCTTACACTTTGCATAATTTTAAAATCATAATAATATTTAAAATATAAAAAAAATATTCCCCAACATAAAAATCATTATTTTTGTATTTTCATGTTATTTGTGAGGTGGTGCGGTTTTCGTGACCGCCAGTGTATGTATAAATATATATATATAAATAATTTAAACACACTTATCCATAGTGTAAATATGAATATAATATTGTTATAGTTATTGTTGTTGTTGTAAATTATATGCTATACGAATACACCTTCAACTTCGGCTTTGTAATTTGATTATTTTTCGTATTTATTCTATATTTTTTATTTTTGTACATTTACATATACAGGGTGGACCATTTATAATTTGAAATTTGATTTTGGTATGTAAGTAAGAAATGAAGCTTGTTTGAGCTTCCTTCCTCTGAGCAACAGCAGCAATTTTTTTCGGTTGTGCGCACTGTAGGCGTACGAGAACGTGTTGTTTTACCCAATAAAGAATCCGAATCCGAATTTTGAAAGTAATTACCTTACACTTTCGGTGGAAGTAAGTTATTTATTGTTTCCCAACGTTGTACAACCTTATAACGATATCGCAAATACAAAACTAATTTTCCGTCGTAATACGAATGAAATTAGAGTTGCAACACTCGAAATAACCAATAGTTCAAATTCAAAATGTTAGATGGACCTCCCATTCTTTTTCAGCACAAAAAAACTGAAATTTATATTTTATTTTCTGTATGATACCGAATTTTTGTTTTTTGTAGATATGTATTTATTTATGGGGCTGCACAGTAAAAAATGTATGTATGCTATGTGTGAATTTAAAATAAAAATATAAAATTGATATTTATTTATCCAAATGTCACGGTTGAAACAGAATGACCAAATATAATATTATTTCGAAATTCATTTGAAAATAGAAATGTACGCGTTAAGTGCTGTGATAAATATTTTCCAGGTCAAAGTTCAAAAATATAAAAGTTTACGTGTGTGTATTGTCCTTATGTATATCTACATCCCTGTAGTAGCATTCGCTTAAAACGGCGCAATTAGGCTATGATGCGGATGCCGTACCATTTAGGATGACGTCATTTGCGTGCTCCCGAGAAAGATTCCATTCGATCTGCGAGCCAAGGAGATGAAAAATCTTTACAACCCAACAAGGGAAACACGCTCAAAAGAACAACAACACGAGTAGCAAAGATGGGAGCAGTCCGATAAAGGATGAAGGACCTTCCATTCTAGACCTGAAGCATACCGAAACTATCCGACTAGGTTAACAGAAACCATGGAAGCTTGGACTACTAACTCACACAGCTGCTGAGCGAGCATGGCGGATTTTAGCAATTCCTGCACAGGTTCAAAATCAGAGAAGGCCCATACTGCCCTGCGTGTCCGGAAGAATTTGAAAGTCGGAGGCACGTGTTCCTGTACTGTTCACATTCCAAAGGGAAAAGAGACGAAGTGGGTCGCACCCTTGGAAGGCCACCGACTACGGAGAATCTAGTGCCACAGATGTAAGATAGCCATGAAGAATGGATTGCGGCATCCAGGGCAGCAGTAAATTACGAAAGCACATCGCATTGAGGACGAACAAAGCGCGAGAATGCAACGACGGATTGAAGCTGCTAAAACGGTCGTTATATAGTCATTTAAAAGATGACAACCCTCCCAATGTAATAACTACGGTGGTCCCTGAAATTGTAAGGTGGTTTTAGTGGATGGCAATCCCACACGGACTTTAAGGCTTTCCACTCTTTCCTCGATTGTGGTCGCCGTAGACTAGTTGATAGTATGTTGGAAGCCCTTTGTCAACAATCTGATTGCATTTTATAATTGTGACTTCAAGCTGGGTAAGTCCACCATTGCGCAGGTATTTAGTCTAAGCTAAATCCAATCCTGGCAAATACCCTAAAGGTACGAGCAGTTAGTAAAGCATTCTTCAACTTGCAAAAGAAGTTCTGTTGAGTATATCTAGTGATCAACGACGACAAAAAGAATTACCTTGTATCAACAAAGAAAGAGTCACGGCACTGCGTCTCTGATAAGATGTTACTGTCGTCAATTACACATTGGAAGTCGTAATTGATTTCGTTAGCTTTACCACAATACCCTTACGCTGCTAAATGCCATCTACAAAATAATAGCAATAATCATCCTCGAGTGGTCGCTGTGGTGTAGTGGTAGTGCGTTGGACTGCTACGCCGAGTATCCGGGGTTCGAATCTCGGCACAGGCAAAATCAAAAGGTAGAAATAATAATTTTTCTATACGGCACCACCTCTTGGCAGGCAATGGCAAACCTACAAGAGTAAAAATTGCTATGAAAAGCTTTTCACTTCGCCGTTCGGATTCGGCATTAAGCTGTAGGTCCCTTCCATTCATGTACAAACACGCACAACATGAGTGGATGCGAAAAGTTCGGCCTAGGCCCTCCATGGGCTGTTGTGCCATTAAAAGTAGAGTAAGTAAAGTAAGTAAGTAATCATCCTCGAGAGGCTGCAACCCTCCTTGTAAACACAACGGGACGAGCAAGCCGGCTTTCGACCCCACCGAAGTTGTGTTGACCAATCCAACACTCTGAGAGTCGTAATAGAGCAGTCTATTGAATGGAGAACACCGGTATACCTACTTTTCGTTGACTTCAAAAAGCCTTCGAAACCATTCGACGATCTGCAATATCCAGCTCTTGAAGGCACTCTACCGCGATTCAGAAATCGCAAGACTGTCCACTTTTGCCTCTGCTCTTCGCCGCTGTACTCGACGAAGTCATGCTCGAAGTCGTATCGAAAAGTAAAGGCATTAAATGGACACTTTCTTGGGAGCTCGACGACCTAGATTACGCCGATGATATCTGCCTTGTGTCACACAAATTGTCTGACATGCAGTACAAAATCGACCAGCTAGTTGCTGAGGTTCAAAAGGTTGGCTTAGAGATAAACATCTGGAAAACCAAAGCAATGAGAGTCAACAACCCCAGCAACAATAGTATCATCATCGGAGGGCAAACAGTACAATTCGTAGACAGCTTTTGTTACCTAGGGTCAACAAATGGTGGAGCCGAAGTAGATACGGAGAATCGGCTGCGTAAAGCTAGATCGGCGTTTGGACAATTACAGCGTATATGGAAAAGTTCACAGTTCTCAAGAAGAACCAAATTGAAGATCTTTAACGCATGCGTAAAATCTGTACTGCAATACGGTAAGTGAAACCTGGTTAATTTCAAACTCCATCACTCAGAAACTACAGGTATTTGAAAACAAATGTCTCAGGGTGTTCTGGCCGAATACCATCAGGAACGAAGAACTCTGGCGATTGACGGAGCAGGACCTCATTGCTAAACAAATAAGATTTCGTAAATGGCGGTGGATAGGTCACACAATGCGAAAACTGTCTGAAAGTATCAGCAGAACTGCGTTAGACTGCAACCCTTAAGGTCACAGACGGCCTGGACGCCCGCGCAACACCTGGAAGCTGACGATTGAAAGTGAACTGAGAGCAGCTGAAGAATCGTGGAACGTTGTCAAAAGAATAGCTAACAATAAAATAAGATGGTAATGTTTAGTTGAAGTCCTATGTTCCCAAGTGGAATAAAACAGGAGGAAAAATAAAATTACGGGCTTAGTACGAAATTGAGAATCTGAGCAATCTCTTGGCATACGTAAGTAAAGGCTGCGGCACTGACAGTTTAAGATGAAGGACATGCACATGCCAATATATACCTTTATCGTTGAATTAACG
The DNA here is from genome assembly GCA_958295655.1 of Palloptera scutellata. Taxonomy (NCBI): domain Eukaryota; kingdom Metazoa; phylum Arthropoda; class Insecta; order Diptera; family Pallopteridae; genus Palloptera; species Palloptera scutellata. Next base: position 84,380,272 of record OY282449.1, on the reverse strand, counting down.
TAAAAAGTTGGGAAACTCTCAAAGTAAAACTACCAATAGTTTGCCATTCGCCGAGCGGTATCGTTTACCATCATCGTTGCTCGTCATCGTTGTTGTCTGGTATAAAAAAAATGGCAACACGCAAATAAATAAGAGCACATAAATACTCGCTGTGGCGTAGTGGTAGTGCGTTGGACTGCTACGCAGAATGTAGAATGTCCGGGGTTCGAATCTCGGCACAGGCAAAATCAAAAAGTACAAAAAATAATTTTTCTACACGGCACCACCTCTTGTCAGGCAATGAGTAAAAATTGCTATGAAAAGCTTTTCACTTTGCCGTTCGGATTCGGCATTAAACTGTAGGTCCCTTCCATTCATGTACAAATATAACACGCACAACATGAGTGGATGCGGAAAGCTCGGCCTAGGCCCTCCATGGGCTGTTGTGCCATCAAAAGTTAAGTAAAAGAACATAACTACACGAAGCACAACGCAGTAGTATCTAGTACATTGGAAATTAATGTAAATTTATTCAATAAACTGTGTTAAATACAATGAAAATTAAACTCTCAGGTTTAATTATTCACGCATCCTGGTTACTCACTGAGTACACCCAGGCTGAAGCAGATGAACTGAAACGATTTGTTAAAAAGTATATATTATGCTGAAACGTGATATACGAGTATGACTGCGACTGATGAGAGGCTGTTAAGAACATTCAAAAGGAAGATACTTCGCAGGATCGGTGGTTTTATGTGGAAAAGTGTACACCAACACTGTCGTAGTCAGGTGTATTTGTATAAAAATTTAGCTGGTATAATCAGCGATTCGGAAAAGACGCAATGACTAGGAAGAGTTTCTATTCGAGTGGAGGAACGTTTAGAAGTGGACGACATGGTCTCCATGAAAAGAGCAGGTATAAAGGGGCAAGACAACACTTGGCCTTAACAACTGGAGTGGAGCCAGGGCGAACATAGCAGATGCGACTGGTGAGGCTTCATTAAGACGGCAAAGACAAATCACTGGTAGCAGTGTCAACTTAAGTAAGTAAGTAAAAAACCTTTAATTTAGTTACAATAAAATTTAGTACGTTTTATGTACGTATCTTCTAAATCGTTATAATCGTATTTTACTGTTAATTCAAAAGTTTAAGCATTCGAAGCTTTTTATAAAAAATTAATAAAACTTCACGGCCGGTTCAAAAATAAAGAAGAGTTTCAATAGATAAAATAAATCTAAATACTACATAAAATAAATCAACAGAATGCATGCAAATATTATTTCGAATAAAGATAATCAAATACCCGATAATTAACTATGGATAATTTGATTAAAATTCAACAAAATTTAAATCAAATTACATTGAAAAAATGTACATACATTTTGCGTTATTCCATTTCCATTCAATGTGAAAACAAGGATTATGTTGCACGAATTTTATTTGATATGAAATTCAATAAACAATTTCAACAAATTGTGCTTTGATTTTATAAATGAGTACATCCATGCAATTAGTACCTGCACAAATATCGCGAATTAAATTCAGTGAATGATGTAAGTATGTATATATTGTACTTAATAATTCAACAGAAGAGCAGGAATCCTTTGTGTTTGCTACATGTACTATGTATGTATGTATGTATGTGTGTGCCTGTGTGTGTGCTATAGGAGTGACCTTTACTTTAGGTAACGTAGCACAAAGTAACGTAACGTAATGAGTGTTGCAATTTAAGACACCGATTGCAATTTGCCAGCATTCTGCCAGCTTGCTGGTGCTGTTCTTATTTTTGCTGTTGTTCTTTGCAAATAATTAGAAGCAATTAAAGGGTTGCGCGAGTACTTAGTTAAACCAGAAAGAACACGAACATTCTGAAAATGAAAACTATGTAGACACACCTAAGCTATTCGCCAAAAGACGAGAAACTTGAAACACTGCTGAAAATACAACAATAAGTGTATAGTTGCAACAACCAAAAACAACTGGTACCAACATCACAGCACCACCCGCACATTCGTGGAGACATTCCGCATACGACAACGACAACAACGATTACACTGTACAACAGCAAAATATAAAAATGTGTTGTGGGCCGGTTTTTCTGAAGTAATTCTCGGGTTACGTCAGGGTTCGTGGTTCGTGTTGTGGGCCGGTTTTTCTGAAGTAATTCTCGGGTTACGTCAGGGTTCGTGGTTATTCGTAAATCTTAGTTTTTGAAAATTTAATGAGGTTGGAAATTCATGGAATAAGTATGAAGTGTTTTTAATGATCACTATAATCTATTCAGCATTTCTGATTCTTTGGAACATATCAAAACAAACTTACTCATTAAACTAAATTGATAAACAAATGATGATTTCATATCTGTAATTGTAAGGGATATAAATTCGGATATACGGAGTTCATAACATATTTTTGAGTAAAACGGTTGAGTCGGTCACCGATCCTAATGTCCATCGGTCGTGTGGGGCGGGAGGAGGGTTCGTTGGGATCCGTTACGTTAAAAAAGGCGTATTACGTCGTACAGTGTTATTGTTGAAAGGAGAGCCCGGTGGTTATATCTAATGAACCTTCCGAATTTTAATTGAAAATCTAAGCAAGAAAAATGTTGGGTAGTAAAGCAAATGGTTACGGAGGCACATGGTTAGGAGTGACGTTAAGGGCAAACCTCTTAGTAACTAGAGACTAACTTAAATTTTATATTTTAATATTAATATTAAATTAGAATTTTTTTTTTCAAATTCAAAGCAGTTTTTTTAAGTATAGGGTTGACCAAATGACGCACAGGAAAGTAAACGCAAATTAAAACTATAAAATCTTTTTTTTTTAATCAAGCTAGGTACCTTATTTTGAAGGTTCATCAATGCCATTTATGTACGGAAAATGATATCACTCAAATATTAACCACGGCTAGTTTTACATACGTCGATACGATGGTCAAAATTTTTGATGACATCTTCCAATATGAATATTGGTATGACATTTATCTCGGTAATGATGTTGTTTTTTAAGTCCTAAATATTGGCTGGCTTTGTTTTTCAAAAATTCCCATAAAAGGAAGTCGTTTTTTACTTACTTTTAATGGCACAACAACCCATGGAGGGCCTAGGCCGATTTTTTCGCATCCACTCATGTTGTGCGTGTTATAGTTGTACATGAATGGAAGGGACCTACTGTTTAATGCCGAATCCGAACGGCGAAGTGAAAAGCTTTAAAAGGACATGCAATGGTGTTAAATAGCATGATCTTACAGGTCTTGGGTTTTCAAGGGGAGATCCACTGCAACAAACCTCTTAGAATTTTCGAGTACTATTATAAAGGGGTTTTCTAATGGGTTTCAAACGGGTTTCAAACGGGTTTCAAACGGACGTAATTTACACTGACTTTAGTAAAGCTTTTGACAAAGTAAATCATAATCTTTTACTAATGAAACTTGACCGAATTGGCTTTCCTCAAGCGCTTATTGACTGGATTAAATCCTATTTATGTAACCGGAAACAAAGGGTTCTTTTCAAGGACACTGTCTTTCGCGATATTGATGTTTCTTCTGGGTCCCCCAAGGCAGTCATTTTGGACCAATTCTTTTTTCGGTCTTTATAAATGATCTTCCATCAATTATTCGATACTCTAAAGTTTTGATGTTTGCAGATGATGTAAAGCTTTTTTTACCACATTATTCACCCGCGACTCAAGAGCTATTACAGAGCGATTTAGCTTCACTTTCAGACTGATGTTCTTTAAATTTGATGACTTTGAACCTGGCTAAATGTAAATTTATGATTTTTTCACGGAGGGTGCCATTGGTGGCAAATAATTATATTGGCATATCTGGCTAGAGTTTTCAATTGTGTTGATCTTGGAGTGACTATGGACTCTAAACTTCGCTTATACATATTACACATGTATAAATAAAGCCAAAGGTGTCTTAGGTTTTATTAAGAGATGGTCAAAGGAGTTCAACGATACTTATATTACTAAAATGTTGTATATTTCACTTGTCCGACCGATTTTAGAATATGCTACGAATGTTTGGTGTCCGCAATACAGTTGTTACATTAATAACGTGGAGTCTGTTCAAAAGCAGTTTCTTTTATTTGCTTTACGAAATTTGAACTGGAACCCCTTAACAAAGCTTCCTCCTTATAAAGATCGTTTAAAATTATTCAATTTGCCTTCACTTGAAAGCCGAAGAGTTATGTTGAATGTATGTTTTGTGTTCAAATTGTTGAATGGATGGACAGACTCTCCATATCTATTAAATGAGCTGTGCATTGGTGTTCCTAGTCGCGTTTCTAGAAACCTCATACCTATCAAGTTAAGTCTCTGTAAAACAAATTATGCATTGTTTGATCCTGTGCGTTGTATGTGCAATTATTTCAATAATCTTTATGTGCTAATAGATTTTTGTATCCCCGTTAATACCTACGGTCGTATAGGGCGGGTGGAGGGTCCACTGGGAGTCAAATGTCGTTCTGTTTTGACACGTACATATGTATATTGTAGACAGAAAGAGAATTAGTTGACAACAAGCAACTCCAAAACACCAATTTGGAGCCAAAATGTTGTAAAATGAGCCGAACTCAGGAGGTTGCCAATTGATTGATATCATAAATTTTACACCTTCAAATAAACTTTCCGTGAACACAAAGCACAATTACTTTCATTTCCAACAAAATGGCATCAACTGACTTTTCAGCATTCAAAATATCGCATCTGCCGTACATCTCTGATTTGGCACCCAATGATTACTTTTCATTCGATGCCTGAAGAAGCGGTCGATGCGTTCAAACGCATGTTTTGGAGTTACCTCGGAGTGGCAGAAGTAAAGGGTGTTTTTTTTTAGAAGTGTGGTTTTCAAACTTTTTTCAGAGTTGGTCTTTTTGACTGATGTCACTTCATTTATGCTCAGTTTGGTTTGCCATTTTATAATGAATAGACTTACTTCTGAACAACGTTTGCAAATCGTGCAAATTTATTAACAAAATAATGGTTCGGTTCGCGCAAAGCCTTTTGTTCAGCGATGAAGCTCACTTTTGGTTGAATGGATACGTTAATAAGCAAAATCGTCGCATTTGGAGTAATCATAATCCATAAGCCAAAGCCAAAGCCATTGTTGAGACGCCGTTATATCCTCAAAAAGTCACTGTTTGGAGTGCTCTATGGGCAGAGGGAATCATTGGTCCATATTTCTTCAGAGATGAAGCCGGTCATAATCTTACAGTCAATGGGGAACACTATAGAGCCATGATTAATCACTTTTTCGTGCCTGAGTTGGAGAATGTTGATGTGGACGACCTTTAGTTCCAATAAGATGGTTCTACATGCCATACAGTCAACGTAACAATCAATTAATTGAAGGAAACTTTTGGTGAGCACATTATCTCGCGTCGTGGGCCTGTGGCGTGTCCTTCAAGATCGTGTGATTTAACACCGCTGGACTATTTGTTGAGGGGTTATGTGAAGTCGCTTGTCTACGCAGATAAGCCCGAGACGATTGACGCCTTGGAAGAGAATATTCAGCGCGTTATTACTGACATACGGCCCCAATTGCTGCAAAAAGTGGTCGAATATTGGGCCTCTCGGCTGGAATTTATTCGAACCAGCTCAGCGGCCACTTGGCTGAAATCGTTTTTAAAACATAATGGCAAATCCTTATCTTTATAATAAAGCTAAATTCTTGGCCATAACTTTAAATTATATGCGTTTTATTTCTTTTTGAAAACCACACTTCTAAAAAAAACACCCGTTACTTCGAAAATTAGGGCAAACGCTTGTAAAAGTGCATTAATGTTTATGAACAGTATTTTGAAAAACAATAAAGCCATTTTCGATTGCTAATTTGTTTGAAATTTTTTGTTTCAAAACTTAAGTAGCAACCTAACCGAAAGTTCGGAAGTTAGACGCTCAGGATCCATAGGGGTACAAGCTGAGTGTTGAATTATCAGAAAAAAAAATTATGATTTGAAATTCGCTTTAGGCAACTACCATACATATTTTTCAACCAAATATTTCAATTTACTAATGATAAATTTTGAAAATACCGAAAGCATAAATTTAATTGCATAATGTTTCAACAACGTTGTGCAAACATTTCCTCCCTGAGTTGTGTTTTATTTAACATTTAATGACCTTTCGACACACTGGACAAACGAATGCTTGCATCTAAATATGTTGAACATTTGAATGTCTCAAAGTGTTGCCATATTCATTTGCTGCAAAATGTTGCAGAAAAACTCGTATTGTGTGTTGTTTAAATTTTAAATGAATTACCGCACTTGTCAGTTGTAATTAAAATTTGTTTTATTTATGTATATGCAAATGTTTAAACTGTCACGTTTACAAAATAAAATGTAGTTTACTTAAATTAACATTAATGTTGAACATACAAATTTGTCATATATCACATGACCGTACTAAATAGAGCGAAAAAGGCACATTGCACTGTTGTTGCAAATGTTGCAAACTGCAAAGTCAAATGCAATGTCGTACATAATTAATTTAAAGTAGAAGTAAATACACATGCATACTTACTCGTGTGCGTGTGTGTGTGTGTGTAAATAGGCGGAGAAAATTATCCCATTACGGTTTGTTTACAAAATAAAATGAGATTATCCAATTTGAGTAGTAAATGCGAGGCAAATGGTAAGGAGGATAATAACAAATTAGCTACAACAGAAAACATGTACTTACTGAAATAATAATTGTTCCAAAGATTACGTAGTAAATTTAATGAAAATTGATAATTAAAACCAAATAAAAGACAAATTATTGATGTGGCATATTTGGTGGTGCGTTGGCCTGCTGCGCTGAGTGTCCTGGGTTCAAATCTCTGACAGGCAAAATCATAAAGTAGAAAAAAAAGGTTTCTACAAGGCACCACCTCTTGGCACGCAATGAAAAACAAACAAGAGTAAAAATTGCTTTTAAAAAGCTTTTTACATCCGTTTGGATTCGGCATAAAACTGTAGGTCCTCCCATTCATGGAGCGTAACATGCACAATATGCGAAAAGCTCCACCTAGGCCCTACATGGGCTGTTGTGGCATTAAATAAAAGAAATGTGCATTATGTGAGTCATGATTTTTTTGCAATTGATCCTTACTGATTCCACTTCTGTGGAAGAAGCTTTTCCTATTTCAATTTCATTTACTTTGCTTCATCGCTAACATATCGACCCAAAGCACAAAAATTCGTAAATCCGTAAATAAAAGAGAACAAAAAAAAGAGAAATGAAATATGTATGATGGAAATTTATAATTCTCTTCATAAAAGCAATACGAGGGTAGATCAATAAGTACCCGTGTGCGAAGACAGGTGGCGTTGCGTAAATAAAAGAGCAGTCTTTCAGCACGATCAAAAAGAAGTTCATCACAATTGAGACAACATTACTGGCAGTTATTTAATTAGAGTAAAATTCGAATCAGATTCAGACTAAAAATAAGCATTTTAATGTCACCGTTTAATGCCGAATCCGAACGGCGAAATGAAAAGCTTTTCACAGGCAATTTTTACTCTTGTAGGTTTGCCATTGCCTGCCAAAGCGTGGTAACATGTAGAAAAATTATTTTTTCTAATTTTTTATTTTGCCTCTGCCGAGATTCGAACCCCGGATTCGAACTCTGCGTAGCAGTCCAACGCATTACCACTACGCCACAGCGACCACGACATTTCATATATTTATGATTATTACACCCTTTTTGCCACGCCTACCTCCCATAAAAGTGAAATATTCAAAATGCAATGCAAGCCAACTTCAATGCATACAGTACAGGCTTTAAGAATAACTTTTAAAAAAATTGCCATCATTGGGCAATAACCACGCCTACTCCGATATAAGTAAAATATTCAAAAAACAATATAAAAGCGATTATTGGTACAAATACACAAGCAAATTTGTTAGAGTAAGTTAATGCTGATAAAGAAAAACCATTTAAATTGGACCGACCACTGAAATGAAAAATTGAATTACATTTCAAAGATGTTTAGAGTATGTAAAGGTCGGACGAGTTAGAACTTAGTTTTCCGACTTTTTTTTAATGATTTCGAGTCTACTTCTAGCTTGTTATACCTATGTAAATAGATATATATGTAATATAACGTGATTACTTATTGAAATCTACTTATATTTATGAGCAGTTAAATTATGGCCCCTATTGACCCACCCCTGGCTCTAATTCCATTCAAAACTACCGTCTTTTAAATTTGTTTGTGTTTAGGTTTCACGTCTAATGTGGACGTTGTAAACAAACATTATGTACTCAAAACAAATACATACATATTTATAACCTGGCATATGTAAAATGTGGAGGACATATATGTAATTTTCAATTAATTGTGGTACAGTAAAAACTAATACATAACATTAGCTGATAGAGAGAAGCCTAGTTGTATGTGTTAATCATTTATTACTTTATCTGGAATGGCATGCAATGCTTAAAGGAGTAAAACATGTGAAAGATCTGGGGAGTTTGGGGAGTTGTTTGGCATGCGTGAAATAATAAAAATTATTTTTTAAACGAATTAACCAATCCAAAAACGATACACTTTAATCGGGAAAGACGTGAAAGTTTGGAATAATTGTTTGACAGCGCCCCCTAATTTTTGACATTGGTGAAAAAAGTACCAGAAATGAATTCCTCGTTCCCACAAACATATAAATGTGCATTATGTATCTAGTTATCTCCCAATTTACGGCTAAGTATGTTATCAGGCAATAAAATCCGTTTCCGAAAGAGAACGTTAAAAATGATAACTCGTAAACTCAATGAGAACAGGAAAACTGAGAAATAAATTTTCAACTTTTAAGGCCTGCTTTCGAATAAAAAGGCATGATACAATACCAAGTCTGAACCCCCGATTTTCACAACAGTGTGATTATTACATTTCAAAAGGACGCAACTTTCAAAGCAAATCCGTTCGATCGGCCCCCATTTTCCAGAGTAGTTTAGTTATACTTTTATATCACATTTTATTTACCTACCTTAAATATTTTCCATTATAAATTAATGGAAATACTCGGCCTAGGCCCTCCATGGGCTGTTGTGCCGTTAAAAGAAGAAGAAGTTAAAATTAACTCATACCAATCGTAAATTGAAAAATTTTTGTTTATTTCTAAAATCTCATCTTGTTGTGAGCTCTAAAATAAATAAATACCCACGCTCTCATTGATTCCATGTTGGTACTTGTATTTTAATGAGGCACAAAATCATTTTAATTACAATTATCTAAAGAGCTATCACCATAATTCCCCTAGGATTAATAACCAATTTGTTAAATCAACAGACAACGAACACACAACACACAGAGAAGCGAATCGAATTTAAAAATGAAACGAAACAGAATCGAAACGAATCGAATCGTATCAAATCGATGATAGGATCTCACTCACAACAGCAATGGCAAACAAGAGCACAGCAGCAAGTGTAGCAGTAGCAGCAATTGTTCAATAACTGAACTCCCCAAGGATTTTTTACCTTCGCTTCGTACTTTTTTATATATAGGTATACATGTATGTACATATAGTATATACATATATGTACAAGTATGTACATAATATATATATATATATTCATATGCTGTACTTACAGACAGACACTACTAAAATGTTCATACCTCTTCATGTTGTTCTCGCATCGGTTTGTTATGTTTTTATTGATAAATTATTAAATTTTATTTATACGCCATGTTCTTATTGTTAGAACATAAAATAACTTTCCTTTTATGTAGCAATAGCGTTGAATCGTCTCCAAATCAAATGCACAATAAATCTCCGTCATTCAATTCAAATGAACTTTTTTAGTTGTGTTTCGTAGTGGAAGGAAGAAGCGAGTAGTAAAACTTTTACTTGCAATATTTTTCTATCCGTTTAATACACATCAATTGGCATTTCTGCAATGTCATGCAACAACAGTGGCAGTAATCGTTGCAACAGGAACAATATACGAACTCCATTCTGCACATGATATTTCTGAGGTTTAAAAAATCAGAATCTCTCTATCTGTGGTAAATCCAATTTTGCAGCAGTATGTAGCTCGTACCTCTTCATCTTTTTGTCTATTCCTTGCATTCTGATTTATGAGTTTTTGCTTTTGGCTCTGCTCGGTTGTTCGTTGGTTTCGTTCATTCCGTGGATGTCAATTTAATTTTCGAAATCATTGCAATTGGCTTGTCAATTAGGCAAATTAAAAGTATCTTTATGTATGTGTGGTAAAAGTGCATGAGATATTTTTGTATCTATGTCATGTTATGTATGTATGTGATGTATGTATATGTGTGTGTGTGTTTCCATTGGAAATTTTCATGTGGAATGAAAACATGGTGGTCATTGTAAAGGCGAAAGGCGGAAAGCTTCAAACTGATACATTAACAATATTAACGCTTGAGTTTATCCCGTATTCATATCGTTCAGCTTTATAAACTCAATTACTTCCCTTCTACAACAAGTTCTGATTCAGAAGTGAAATATGTATGATGGAAATTTATAATTCTCTTCATAAAAGCAATACGAGCGTAGATCAATAAGAACCCGTGTGTGAAGACAGGTGGCATTGCTGAGTGAAGTTGGCTTTACCGTCGTGTACTGCCACCTGTCACACGACACCACACTAAATTTCAACTGATTCATAGGATAGCTTTTATTTGACAGCCATTAGTATCACACGTGTTCGGTGTTTCGCGATACAATATCGATCCGTAATTTGCTTTTTATTTTTGGATGGAAATGCATGCGAAGAAATAAAAGCGAATTTGGATGCTGTCTATGGTGACCCTTCACCATCTATGACAACCGTAAGATATTGGTTCAACGAATTTAAACGTGTTCGTACATCTGTTTTTGATGAGGAGCGTCCAGGCCGTCCGGCAGACGTGGTTACCGAGGAAATCGTTGAAAAGGTCCGCGCGAAGTAGCAGAGGCCGTAGGAGTGTCGTACGGAACGGTAATTAATATTTTACATGTAGGTTAAGCATGAGAAAGGTGTCGGCCCGATGGGTACCGCGATTGCTTACTACGGTGAACAACAAGTACTTGCCCGACTTGCTCCCATTCCGGTTGGCAACTCAACCGAGATGCTTTGTTTGAGGAGCAACGCAACTGTGAGGCAACTACACTGCTTTTTTGCATTACGGAACAACAGTTATTTTACTTAGTTACCATTGACAGAAAGAAAAAACGCAGTGAACAAAATATGAACATTTCTGCACATTAAAGTGAAAAACAAAAAAGTTTCTGCAAAGAAAAGTTGACAAAAACGAATTAATTGACATCGATTTACTGCGTATAGCGAAAAAACCGTTTCTTAAATAAAAACGTTTATTTTTCATAAATCAGCTGATATGTTTGGTTGGCATCGATAACACGAATTTGCCAATGGCAACCAAACTGCAAAATAAAAGTTGCCAACCGCAATAGGGGTAATAATAAACTAGGGACGACAGGGACACTCATTTCGTATTGGCATCCCTGATATGTAAAACATTCCTGTCATTGCATAGACTTTATTAGTCTATTGAACGACATTTACGGTAATGGATCGTTTAAAATTGTTAAAAACTACTACAAAACTGGTGCAGTTTGCTTTGCCACTTAATTCTTTAAGGGAAGATTATGGCATTCACCATCGTCGTACTGTGCCAGCCATTGGAGAAATAGTGAATAAATTTCAAGAAACTGGAACCGTCACAGATGTGCAAAGACTTGTGCATCATCGCAATGTACGCTCTGTGGAAAATATCATCCCTATAAGTGAAAATGTGGCCGAAGGACCGAATTTGTCAATTTCCCAAGGTTCTGGTTTTGATGAGGAGCTCCCGTACATAAAGAAGTAAACAAAATTTCCAAATTCTCAAATAATTGAAGAGGGACCGTTGTAACACCTACAAACCAACAATAATATCAGCCTTAAGATCAAGCGGAGATTAACTCTTGCTCAGTAGGCAATTGAGAAGCAGAGCCTACTCTCGACCGACGAAAATAACGCTCAATAAGTCTCTCATCCTTCCCGTCCTAATGCATGGCGCAGAGAAGTGGGCATTGACCATCAATGATAAGAGGCTGTTAGGAGCGTTCGATAGGAAGATACTCCGTAAGATCTACGGTCCACTATGAGTGGACGACGTGTAGCGAATAAGATGGAACGATGAGCTGTATGAGCTGTACGCCGACACTGGCATAGTGAAGACTATAAAAATCCAGCGACTTCGCTGGCTAAGTCATGTTGAGCGAATGGAAGAAAGCGCTGAAGCTAGAAGGGTGTTTTATTCGAGCCACGGTGTAGGAACACGCAGAAGAGGACTTCCTAATCTCCATTAAAAAGACCAGGTACAGGGTGACCTGACTGCACTTGGCCTAGAGGCGACTGGAGAAGCTTTATAGAAGCCTTTTAGTGAGAAATATATCTCCAAAAACGGAATAATCTTTAGTTTAAAAAATTAATGAAAATTTAAATCGGTTCGTAAAGTTTCTGCTATAAAGAAATTATCGTAATTAAATTCTGCAAAGTAAGAAATATTTCTTTGTTATTTTAAGCAATTTAAGATGTAAGGCAAATTGATGCAAAAAGTTGAACTCTCATCTCTGTCCATTATTATAAACGAATGGCTCATCCAAACACTGTTCAGTTCTGCTACTTAGTTCCTCTACCCTCTCGAAATCATGGACTATATGTATGAAGTATACTCTGTAGTGAGACGGGTTTTTTGTGAGTGGTAAAATAATATGTATATTTCAACGATCAGGACCTTATTCCTCAAAGGAATTATAGACTTGAACTAAACTTTACAACTTGTTCGACACTCGAATGTAAGTAATAGCGACATATATTTATAGATAGAGATAAAATTTAGTCCTTGCAATACAGTTGCATACCAGAAAAAAGAAAATTTTAGTAAACTTCAACGAAGAGTAAATAAAAAGCAATAAGTGAAATGAGAATATTTTAATTACTTTGTTAAATTCCGCAAATGCCGTATGCAAGTATGTATTTTTTTACACCTGATATGGGATTTAATAAACTCATAAATGCATACAAGTGGACTTCAAAATGCATACATGAACTTTCATCTTCAAACATACTTACTTTACTGAAAACAATTTTAATTTTGTCAGAGAAAATTTTGTGCGTTTCATTGCAAGCATACAAACATCAAAGAAGAAAAATGAAAAAATACAAAATTTACTTGATTTTTTAAGCCTTTTGCTACTTTTATTGCACGCTTGCACGCTTGCACGGTTAAATGGAGCGCCTGCCGCACAGAGTAACATTTTATTACTAACTTTGGAGGCAACACTGGAATTACACTGCAACACTCCAGCACTGCAACACCCTGAAATCCATGTGCAAAGTTGGTAGTGGCAAATGTTGAGCACAGTTGGGCGTCGCATATAGTACGAAACTATTTCGTAAACAATTGCTTACCTGCACATATGTATGCATTTGTATGTGGATGTGGATGTGTGTGTGTCTGAGTGTATGCTCACATTCTCCACCATATTTTGTTTCTTTTTCTGCACCAGTTGCACCTGAACTGCCAGAAAATTACTTATCGGAATACTCGTGTGAGTGTGTGTAAATGTGCTTAACTGCATAAATGACAACCCAGTGGGGCTCAAATTTTATTGCACAATTGCCACCGCCTGTGACGCGCTCAGGTGCCGAGTGAAGAGCGAGCTGTTTACAGTTGCCAGCACGTGAGCCATCCAGCAAGCTAGCGTGGGTGGTGACGTTTGAAAATATATTGAGGAAATTTGTTGCCGTTTATCTTCGCTTCCGTGTTAGTTTTGGAATCATTTTTTTGTTTTTGTTTTTTGCTTTTTAGAATATGCTTGTGCATGGATATGTAACTAGGTAGGTAAGTATCCACTTTGTTGTTCCTGCATAAACAAATGTCTTTTTCTTCCGTTTCCACCTTTTCTCCGCCTCCCGCCATCTCTTCTCCCCCAACTTCTATAATGCAAACAACCAAATTTCAAAGTATTTGTTTCAAACTTTTGAACTTTATCACACTGAATTTGTCTCATGTTGCATGCGACACTCGCTTGTCGTTTGTGAAGTGCGAAAGTGAGTGAATGAGTCATTGGGATATGCTATTCGAATATTACTGCAACTTCCTCCTGCTCCGCGCTTTTCCTTATCCTTATCGTGCGCTTACAACTACATCACCTCAATAAGTTTCGAAATGTTTGCAATTGAAGAAAACTTTGTGGAGAATACTGCAAAATTAATAATTACATTCGTGTGGTTCTAAACGATTTACAACCTGCGACTGTTTGGCAACAAAAAGTTTATCAACAAATTAAACAACAATTTTCCCGCAAAAAGTTCAAAATATTCTTGGCTTTTGCTATGGCGTGCAAGTAATTAATAACATGACAAATTATGCTATTGTAAAATGGAAAGTTACACCGAAGACTGATGTTGAAGCAATATTTGGAATATCTCTACTTAAATTTTATGTACCTTTTGATATTTAGGCTTGAAAGATACGGCGATTATTTTTGGTAAATGTTGGAAATGCTATCGGATTTCATTTTTCACAAGTGAAGACATGTTTTCAATTATCTATCGATTTTGGAACGAAAATTTGTATTTACTAAATGTAAAAGAGTACCGTAAATTAAGGTGTACAAAATAACTCGTTAATAAATCACACGCTGAAATATCAACGTACTATAAATCCTTGATGTGATGCCAAGGCATAGCTTTAGCTGTGAGCTCTCTAAAGAAGATTTAAATGGAAAATTAAAAGCCGCATTTGTCGTTGTCAGCCTCATGTACAATTTCATGTTATGTACAATTTTTGATCTTGCCCATTGCTTGACTTTAAATATTTCTACTCATTTTATATAGATTCATGATACAATGGTTGCCTCTCAGCCTAATAGTAGGGAACTACTAGCTCCATGGCCTTCGAGTCTTAGGACATTACAGCGAAAGCGTCAGCTTCATAAAGAGCCCAGTTATTAAACGCGGCTGGGTTGTGTATTCCTTATGCTACATACATATTTCCGAGATAGATGCCATTTTTGACGATCTTGAAGAACAACGACTGAAATCTTTCAACGATTTGTTTGCTTACTTCAAATCGATCCTGCTCTAAAGGTAAGAGGCCCTAATGCCTCCATGGTCACAAACTCCATAATTAAGGGTATGAAAATTGCTAGAAGCAAAATATTATGAGCATTCGCCAGGCAAAAATTGCAAATAATGGAGAGCTGAAGCAATAAAGCAGGCAACAACGACTTGTAGTGGACATCAAAAGAAATAAATTCGACATTTTTTGAGTATCTCTATGAGGTTGATCAGACGGGAGCCAGCAAGGACTCATGTCCAACATTACGGATTTTTTGTAATACTTGATGTTACATATATCATTTGTACTGGAGGATATTTTCATAAATTTTCAAGTCACACATGGCAAACTTTTTTAAATCAACTTTTTTGGCGAAGTTGTGAACCGACAATTTGTGAATTTGACAGTTAAAAATAAAAGGATTTATTCCATGTCGGCTCTTGAAACTGTCGCCCAAAGAAAAATCAACCTTAAATAAAATAAAAAATTACTCTCCACAAAAGAAAAAAATTAAAATTTACACCACCACTTTGCAGGCAATGGCAAACCTACAAGAGTAAAAATTGCCTATGAAAAGCTTTTCACTTCGCCGTTCGGATTCGGTCCCTTCCATTCATGTTCAAATATAACACGCACAATATGAGTGGATGCGAAAAGCTTGGCCTTTGGCGCTACATGCGGTCATAGTCGACACTGATAAACTGAAGTTCATTGTGGTAAAGGCATAACACTTGCCACAATGGCTGCCTATCTCTTTATCGGTGTCCTGTGTGATCACGTTCACTCTCTCATTCTCCCTCCTTCTTCCTCTCACCTATCAATCTTCCTGCCACTGAACACAATGCTCTGCATCCATAGAGGTACACCCTGCGCGTTCTATTACTTACTCTATCTTCGAAATTATTACGTAAAAACATCAGTAAGTAACTTGAAGATTAAAGCAAATATAGAAATTTTGGTTATTACTGTTGCTTTTGGTATTGTTAGTTGTTGTTGTTTACTTTACGTTGAACTTTAATGACACCAGAATCAGAAAAGGAAAAAAAAAATAATATAAATAATGCCAGGCGGTGAAGAGCAAAAAATTCAAAAAAAATATTTGTAAATTTATCTACAGTATGAAGCTAAGAGATGTATAGAAGGGAAGAGAGAGAGAGAGAGAGAAGAGAGAGGCAAAGATAACTTTAGATAAAGAGACGTGTGAGGAATTACGGATGTGGCATATGAATTTGGCGGCGTATGAGTAGGAGGTACTTTTTTTAACTTTGCTTTGATGTTGACACATTTAAATAATGCAAAATACTTATTTGCGCTATGTTGAGTGTGTGTGCGTCGGTTTGAAAAGCATAAGTGCTGTAATATATTTTAAAAACAAAATTGTAACCCTGCTTTGAACTCTACCCATCAAATTATTGAAATATCTTTTTGTTTTTTTTTTTTTGTTTTGAATATCTTCCATGGATTATTAAAACTAAAATGTTGAATCTTTTTGTGCAATTTCTGCAAAAAGAAAGCCAAACATTATGGTGGGGACCAAAAAGAAGAGAAGAAAAAGTTAAGAATGGCAGCACTTCAAACTGAAACATCATTTTTCTTCCACTCAATTTCACATGCTGCACGTTGTCGGTCGCATTTTTCTTTAATGCATGTGAAAATACACACATAAATCCATTGCTTAGCAACCAATGTGGAGCCTGCCCCACCTCCAAGCACATACAGACATACACAATATGTTGCTGTAAAGATAATTCTCAGGAAACAATGTCCCTCATCTCATCTTGGCTCAATCCAGTGGTTACGCGTTGCGACGGTATCAGCAGCCTTGTATCTATGTACATGTTTACGTATGTATGTATGCGCTATGTACTATATACATATGTAGATACTATATATGTATATTTGCGCTATGTATGTGTCTGTGTATGTAGGTACAATCTCCAACCATCCACAATCGGAGTTGGTTGCGTAAAGTGCTTCCTTTTATGTCTTAATGCGATTTAGCAGCTCTTGCTTTCCGGTGGTTGCGTTCATTCGTTCAACACATCTACATTGAACTCAAGCTACTAACATACATATATTTATATATGTATAAGGTATGCGTATGTGTGTGTTCGATGACTAACTCGAAATTCGAATCACATGCAACACTAGAATGATGTAAAATGATTTTATTCCTGCCTGTCATTTTTATTTTAACACTTCTTCTCTCACTTCAACTACTCCGTCCGCATGCTCTGCAATCGCTTTGTTCTTAAAAGCATATTATTTCAAGCAATCATTTCAATTCTTACAATCAGCTCCATATACTTACGCGTACACACATACAAACACAAACTAACATTTATTCCATAATTCTGTCTATCTTTCTGTCTTTCAGTCTGTATGTCTGCCTCAGACCGAAATGATCTTATATCAGGCTGTCTGTTTGTATGTCATGTTTCAATTCATTCTCACCATTTTTCATATTGCATTCACTTGTTTCTCTCTTTCTCGTTTCTATCCAAATCGTTTTATATTTTTTAAGTGGTTTGAAAGACAAAAAAAAAATGTAATAAATGCGCAAAATAACAACTACAAATACTTGGCTATAGATACTTGTACTTGCACAGTTTTACATATACTACGAACCTGCTTACAATTTACAAAAATAATGTAAGAATGTATATTTTTACGAACTATGCTGTTCGCAAATGGCCTATGAAAAGCTTTTCACTTCGCCATTTGGATTCGGCATAAAACTGTAGGCCCCTTCCATTCATGTACATGCCATACGAAAAACATGAGTGGCTGCGAAAAGCTCGGCCTAGACCCTCCATAAAACTGTAGGCCCCTTCCATTCATGTACATGCCATACGAACAACATGAGTGGCTGCGAAAAGCTCGGCCTAGACCCACCATAGGCTGTGCCATTTAAAGAAAGAAAAAAAAAAACTTGTAAAATACGAGTACATATATTTGATGAGACTCATGCTCCGAAATATTTGCCAAGTAAGTGGTTTCGTTCACTTGACTTGGAAACAAATCAAAAGCTTACCACATGCTCTCATCTTATAACGTTCGATTTAAGTCATTTTCATTGACAGATTTTTCACACACACACACTCTTACATTCATTTATTCTTTATTCTTGTTTATGTACATATGTACATAGTAAATCTACCTTTTAAAACTGTTTTAATATTTTTGAAGGCAATAAATATGTAGGGCAGTGGTACCTGTTGTGTTACAGCACCCATTACGTCACACCAACATTTTTTTTAGTACCGAAGTAGCTATAAGGCTTAGGTTCGGTGTTACAACATATTTTTTGATTAAAAACCAGAGTTTTTAAGTGTCAACCTGGCTGAAAACACGAACTCGGTATATAAATTGTGAACACCGTGCCCATAAATAATATTAAAAATATTTTTTTCCTGGATTTTTTCTAGGTGCCAAAATTTTTTAATTTATTAACCGAATAAGGTAAGTTGAATGCATATAAATTCAGTATTTCCAATGAATTTTCGGGGATTTTGTATTTGATTTGACAAAAATGTGAACGTAAAATATCTTTGCGGTGACGCTCACTAAATGGCGTTTGTACCAGTTACGTCACAGTGACATGTACCCGTTATGTCACACTCGGTTTTTCGAATGCTAAATGTATCATCATTATTGACTTTCTAATGTATTTTTGATGGTTTACTTTTATTTTTGAATGATGTCTGCTCCTGGGATAGGAATAAAACCGAAAGGAGAAATTGACTTCCATGCTCTTTTCTTGGCCGTTAACGAATATGTTATTGAGACAAAAGGTTTGAGACTAACGGTACGCGCTCATAACTTGTGCTATAATTGGTTGAAACGTCACTCTGCCAAGTGATAGAACGATTTGGTGATTTGGAAAGCGATTCGAATGAGGATTTATTAATATGTGCACGTTCCATCAAATATGGTAAGTGTAAATTAATTCTCATATTATTCTCAAATTTGTGTACATTTTTCAAATTTGATTTATTTTTCAAATATTATTTATATAAGTATACACTTCCGAAGAGGAGAACGACTCTTCGAGTACGTTATAAAGTGATTTAACTACTACTAAGGAGTAAGATCGAAAAAATCGGATAACTTTGAAAGACTACTGCTTTGATACTCTTCATCTGAATGAAAAAATTCAAACAGTAGGCTTTGCATTGGGGAAATTCTGATGAAATACAATCACATGTTTTTTGACTTGTGAACTTTCAGTTGAGTCATGGCATCGGAAGTGGAAAGTCGCGATTTAGTTGTTGAATTATTTCTAGAAAATCCGCAGTGGAGCCAGAAAACCATTGCAAATAAAGCGAAAGTTGCAGAAAACACTGTCTCGATGATTCTTAAAAAATGTAATACCGACTTAACAGTTGCTAGAAAATATGGTTCTGGAAGGAAATGCGGTTTCGTGTCTCCACAAAAGGCGAAGAAAGTCGTTGCTCTCTTAGGGAAGAATCCAGCGTTGTCTAATCGAAAATTGGCGGAAAAAGCGAGTTGCAGTGAGTTTTTAGTTCGTAAAATTAGAAAAGATGCGGGCCTTAAAACATACGAAGTGCAGTCAGTACCCGACTGGTACGCTACTAAGAACTTGGTAGCCCAGAGCCGAGCTAAGAAGTTGAAGACAGATTTTTTCCAAAAATTCGATTGCTGTTTATGGGCGCTGAAACATACGTGTTGTCTAATTTTCTCAATTACCTGGTCAAAAGTTTTACCCCGGGAAGGAATGAGGAGGAGTTGAGGAAAGATTCAGGACAAAACAAAAGTCCAAGTTCCCGAAGAAGTTTCTGGTATGTCAAGCGATTGGTAGTTGTGGGCTAAGGAGTACAAGTTTCGTAACAAGTGGCACTGTTAACGCCGAAATTTATGTGAAGGAGTGCCTCACGAAGAGATTGCTGCCCTTCAATAGAGAGCACAATGTATCTACTTTCTTTTGGCCTGATCTAGCCTCCTGCCACTACAATAAAGTAACCCTTAAATGGTTCGAAGACCAAAACATGAAATTGGTACCAAAAATCGACAACCCACAAAATTGCCCAGAACTTCGACCTGTCGAGAGATAGGTCGATGAAAAGAATATTAAAGGCAACAAAGAAATAAGCTAAATCCATGGAAGATTTTAGAAATAAGTGGAATGCTGCCGCCAAGAGAACTGACAGTAAAGGCGCTAATGGCAGGCATACCGGAAAAGCTGTCCGAATTCTGTAAAAAACAACCATCATTTTAACAGAAATTAAATTTTCTTTTCAAAACGGTTTACATTTTTTTTATTTGCATAAGGGATTTCAATGCTAGGACAATTTAAAGTTTTCCGAGTTTTTCTATCTCACTCCTTATGGCCTGAGTATAAATGAATTAAAGGTTTTGGCTTATGAATTAGCTGTCAAGCTCGAAAAGAAACCAAGAAAATTGGATTGAGAATAAAATGGCCGGCCATAAATGGTATTACAAATTTATAAATCGCCATCCCAATTTTTTGTTATTTTTTTTTTTGATTCAAAAAAAAAAGTCAGTTTTTCTTATATAATGTTGCACCTGGTGCTGATGGTCTGGCTAATGGTTTTGGAGTGGATGTGGGGTGGATGTGTCAACCAAGGCAGTTTATGCACCATTTTATTCGGTATAGTGGGGCCAGTCCACAAAAAAAGGTTTTGTTGCTGTTAAACAACCATACCAGCCACCTATCGATTGAGGTCATCGATCTAGCAGGTGCCTACTTTTCCACCACACTGCAGCCACTGAATGCAACCGATAGATGTTTCAGTTTATGGACCTATGAAGGCATATTATAAAAAATGTGTTCATCATGGCAAAAAATAATGGAAATTAGGTTTTAGAACTGGTTCATATTACTGGGTTCGCTTGTGAGGCTATACCATCAAACATCATACCTGGCTTCCACGCTAGTAGCATTTGCCCTATAAATTCGTTAAGTTTTTAATGATTCTCATTTTATTGAGTCAGTCAAAGCGTATACCGAAGCTGGTTCCGTTGATGCTGGATGCCTGAAGATGAACAGCGCCGCTCAGTGTTTCTTCAAGTAATGAAGTCGGTACATACGAACAGGTTTCAACCTCTGAAGCATCATCGTCAAGACCATTTACGACCTTTTCCCGTGTTTCCAGTGTTTCTTCTATTTTAGGAGAGTTTGGTGCAGCAACACCAAAAAAGCCGTCAATGCATGGGCGAAATCAGATGAAATCTTTGAGATTTTCACAAATTTGAAGTCGAAGAAATCTACGCCGCAGAATTACACACTTAATAAATCCACGGGAAAAAGAAACCCAGCATCCAAATCAGCACCACCAAACAATATACAAAGAAAGTGGAATCATTAACCTCCGAAGAGGATATCGACTTTTGCATAATTTGCATTAAAGATATGCTAAAACGATTGACAAAAGCAAATTTCACCAAATACGGTCGGTCCGTTCATTTAAAGTGTGCAAAAGTTAACGCTGGTGGTTTCACATGTGCCAATTGTGACTTGGACATGGATACTTCGGCTGAAGAGTGACACATCGGCTCATTCTCATTTTATTTCCATTTTTGGGGAATATATTTTCTTCACCCATTTTCATTGTTATTCGTGTATAATATGCTTTGAAATGAAATAAATTTAGATATTTGCGAAAGTCATGAGGACTATGGGGCATAATTTCCGAGTTTTCATGGTTTTTTTAGATGTGACATAACGGGTACCAACATTATTTTTTTTTTTTTGCCTACAAGAACGACTGAGTATATGAGGGCGAGAGGAAAAACCATCTAACCAATCTTTGATATAGAGATTTAAAAAATAAAATGATACAGAAATAAAATGATTCAAAAAATAAATAAGTATTTCCAATAATTATAAAAGAAAGGACCAAACTTTGAAGATTCTTCAAAATATAAGAGCTATAACTAATTAAAATTTTTTAATGGAAGTCACATGTCCATTTATTACATTCCCCACCACTATCACAATTTTTCCCATTTTTTTAATTAAGCTGTTTCTAATTATTGCCGTTATCACTTATTGTAATTTTTAGTCACAGTATCACAAAAACCAATATTGCTTTATATATTTTTTTGAAATATTTTTATATGAAAAGTTGCCAATGGTTGAGAAGAGTTTTCTTTTACCCATAACTTTCTCCTAAAGAGAATGTTTTAAAATTGAGTTTCAAGGGGGTAAAAAACAAACCTCTGAAAAAAAGTTGGAAATCGGTAACAAGAATTTGTTTATCCATAGTTGGGAATCCCTTTAAAAACCATTAAAAACTGCTGATGAACTATAAAATCAAGTAGTCACATACTTACTTAGCTGGCACTACAACCGATGATCGGTCTTGGCCGCCTCTATGAAGCTTCGCCATTCACCTCTGCTATGCGCGCTGGCGCCAGTTGATAAGGCCAAGTGCAGTCAGGTTGCCCTGCATCTGGTCTTTCCAACGGAGATTAGGACGTCCCCTTCTGCGTGTTCCTCCACCGTGGTTCGAATAAAACACCCTTCTAGCCGGAGCGCTTTCTTCCATTCGCTCAACAAGTAGTCACATAGGCAGGCTTATTTAGTATCTATTGTTTCCATTGTGTATTGGGAAGAAAAATAATGAAATAAATTATTTTATGCTGATTTGCAATTTTTACAAGTGAAGACACTTGAGCGTATCTTGGCACATCGCAAGTTTACGGCTCTTGCATGCTTGAATTAATCGTTCGAATTCGTCGAAGTCAATTTGCGTAGAATGCCCGCTTTAAATGAATTAGTTTCGATTAATATTTTAGTAATTAGAAGTATAAAACAACTAGTTTTCATTAAAAAATAGTTCTAGAAAATGGACTAGTTCGGTAATACTTAGACGTTCTTCAAATCTTTTCCATATAAATTCATATCGCCAGCTCTATTCTTCAAATACAATTTTACCAAACAATATATCTTATAATAACTTTTAGTGTTCATGTGGAGATATGAGAATGAAAAACTAGCTCTAATATTTTTTCCCCTAAAAACTTCCTAAGAACTTATTTCTTTCTCAGCTTATTTCTTTTATCCAAAATGGAGATACATACATACGTGATTGGAGAATAGAGGTGTATGTTCTTAAAGAAAGATGCTCTTGCGCAACTACATACTCGTAAATACAGATAATATACTACATAGTACATAAATATATACATATATATTATTCATGTGTTTGGGTACTTTTATCTCCAAAAAATTTCCTTTAGCTCTCAAGTAAACAATTCACTGAATATGTCAAATTCTTTTCTGTCATTCAGTCAGTTAGTCGACCGCTTTTTAACGGTTGTTATTTGGCAGCAACAAGAACAAAAGTTAGAAATGTCGACATCAGCAATAATGTCTAACATATGCAAGTAGAAACCGTGCAGTGCAAAAATGAGTTGGTCTCACAAATTACCTAGTATACATAATACATAGCCAAAAACGAGCTAGTTAAGATACTAGCTCAGGGGGCAGGATGAGTCACTTTGAAAACTAATTAGACTTTTCGGCTTGCATGCACATGCAAGCCATACAACAAAGAACTTCTTTCAATAAGTAAGAGCAGTAATTCAGTGAAAATATAATTGTAATTCTCAAATACTTTTCAATATTTTTTACTTATATCGTTTTTTCAAATAATAGGGATGCTTTTCTCAATTATTGTTATATTTTTTGCTTATATGTGTGTACCTGCAGATGTAGAAACATATTTATACCAGTTCTGAAAATATTAAATTTTTGGTTGTACTGACTCTGTCCGCAAGTACATAGTTTTAAACTAGTTTAAAACTACATATATAAAAACAAACTGCCATACTTAGTGTGACAACTGTTTCTTTGTCAGACATCGGCGTGAGAAAAAACCAGTATGTTGCGTGTGAAGGAGATCGAGGAATTAACTAGTTGTGTTTTTTTTTTGTTTGTTTTTGAACTAGCTAATTAACTAGCTTTTGGCTCGTTAGTTACACTACAGGGAAACATTCACACACAAGTACATACAAACATCCACACATGAAGAAATAAAAAACACACATAGAGCCATTGAAACAGACTGACATAGTCAAACAAACCAAAAAAAAAAGCTGATAATAAAGTCGAAATGTTTCGTTCCGTTTGTTTTTCTTGTTTTATTTTGAATGTATACAATTTTTGTGTAAGTTCAATCAATCAAAAGACTGACAGGATACATTCGCATAAATCAAATTTATATAAGTTTTTCGGTTCTCTCTCTTTACACATTTTGTTTTTGCTATTTATGCGGGCTCTTGTGGTACATATACAAGGTGGGTCGAAAGTAATGTCATAATGTGTCAGAAGTCAGTTAAATTCGTCAAAAAGGGAGATCGCTCGGCTCGTAAATTGGTGTTTCAAAATCTCCATCGTTGCTCAAGCTGCGTGAGAGGATCCAGCAATGCTCAAGAACCAATTCAGCAACTAGTAGTAAATCGCTTAACATATGTCTGTAGCGTTCACCAGTTACGGTTACGGTGGTGCAGCCGGCGTTGGCCGTCGGGCCAATCACGTTGAGGGGATGCAATGGCTCTTCATTTCACGTGGGTTCTCCAAGTCCCAGAAACGCAAATCTGGTTTATTCACAAAAACACTCGCTCATTTTGATTTTGGCTACGAAACCTTCTTGCACCAGTTTTAATAGAGCATAGGAGTAAATTGACTTTCAGCAGATAGCTATTGGTGAATGGTTTACGCTTTGAATGGAAACATATTCATGACACCATTTTACTCCATTTTCAAATTTCTTCTTTTGCACCACCTTGTACTTATACACATAAATGTGACATAAACACACAAGAAGACAACCTTGTTGGAATGTGTGCATGCGTGAGTGTGTTAACGTCTGTGTATATTTAAAGATTGCTGCAAAGACAACATTGAATGCTGTTTTTGGAGCACACTGGCGGTCGCCAACTGACAACATGAAAATTCTTTAATGCATGTAAATTAAGACACATGTACAGGGAAAAATACGTATTGGCACTACCAAGCACACACAAACATATATTTATGTAGTCGTTGCCAAGGCTGCCGCCAGCAACTTTTTAACGTTTGAATATGAACCACGAAAAGCAACCAACTGATAAAAAACCAACCAACTCATCCTCATACTTATGTAAATATTTTATTATACGCGAGGGTCTAACTACATGTTTCTACATCAACAATCATTTCAAATTGAAATTGAAAGAAACACTATTCATAGGCCAAAGGGATCTCCGAAACAGCAATTGCCTAATGTGTTAGTAATTTCTTCCGGAAGGTTTGGGAAACACCCTAGAGGTAGCTAAAAAAAAACAGACTGAGTTAAAATGGTTTAATTTTGCAATGCATTAATATAAGTATAATAAAAATAAGTCTCAAGTCGACACACAGCCTCCTCGTGACGTCCCCTGCATAGCAATCTGACACCCGTCAGTGCGCTAACTAATGTCATTCCGTGGTCTTGAATGAATGGTTGTGCGTCGGGCTTGGAACCCACCACCTTAAAATATTGCCCAATGAATCCTCAAAAGAAGCCTCGGATTTACGGATATGCACCTGGAATGTCCGAACCCTCAACAGGCAAGGTGCCTCTATCCAGCTGGTAGATGTCCTCGAACAGAGCTGACATCACCGCTACACAGGATATGCGATGAACGGGACAGGGTTGCTCCAAAAGAGCATCTTGTAATGTGTCATGAGTCGAGACTCGAATTTCGTGTTGGAGTTGTGGTTCCGAAGAAACTGTGTCACCTAATCTCGAAGTTCCGCATCAAAGAAAAATTCTTCCACATCAGCCTATTTTGTGTCCATGCCCCAACGGATGAGAAGGATGAAACGACAAAAAATGACTTATACGAGCTCTTCGGCAAAAATTATGAGAATGACACGATATTAAAATCGAATTAGGCGTCTTTAACGCCAAGGTGGGTCGACGATCGGCAAATTCAGCCTCCACGACAAAGCCACCGACAGAGGTATGAGACTGATTGACTTCGCCGGCGCACGATACATGACAGTTAGTAGCCCGAAGTGATATTCATAAGGCCACTTGACCGTCCCCTGATCAATACACACGACACCAGATTGATCACTTTGTGATAGACGGAAAGCATGCTTCCAATGTACTAGACGTATGCACAATACGTGGTACAATCATCGACTCAGACCACTACTTGGTTGCAGCCAACGTGTATATGCGAATCTCGTACGTACATATATTTACAAAGAGAAAGATGTATGGCGAAAAGCTGGAATCACATCAGAAACACAAAGTCATCGCCAATCGACTTACATTCCTCCTATCGAAAAACATCCCTCAACTTGATGATATATGCGCGCAGTGGACGTACATTTCCCGCTCGATGCTTACAGCCATCATCAACACAACTGATTTTACCTTATGAGTGTGGCATCAGGCCTGGTAAATCAATCAGATATTCATACTACGCCAAATCCTAGAAAAGAACCGATTAAACCGACACCCACCACCAACTATTTGATATTGCTGCAAAGCTCATTTGCCTTTGAAAAATGACACTGACCGACACCTCTAGCGCAGTGAAAATTGGGACAGACCTCTCCGCGCCATTTGATACCAAAAGAGGTTTCAGACAAGGTGCCCTTTGACCTTATGCTGGAAATTCGAGCAGCGAACATCGACATCTCTGACACTATTTTCTACAAGAATGTCATGCTGATGATATTGACATCATTGGCACCAACGCGCGTGCGAGCAGTCAGTGCAGCATTCGCCAATCTAGAAAGGGAGTTTAGTCGAGTGGGTCTAGCAGTGAACGAGGACAAAACTATATCAAAATGTCACTGTTGCCAATTATACTTTTGAAGTCGTCAAGGATTTCGTTTACCTAGGTTTCAGCATTAACAGCAACAATAATGCCATCCTAGAGACCAATGTGGATTTCAAATTAAACATGCGTAACACGTTACTTTTGATTATTATTACTTTACTTACTTTACTTTTAATGGCACAACAGCCCATGGAGGGCCTAGGCCGAGCTTTTCGCATCCACTCATGTTGTGCGTGTTATATTTGTACATGAATGGAAGGGACCTACAGTTTAATGCCGAATCCGAACGGCGAAGTGAAAAGCTTTTCATAGCAATTTTTAGTCTTGTAGGTTTGCCCTTGCCTGCCAAGAGGTGGTGCCGTGTAGAAAAATTATTTACTACTTTTTGATTTTGCCTATGCCGAGTTTCGAACCCTGTACACTCTGCGTAGCAGTCCAGTTTTTTTGATTATTATTTCGGTAGTTTTTCTCCGTCGATCCGTAGCAACATGTGTTGGGCTAGAACCTGTTTCATAGCTGCTTTCCAAAATGCTACAATTTATATTAAAATTTATTATTGACGTTAGTTAACACTTTAAAGAAAAACCATTATTTATTATGGCATATTAATATTAAACAAATTGAAATCATATCTTTGATTTCAAATTAAAATTTTATCAATTTGAGAATGATTTGAGATTTCATTTAATATCAAATTGCGACATCCAAATTTCCAAGCATTTGAAACTGTGTTTGCTAGGCATTTAGACCGAAGATCTGAAACCGAATATTCAGTCGGACACTAATAGAAAGTAAAAGAGAAATATTAGTACCCATAAATGAACGAATCTCACCGTAAACTACATGAACCTTAGCTTCAATCTCGTGATGTACAGCTGTGAAGCTTTTATGTGTTCCAGTCATAGAGCTGCGAATTCTGCAACTAGACCCAGTAGACAATAAAAGTCTACTGCATACAATTTGTATCTTTGAGCTTTGGCGAACTCAGAAGATGTAATAAAATTATAATTCGTGACACCGTATTGACCCCTTATGTAAGCGTATTTTTACAGGCACATAAAATGCATTTAATGCCGGTGCTATTCCGACATTTGCTACCTGTGCATTTTCATAGTGTGTCGATAAGGCGACAACGATTTACAAAAATAAAGAAGCACTTTTTATCTAAATTTATGTCACTAAAAATCACATGGACTTAAAGTTGGTTCAATCATTAAAACATTTAGATCACTAAAATGTACATAAGTCATTAAGAAATATGATTTATTCAATCACTTCAATCGTAGACACATTTAGGTCACTAAAATGTACATAATTAAGAAATATGATTTTATCATTTATTGTCTTTTTTATTTGTGTGTACTCTGTACTTACCAAAGCATAAACGGCAAATGGCATTACGACTACAGCTACCAGCAGATCCGCTATCGCCAGCGATACTATAAAATAATTTGTAACCGTTTGCAAGGAGCGCTCGCGATACACCGACATTATTACTAAAATATTACCGAATAGTGTAATTATTGGGAATAACATTAATATCATCGCCCAGTAATTATGATGAACTGAAAGAGACGGAACACAGACAGAGAGAATCAATCAAAACAAATACATACATAAGTATATAAATATTCATATTTGTATGTATTTATACTTAGTTCACATGCAATGATAAACGATAATCGTCAAGGGGGTGAGGGTGTAAGTATGAATGCAATGAATACTACATGATTATCAATGAAAATGATTCGGCAAATATTTATTGGTATTGTGTATTAATTGTACGAATGAATGTAGGAAGTTAAGCAATAATCACTGATGAAAAGAAACTTGAGTTCCCTCTCTATTTAGAAAATCTTCCATCTATAATTTATTTAATGCTGTGATGAAAATAAAAAGGTCTGTGAAATTTCTTGCACCTGTCCGTATTGAGTAAAGTATTGCCCTAGTATATAGAATGATAGGGGAAAGGAATAAAGAGGGGGAAAGTATTTAGGAACTGTTAGGAAAAATGGTTATAAGAAGCCTATTTCACAAACGAACTGTAGAATACCGTATTGCGGAGGGTTCGTGGAGTTTTGGGGAATACACAGACAGGCAGTATTAAATACCTCGTCGGTGCAGAATATCTACAATGAAAATATAGCCACATTTTGAGTCCCAAGTCCCAATGAGGCAATTTTAACCAGGAAATCAGTCTATCAGCTTTAGTCTCGGTGTGGATATCAATACAATATCAATTCAAGTTATAAAAATTATTTTTAGGAAGTCCAAGTTGACTTACCGAAAGTCAAGATTGCAAATCAGAAAATTGGTTGAAAGAAAATTTACCTACACCATTATCTTTTGATCGAAAAACCTGCAACGAACAACAAATGTCAGGTTAGGTTACAGTAATGTTCTCAACAAATTTGCGCTTCCACAGGAACTACAAATTTATTAATCATACATCGTACTAAAGTACCCAGTACTGACGGAATCTCCGTTAGTTCCTCTATTATTCCGTACAGTATCTCTTCGAAGGAATGGTGTTGACAAATCTACACATTAAAACATCCACAGACATTTACTGAGGGTCTCACAACCTACTTGGTGAATGCCTTCCTGATTTTCTGAGGTACCACAGTTGCAGGCTGCTACAAATCCAATATACGATTGCCTCAATTTGTTAGTAGTAACCTGCACTTTCCGTTTAACCTTAATTTTATTGTTCTTATCTATCTGCAAATATCAAACCAGGGTGAATATTTTGGTACCAATGGGGTAGAAGAGTCAATCAGCTAGTACAACGTCAACAGTCTTGCGAGCACAAAATTAGTAACACTAGTATGGATATCAGGACACGCAGGTATCCGATATAAGGATACGCCGAGAATCAACAATGATTTAGACAGACCCACAGGCGCACTCCTCTTTCATGAAACATGTAATACTTAGTTACATATTGAAAGGGATTCGGAACTCAATATCTGTAAGAAATTATAACTCGCGATTTGTTGTATTGTTTTTTAAAGGCTTTGTTACACCCAACGGTTTCCTGATGTAAATCAGTATCATGTGACTAGTAAGTGATGATATTGCAGAATATTTCAGTTGAAAATATTCTATACTTCCTCGGACGAAATATGCGATAATTTATTGATAACCTTGACCCATTTAGACTATGCAAAATTTCATAGATTAAAGTCTATGGTCGAAGCTGAAGACTGAGTTCAGTGGGTTCCTAATTCTTCTTTTTTGAGTTGTTTAGACATATTTTTTAAAACTACTAATTTGGAAGCGGTGCTTTCTTAACAAACACTGAGCGGCTCTTTTTTAAAATGAATTTTGAATTTTTTTTAGTATAATTAAAAACTAATAAGAACATAAATCGATATTGAATTATTGGAAATTTAAAGATAAAGCAGAAAGAAGTTTTTCAAAAATTTTACTTCGAATTTCCATCTCCTTGGCACGTTAAATGTAGTAAAATTTACGAGTGGAACAACGTTTAATTTTATCAATAAAACTGTATAATTTTGTCATGATAGGGCAATCCTTTCGATTTTGAATTAAATTTATGCATTTTCAAAAATTATATTTGAGAAATTACTATTTTTCTAAACTAAATTTTAAATTGAATTTGTGAAATTTTAAATTTTAATAAAAAAAACCATTAATTTAAATCTTATCATAAAAAGTTATTGCTTCTAACGCGTTAAAGAAAACATGGAAATTTATGTATATGTTAAACGGGAAATTAAAGGAAATCACAAAGACTAACCATTAGTTAGATAATGGTTGAGTACTATATCTTGATCTGGAATTGTCAGGAAATCAGTTCTTGAGAAATGGTAAGGGCATCTTAAGCAATGTGGTAACTTATACTCATATAATTGTGTGAGATTAGGTGCTGAGACGGACTAGGGTTGCCAGACGGTCGGGGTTCGTCTGTATTGTAAAGTTTAGATCCATGCCAAGAGTGCTTTTGTCCAGATAATATTTTGTTGATAATTTTGAGTAAATACATTCAGCAAATTAAAAATGTTGTAAGATTTGTGCATCATCGGCTGCATAAAGAAAGTTTAAATGGTGGGTTACACTGACGAGCAGCTGCTCATTCAATGATCAGAAAAAGAGTTAAATTCTTGTTCTCTGAAAAAAAGTACTGAACATTTTTGAATGCCCAGGCGAAATCGGAAAAATTCCGATGTCAGATGAAGTCCAATTTGCATCTGGCAACCCTAGTTGGGACCTTTCAGACATAACTGGAATCTTGTGATTTAAATATTAATACTAGTAAAATAAAATAGTTAACTAGCAATGAATATGTGTTCCATATTTAATACGAGTACACATGCGTCTTACTTATATATGTACATATGTATGCATGTATGTTTGTATGTGTGTACGTGCAAATGTCAAAACTCACCTTCACTTATATCATTACATGACGCCGCCGATGATGAGTTTGTGCAATTAGTTCGATAGTTATTGAATTCGGTAAGATTTGAACTGCTTATTGTTGTTGTACCCGAAACCATGCTACCGTTATAATTATAAAAATATTCACCAAAGTCTTCTAGTAAAAGCATAAACGTGCTGCCATCACTACCACCGGATTTACCAGTGCCGCCAACACCACCCCCACCAACACCACCACTACCACCACCACCGCCCCCATCGAAACTTTGATGAAATGTTTCATTTCGACCCAAGCCAACGATGCCATCATATGAGGAGGCTATCGATTGATGAATTAAATCGGCTGTGCCACCGCCACCATTAAAGCCCGCCTCACCATAATCAGTGTCACCGCCCAGCGCAGTTTCCGCGCTATCGATCAAAGCGATGTCTACATCATCGTCGCTACCACCACCAGCACCAGCGATACCAGCAACAGTGCCACTAACATAATTGCTACTGCTGCTGCTGCTGCTGCTACTCACAGCAGATTCGGCAGCCATTTGAGCGACAGTACTAAATAAATGACCCTCGCCATCTGTGCTGCTGACATAGTACGACGTGAGGTTGTTCGATGACGACGACGACGATAATGACGATGAGGAAGCGGAGCTGGCGGCAGCGGAGGATGCTGTTGAATCGTAGTCGTAGTTTGAGGATAACGCTGTCGATGTAAAATCTGCATCAACATCCGTTGATTCTGATGCTAGCATTGATGTCGATGTCCAGGTCGATACTATTGCATCAGCGACATCGGACACTGAGTTCATTGAGGTTAAATTGGTTTGGTTGTTGCTGCTGTTGTTGTTATTGCTGATATTAGACGGATTCCAAATGCCCACAATGAAGCTGCTGATGCTGTTGCCGCCGCCGCCGCCGCCGCCGCCATTGTCTCCACCATTGTTTACGTCACTGTCATCGACGCTGGCATCGTATAAGCGGAAGTAATCGTCTTGTGACGAGTCGATGAGGTCGCTGGATGTCACCGTTGTTGTGGTGTTAATTTCCTCTATTGACGCCATTTTCTAAATTACGTTCTAATTTAATTGTTCTTGTTATTTATTGTTTTGAGTGTGGGCATGTGTAAGTGTGTGTAAGTGTGTGTGTGTGTGTGTGTGAGTGTGTGTGTATGTGTGTGTGTAGCTTATATTCGTGTGTATGTGTGTTGGTGGCAGCAGCAAGAGTGGCAATTATTGCTGAGGTTCAGCTTCTTCTTCTTCTTTTTGAGTTGTTTATGTTGTTGTTGTACTTATTGCTTATAGTTGTTGTAATATTGCTGCTACTGGCTATTAGAGATACGAGTATTACCTTTTTATTGAGATCTAATTGCAAATTGCTTTTGTCTTTAATTACAAAAGCTGGCGCAGTCGGGTTTATTTATGGGTGCCTTTTGTTTGTTCGTTCTGCTTTTGTTTGCTCATGATACCACGAACTAATACTTATGTATACTACACTTTACACTACCATCGTTCATTACACTGTGCTGCAAGAACAGTCTTCCGAGGCTAAAAATCAATTTCGCAGCTTAAGCGTCTCTGTGGCGCGTTCGTATCATTTTCATCGTCTGGCATAAGCAAAAGTCTCATTCATTGCAACGGCAACACCTTTCTGTTTTCGTTGCTGTTGTTGCTGCCACTTGCTGTCACATGCAAGCATACACACACAGCAGTTAGCTGTCAGAAATGCACGTCTCTGTGCTCCCCGTCAGCACTCGTTACTGCAATGACGACGACAACGACGTCGACACTGTGTCACTTTAATTAAAATGTGAACGACAACAGTAGAAATGCTGCTGGTTTCTGCTTGCCACTTGCTCTTGCTGCTGCAATATCAGCGCCGGCTTGGCATATGGGATTCTCGTTGTTATTGTTCGTGGTGGTGGTGTTGCTCGGATTGCTTCAGGCGGATCTCCACTTGTTGCACATTCCACTTGACTCTCGCTCGCTCGCATTTTACAACCGACATTTGATTACACTTGACGCGGCATTTCGATGTGCGTCTGTTGCATCTTAAGCAATCAATTTCGTCCTTTGGGCGCACTGCTTTTGCCTCCACTAAAATGACAACAACTGCTTCCCATTTGCATATGCAATCTGCAATGACACAAATGAAAAAAAATGAAATTTTATTTTAAAATTTACTTTTGAATACATTTTTGCGTGGGTTTTTGTCTCTCATTTAATTTCTCTAAATTACCCAACCCACACTGAGTTCATGTAATGCGGTTTTAAATTAAAATCGCGCCATTTGTGATTTACAATTTGCAACAGAAAGCTGTTAGGTGGTTTTTTTTTTTTTTTTTGTAACTGCATTTCCATAAAGTTTTATTCCCAATTGTGGTAAATCATTCGAGATAAGTTTGCTGGGAAGCCAGTGGAAATTTTTCATATTTTCATATGATTTTCAATTTAAAGTTGAATTTATGAGTAATGGAAAAAATGAAAATGAAAATTAAAATATTTCATAGAAGAATCAAGGATGCTGGAAATGTCAACAACTTTTCGTATGCTTATAATTGCATATTTGTATATTTGCATATTTGGCTGACATTTTGTTAGAAACGGAAAAAATTTGTCTCTGTTTTCACTGAAAGACTATATGAAGCTGCTAAGTTCATGGCATTAAGTTGCAAATATGATATCGGTCAAATGACCACGTCCTGAGTTCATGCACATTGTGTTTTTTTGCAGCAATCATACAGCAGATTGGTAAAGACAGGTAAAGCTTAATTATGTTTACGTAATGTAACCAATCTGTTGAAGATAGAACTCTACGCTGCTTTACAATTTCGGTAATCACTTCAACGCGCTCCTCATATCACAGTACGATATATGGCATTTGGCAACGTATGTACGTACTTTACGTATGCATAAGCAAGCCTGTAATCTTTGGCTAATCATTTTAACCTTGTTTGCATCATCAGGTATCAGCTTCTCTAATACGATAACGGGACGTTACCTCTGGTTAACAACTGTTTTGATTGTATGACTACCCCAAGTTCATCGGTATCATTCCTGCAATTAATAAGGCGGCATAATTGAATCCCATGCTATAAGCGCTGCATACTCTATGAGAATAAAAGCGGCATACAGAATCAACTCTCCGAAAATTGGTTTTATATAATATTATGGATTTTACGACACTTTTGATAAGTTGCTTTAGTTGGTGCCGTTTGAACGACAATCTTGCATCTATTATGATACCAAGGTATTTGATGTCTGTTTTGATTAATATTCGCAATTTCCAACAATTAGTTTTGCTACCTCCTAAACCCTTCTAACGAGTACGCTCTCAGTTTTATGTACGGCCAGCTGCAGACCGACTGAATTGACGTATGGTTTCATTACCGATACGTTCGCTATATGTTTCCCAACAATAGTTATTGCAATATCATCTGTGAAACTGATAACACAAACAAATGTACATACATGCATATGTATGTAGGTAAGTATGTACAATAGTATTTCAAAAAATTTCCATTGTCAATGAAATGTCAAATAAAACTTTCATATTTCGAATTTAGTACATGCATTTATTTAAATTTATCTCGAATTTATTGTACCTAGGTAAGTATTGAATACTATTGCTGCAACATTTCAATATGGTTGTCAAAATCTGCATTCCATTGTATTACGATTTTTTGTACTGAAATGCGTAACTTTCAACAAATATTGACATATTACTTATATGGTATATACATATGCGGTATATATACTGGTGACTTAAGTACATTGTGATCTGCGGCTATGCAAATAATAGGCCACATGAAAATAGCTCAAAAGCCTTATTTAAAAACGGCTCCCACAAAAATGGCTAAAAAATTATCGAAACATTTTGACATTTTTTATATTCGGGCCATTAGGCGTTACGAATGACCACTGAAAATTTGCAAAAATTTTATTTTTTTATGGGCGATTGATCATTTTCCAAAATGGACATTTGGGTGTGATTTTTTAAGAGCTTGGATTTTGAAAATTCAATTTCATTTCTGATTTTTTTTTCGATCGATAAATCAATTCCTGCCATTTACTTTTTAAAGGTAATTTCACTTAAATGTTGCCAGCGGCTACGCTTCAAGTGGTCCTTTCTTTCATGCATTTCGCCCGGAATCTCACCAATGACGCAATGACGTGTTCAATGTTGGCTTCCAAAGCAGTAATTGTGTTTGGCTTGTCCCTATAGACAAGAGACTTAGCATAGCCCCACAAAAAATAGTCTAACGGGGTCAAATCACACGATCTTGGAGGCCAATCGACTGCACCAAAACGTGAGATTAACTGCTCACCAAATTCGCCTTTCAATTGATGCATGGTTTCGCGTGCAGTGTGGTATGTGGCACCGTCCTGTTGGAACCACATGTCGGCTGAATACAATTCCTGCATTTTCGGCAAAAAAAAGTCTGTTAAGTCATCGAACGGTACCTTTCTCCATTGCAGTAACGTTGCGGCCTTCATCGTCTTTGAAGAAGTAAGGCCCAATGATGCAGACCAAAAAATCTGATCGTCATCACAGAAATTACAATAAATACGCTTCATATACGCAAATTGGAAATCTGATATGTACATAAAGAGATTTACTTACTTTTACTTTTAATGGCACAACAGCCCATAGAGGGCCTAGGCCGAGCTTTTCGCACCCACTCATGTTGTGCGTGTTATATTTGTACATGAATGGAAGGGACTTACAGTTTAATGCCGAATCCGAACAGCGAAGTGAAAATCTTTTCATAGCAATTTTTACTCTTGTAGGTTTGCCATTGCCTGCCAATCCCAGACACTCTGCGTAGCAGTCCAACGCACTACCACTATGCCACAGCGACCACCATAAAGAGGTATATAAAGAGATTTACTTATATTCTAAGAGCACTCAGAATATCTCGATGGTCTCTACATAAATGATAAAAACCCAGTGGTAAATTCATTTTTCAAATCCTGAATATATTGAGACTGAAATAGAAAATGAAAAAAGAAACCTAATATAATTCCTCTACTCTTGATTCACAAAATTACAATGTGTGAAATTGTAGGTTAGAACTTTCTTAATTTATGACCACATTACCTTCAAAGTGCCTCACATTTTCTAATCATTGAAAAAATATCGATGATAAAAAAGTACTTTGTTAAATTTATCGCTGGACTTATTAAAATTGGATAAATGTTCGAACCCCTGACACTCTGCGTAACAGTCCAACGCACTACCACTACGCCACAGCGACCAGTGATCTTAGTTTTCCAATAATCCATATGTTACAAGCATTTAAAATATTTTCACTGAATTGATATACCACACTGTTCTATACTTGCAGTTGTTGTTATTCTCTTTTCCACTGATCTGAACCACGACTAAGATCACTGATGAGGAACCGTGGCAGGTTTCGAAACGATAGTCTCATCTACCTGTTCTATATTCATTGTTGTTATTCTCTCTGGCAAATCTGACGTTCAGTAATTCTGTTTGCCAAGTTCGGAAATAATTTTTCAAATTAAACATAAATAAATACGTAAGTGATTTTATATATGTAAATATGTATGTATGCAAGTGCTGTTTACTGAGGCCGACTGAGAGCTGGCGTAAAATAAGTAAATCCCACGTTTTCCAATTGATTGATTAAATCAAAGTTTTGCATGTAGCGAGTTTTTCAAAAACATTTGACTTTCTATAGCTAATTTTTTCAATTACTTATGACTTAACATTTCATAATTAAACCTAATTTAATATGTTTTGAAGTGCGAACCAAATACAAAAACAAATAAATAACAATATAAAAAAATAGCAATATTTCGAATTCTGCTTATGTGTTGTTCCAAATAGTAAACAATCAAAACTTCAAAAAAAAAAAAATAAATTCAAGGAAAATAATGTCAAAACTTTCCGTATGTCGTGAAATTTATTTTCAAAAGTCTAAGAACATAACATAACATAAAATATAAAGAGCATGCAGTGCAAATATTTTTCACATTTGTTCCAGATTGCTTCTTGTTTTCCTTTTTGCTTCCTGTATTTTTGTTTTCTTTTTAGTTTCTTCTTCCATTATAAGAAAATATTTCATATACGAGTATGTATATATGTAAGTTCTTGTTTGTACATATGTTTATGTTGGATGAAAAGTTGTTTATATCATGACAGCGACATACGACATGTGCTAAATTTTCTCTAAAGGAAAATATCTAGTTACTCTACTCAGTGATACTTCCTCTTCTTGTTCTTTCGAATCAAGATGAATGCAAAAAACTTGATTGTTAAGCTTTTTGTTATGAATAAGTTAATAGTGACTAAGAAGTATATTATATGAAATGTTAAAAATGGGATATAAATACATACTTGTATAAGTATATACATATGTATGCATGTACATACAAGTGATATAAAAGTCAAGTTAACTAACGACTTGGATGAACTTCGAGTTTTTATACACAATCCAATAATTCTGTAACAAGAAATATTTTACTGATAGTTTTTTAATTTTGGTTATAAAAAATTGGATTTAAGTAATTCCAGAAAAGTCTAGAATACAACTTCAAATGAAGTATTAAGTCATCAAATTATTGGGCGACTTACAAGTTTTGGAAGGTAAGAGTTGTTTTAACATATATTGACATATATCATTGAAACTTAGACGAATGACGGTCTTTTTATTCCCTAAACAAAATGTAATGCTTTTAAAGCTGCTCCAGAAGCTCATCGTCAACAAAATGATTGGACCTTATCATTGCGACTTCTGGCCTGGTAAATCCAACATCGACCAGACATTCACATTACCCCAAATGCTGGAAAAGACCCGAGAAAAACAGATCAACACCCATCATCTATTTGTCGATTATAAAGCCGCCTTCGACAGTCGACAGCACGATTAGGGATCACTTGTACGCCGCAGTGTCTGATTTTGGTAACCCTGCAAAGCTCTTTCGTCTTTGCAAAATGACAGTGACCGACACCACTAGCACAGTGAAAATTGGGACAGACCTCCCCGCGCCATTTGATATTAAAAGAGGTTTCAGACAAGGTGACTCCCTATCGTGCGTCTTATTTAACCTTATGCTGGAGAAAGTAATAAGACATCTCTGACACTATTTTCTACAAGAGTGTCTTGCTGTGAGCATACGCTGATGATATTGACATTATTGGCACCAACGCGCGTGCGAGCAGTCAGTACAGCATTCTCCAACCTGGAAAGGGAGTCTCGTCGAGTGGGTCTAGTGGTGAACGAGGACAAAACGAAATACCTTGTGTCAACAAACAAAGAGTCAGTGACAAAATGTCACTGTTGACAATTATACTTTAGAAGTTGTCAAGGATTTCATTTACCTAGGATCCAGCATTAATACCAACAATAATGTCAACCTTGAGATCAAGCGGAGATTAGCTCTTGCCAACAGGTGTTACTACGGGCTCAGTAGGCAATTGAGAAGCAGAGCCCTCTCTCGACCGACGAAAATAACGCTCTATAAGTCCCTCATCCTTCACGTTCTAATGTATGGCGCAGAGACATGGACATTGACCATAAATTATGAAAGGCTGTTTGGAGCGTTAGAGAGGAAGATACTCCGTAAGATCTACGGTCCAATATGCGTGGACAACGTGTATCGAATAAGATGGAACATTGAGCTGTATGAACTGTACGCCGACACTGACATTGTCAAACGTATAAAAATCCAACGGCTTCGCTGGCTGAGTATTTTTTTCTAGCCACGGTGGAGGAACACGCAGATTTGGGTGACTTGACTGCACTTGGCCTTATCAACAGGCGCCAGCGCGATTTGCAAAGGCGACTGGCAAAGCTTTATGGAGGCGGCCAAGACCGATCATCGGTCGTAGTGCCAGCTAAGTAAGTATGTCGTTAGGTGTAATGATTGCTTACTGCTACGCCAGCAGATGCGAGGAAGCCTTACTCGAAGTTGCCTTGGGAAGGTAAAGATAAACCTTTGCCTTGGGAAGTTATAAAGAAGTTTTGCACGAGGCTGCCTCTAGAAGGTAAATAGAAGCCTTCGTTTTAATCGAAGAAGTAGCATTCAAAGACCACTTGTATGTCCTGAAATGGAATTTTAACAATATTTTTTATTCACACACACGTATTATTAAAATACACTGTAAAACGATCATTCCTTTCAGGAGAAGGAAAAACACTTTAAAAAATACTAATAGTTTTATTTTTTATGTACTTCTCAGATGCAGTTTAGGGCACCAGCAAATTTAATTCTGAATCATTAAATGTTTGTCTTGTTTTACCAAAATTCTGGCACATTTTTGATTATCTTTGTAAAGAAAAAACATGCATGTCATATGATGACTGTTTCGGCAACTCAAACAAAAATACAAATAAAAATATGCAAATAATCGCAAAATTAATTTTCATGCCTAACAATGCTACTAGTTTTACTAGTGTTATTGCAATGTTGACAATAAATGTAAATCAAATCAAGTTAGCAATTAATAATAATTAAAGAAGGCTTATACTTTCTATCACTAGCTTAATTTTATGTCTGCTGTTCCTGTAATTTTATTGCCTAGAAATGTAACTCTGCTTGCTAAATTTTCGCAAAAAAAAATTAATTGGCAGCATATGTAACGCTGCGTTTAGAACGTACGAACGAATGAAGATTCTTTCGCTTAGGTCGTGAATAAGTTCAGATTTTGATCGGCGAACACCATAAAATTGTTGTTGCACAGAACACGAAGAGAGACCTTTTACTCACTCTCACACCGAATATGATTTGCTGGGTGAAATGTACACCGAGCACGCCGAGTATTCAGGGTGACAATGAGTTATTCTACAAAAAAGGAACAAAAATATATGTAAAATAGAAGAAAAACAAGCAAACCTGCACATCATTATTTTCATTTTCAGAAAAGCGAAGTTGCGAATTTTTTTTTAGTGTTCAAAAGTGAATAATAAATATATTATTTATAAAACTATTGCAGGAAAATTATATAATTTGCATAATTATTCAATTATATTATTAATTTCGCTGTTCATATTGATAAAATTATTTAAACTACACGTATCATCTAACGATGGAATGTTAACGCAAGTAAAACTCACGCGAGAGACGATGAAAATGGGCTTCTTCGGTAGCTGTGAATAAAGTTGCTGCTAACAGATTGTGTAACACAATTATTCAATTCTTAATTTGTAAGCTGATTTAAATAAAATTCAATTATATAAAGAAGCTTAACAGTGAATTATCCTTTTCAGCGGATATACTGATTGCAATGCAATAAAGTACATACAATTGGAATGACTTATCGCATTAATAAAATCTCTTTTGATTTTCACAAAAACTTGGCTGGAAATTATTTCATTTCATCATTTTTTCCAACAAAATCTCTTTTTTCTCTGCTGTTATCTGCGCCTATTTTGAAGTTATTTTTAAGGAACAAATGCTGTGAGACTACATCAATTGGAAATGGAAAAATTTCAAAATATTTGATTTTATACGAATACCATTTTGCTAAATACTTTTACTTATATTCTTTCTCAGCTATTCATTGAAGCATACTTACATAATAGCATTTCCGCTTCCACCTGATTGCGTGCTGCTACGAATACCTAGAATTTTATTGTTCCTATTGTTGTTGTTGTTGTTGTTGTCCTGTTCACAACTAATAAAAACGATATTGAGCCCACAGAAAGAATGTGCCTAAAATTCCCTGACCGAAAAATGCTTACACAATCACACACACTCGCATGCACACTCAGGCTCAATAAAAACACATACATGCACACAAACATATATACATATTACTCATATGTACTTGCATATATGTATATGCACATATATATACCATACATAGAGAAGATTCTTTGGTGAATCCCTATTCTCCCGCTTACTCTCTTATTTTATTTTTTTCTTATCTCTAGGAATTTATATTAACTTTTCCGCCATTATCTTCGTTTGAATCTAATAATGTGGCTTGATGAGGCTGAAAATGTATCGGGCACAAATATCACATTTGTGCTAAGAATATTATGAACTGAGAACGCCTTATACTGGTAGATATGTACTCGTATGTGTAAGGGTGTCCCAAAAAGAGTGCACTATTTAATTTAAAAATAAAACGCATATTTTTTTTTTTTTTTTGTAGCGAGCACTGATTTTTATTACATTGTAAAGTATTTAAACATGCTCAGCGGCTCTGATCACAGATCCTTGCTCTTTGAATGACATTTTCGTTGACATTTTGAGCAAGTAGAGCCCAGGAATTGTTGGTGCTTTATTAGCATAGAGATGGAATTTCACAAAACCTCAAAGAAAGAAATCGCACTGCGTTAAATCACCAAATCGGGAGATGATTCGGTCTGGAAATCTTTGCTCCAATAAATCGATTGGTTCAAGTGCTGTATTGCAGGTGGCTGCTTCCTGCTGAAACAACATGTCGTCCAGAACTCCGTTATCATGATCCTGTAACGAATACCATTCACAGTCACTGCATTTCTGGCCTCATTTCCACAATGATAACGCTATGTTCCTCTGTTTAGAGCACCATTTTTAATAATCGGAACAATCGTAGACGACAGCTGTTAAATTTCAGAGCTACCGCTTGCACAGAACAAAAATGGCACAAAATTTAAATCGTGCACTCATATTGGGACACCCTATATACGCAATATGTGAGTATGTGTGTACACGCATATGCGTACGAGTATGTATGTATGTATGTATGCTCTCCTAAATGGCATACACTTAAGATTGCTTTGAGGCTTTGCTCATTCTTGTGTGCGTAAGTATACGAGTACATTTAGTAAGAAAATTTGGTGAGGCATATTTTTAAAAATAAAATCACACATACATGCATACAGGTGTCTACATAACCTGCAGCTACTCTAATTATAGAGATTATCTTTTGCGGAAGAATACTCGTACGTGCGAAGGTTATGTTTGCCTTTACGGTTAGTACGGTTAGCCAAGAAGGAAATGAAACTGACAGTTTCAGTTCCTTTAATTTTTGATAAGATTAACAAGAATTCTATAGAAAGCAATACTTATATGTTTATTTATTTTTGTATAGTTATTGATTAATAATTGAGTAAACATTTGTTTTCTGTGGTAAAGAAATAGAAATAACAAAACCAGGCGTGGAATTGAAATGAAAACATCAAATTCGGTGAATTTTGCACCAATTTTGTGCTTTAAATAAGTTTAGCTATTGGGCTAGGAATGACTTCTGAACGGTTAAGTTAGACTGAAACAAAGTTTTTCTCATTGTTGTGGTAACAATTTCTCGAAAACATGTCAGTTAGTGAAGTTAAAATAAAAATTCGGAACTAATCTACTAATACTGACATTATGGCCTGGCAGGCCATTGAAAGACTCGATCGAGCTTCTAGTATTCATTCATGTTAAGGGTTTTATGTTTGTATATGCGTAGAATGAATCTATACCTTTGAGCTGTAAATTATAGATGAGTTCGAACTGTAAACTAAAAAGCCCTTAAGGTGTTACAAGACCATTCAGCTAGTCCGAAACTAAAAAAAAATTATTCCATTTTCTCAAAGTATATACTTTCGAGAATATCTCCTCAAATTTTCTCAAGATTGGAGCACAAGAACTTAACTTACGGCATGTTATAGCGCGCAACCTCTCGAATAGTCTTGAATGACTTAAAATTTTAAACGCGGTTATCTCAGAATCGTACTTTTGGAGAAGTGCTTTTGCAGTGTCTACGATTTCTCGTAAACCAATTTACCGTTCACTCTCAAATTTTGAAGTATTTACCACCTTGATAAAACTTCGCCAGTCGCCTAGGC
The DNA here is from genome assembly GCA_958295655.1 of Palloptera scutellata. Lineage (NCBI taxonomy): Eukaryota > Metazoa > Arthropoda > Insecta > Diptera > Pallopteridae > Palloptera > Palloptera scutellata. The sequence goes on along the minus strand of OY282449.1, from coordinate 84,337,230 downwards.
TATGCGCGCGCTGGCACCATTTGATAAGGCCAAGTGCAGTCAGGTCGCCCTGTACCTGATGTTTCCAATGGAGATTAGAAAGTCCTCTTCTGCGTGCTCCTCCACCGTGGCTCAAATGAAACACCATTCTAGCTGGAGCGCCTTCTTCCATTCGCTCAACATGACCCAGCTAGCGATGCCGCTAGCTTTTATGCGCTTGATTATGTCAGTGTGGGCGTATAGCTCATACAGCTCATGATTGGTTCCATCTTATTCGATACACGTCGCCCACGCATATTGCACCATAGATCTTACGGAGAATCTTCCTTTCGAACGTTCTTGACAGCCTCTCATCATTTGTGGTCAATGTCCATGTCTTCGCGCCATACATTTCGTCGGTCGAAAGAGGACTCTGCTTCTCAATTGCCTACTGAGCCCTAAGAAACACCTGTTGCCAATACTTTTTTTATTTTTTTTTTATTAATACATCAACACACAATGCAGAGCATGGTGTTGAATGGAAGGAAGATTGATAGGTGAGAGGAAGAAGGAGGGAGAATGAGAGAGTGAACGTGATCACACAGGACACCGATAAAGAGATAGGCAGCTATTGTGGCAAGTGTTATGCCTTTATCACAATGAACTTCAGTTTATCAGTGTCGACTATGACCGCATGTAGCGCCAAAAGCCAAGCTTTTCGCATCCACTCATGTTGTGCGTGTTATATTTGTACATGAATGTAAGGGACCTACAGTTTTATGCCGAATCCGAACGGTGAAGTGAAAAGCTTTTCATAGGCAATTTTTACTCTTGCAGGTTGCCATTGTCAGTCAGGAGGTGGTGCCATGTATAAATTTAGTTGTTGTTGCTTTTTATGTTTGTTTTTAATTTTATTATTATATTTTTTTTATTTTTTTGTTGTTGTTGTTGTTTTACTTGTGCCGAGATTCGAACCTCTGACACTCTGCGTAGCAGTCCAACGCATTACCGCTACGCTACAGCGACCACGCTGTGATCCGATTGATCTTAAGGCTGACATTATTGTTAGTTTTGATGCTGAATCTTAATATTCTCTTTTGTGTCTCCTATCGACTGAAAACGGGTGCCTTGAAGCGGTAATTTGTGTTTTGGAAAGAGAGAAAAGTAAGCCGAAACCATTTCAGGTAAATACGGTGGTTGTTCGATGATGTTTGTTGAGTTTTTGGCCTGAAATCCGTTCACAATGAAACCTTGTTGGGTTGTCGTGGTGCAAAATCCACAAACTTGGCTTTTTCGATGAATTGGCACAACACCCCGATAAGCAAAGAATACAGTCAAAATTACCATACCTTGACTTTTGAAGGACTTTGACGCTGTTTTTTCAATGTCGGCATATTTTGAAAAAGGATGTTCGATATTTTTATTCATTGTAAAAATCGCAAAGCACATTTAAGATAAACCTACAAAAAGTGCTGACAAAATCGAGCACTGTAATCAACCTAACAAATCGCGCTCAACTTTCACGACAATATACAGTGGTGCCAACCCAGCGAGAAGAATTTTTACAATCTCTTTAAGGGGGCTTTTTAAACGATAATATCTTGTGGTACTTATTTTTTTTATTTAGTTTTTTTTTCGACTTATTGGGTTTTTCTTTTTGTACATTTCTGGTTGTACTATTCATTTATCAGAGATATATTGTTCAAAGATCTATGATATAATTTTTGTGGAAATACTTTTCACAAACATATTAACGTGTTAACCTTAATTATGCGTCTTTTTAATCATGTGGGTCAAAAAGACCCATTAATAAGCGATGCAGAGAGTTAATGTATTCTTAAAAAAATGCTCTCCTTAAAATTCCACTATAGCAGGCCTATATATATAATCTCCTTCTTAGGCTTGTTTTAAGATATTTAACGATTTGTTTAGTTTAGTTTATAGACATTTACTACTTTGTACGGCAATACCCTCAACTGAACACGAACGGTGTGGTCACCGTGGCTTAGTTGGTAGTACATTGTCCTACTACGCAGAGTGTTCGGGAAGTAAGAAAATTCCTCCATAGTAATAGCAAACCAACAACATTAAAAATTACCTTTAAAAAAAGCTTTTCACTTAGCCATTCGGATTCGGCACAAAACTGTAGGTTCCTTCTATTCATGTACAAAAATATAACACGCACAACATGAGTGGATGCAAAAAGCTCGACCAAAGCCCTCCATTGTCTGTTGTGCCATTAAAATACTTAAGAAGAAGTATTTTAAAATAATTGCGTGTACCAAAATTCAAATCACTGTGCGAACTCCTAAGTAATATAATTTCCAACTTTTGTATGGAGACAAACCAGTGTGACACTTCGCACAACTTTTCTCCATAATTTTCCTCTGTACAGAAATGCTCCATATCCTACGTCTAAATTTATAAAACAAAATAGTTTAGTATATTACTTAACAGACCTAAATATTTGATGCAAAAAATTAACAAAATCAGATAATAGCCACCTTCATTTAAATGCCCAGAGGTAGAGAACGTCCGATCTTAGCTTTCCATGTAGTTTCGTTTTTCTTGTAGATATTTTACTACATACATATGATTACTTATACTTCGTGGGATGCTGATACCAGATAATGTCCATCCTTGCATTACAACTTATGCGTAATGATTCCATATTTAGCCTTAGTCTTCTGAATTGTCTCTTGTACGATAGGAAGGATTTTTTCAAGAAGATAAATAATTGTTGCTGAGCCATCACTTTGCAATTCTCAGTGAAATGATTCCTCAAGGTATAGAAAAGCAACGCGCCTATTGCGTATAGGAAATTTAGTATAAAAAAATCATTCAACATATTGCTCTGAGGTAATTTGACTAACAATGATAAAGAAATCCGTTTAATAAAGAAATCCTATTGGTGATAAGTCAACATCGAGTTCTTTGCCACTTGATTTTTACTCTCAATAACTAAATTTTCACATTGTTCCCATAAGATATTATATGTAAGTATAGGGTGGTCTATCTAACATTTCGAATTTGAACTACTGGTTATTTTGAGAGTGGCAACTCTAATGTCATTCGTATTATCACGGAAAATTAGTTATATATTTGCGGTTAACGCAATGGGTCAACGCAATAGGCCAATAAGCGCTTGAACACCGTTGGGAAATACTAAAAATGTACTTGAAAAATGGTAACTCTTCTACCGAAAGTGTTAAAAAATTACGATATTTTCTGACGAAGCTCACTTTGACCTCGGTAGTTATGTTAATGAGCAAAATTGTCGCATCTGGGGCTCAGAAAATCCATGTGCGATTGTTGATAAGCCAATGCACCTTCAACGAGAAACTGTTAGGTGTGGTTTTTGGACCGACAGTATCATTGAGCCATTTTTCTTTGAAACTGAGGAAGAAATATGAGTTACAGTGAATGGTGTGGGCTACCGCACAATGATAACTGATTATTTGTGGCCTATTTTAGAAGATATGGACATAGACAACATTTGATTCCGTGCAACAATTGATTTTTTGCATGGGAAGTTTGATATTACCGTTTTGGTGATGTGCATTAGCCACCACGCAGTTGCTATCCATAGGGGAGCCGTTAAATATAAGCTAACCATCCAGCAACGATTGAGGTTCCTAAGGACGATCGGTCAAGTACAGCCCCATACATTCGAAAATTTACTGAAAAGTTGGGTTGATCGGATTGGCTGCTGCAAGGTCAGCCGAGGAAGTCATTTGAAAGAAATAGTGTTTGGCAAGTAACCGGAAGGATTTCTTTCGAATAATAAAAACCACATTGAAAAAAATTATTAGTTTCTTATATATTTCCACTAAAATCATATTCGAAATTATAAATGGTCCACCCTGTACATATATAATTATATTATATCCGTTCCTTAGAAACTCAAAGGTAAATAGTTACTGGCTTTGTTATTAACATACTTATATTTTGTGTTAAAAAAGAAAATTCAATAGAATTCATCAATGTAATTCAAATCTACTATAGCCTTACAAAAATGTTACCAGGAAAATATACGACTTTATTATTAGTCACAATGGATTCAACACCCTAACAAAATGTATAGAACGCAAGTTGCTACTAACAAGTTTTCATAGAGAAATCATCTTTAAATGAGCTGAAAGTGAGAAGTTAAACAAACTTTAATTCGATATTCCAAGGAGCATACATTTTTTTAACGAGTTCGAGCCACAAAATTGCAAAAAATAGTTAATGAAATTTTTACTACATACTTACTAATGCCATTCCCTGTGCTGGATAAGGTAACGAGCTTTTAACTAATTGTATTCACAAAATTCATAAAAAATTAATATTTTTTGCTGGTTATGTCTGTGTTATTTATTTATTTATTTATTTATTTTTAATTTTTATGTAATCTAGCACACATGCAACCTCGATGCCATCAAAAACAATAATCTTCACCAAATCTATATTCTAATTAAGTTAATGTTATCTCATGTCCATTTACATCTTTATCGAAAAAGCAAATTTATTTACTGGAGTGTAGAAGGTGAAGGAGAAGCGGTTCGTTGTGTGCCAGCTGTAGAGGAATGTAATTAAGTTGCACATTTACATACACAAGTATAGTTACATAAACGAGTATATGTATGCATGTGTGTGTATGTGTGCAGCCAGGCATGTGTGTATCGTTTACATATGAAACTAATACTGTTAACAGCGCACAGATTTAATTATTTGTCCCATTGACAAAAACACACACACACATGCATGCAACAAGCTCAGGATATTGACACAGTGAGCATTTAAGAAACTAACAATGTTAGGGAATTGGTAGCATGTTGCGTACCCGGATACGGGCGCAATACTTATGTATGAGTCAATATATTGTACGTTTACTTGTAGAATATACATTTGTGTATGTGTGTTCCTGTACTACTTGCTCTGTGAAATAGTTGTAGTGTAGGTGAGAGAGAGAAAAAGATAGAGAGAAAAAGGGGGTGAGTTGATATGATATTGAAGTTGACGACGACGCTGTCAATTTCGTCGAATATAATTTCATTAAACAGAGACGATTGACTGGGAGGTTCCACGCCCATTCAACGAACGATATGAAGGTATTTGTGTAAGTACAAGACATACACACATCCCCACATACTATATATATATATTTGTAAATATTGCATGTGATTTTATTTTTCGTCGAACTCCCAATGTGAATCTCTCTATGTTGAAACGCAAATGGGAAAGCTTTACTCTACTCCATTGACAACATGATGTCAGCGTCAGCTCCCGCTTCTGGGCTTATGCTGCTGTTGCTGACTGGCTGTTGTTGCTGATGTGTATCGATATTGACAATGTCTTCGATATTGCCTGCTGATGATGCTTTCAACTTTCTTCTGCTGTCGCTGTAGCATATACTACCAAAATCAACGCAGCCACACACACACACACACACACACACACACACACACACACACACACACACACACACACACACACACACACACACACACACACACACACACACACACACACACACACACACACACACACACACACACACACACACACACACGCACGCACTCTCGCACTCTCACACTCTCGCATGCACACATACACACACACTTTGCTTGAACGCGTCCATATATGTACATAAAAGGGAAATTAAGTTTTTATCGATTGGCCTTTTATTCTCCGTTCATTTTTATTTTGTCTTCTTTCTGCTATTGCAAATACACACACACAGCTAAAATATAAGTTTCCCTTCCGAAAATCGGAAGCATTAGAAAGGTAAATTTACTAAGCACACATACACATACATAAGTTATTGTGCATGTTGGTATGTATGTACATATATACTATATGCTTAATGTAATATTTACACTAATTTAAGCTGATGTGTAGTGCGTATCGTCTTAAAAAAGAACCAATTTCTGTTTTGTTATTTGATGGTACTTCTGCTTCTATGACTCCACCCTCGCCACTCCAGCGTCGACTCTATTGTGCCTTTGTCTTTTTTGTTTGCCGCTTCGTCTATATTCGCTTGAACGATATTTAATGGAATTTATTTCGCTTCTCACGGTGTGCAACTGTTGAATTCCATATCCATGATACCCTTATTCTGAATATATTTTATGTACTATATAATATATACACATGCACACACACTCACACACGAGTATACCTACAATACACACATATTTTTTATTTTTTATTCTGTATTCTATTCAAACTTATGGAAAAGGTTACATTATATCTACTTTACTACACTGGCTGAGTTTTTGATGCGGCAAAAAACTTTCTAATATTTCCTAATTTCTTATTTATGATTTATTGATATTTATTGTTAAATATTGAAAGATTGTGGGATATTATTATTATTGTTATATAGGTATACTAGCGCAACAATGCAATAAATTCATAATATTTATGTAAATATGTATGTAATAACAGTGAAATATTTTTCACATAATGTTGAATATTATAAATTGCATTCTATTGGGTTTATTTGCTATAAAGGTTATTTTTCTTTTTTTTTAGCTTGGAGTATAAATTAAGTTCAAGTTGAGAGGTGAAGTGAATTCGGAAATTGTATAAATATGTGATTCTGCGATGGTATTAGTTTGATAAACAGCAATAAAATAATAAATAATTTACTTCTTCAATTCTTCTTCAATTTGTTGCATAAACAAAATAAATGAATGGTAATCAATATATGAACTTTGCTTAAATAAAAGTTAGTTCGCCTTTTATTGATGGCATTTTGTTTTGGGACTTATTTTCTACTTACTTTACACCAACGGAAATTACTTATTAATGAATGTGATTTGCATGGGACGGAGATAGACATGCTCGTTATTATGTTAAGGAAAGTTAAAACGAATCGAATTAAGGGCGAAGGCAGCTGATAATGTTGCTACCATGAGGTCCATTGAAATTATTATTGACTTGCAGCTGTGGTCGGCGTGGCAAGTGTCCGGGGTTCAAATATCGGCAAAAGAGTAAATATTGCATGAGAAAAGCTTCTCGGAATAGGCATAAAACAGTAGATCCCTTTAATTCATGTATGTACAAATATAACAAGCACAACATGAGAGGATGCGAAAGCCTCGACCTAAACCACCTATGGGTTGTTATGCCATTAAAAGAAGGAAGAAAAAAGCTACTCCCGCTGATTGTGATCCAATATTGTTTACATTTTCTTTATCCTGAGCTCTTAAAAAGTAAAGTTGTAGTTTTCAGATCTTCTCAGGAAAGTAGAAGCATTTACATAAGAACAACTAAAGACGCAGCGCAGTAAATCTGATTATTAAACGATATAACTCACTAGCATAAACGTTCTTAAGAACGAAAAATGTCAGTGAACTCAAGCACCACTTAAAATCCATAAACCTTGATGGAGTATGAGGCAAAGTCATCTGAATATTAAAATAATTTGCATATATAAGATGATTTAAAGGTTACACCGATCGGAGATAAATTTGTGAAAAGTAGACAAAGGTGGTAAGGAAATGCTATGTGAGGCAAATAGAGAGAGAGAGGGAGAGGAAAGGTATGTAATAAGGGATTCTCAATAGATAACTACTTTCATATTTTAGCTACATCATTTAACTTTTGTTTTGATTATGTATCAATTTGCCAACAAATTTATAAACAACATAAACTCTTAGCGCTACGAACATGTCAGCATACGTGCCAACTTAACAGCATTTGCGAAAAGTTTATCTTTTCTTCCTTAATTCGAAAAAAAAGTGCTGCTAAAAGTTATCGATTGCCGTTGGAAGTTTACGGTGAATATACTCCATCTATTAAAACATGGGAATTCTGATTTCGACGCACTGGCCAAGGGAAAAAGCTAGAATATGAAGAATTGGAGATGTTACTCCACAAAGACTCGTGCCAAACGCAAGAGGAACTTCCAATAACATTGGGAGTCATTCAAGCAGCAATTTGCAAGAGCCTAAAACCATTGGGCCGAGAGATGTCGAGGGGCGATTTCCTTAATAAAATCTATTTTCCAAAATTAACATAAATAAATTACCAAAACTATATCAATTCCATAGGTTAGGATTGTAAGGTGTGTGCAAATATATGTATATATATTTATATTCGCACTCGGAGATTTAATTATCCTCATGCAATTTCCAGTGAAGGAAAGATTCTACTTCTTCTTCAAAATTCTGTCAATTTCTGCGCAGTCTGCTCGTCGGTATACGTCTCCTTTGGAGCATTGGTGCAATAGCACAATGTCCAGTTACAACTTCTGTGAGCAGCAGTACTGCAGATTTATTGTCTTCTTCCTGTCTAACCTTGGCTATAGGGCCAGTGAAACTTTGCTTTCATCTAGGTAGTCGTCTAATGTCGTAAATATCAGCCTCGTTCATGCCCATTTCAGGTCCATTTTACCTTCAATAGTGCTTTATTCAGGAACCCAACAGAAAGTGACCTTGTGGTGCTCAATAGCCATCAACGACAATTCTTTAAAATATCCGATTTGACTATTTTGGATGCTATTGCTTTCGTTGCAGCCTGACTGATGGAATCGCGCTGTCGCGCTTTTAGAAGTTCAGCTGCTTTCTCAATAAAAAAAAATCTCTGTTTGAAAAACGCTGCTGATATCAGAAAACTGGTGCGACCGTCTTAGCTACAGGCCTTCTGTGTCGACAACAGCTCCGGTTCCATTCTTCGTCTTTGCACCACCGGTAAATATGGTCATAATATCATTAACTGTTACCACAACCAAATGCCAATCTTCCCTGGTTGGATGTATTATGTAGAAATCATGTTATCCATGGCCGCATCTAAGTCACTCAAAATTATTGAGTACCCATTAGCTGATTTTCACACGTCAATCTGACATGTGACAGCACAGTCTTTAATAAACACCCTTCCTGATGTGCACAACTTACAGCTCCTGAGACTCCCAGGCTGGCAAATCTATATACTTTATCAATGCCAGTTTGGATGCTCTTCTTACACATTGCCTTCCAGCAGACTGGATCAAAAGATCATCAAAAAAAAAAAAAAAACAATCAATCAAGCCCAAAAAACAGTACTCTACTGCTAAAAACAGTACGGCTGATGAAAAATATAAGTAAAAGAAGAGGTGAAATTCACATAGTATAAATGTGAAGTTCATTAATTCCCGCCAGCTCATTCGAAAGAACTTTAAAATTCCAAAAATTATTTTTGTAAAAAATCATTTATGCGAATCAAATTGAAGGCAATAACACACAGAATCTAGATAGAAAAGGATATGAAAATTGTCAAAGTTGTAGAAAATATTCTACAAAAGTTTATATTTGTTGCAGGATGTAATACGAAAAAATTTGTCACTTTAACGAGTTGAAACTTTTCATTTACAAAGGCTGGCAGCAAATCGAACGCGCCTTCATAAATACTAATTGCTTTATATCAAACATGCAATTATAATAATGAAAACTGCTATAATTTATATTTTTCCATTTTTTGCCGATGCGTACTTAAGATAATTTGATGTATATGGAAAATATATGTTGTGGGAGAATAAAACCAAATAATAAACTTAGAATTTTTTCTGGGAAAATTCTGGCTCGTGGTTAATGTTTTTATTTTTCTAACAACAAGCATAAATCAGATATGTCAATTTGATATACAATAATGTTCAAAATATATCCATGTTTCGAATTGTTTGGCTGTGGAAAGCAAGCAGGCAAACAGCCGAACAACGTGTAGGGCAGCAGTAATTTGTACCCTTTTATTGCAGGACGAGGCTATAAAGTACTCACACTCACATGCACACCCATAGCAAAGTAACTCGAATAAAAAGCAGTAAGTGCTGGTGTTAGTCACTTTCACTTCATATCGCATACATAAAATATAAATATTTTTTTTGATTTGTTTTCCGACAGCAATATGAAACAAGTTATGATCTCGTTTTACCGTTACTATGTATTATTAATATTAATATTATTATTTACAATTTTGCTGGAAAAGGGCAGAGTAGAGCAGCTCAGCTCAGTTCACTTGAGTTGAGTTCAGTTCAGCACAGACAAACGCAAGGTGGCACTGCTTAATTAATTGTACTTTCACATAAGATACAACGAATAGAAAAACAAATGCACGTACACATGTACACGGGTGTGTACATGTATGGGTGTAAGTTGGCATAATATCTCGAATATTGGGCAATCACACGCAATCCATAAAGGGTGTGATTTCCTCTTTTGCTGACAGTAATTTGCACGTAAAAAGACTAAAAGGCACGGTATCGTAACTTGAGAACTTAAGGTCGCCGCAGAAGCAACAAAAAAAAAATTATATAACAAAAAACATACTAAACACAAGGACATTTTCAACACTGTATGTAAAGTAGGTACACTTGTTATTCCATGGAATAACACACATACATACATACATAATCCATTAAGGTGCCTCACTGGAAAAAACAAATAGTTAAAATTAGCCTCAGTTCTTTTTTTTACTTATTTGTATGATATTTCGGTTCTTTCGCTAGAAATCTTTTTATTCCAGCCAAAGATGAATATATGAATACATAAAATTCATTTTGTAAAATATTAAATAATCTTTCAGCCTTCTCCAAATTAAAAATTTTGTGTTTTATATAAAAATAGGTTTAACAATGCGGGAGCCATTTAATTGGTTTGCAAACTATTCCAAAAACATCTATTTAAATACCAACTAGTTGAAAAGAAATGCAAGCCTGGGCAATTGGCTTGACTTGCTTCGCGATGAAGCAAGAAAATTAATGTGGGACTAGTTTGGTGTTTAGTAAACCAGTTGATCGACAAAACGTTAAATCAGTTGATTGCCCTTGTGAAACCGGTCATTGAGCAATTTTTTCAAATTTTCGTACGAATCGAAGTGCTGCTCAGCAAGTGCGTGTCCCATTGATGAAAATAAGTGGTAGTCAGATGGGGCCAAGTCTGGTGAAAAAGCCGCATGGGGAAGGGCTTCCCTGCTGTACGAATCTACCAATTCCCGAGTCTGTTTTGTTCGATGTGATGGTGCATTGTCAACAAGGAAACTCACTTTGTGTTGCCTAGCTTGATATTCTGAATGTTTTTGGCACAAAGTACGGTTCAAATAGGCCAATTATTGTTGGTAGCGTTGACCAGTAAATGTTTCACCTAGTTTCAGAAGGTCAAACCAGATAACACCTCGCTGATCCCAGAAAACAGAGAGCATTGTCTTCTTTCCGAAGCGATTTGGCTTTGCTGTCGATTTGCCCGGTGTACTGGGCTTAACTTATGATCCTTTATGTTTGTATTTCTCGAAATAGATTCATTTTCCAGATCCATCGCCAGTAGCAATTCGATGACTTTCTTTTGTACCTGGCGAGCAACATTTCACAGGTGGTTTTTCGATTTTCTTGCTGTCTTTCAGTCAATTCATGCGGCACCCATCTTCCCATCATCCCACCTTCAAAATCAATCCCATGGCTTTTAAACAGTAGCAGTTGAGAAATGCATTATTGGGTCACATTTAATTGTTCTGCAAGTTGTTCTTGCGTTTGACCATCATCCTTATCGACTAAAGCTTGCAATTCGGCATCTTCAAACTTTTTCTGTGGTCTTCCACGTTTTGTCGTTTCTCACATCAAAATCACCACTTTTAAACTAATTGAACCACTCGTCGCACTGTGTTTTGCCTAGAGCGTGCTGGCCGTAAGCTTCCACAAGCATTCGATGAGATCCCAAAGCAGATTTCTTCAATTGGAAACCGAAAGTCAATGATGCGTGGTGGTCGTAAGGTTCCACAAGCATTCGATGAGATTCCAAAGCAGATTTCTTCAATTGGAAACAGAAAATCAATGATGTCCGCATATCGTAGTTTGTAGGCACAAAATTCGACATGTTTACGAGCGAACAAAATTTGTTGTTGTATGAAACTTGGTTGTTTATGAACTGAATATTGTTGACAGAACTAAATGCGAAGAAATGGCGCCAATGATTTGGTTTGACAGAGCGTATAGTTTTACCTAGCGACACAGAGATGTCATTACCGGTACACCGGTAGTTCATATTTGACTTGAGGCATTTTAATGTACACACATACAGTATATACATACATACATACTCGTATGTGTGTATATAATTGTAAGTACATATTTGCATGTCTTTGGTTTCGCATTCGCATTTATTTCAACTCAACTCAACTCAATTCGACTTAGCTCAACCCAAAGTTCCGTGTAATCTCAAAATTATCAACGCGTGAAAATAATTAAAGACTAGTGCCAAAATAAAGAAAAGCTTAGAATAAATTTTTGCTTTTATTTCCGTTTTTAATTTCAATTATATAAAAAGTATTGCATGCGTGCTAACCTTCAATTCAATCCTGAATATGTTTATGGCAAACTATATTTAACAATAGAAGAGACCAGCAATAATACCAACAAAAACAAATGGCTTTGATAATTTTCATCGCTTCCTACTGTGCTTACACGAATACATGTAGCGTAAAATATGAAATATCTTAATTTACGAGCAACAGCAATATCCACTAATAACAAAAACAAAAAAAAAACAGCATTATTTGAAAATAAGAACAAACAATTCCATCAAAATTTCATTTCCGCTTTAAAGAATTTATTTATACATATTATTTTCTTGTTTCGCCGCTTCTCTTTTGGTTCAATGTCGTCAACGTAAGAGAAGATTGGATTTTGCTGTGCTGTGCGGCGCTGGTGCTCCTCGAGAGTACGCCACAAACAACGTTTCAAACGCCTCAGCAGCATCAGCAATACCACCATCAGCTAGCAACGCATGGATGCATTTTGTCATCGGAATAAAAACCTCGAGCTCAAGATGACATGCTAGTGAAATCGAAGCAAAAAACATTTAAGTTTATGTCAAAAGTTCTAGCTCCGTTTTTACACGCAACCAAAAACTATCAAAAACCTTGATTGTTTTTGCATATGAAGTTGACTAAATTCTGGTTTTTCTTTTCTTTATTCTTTTAATGGCACAACAGCCCATGGAGGGCCTACCCCGAACTTTGTGGAAGGGAACTACAGTTTAGGCCGAATCCGAACGGCGAGAAGTGAAAAGCTTTTCGTAGGCAATTTTTACTATTGTAGATTTGCCTGCAAATAGGTGATGCCGTGTATAAAAATAGTTTATTCTACTTTTATGTGTATTTTGTCTGTGTCGAGATTTGAACCCCGGATACACCACAGCTACCATGTTTGTTTCCTACGAGTTTTTAATGAGCTCCATTTGTTCCTTTCTTAGTAATCCCGAATTAGAGATTTCATCAGGCAGCGGTTGACGAAAATCTGCTACCTCGATGCACTTACAAAAGTAGTGTGGCACATCCTGGACCAGCATCAAAACAGGTTGTCTGGTATCGGACCAGACACCACTGTGGTCTGATATGATCATGTACATGAATATCAAGTTATATCAACTACACAAAGTGATATATTTAGAGACAAATAAAGAAACATAACTTCATTTCATTTCCACGAAATAGAAAATATTTACAAAAACATATGCAAAGGGAACAAAAGATAATGCAATTTTTGCAATACTACATATAAAAATTAATTTTATGGGTAAAATATTGAGTTTAGAAACACTTCATTTTAAATGATTATTTTTTTTTAATGGCGCAACAGCCCATGGAGGGCCTAGGCCGAGCTTTTCGCATCCACTCATGTTGTGCGTCTTATATTTGTACATGAATGGAAGGGACCTACAGTTTAATGCCGAGTCCGAACGGCGAAGTGAAAAGCTTTTCATAGCAATTTTTACTCTTGTAGGTTTGTCATTGCCTGCCGAGAGGTGGTGCCGTGTAGACAAATTTTTTTTTACTTTTTTGATTTTGCCTGTGCCGAGACTCGAGCCTCACAACATATGTCCAGGAAATTTAAATGCAAAATTTCATGAAAACCTGTTGAGAAATGTAGAGCCTGTGTTATATATGTAAATATTAGATGATAATGCTTCCTAAAGAAACTTTGAATTAAGTTCCATCAGTTTTTTATACATAAAGTTATTCTTTTATTATTCTTCTTCATCCACTTCATCTGGTCGCCGTGTTGCTGCCGCATCCAATATGTTTGTAGTATAACTCAGCACGTTAACAGATTAATTCATGATTCTTCTCCTTCTTTCTTACTGCGTAGTTTAATAAATGCTTAAGTGATTACTCTTCCAACCCCGAAGTCCTGGAATTAATCTGGCACCGTATTCATGTCCAGTGTGAAAAAGTTCAGCAAAAAGTCAAGTTATAATGGGCAAAACTAACAAAAGAAATCGAATACCTTAGTAATTATAAAAAATATTAACTTTTTTGTTTTTGTAAGCAGCTTCCAGTTGATGTCAAGGCAAGTCGTCTCTTTCATTACTATTTACAAGTTTAATTCATGGCAAAACACAGTTGTATTGTATTTGTTCTCTTTTTGCCGAATTTTGTACACTGAATTAGATAAAGTAATTAGCATAACATGATGTCTCTTTTCTTTTGTTTTATTTTTTCAGAAGCAAAAGGCAACAAGAAACAAATACTTTATAAAAAAAAAAAAATTTTAATTTCCCTACCATTCTCTACATACTTATTACGTGATATTTCTTTTCTGTGCTATCATACAATCAATTTCTGCATATTGAACCTCGTACTCTCTTTCTTCATATGTGTATACAAGTAAAATAAATGAAAAACTGAATTTCTATTTTCCATTTGCTTAACTTTTTGCCTCTACTTTCTTTCATTCATTTCTTTCTATATTCGTTTTTTTTCCTTTCTTTCATTTGGTTTTTTTAACTTTTTTCAATGGACAAATTATCTGGGATAAGGGTTACACTTGAATATACTTCATTGCTTCCATGGCATTTATGTAAAATACTCATACATGAAATAAATGCGAGTGATGGAAGAAGGCGAGCAGGCAGTCAGTCAGTCAGTCAGTCAGTCAGTCAGTCGGGAAGAAGAACGAAGAATGAGTAGGAAGAACAATTTTAATGTTAGGGTGTATTGATGTTGTTTGACGTTCCAAAGCGGCTTACAGTAATCCGACTTCGAATGGGAACATTCTTTATGTTGGATCTCAATGTTGCTGCTATTGCTGCTTCGGCTATTACTGTGCTTGGCATTCGATACAGCAACGAAGTTCATAAACATTTGTTATCGAGACGAATATACACAAATCAAACCAGATATTGCAATATGTACATATGTGCTCGTATGTATCGACTACATCCGAGAAGAACGCATCATTTTAAGAATTCCTTTTCATATTCTACTTGGAAAAATTTATACGTACAATCATACATACATACATACATTCATGTACATGAATGTGTATTTATTCGATTTCAAATTTATTACATGAATTTGTTAAACAATTCTTATTTGAATTTTTGTCTATCAAATATTCTTGATATCCATGCATATCATACTCTGCTAAGTTGTACAACGTACAACGCACAACGCCCAACTGTAAGCGGCAAATCATTTAGTTCAACATTATTTTCTAATTTATCATCATTAAAAATTCAATTCGAAATTAACTTCAATTTACACAAAATTTGGTATTATCGAAACCACTTCATCGTCCGCATTGCCTCTCTTCTTCTTTTTCCGTAAATTTCCACATTAAGCTAATTTAAAAATTTCTCAACTATTTACGCCTAAAATGCTACTTCAACTTGCAATCTAGATATATAAGTTTTGTTTGTGGGTACGCCATCTTAATATCTAATTGAGCGTGAAAATAATTTTCCCTTCTTGACAATATTTATGGGCAGAGTAGCCATCATAAATGGAATTCCATTTTGTTCAAGAAACACAGACTGTACTATGAAGGCAATTACAAAAATAACCAATTGTTTACTTAGTACAATTTTAGAAATACATAGTTCATACGCAAGTAATTGAACACAATGGTACTATATTCTTCAAAGTGTTTCATTAATATTTATGACGCTCTACAAGCAAAGGGGAACTAGATTGATTCCAAAAGAAAAGTAATTAATGTATTAGTGTACCTAAATCCTCATTCCAGAAGATCCAGAAGTAATACACTATCATATAATATTATACGTACATACTTACGTATGATAAAAATATAACCGTTATTTTCAAATTTCGTGAGTTACGTATGTTCGATTTTCGCATTTTTTTTCTGTTATGTGGGTACACATGTCTGTTATATATGTTGGCAATACCAACCATTTTGGATTGTCAGTTTGTTTTTGACAGATAAAAAGGTTAGTCGTGTTTATGTGTGCTCTTCGATTTTTTACTAAAACATTGACGCAGTGAAGAAAATGATTTTGGATAATCGTCGAATCACTATCAGAGAGGTTGCTGATGATGTTGGCATATCGTTCGGCTCATGCCAAGCAATTTCTACGGATGTTTTAGGCTTGAAACGTGCGGCAGCGAAACTTGTTCCAAAATTGCTGAATTTTGAGCAAAAACACGGTCGCTTGCGCGTAAGGCCAAAAACAAAACCATTATCATGCCTCAACCACCGTATTCACCGGACTTGGCCCCCGCTGACTTTTTCCTCTTCCCAAAACTGAAGACACCGATGAAAGGAAAGCGTTTTGCTACGATTGAGGAGATAAAAGAAAAATCGAAACAGGAGCTGTTGGCGATACCAAAAAGCGCGTTTCAGAAGTATTTCGAGGATTGGAAAAAACGCTGGCATAAGTGTATTATATCTGGGAGGGATTATTTTGAAGGGGACAAGAAAAAATAACGGTTATTTTTTTTATCATACCTCGTTTATCAAATTAAAGAGTTTGACGAGTAAACCAATTCTAACCTACTAGCTTCGGAAGTTTTTTAAAATTCTCTCAATGAACAAAGAATTGCCATTAATTGTTGTAAAAATAATAAATAAGAAAGAGAAGTCTTAGATAACGGTATATCTCATCATTATCTAATAAATAATTTTTTTTTTTTTTTTATTTTTTTTTTTTTTTTTCGAAAACCGGCACAACAAAGTTTAAAACCTTATTAGCAGTACCGGCAGCATGTAGCGTAAACAAGAATATGCAACAATATGCTCTTATCTATATATAAAATTTCTGCAAAAAAAATTCACCAATTATCTGCCGATTATCGGGGCTTTACCGTTTAGTGAATGACTTTTTATATGAATATTATGAATGATAATTGTTACTAAGAATAACAACAAATTATGCGGAGTCACGTTCTGGAATCCGCCACTGTTCTTTATCAGTTTTTGAAGATATTTCATTTTAGTTTCAGATACTCTCTAACAGTATTTTGGCAACCAGTTGTGGCCAACTGGTTGCAGTATATTAATCCGAATGAGAAGGTCATGCAGACATTTACGTCAAAGCTTCGGTGTTTAGCAACGCAATTAGACTCAAAGATTCACGATGCTGGATCGCATGGCTTCACAATCATAGCATGGCTATATGTATATGTACATATGTGCATATGATGGATCGTACAAGAAGGTTTGATATCACGAGTACTAATGTTGTAATTTTTAGATTTTTACAATAACAAACACAAATGAGTTTCGACTCCTAACAGAAATGGCATTTTGACAAAATTTAAATAAAAAGACTTACATTGGAATTAAGTACATATTACCCGTAATCCGAATTTAATGAAATCCGAAGAAAGTAGATTCCACACAATCAAAGAATGATTCTAAATTGTTCTATAACTTTGTTTTGAGCACATTATTTTAATCGATCTGTTTGGAGAAGTGTTATGCATATCTCGAAAATGGAAGGAGTATCCTCAAGTGCAATAAATATATCTTTATATTTATTTAGTTTACCACATGCAATTTATCTGCACATACCAAGAGGGAAAATGTCAAGCCACAATAAAAGGTACTATCTAATAAATCACAACATCAAAACTTCTGGACAAATGTAAGAGAGACTGTGTCAGACTTTAACGGAGAAATTGGCCCGACTTAATTCCAACATAACCTCTCCAAAACTAAACAGCGTTTATCTTTATCCAGGATGGGAATCTCTTGTAGCACTAAACTATTGGAAAATCATTCCTCGATGAAAGAGGGAAAGTTTCGAATGCAGTGTTGCAAATTTACTGGTATTCGTACTAGACTTTGCGCTGTGTTTTTTACATAGTAAAATTGAGGACCATATGTAATGACCATTCGTAAGCTTGTTTTTCGTTTAAAGCCCCCTTTGCCAACAAACACCAGATATATAATGATCGTTTTTACAAAATAAAAAAAATATTGATGGAATAAAAAGTGAAAAAAAGTAAATACTCCTCGTATTTCCGGATCCCATTGTAGTACAACTTAATAATCTGCTGAACCTTTATAATCTAACGAATGCGATTTTAAGACCTGATGCAGTGGAGTAGCAGTGAAACTATTTTATATAACAACTGGGATACTGGTTAGAAAGACTAGAGCTGACTGCTCTTGGGCATACCGACTGCAGCGGTGACAGGCTAATATGAACTGTATATCGTTCGAAAATATATTCATCTTCTTTCCAATGGCATACGGTTTATGCAATTTGGATTAAAATTCATTTCTTAACCAGCAATGAAAATCGAATTTCCGATTTGAGTTTTTCCGTTGCAACTAAAAAAATTGTATGACAACGAATATGAATATGAAAAAAATAAAATTTGTCTGTCTTCACTTAATGCTGCATAATGTTTACATTTTTCGTCCGATTTTAGAAAACTTATGATTATGGTTTTATTTTTATCTCAATAATTCAACTGAAAGTGAGTGATTTTCAAAAGAGGTCGGAAAATCCACTTGTTTCCACCTTTCATCGCCTGAAATCCAAGGAATTTTTATCCGTTTCTCAGAAACTGTATATCTTCAGAAAGAAGTAGAAGTAGTAGTAGAAAAAAATTTAAATTACACAAAAACATTATTTCTGGTCCCAATTGCCCCAGCTTTCTCAAAAATCTGACGTCTTAGGAAGATTTCGGCTTCGAAGTCGCGATCCGCACATAAAAATTTATGGAAAATGGTGAGGACCCATGTCGGACAGCAATATACAGGGTGTTTTTATTTTTTAGAAGTGTGATTGTCAAGAAGAAATAAAACGCATATTATTTAATGTTATGGCCAAGAATTTAGCTTTATTATAAAGATAAGGATTTGCCATTATGTTTTAAAAACGATTTCGGGTAAGTGGCCGTCGCGGCTTTTTCGAATAAATTCCAGCCGAGAGGCCCAATTTTCTACCACTTTTTGCAGCAATTGGGGCCGTGTGTCAGTAATAACGCGCCAAATATTCTCTTCCAAGGCGTCAATCGTCTCGGGCTTATCTACGTAGACAAGCGACTTCACATAACCCCATAAAAAATAATCCAGCGGTGTTAAATCGCACGATCTTGGAGGCCATGCCACAGGCCCATAATAATGTGCTCACCAAAAGTTTCCTTCAATAAATTGATTGTTTCGTTCGCTGAATGGCTGTATGGCATGTAGCGTCGTGTTGTTGGAACCAAAGGTCGTCCACATCAACATCCTCCAATTCAGGCACGAAAAAGTCATTAATCATGGCTCTATAGCGTTCCCCATTGTAAGTTTCCCTGTAACATTATGACCGGCTTCATCTTTGAAGAAATATGGACCAATGATTCCCTCTGCCCATAGAGCACACCAAACATTGACTTTTTGAGGATATAACGGCGTCACTCACACCGCTTTTATTGAAATTTTGTGTGCCAAAGATTTTTGGACCAAGGAACACATTTCTTCATCTTGATCCTGAAGCTCGGGACTAAAAGTTATTAAAATCTGTGGAGTTTTAATTATTTCTGGTGAAAACATTTTTGGCTTTGATTATGATCAAAAAAATATTTATGAGGAGGTGGCGGAGAAAAAATTTTCTCTTGCTCTGGAGCCGCCCCTATATGGACTGACCTTTTTGGTTTTAATTTTGTGTACCATAGTTTCCTAAAACTTGGAATCCATTTGTGAGATTATATTTCAACTTTTAAAATTTCATAAAAGTAAAAATGAGGTACGTATCGAAAATGTCAGGCATCTTGTATTTATTTATTCACTACCTCCTCTCAAAAATTACCGTTAACTGGGGGTTACAATTTCGATCCAGCATAATATCCATTTATGCCAACTTCTTAAAAATACCTCCCACACAAAGAATATAATAAAATTGGCAATAAGTGCATTTTACTTGACCGAATTTAATATGCCATAATCAAAGTTAATGAGAAGAAAGCAGCAGGAGGCTGCCGGAACATATCATATCGCATATCAAACAGAAAACACGCATTAGGAAAAACGGAATGATGATTCACGGCATTTAGTTTTGCAAGTAGCTAATTATTTATTTTTATTAGTTTTCTTCTGTTTATTGTCAATAAAGTCGAAGGTACTCGCCTTCTGTGTGGTCATATAAAATGGTTTTTTTTTTGCATCTTTTATGCTTTAAAGAGCAATGGGAAAGTAGTAAATTTTAAATTTCTTTGTAAAGTATGAAATATTAAAGTATTTTACTTTACAGCACTCTCAGTTTCAGTCTCACACAGTGGCTTCCTTTTCATTTTTTTCACTATATTTGATGTTTTTTTTTCACTATGTGGATAAAAATCAATGAACCGAATTAATTTTACATTAGGATATTGATTATTATATCTTTTTTTTTATAAAAGTGCTTTCTACAAAAAGAGTAAAAAATCACTGTGACCAGCTGGCATCGGTTTGTGGTGGGTACACAAACAAAAGCAACACAAAACAGAACAACCACGTCGACGTAGGAAAACGAATTTGTACACGAGCAGAACCAGCAACAAGAACGATGCAAAGCATGGCTCCAGGAACTTTTTACCTTTTTTTTTGTTGTGAAATGAACAACAAAAGACACTTTGGGGAAAAATGTATACTAATATACTGAAATTATTATCAATTCTCATTTTCATGCTTCTATGCAATATAAACACACACACAGATGCACATAACTCATCCATACTCTCGTATTTATGTTCAATATGCAGGTGTAATATTTTATTAATGTGTTCACGACAGTAAAACAGTGGAGATTTTAAAATGCATAAACTAATGTATTCTGTTTTTGTTTTCTCCCCAACGCACTTTGTGTAGAGTAACGGTTATTTGTTACGCCACAATTAGGCGTCGCAGGTATGAGCATATGTCTAAGTTAAGGACCCATGATCCATTTAGTAATAGGCTTTTCAGAGTCAAGCTTAAGACTGACAAGATGAGAGCCTATGACTCAGCTTAATGACTCCCTTCTGTAGCCAGAGCTCTGAGTCGGCTGAGTGTTACGCTAACCATCCAGTAACGATTGAGGCTTAAAGGCCTTAAAGGCCTAAATTGGTGCAGCCATCGGTCGAGCACAGTTCCATACAGTCGAAAATTATATTTTCAAAACTCTCCGCCAACTTGGGATTTGTCGGATGTTCATCTACCGGTGCATAAAAATGGAGATATAAAATACCGCCAGCTTTTGGGCCGTCCACGTACAGTTCGCATCAAATAACGAATTCAGCGAAATCCACTCTGAAAACAGAAAATCATGGCCCGTGAGATGAATATCACGCAAAAGTCCATGAGTCGAATTATTAAAAAAGACTTGGGACTTGGTCCCTTCAAACGTCGCAACATATATTTGTTGACTCCAGCTTTGGAAAAAATAGGGTAGAAAAATCCGAACGTTTTTTCGAGAAGCACGCTGATAACTTGCACAGAAAAATCTTGCTTGCAGATGAAAAAATGTTTACCGTGCAGGACAAATTTAACAAGCAAATTTATAGGGTGTATGCACGGTCATCCAAGGAAGCATCTGAACTGATCCCACGGCTCGAAAAGGGTCATCACACAGCTTCAGTCATGGTTTGGTGGGGTATCTTCTACGATGGGGTCACTGACTTGCATTTCTCCGAACAAGGGGTCAAAACTTCACCCAACGTTTACCAAGAAACCGTTTTTGAAGCTGTTGTGAAGCCACTTAACCATGCTCTGTTCCAAAACCAGCCGTGGGCTTTCCAGCAGGATTCTGTACCAGCCCATAAGCTTAAGACGACCCAGACCTGGCTTCAAAACAATTTGCCAGCTTTCATTTGCTCTGAAGAATGGCCGTCTGGCAGCGTTCGTGAAGGCCAGAGGCAGGCATTTCGAATAAGTAATTACTTTTTGTAGACAATATATATCAAAAAATATATTTTAAAAAATTGTTCCAAAAAATTTATTATTATACTTTATAACATCAAATGTGTATAACAATATTTATGTCCCTACTAAGTACATCAAAATCCAAATCCAAATTATAAATGGTCTACCCTGTATATAAAGGATTCGTCTGTCCGTCTTAACTTAACTTAATTTATCTTAATCAAACTTGGTACAGACAATTGTTATTGTCAAGAATCGGCTTAGTTCTGAAAAAGGCAAAATTGGTCAAGTGGGCGTGGTACATTCCATGCAAGTGAAATGTTGGAAGAGTTATATTGAAAGAAATTCTAAAGCGATACACATCATTGAAATAGTCTCTGAAACAATTGTTCCAAAAATTGTCATCATTGAGCAAAAGCCATTCCTACTTCCAAAAAATTTAAATGTCAAAAGAAATTGATGCTAAAATTATCCTCACTAGGCAATAACCACGCCTACTTCCGAGACAAAATTGTTTGTAGTGAGTCAGTGAGAAAAAAAAAATTTACGCAAAACCCATAAAAAAGTAACCCACCGGTGAATGCAAAGTTTTTGTTTGCAATTGACTGTCAGTCTCCATGGGATACATTCCAATTCGTTTGAACTAAATTGATTGTGAGACGCATTTGAAATATACATAGTACCAATCTACCAAAGATGATAAGAAATTTTAAAAATTAATTAAAATGAAAATGTTGGTGGCTGGGGTATTCCGTGCGAGTCGACAACCACTTACACTGGAATCCAATAATAATAGAAATAAACAATAATAATTGCACTGATAGCGAACTGTATTTAATAAAGACATTCGGAATTCAAGAGATAAAGTTAGGTTTTAGGATTCGACTTCCTGTGAATTGAGGATTCTTTCATCCCTGTTTCCTTGCGATAGTGCCAAATTACAGTAATTGATACCCAAGTATTCGGCAGTTTTCAATGATGATCGAAACTGACGAAAGACTAATGGCAACCCTACCACCGTCGTTGTTGTAGCAGCTACAATATACATACGTATGTGTTAAAATAAAGTATTTCTCAGAAAGGCTCAAGTAGCTGAAAGCGCTATGAACAGATAAAGCCACGTTGTGAAAGCTGGGGACAGATATTCACGACCTAACCGCTGATTTTTGGCTACAGCCAGCCCTGATTTTGGCTAATGTGCATCTCTTTTCTCTCGATAGCCACTTTCCCTTATTATTAATTATATTTATTTTATTATTAATTATATAATTATATTATTTTATATTTTATTATTATTATGAGTTATTCAACGTTTGATTGATTGTGTGCTGGACTGAGTGGATGCAAAAAACTGGACCTAGGCCCTCTAGGTCCTCTAGCTGCGCCTGCCAAGAAATGGTGCAATTGTAGAAACAATTTTTATTTTCCAATTTCTGATTTTTGTTTGAGCCCTTTGCGTTTGAACCGAGATTTGGACTTCGAACACTTTGCGTAGCAGGCCAACGCACAATCACTACGCCACAACGACCACAAACCTACAAGAGTAATAATTGCCTAAGAAAAGCTTTTCACTTCGCCGTTCGGATTCGGAATAGATCCATTCCAACCATTAACAAATATAACTCACAAAACTTGAATGGATGCGAAAAACTCGGCCAGCCCTCCATGGTCTGTTGCGCACTTAAAAGAAGAAGAAGATTGAGCGCTTAGGTTGGTGTCCGGCATAAACACAAACACTAATATAAAAAGTTTTTGCGTTTTTTTGTTACAAGTTGATGTTGGTACCCTCAAATCTGGCATGTGGCTGATGTTTCTTGTTCTTGGTCCACCAGTTACAAAATTTCATCGGTTTTTTTAGTGACTGGCCGACCAGAGCCAGGTGCATCTTTGATATCGAATATTTTGAATCGAGCAAGTCACTCCTGGATCCGGTGTTCACTCAGAGCATCCTCACTGTAAACGGCACAAATTTTTCGGCATGTTTTTGCAGCGGATTACCTTTTCTATAGTAATCAATTATTTAATTTCCACGTGAGTATAATACAATTTCCAGAATTTTCACGTGAGCATTTTTTTCTACAGATGTGCAAAATGGGTTAAAATGTTAATAGCTTGAAAACTAAGTTTTAATGCATATTTCAAAAAAATAGGATCACTAAGTAAAACGTAAATTAGCACGTAGATAGAGCATAAAGAAACGCAGTTCCATGAATGCTATGAAGCGATATGGGCGTTATATAACGATGTTTTTCTTCCGATTCATCACATACTGACCTCATTTGAACAGCAAAAACAAAAACAAGAATGATTTTTAAAGGATTTAATTTGTAGAAAATAAAAAATTGCATTTAGGGTAACCCACTTTAAGTTACAGACTTTACTAGTAAAATATGAATTTAGAGAGAATGCTGCGTGGTAATGCAAGTGGCAAGACCAAAAGAGAATTGGAAAGTATATTTCAAGAAAACTTGCCGTGTCAAAAAGGGCACTTTCTGTGGTGTAATTCCATATTTTTAGAACATATATATTTGCATAAAAATAACGGGATTTATTATATGTATGTGTCATTATAAAAGAGAACTATCGTATGAGATTGTTCTTCGTTGAGTTTAAAGACTTTTCTACTTTTTAGTTTAAACTATAATTGTTGAACTAAAAGTACTTGAGATTAAAAAAACAAAATCGCTTACCATTTCTAAAATGTTTAAAAATGCATTCCACATTTTGTATTCTTAAATTGTACTCCAACTTTATTATCAATCAAAAACTAATGCCAAATATCTCAAGAGAAAAATTATATGTAATTTTTTACATACATATGTGTATAGGTACATTATACATTCAGCAATTCAATTGCTGAGTTGTTTAAGACTGAAGGCGAAGAGCTCACAAAACGCATGCCCAATCTTCTATACGCAACATGGTCAGATGAAAGCGTGCCAAGTGATTGGAACCTCAGCACACCCTGCCCAATCCATAAGAAAGGCGATTCCACGATCTGCGTCAACTACCGTGTGATATTGCATATAAGGTTCTATCATATAAGGTTCTTATCAGTGTGGCATCAGGCTGGTAAATCCACCATCGACTTGGAAAAGACCCGAGACCCACCATATATTCGCCGACTTAGCCAGCCTGATTAGGGATCCCTGCAAAACTCATTCGTCTATGCAAAATGACACTAACCGACACCACCAGCGCATTGAAAATCGGTACAGACCTCTCCGCAGCATTTGATACCAAAAGAGCTTTGAGGCAAGGTGACTCCCTATCGTGCGACTTCTTTAACCTTATGCTGGAGAAAATAGTTCGAGCTGCGAACGTCTTGCACAATCTTCTACAAGAGGGTCATGCTGCTGGCATACGCATACGTGTATCGAATAAGATGGAACCATGAGCTCATGCTGTACACCGACACTGACATAGTCAAGCGCTAAAAATCCAGCGACTTTGCTAACTGAGTCATGTTGAGCGAAAGAAAGAAGGCGCTTCCGGTATATTATTGCTGCTATTTTATCGAAGCGGACAAGACCGATCATCGGTTGTAGTGCTAACTAAGTAAGTAATTAAAAGTAGGCTTAAAATTTTACCACTTTTGCAATGCAATCATATAATAGAAAAATTAATTTAATTCTTATTATTAAATACTTTACTTAGTTTTAATGGCACAACAGCCCATGGAGCGCCTAGGCCGAGCTTTTCGCATCCACTCATGTTGTGCGTGTTATATTTGTACATGAATGAAAGGGACCTACAGTAAAATGCCGAATCCGAACGGCGAAGGGAAAAGCTTTTCATAGGCAATTTTTACTCTTGTAGGTTTGCCATTGCCTGCCAAGTGGTGCCGTACTTTTTGAATTTGCCTGTGCGCGAGATTCGAATCCCGGACACTCTGCGTAGCAGTCCAACGCACTACTACTACGCCACAGCGACCACTTAATAAATAAATAGTTCTTCTAAAATTAAATAAGTATTTTCTAGTCTTGGTCTGGTAGAAATATTGCATTACCATTTCAAAGAAATTTTAACAAGTTTACATACTGATAAACTTATGAGGCATTTACTTACAAGTTTATATGATTCCGCTAAATAATTATCTGCCTGATATATCTCTCGGAAAATAGACAAATTTATGTAACAGAAGGGATGAAAAGTATCATTTTAGGAGACAATCGATGTAGCATTGCATCGAAAACACCATCGATATATCTTTCCCATGCCCTTTACTACTACTGAAGGCAATCTTTGTTATAGATAAAATATGTTAAATGAGGCTTCATTTCTGTATATTTAATATTTATGTTTTCACAAATTACACCCTTCATTTACCAAAAGCCAAAAAGTATCACAAATTTTGTTTCGTTATGAGTTTTTCAGAGCTCTTCTTTGTCTGCAAATATCGTATATATTTCTCCCATAACAACTTTTAAGCTTCTTCTTCCCAAGCATAGTCAACACTGCAAGCATGCTATTACTATTATTGTTGTTGACCTATTCTCATACATTAAACCTGACAGGCTTTACTTAATTGCCAGCATTTTACAAATTTTTACCGCCCGATTTACCTACTACCCAAATTTCTAAAATAGCTTGTTTAGTGCAATTAAGTACACGATGTTGTGTGGTCGTAATCTAATACATGAGATGTTCACCTACCGCAATAGCAATATAACGTTAGTGAATAAACAATGTTAACAAGTACGCACACATGCATAAAATACATCAGGACACGCTCACACCCATATGCACATACATCACATACATGAGTTCTACTCAGGTTCACTAGGGTAACGTTTACATCGCATCGCTTCCAGCAAATGAACACACGGCAGCTTTACGGTACATTGGCCTCTACCAGATGAATTTAAATAATTACGTCGAAACTTTATTAACAGTTCTCAAAACTAACACAAATATGTACATACGTAAAATTTATCTAGCGAGAAATATGCAAATTAGAAATATAAATGGATATACTGAAGAAGATAGAGTGAGAGAGCGCGAGAGGGTGGAAGATGGTGGAAGTCTCATAAAAATACTCATCTAAATTCATTGTTCAAAAGTCACTGACGCATGTATTTCACAGACTGCTGCAGCTGCTGGTGTGGAATGTAACTTGAGACATTTTGCGTGTAACCCTTTAATCACAACAGGATGTTGTTTGATGGTCTCAAACTTTAACACAACCACTAGCTGAAGAAGAAAAGGAAGAGGAATTAACATTAACGATTAGTCTGCGAATAGTTCAATTAATGTCAATGATGGCCAAAAAGCTAACAATATCACAAAATTATTGCATTATAAAAGTGGTTGATCACTGCATTTGTTTTCAACCACCCTAAAAATATATGGATATTGGACTGGATTGGCTTGTGGACTAGATAGGTGTGCTCTACACAGCAGTTACTATGTACACATAGAATTGCAGCCAAGAATATGAATTTTGTCACTAAAAAGGTGTAGAATATCATTTTAAAATGATTAATACTTAGTTAAAAGAGCGTTACTACTTTAACTGATACTGAGTTAAGGCAGTATTTTTTGAGCAACTCTCATACTGTACTTGGAAAGAAATACAAGCCTGGACAATTGACTTGTTCCTAGGACACAAAATCTTAAATAAACCAGTTCACAATGAGTAATGACACCATATGTGGGACTAGTAGTAAACCAGTTGATAGACTAACTTTAAACCAGATTTTTGCCCTACAGGGTGTAGAGGGAGCATATTTAGCTGCTTTAGTTGGAATATTTTTTAATGTTTGCACGATAATCAGGAAAACATAGGAGTAAGCTTCAATATGTATAATATAGTACTACAGTAATTAAAGCATCGCTTCACTTCGCGCTGATTTCTATTCCGTTTTTTCCCGCAGCAATTTTTATTTCACTTTTTACTATTAGCTACAATATTTTACTTAGTTTTTGTTTCGAGGTTATTAATTTAGATCAAATGTTTGGAAATTTTAATATGTAATAGGATTACTATTACAAAGGCGCATAATGCCTACTACACCAGCAAATATATGTTTGTTAAGGTCTTGTGTCTGAAACCCAAAATCACTTACTGGGTTTTCATGTCAATGATGAGACCCTTACTATTGTATAGAATTTTAGTTTGAACTTACTGCCCATAGGGATTTTCGCAAAAAGTTTTGTTGTAAGTCAGTGCTTAAGCTAAAAGAATCTAGCGATTTTAGTTTTAGAACTTATGGGCATGGAAATAATAAAATCACAACACTTACACTTTCCATCAAGAGATCGTCGATTCATGTCGATGGTTAGTGCACAACACAGTATCAAGGATTATACAGACGGATCAAAACTTAAAGGAAATATAGACTCAGGCATTTATATATCAATTTTTCATATCCAAAAATGCTTAAAACTGCTAGGAAATTGTTGTGTTTTCAAGCTGAGCTTAGAGCAAAACAGCATGCGAGAGAAATCATAAAAGGTCTAGTTGAAAATGACGACTTAAAAAGATGGTCGAGGAACTCTTGTGCGGCAAAGGAGTGCTGCAAAACACTAGTTTCACTAACACTTTCTTGGGTTCCTCTACATTGTGGGCATTTGTGAAGGCAGATCGATTGGCCAAGAACGTAGCACTTTTAGAAGACGATTTAATGCTGCTTTGTTAAATGGTGCAGACGAGAAATAGATAATAACTTTCTGGCTATCGCGGTTAAAAAGTGGGACGATATGGGTACATGTAGGATTAGTAAGATCTTTTGGATTTAATCTGTCTCCGATATGTATCCACGTAGTGATGGGTCTAAAAACAGGTTACTGTCTAATACATAGCCATACCTGCACGCTGGGGCTCGTTGAGTCAAACATATGTTAGCACTGCACGGAAACCGCTGAGGAGGAAAAATTAGATCACATCCTATGTCAATGTGCTGCCTTTGCAAGATGCAGAATGTAAAATTTAGGCATACACGACTTGACAGAAACTTCTTTAAAAGATTTACAATTTCCCGCAAATACGACCAATGCAGTTACAATGGACTTAATTCAGAAATGATGGAATAGCGTCAGACATATGCGGTAGTACTATGGGCCTTTAAGTCTATGGCGTTAAAACCGTCGCCATAACCTAACCTATACAGCAGAAAACTTTACATGATTTGAATGAAAAATTAAAATATTTATCTTAAATTCTAACCGATTCTCTTCATTAGCACCCTCAGAATGTGAAATACTTTGACGAATTGGGGCGAGCATCCATCCTGAAGTACCTACCGTTTTATGGACTACAGTGTATAAAGTCAATTCGAATAATGTCGCTAAACACGATGACAACTGTTTAACAAAAAGAAATTACCACAATAATTTATGTGAATGATTTACCAGCAAAGAACTGGTCGATAATTTTTGATTTCAACTTACTGATAAAACACTCACTTTTTTGATCAGAATGTTGCTTTTGTGTTAGTTCACACTACTCGCCCATGAGTTAGGAAAGGGTTCGAAAGAATGAATGCGAAAACTTTCTACTTTTTCTGCTTCCTTCCAGCAATTTACTCGTTTGTTAAAAAAAGCATTTATTATATTTACATATGGACATATCTTTGTACATATGAATGTAAATTTAACAACAATACACCAATACAGTATCTACGAGTATGTATAAAAAAAAGCGAGAGAGAAATGTGAACTGAAATCAGTACTTACAATTTGAATTGATAACTTTCAATTTATTTTATAAAATATGATTTATTTTTGCAACATTCACGCTCCCTATAAAGAGGGTGTTTTTTTAGAAGTGTGGTTTTCAAACATTTTTCGGAGTTGGTTTTTTGACAGCTGCCACTTGATTTATGCTCAGTTTGGTTTGCCATTTCAAGAATTGAAGCCGAACGACCATCAAGCGCGACGCACATTCGGTGAATGGGCCCAAAACGAAATGACCTTTTTTTTTTTTTTTTACTTTTTGATGGCACAACAGCCCATGGAGGGCCTAGGCCGAGCTTTTCGCATCCACTCATGTTGTGCGTGTTATATTTGTACATGAATGGAAGGGACCTACAGTTTAAAGCCGAATCCGAACGGCGAAGGAGAAGCTTTTCATAGCAATTTTTACTCCTGTAGGTTTGCCATTGCCTGACAAGAGGTGGTGCCATGTAGAAAAATTATTTTTTCTACTTTTTTTTTTTGATTTTGCCTGTGCCGAGATTCGAACCCCGGACACTCTGCGTAGCAGTCCAACGCACTACCACTACGCCACAGCGACCACGAAATGACCACCGATCTCAATTTTCACCAGAAAATTTTGGTTGAATGGATATGTTAATAAGCAAAATTGTCGCATTTGGGTGATCATAATACACAAGCCAAAGCCATTGTTGAGACGCCTTTACATCCTCAAAAAGTCACTGTTTGGTGTGCTCTATGGGCAGAGGGAATCATTGGTTCATATTTCTTCAAAGATGAAGCCGGTCATAATGTTACAGGGGAACTTACAATGGGGAACGCTATAGAGCCATGATTAATGACTTTTTCGTGCCTGAATTGGAGGATGTTGATGTGGACGACCTTTGGTTCCAACAAGACGGCGCTACATACCATACAGACAACGAAGCAATCAATTTATTAAAGGAAACTTTTGGTGAGCACATTATCTCGCGTCGGGGGCCTGTGGCGTGGCCTCTAAGATCGTGCGATTTAACACCGGTTGACTATTTTTTATGGGGTTATGTGAAGTCGCTTGTCTATGTAGATAAGCCCGAGACGATTGACGCCTTGGAAGTGAATATTCGGCGCGATATTACTGACATACGGCCCCAATTGCTGCAAAAAGTGGTAGAAAATTGGGCCTCTCGGCTGGAATTTATTCGAACCAGTCACGGCGGCCACTTGCCCGAAATCGTTTTTAAAACATAATGGCAAATCCTTATCTTTATAATAAAGCTAAATTCTTGGCCATAAATTAAATTATAAGCGTTTTATTTCTTCTTGAAAGCCACACTTATAATAAAACACCCTGTATATCTTCAACATACGTGCATGTATGCGTGAATGTTTATAAAAAATAGATACATATGTACATAAATATACTCACGTATATGTGAGTGCGTAAATATTAATGATAAATATAATAAATCTTTAAGTTTCTTTTATTATATGTATTTTACAATAGTTATGTGCACACGAACAATTCTTTAAGGTTGTCTCTTCAGCTACAACTTGTACACAACATTTTCAAGCAACTTCAGCGTTTATAATTTATGAGCATTTTTATTTATTACTGCAGATCTCTATGCATTGTAGTACGTTCTTGGTTTTATTTAAGCTGAAAAGGTTTTTAAGTGTTTGACAAATACAAAATACAAAAATAAATAAAAAAGAAAACACTTTTTGTGTTCTTGTGCAACAAATTTTACCCAAGGGGTAGCGAAATTTTGTAACTTTAATTACACAAAAATTTATGCAAAAGATATGTACATATGTACATATAAAGTCAGTAGGTAGGTATCCATAAGGGCATAAATTAACATAATTTATTCATATAAAAGCTATTTATTCATCCTTTTATTATATGAAATTTGCATACTTTTACTAAAATGTTGTAGAGCTGAACGGTTTCAAGGTCTCTAGTTGAGAAGGCGGGGCTACTTTCGTCTCCGAAGCTACTTTTGGCCTAAGCGACATAAATAGGCATTCTACTAGTAACGCATTTACTCTCTCTGGTATTTCCGTTGACATCGATGTGCACTGACTTGACTTTATTCTTCATCTTGTCCGATTAAGAAGACTTGACCAATAGCATGGATATGTTCACTGACTACCAAGCAACCAACCTAAATTCTTCATTATATTGCTATAATGGGAGTAATCCGAAAATACACAAATAAGAATCCTAAAATTAACAAGTAAAAACCAATTGGAAAAATTTTTTAAAAGCTTAGTTTTTGATAATTCAAAAAAAAAAACATAACTTTTACAAAAGTGAATGAAATTTTTATTCAGATCGATAAATCAATTCCTGCCCTTTACTCTCGACAAAGATAATTACACTTAAATGTTGCCCGCGGCTACGCTTCAAGTGGTCCATTCTGCAGGTCTAATTTTGGTACACTTTTTCACACATTTCGGCCGGAATATCACCAATGATGCGTTCAATGTTGGCTTCCAAAACAGCAATATCGTGTGTCATGTGGCACCATCCTGTTGGAACCACAAGTCGACCGAGTCCAATTCTTGCATTTTCGGAAAAAAAAGTCTTTTATCATCGGTATCTTTCTCTATTGACCGTAACGTTGCGGCCTTCATTGTCTTTGAAGAAGTACGGCCCAATGATGCCGCTTGCCCATAAGCCGCACCAAACAGTGAATTTTTCGGGATGCATTGGTAGCTGCTGAATTGCCTCTGGCTAGTCTTAACTCCAAATACGGTAATTCTGCTTATTCACTTATCCATTGAGCCAAAAATGAGCCTCGTCACTGAAGACAATTTTGCGATGTAGCTCGCGAAACACATTTTTCACAGAGCACTAATTTTGATAATAAATTTCATAATTTGCAAATGGGTTCAGGCGTAAGTCTATTCATGATTAAATGGCCAACCATACTTTGACACTTGTTAAGAATCACGCGTGAGCTGTCAGAAATATAAAAGTCAAAAACCAAGTAGCAAAAAAATCACTTTTACTTTTAATACTCTGAATAAAATAAAAATAATTTTAAGTATAAATATTAAATAGAAAAAAAATATTACAGTTAAATTTTATTGTTGTTGTTATAGCCACAAATTAAAAATTCTTCAAATTCGGAGTGTTATATCTCCAAATAAAAAAAAAAACCTGAAAACATACATAGTGTTAATATAGCCCTTCTAGGGCATAATGATATGCATCAAAATACATTAAAAAAAAAATAACAAAACTGTGTCTTTTGTTAGAAAACCGTAAAGGTTACACAAAAGCCGATAACATTGTTGGAATCATCGCATCATAGTCCATTTAGAAAATATGTTTTCCTTCTATTATTCTCCAGTGCTAGTATGGTAAAAATTGCCTATGAAAAACTTTTCACTTCGCTGTTCGGATTCGGCATAAAACTATACGTTCCTTTCATTCATATACAAATATAGCACGAACGACATGAGTGGATGCGAAAAGCTCGGTCTAGACCCTCCATGGGCTGTAGTGCCATTAAAAGAAAAAGAAGAGATGTGTACTGCGATTGAAATTCTAGTAAGCTTAAAGCCTTTTTTGCTTTGAAAATAGATAATACATAAACAACAGCAGCACTAAACAATACACAAAAAGGTTTCACTTGAAAAATGCGAACATAAAGCAACTTTACTTGAGAAGATAAAGAGAGAGAGAGAGAGAGAGAGAGAGAGAGAGAAATGTGGTTTCTTTTTGCAAGTTTTTGATGTGGGGATAGAGAGTCAAACAAAATAAAATAAATAATTTGGTTGCCGATCCAGATTTTAGTACCCTCTCATAAGAAATTTCACTTCGAAAATTACTTTGTGTGAAATGTAAAGAATGTCGTGTACTTGGGCCCAATAATTATTTCAGGTTCTTAATCCATGGTTAAAATAAATCACAATCTTAAAACTGAATTTATTGCAAGATGACAAATGTTAGTAAATTTACTTACTTTAGAGCCACTGAAAATTACAACCCCACTTCGGTGTAATGGGTTGAGAAAAAGAGAAAAGAATTAACCCTCTATTCATACTTGTCATACTTTCGACATATTTCTTTTCGAATTACATTTCGAAAAGAAATTCTTTATAAATCTATTTATCGTTTTCATGGCAAACAACTGGCTTCTAGAAATGTAGCATGAAGTACTTATTCTAAATTAACTAAATTTTAGATACAATGTGAAAGTCGATATAGAAAAATTATGGTTTCTTAGCATCTGATGGTGGGAATGCCAGACGAGATAGAGAAAATTGGGATGCAAGTTCAGAATAAAGAACAGAAAGATGGTATACATTTGCCTTTTGGATATGACCTAGAGAACCGAGCTATAATCTTTTTTCAATCGGTGAAATATTTTTACCACTTAAACTCCTCATCAGACTACCACAGGCTTGAGCTGTATCGTTTTTCTGAGTGGGTGTACTTAGACTGTAGTCGTCCTTATGCTATGGTATATGATAATTCGAGTTTTGTTTCTATAATCTGTACCTAAGTAATTTCTGTGAAAACGTTTGTTTTGAAAATCATTCAGCTTTTGTTTCTTGGGATTGTCGCCGATTCTAATTGAATCGCTGTATGGAATGGAAGGTATGTTTGTATTTGCCACATTTATATTAACTATAACCTTTGTCAATTTTAAAAAACATCCTGCAACTGAAACAAAGCTACACAGAAAAATAAACTTATTAGAAAATTATATTTTTTAATTGCTTTGATATCAAAAAAAAAAAAAAACGTAAATGTATAAATTAAATTGTCAAACAATATAGTTTGTATTCAAATTTTAACAATAACTAGCAGCAGAATATTTAATTGAGTAAATATTTTTAATTTATATATGTAACTATATAACTATTAACAAGAAAAAGGCAATCGTTTTTAATTTGATTTTTAAATTTACAAATTAAATAGTTAATTAATATACTGAATTCAACTTTTAATTGGTTGAAACACGAATAGTTTAATCTTTCATGTGCAGACTCCTTACAATATTTTGAAATTTCATTGGAACATACAAAATTTAGTCAAATATTCCGAATAAGATTCTAAATTCAAATTTTGTATTTACATAAATTCATATCACTGCCTTAACATAGCCATAACATAAATTGTTTAAAAATTTAACTTTTTTTGGTTAATTGAGCCTAAAATTATGGAACTAAAAACTTATTTCTTTTTATTTAACTTTAAGTTTCAATATCTTGAAAGCAATACTGAAAATATTAAATATAAACGTTTTTCTCTTCTACTGTAAAATGTGATAAATTCATTTTAGGACTTTAGGAAATTAACGCAGCTACTATGTACAAGCTTAATGTTCTTTTTGCTAAACAAAAATTGGCTCGAAAGGGCATAAATGTCTCTCTGAATACAATAAGAAACCGTTTGAGGGATTTTCAAATCAAATTTAGAGCAACGACGGTGAAACCCTTACTAACTGCAAAGCAAATAAAAAAACCCCAAGAGTGGACAACTGAACATGTGGATGACGATTGGAACCAAGTGGTGTTCACAGACGAATCCTCCTTTTGGATGACAAACACTATTAAGCGTGCTTGGTCCACTAAAGACGGTAAGATGCTCCAGCGATCAGTGAAACATCCAGGAAAGGTTCATGTTTGGGGATGCTTCACAATACAAGGATTTGGTAAATTAATGATGTTCACGAGGAATTTGGATGCCAACTTCATGACCACGATATTCCGTCGTGGACTTCTGCATCAACGGATATGTGGTTTGGGGTAGGAAGCCGAGATTGGGTTCTTTAAAAGGACAACGACCCAAAACATCGCAGTCGCTTGTGTAGCAGTTGGAAAGAGGAAAACGGCATAACTTCATTGGATTGGCCCTCACAGTAGCCAGATGAGAATCCGATCGAAAATGTTTGGGCTCTTATGAAGTTAAAACTACATGGAAAAAAGATACGTTCAATAAATCATTTGAAACGGCTTCTTAGGGTAAAATGGCGAAGTTTAACACGGTCATATGCTGAAAAATTAGTCGATGTCATACATTTCCGTTGTAATGAAATTAGAAAGAATGATGGCGACTGGACGCCATATTAATATATTTGCGCAATGAATAATTAATCATTTCAAGATGCTGTGGACTTTTTTTAAGATACCTTAATTTTTTCAGTGACTTAAGCTTTCTTGTTGAAACTACTGTATATAAGTAAATTTTGAGACAAAGAGCGGAAATTGAAATTTTTTAATATAATTACGAAATTCACCAAAAAATTTTCTGTATTCCATTTTAACTTAAAGGCATTTCAATGAACCTGATTCTCAATAGTGCTTTTACATAATTAATAAATATAAAAAATCAAAAAGTAGAAAAAATAATTTTTCTACACGGCACCACCTCTTGGCAGGCAATGGCAAACCTACAAGAGTCAAATTGCTATGAAAAGCTTTTCACTTCGCCGTTTGGATTCGGCATTAAACTGTAGGTCCCTTCCATTAATGTACAAATATAACACGCACAATATGAGTGGATGCGAAAAGTTCGGCCTAGGCCATCCATGGGCCGTTGTGCCATTAAAAGTAAAGTAAAAGTAAGTGACTTTACAGAAATATGTTTAATATAGACTGGACCCAGTTAGACTTGGCATTGCAGTATTCACTTGCATAGGGTGTTTTTACTGTAAGTGTTAGTATTTTCTTTTCATATGTAAATAGCATAGGTAGCAATAGTATAGCGCACAAGTTACTAACTACGACATGATGCCCACACCAGGTGTAAAAGTAAGTATGCTATGTTTTTGTTGCTGCTGTTATTTCTTCGCCGTAAAAATTATTTTTATGCACTATGTCATCATCATTGAGCATTGTTTAAATAAACAACCAATAGGAACAACAAAATTAATGTTCACTACTTGAATGTTGGCAGGTATATTATTTAAAATGATGGTTACACGGGCAAAACCACGGGCAAAACAAGCACCTAATATTTAAGATAACCACAAGTACAATTTAAAGCATGTCAAACGATTTTATATGCTACATATATAGAGACTAGATTAAAGATTTCATGTTTGTATCGTCTTCTTGATTAAATTGTTGCTGAGCAGCGGAAATTGTACTTCGGTGTACTTCATGATAAGGCGCAAAAGTCTCGTAAACAGCAGAAACTGCAAATATTTACCACCATGGAAATGATCTGTCACAATTTGTGAGTAAACTTATTCATATGCTAACTTACTGAGCAGCTGATTAATATAAAATATTTACGCCAAATAAAAATATGCAAATATGCAAACGGTAAATTTATTTCATACCCTGAATCCCACCATTAATTTTGCTTTGAAGTACAAATACAAATAAAAAGTTAACTAAACGTTTGGCGCGCTCTGTCACTGATTTTATTTCACTACGATTGTCAACGATAAATATGGTATGAATCTGAAATGTGAAAATATATAAAGAAAATAAAAATATGATGCCTAACTTTAAAAATTTAATGTATAATGTGTAGGTATATTGATTCAAAAGTGAACATCATTGATTTTAATATTCTTAAGATGACAGTTTCCACTTCAATTTACATACGAATTTAGCAAAAACTGAATCCTACTTTTGCAACGAATGCGACTTTTTGAATCCATTGCTCTGAATCACGATTCATCAGATATATATATATATATACATATATATATATATTAGACAATCTTCAGTTACAATTTGATAAATTAATGATTTTTTAATTGATTGCAAATCATAATTTGTTAACGATTTAGCAAATTGGTATGTCATCATTGTCGGCTATACTCTTATGGGTATTGGTTCGATAACAGAACTTCGGGTCATGGAGAAATCTTCAAAAGGTTGTTAGAGCAATATCCATTGCTACTGGCCCCGAAAGATTGCCTCATACCCGTTGTTACTTTCGGAAGAAAATATGAAGTTAGCTTCCCGAAGCGTGAACAATGGAGCAATCCAGAGGTCGTGCTGGAGAATCTGACGGATATCTTCTTCACTGACGGATCCAAGACCGATGAAGGTACTGGAGTTGGAAGGTACTGGAGCTGGACTTAAACGAAGTTGTCAATTGCTACTATTCCTTGGGTGGATTGGCAACTGTCTTCCAGACAGAAGTTCTCGCCATTTTTAAAGTAGCGGAATGCATAATTGAAAGAAAATGGCGGGGGAAACGTATAGGTGCCTGTAGTGACAGTCAGGCTGCACTTAAGGCTCTGGAGAACGCGAGAATTACTTCAAAGATTGTCCAAGAGTGTAAGAGGAAACTTAGATCAGTCGCAAGACTGAATCAGCTCCATCTTATCTGGGTTCCTGGGCACTGTGGAGTTCCTGGGAATGAGAAAGCAGACGAGTTGGCCAACTGTGGATCAAAGAACATGCCTTTGGGACCAGAGCCAATAGTCGAGACCAGATTGGCAGGTGTCATGCATTGGATAAAATTTTATGCTAATGATTTACGCAATAGACGCTGGTCCAATCTAGACATCTGTTAAACGGCTAAGTGTTATGTCATTTGTCCAAACAGAAAGGCAGTAGAATTCCCTCTTAAATTAGGAAGGAAACCTGCGCCGGATGGTAGGACTCATAACAGGACATAATCCATGGGGCCAACATATGACCACCATCGGCATCACCGAGGACCCGACCTGCACATCTAGTCTGAAGGAGGTGGACAGCACAGAGCATTTTCTCTGCACATGTCCCGCCTTTGCCAGAACGAGATGGCGCATTTTGGGTTTCGATATCACAGGAATGGACAAAGTTCACTCCTTCCCCTTCTGCGATCTTCTGAGATTTGTGAGAGAATCCGAAAAATTTGCGGAAGAGAACGTAGTCCTCCTATAACCCCTTTTTTAAACTTTTTCCTCTTTTTCTCTAACCCCTTACTTGCTGTCATCCCTTCTTGTTTCCTAGGACTTAAGTACAATGGGCTACATAGCCTGAGTGCTTGAGGAACTGTACTGCACTCGTATCTCAGGTTCTCGGCCTTCTTCACATCAATTCATCCATCCCATCCATGTCATCATTAGAGACACTAAATTCAAGCCGAAAAAATTAACTTTACAAGCTTTTAAAGAAAAAAATAAGCAAAATCTTCTTCTTTCATTGAGGGCAAAGGCCCAGCTTTTCGCAAAAAAATTTTAAAAAGACAAATAGTATAAGAAATTTACCACTTAAAAGAATGCCACATAATACTTTTCCATAAACAACTTGTTTCTCCACACGAGGTTTAATTTTTTCTAGGGACTAGATTGTAGTGGTCGCTAGTATGTTGTTGGTAGTTCGTTGGCCTGCTATGCAGAGTGTCTGAGATTCAAATCTTGGCACAGATAATATCAAAAAGTAGAAAAAGCTTTTCACTGCGCCGTTCGGATTCGGCATAAAAGTGTAGGCCTCTTCCATTCAAGTACATGCTATACGCACAACATGAATGGATGCGAAAAGCTCGGCCTGGCCCATCTATGGGTTGTTGCAGCATTAAAAGAAGAACGAGATTGCATTTAGAGATAACAGAAACAAATGTGCGCTGAATTAAAAAGAAAATATGAAACCTCGTTAGAGAGACAATTTGTTTTGTCAAAATTCCACATATGTGAGTCTTTTTTTGTGATACATTCAACACTCATGGTGTATCCCTATGAATGCAGAGCATTGTCTTGTTTGAAAGGAAGATTGATAGGCGGGAGGAGAAGGAGGGAGAATGAGAGAGCGAATGCAATCACAGGACAGCGTTTCTTATATTTTATCGACTCGAATGCATTTTCAAATTAATAAAACACGATCCTGCGTTTTTCGGACAAGAAGCTTTTGGATGAGAAGGAAGATCTGTAGATTTTTGCATACTAACGATTCTGGAGAAAATTTGAATTTGGTAATTAGCTAGGCGAAAGATTTTTAAGATACATTTGAATATGTTTTGCTCCTGACTATGTCTGAGATTATTTTTAATTTAATTTAAAATAGCTCAAACGGCCCAATCAAACAATATAAGAAAGCACCAAGCAAATGCTTAGGATTTTCCTCTTCTGTGCCTTACAAAATTTCGTAGTTACGAACTCTTAGATCAAAATCGGTAACAGGAGAAGGAAGTAAAGTTTTGACCCTTTTGTAATGTATTCATAATGACTTCAATTACATGCTTATATATTTTAATAAATTGTAATGAAATATTCTTTGTCTCCTTAGATGCGTAGTAAAGCAAATACAATTTATTTGATCTCCTTGTACAACCTTAATACATACAACGAAAACTTAATACAAAATCCGTTTCATGGTTACAGGTGGGAAACACATCTGCCCGACTGCTCATCTATACATACCCGTACATACATGCATGTGAATTCCAGAGTATTGTAGACTAAGCCACTTGGCAACTAAATACGCTTGAAATGCTGCAGGAAGCAGCAGGAAGCGGCAGGCAGAGAGTCCATTTTGATTGGTAGCATTAAAATAGATTGTCATGGCCGGATTTGCTTTAAAGTGTTCGTTTGTACTTGTAATTGTTTTTATTGTTGTTGGTTGCCAACGACAACCGCGACAATCTAGTGCCTCATGAAATGGGATTTTCTTATTTCCTTAACTGGTAGCTTAAAAGAAATATACGAGCATGTATGTATGTATGCTTAACTATATACTTGTTAGCTTTTGCGTGTAAAATTATTTTATAAAATGATATCTTGTAATGTATGTATGTAAGTAAGTAAGTCGATATTTATGTCATATATAAACAAAATGGTTTCGGAGCTAAATCTGATTTAGAGATTATCTCTGAGGTCAGTCATAGCTGAGGTCAGTCATAGGTGAGGTGAGACAAACTGTACATTCCGTACTGATCTGATCTGATCGCACCACGTAAAATTATCAAAATTTATTATTATTATTTTTCTAGACATCCAAATTTTTCTCTTTTTACTATCTATTCAACACCTAAGACTACTGGGACATTTTCAATTTGTTTAATGTATTTGATTTGAAAAAATTTCTGAAAGTCGGATTTCTGGACACGGGAATAAAAATCTGGGCCGAACGTCCCGAACGTCTGGTAACCCTAATTGTAAACGGAGAACGAAGAAACAGTGGATATACCCAAAACTCGGATACTCGAAGTACGTAACAAGCAGATTTTATTTGCATTTTGAAAATTTTATACATAGCCGCGTTAATCGTTGATTACATCGGGCGTTGAGTGAAAAAGTGGCACAATTATTTTTAATCGCTTCTGCTCTACAAAAATCTGAAACTTGTTTATGCAAAGCATTGATCGACATTGCGTAGTTAAATAACAAGTTTGTGCATCTTCTATAGCATATAAGGCACTTGTACAAAGGCCCAGCCTCTGTTAAACTCGTTTAATTTTCTGCTTTTTCTCCTTTACCGCTAAGAAGTTTCAGTTTTGCAAAAGGATGAGGGTAACAACTTTGCAACTCGCAGACTTATGGTACTTTCAATATCATTATAATTTACCACAATTAAACTCATTAAAGAAAACATTTTTATATGATTTATTAATTAATTTCGCTTGCCAGTTAAAGCAGCAATATTCCGTTATG
This sequence comes from Palloptera scutellata, assembly GCA_958295655.1. Lineage (NCBI taxonomy): Eukaryota > Metazoa > Arthropoda > Insecta > Diptera > Pallopteridae > Palloptera > Palloptera scutellata. The sequence goes on along the minus strand of OY282449.1, from coordinate 84,296,004 downwards.
TATCAATAATCATGGTCAATAATTTGAGATTATAACAAAATTTTATAACTCCCGTTTTTATTTCCATACTAATAAATCTTAATTTAATTATGAAATAATTGAAATAAATTATATAGAAAATGTAAGGAAATATGAAAAGTATTCGCTATCGTATGCTCCGTTCCATATTGTTGTGGCTGGGTGGGCGGGGAGAAGGAAAATCGCTCCGCACCACAACAATTAAAAATATATTGTAAATCGAAGTTTGTTTGTGTGTGAGTGTTTTAAAATTTCAATTTTATTTGGAGCGCAGAATTTTCTTCAATTAAGCCAACAAATTAACAAATATTAAATATGCAAAATACGCGGCGTTTACTTTTAAGCAAGTAAAAGTTGTATTGTTTGTGCAAACATAAGTATGAAAACTTCCAGTTCTACTTTCTCATCTATAGTACACTCCCATCCAACAGAGAGGGAGGGCATTTGGTGGAGGAAGGCGTTTTTGTATGTGTTATGCGAAACTACTACTGCCGCTTTTTGTAAGTTGCTGTTTATTGTTGTTGCTGTTGATTTAATTGCTGGTTTGCATTGGACTACACGACACTACACTACACAGCAGTACAGTGGGATCCAATTGTATTTTGTTAAGTGTTATTTTATTGCGCGATATTATTGTGTTGCTGTGGTTTAATGAAATTCCCAATGCGTTCAATCGTTCATTCATTCATTCATTCTATTGTTCGTTCGTTTGTTTGTCCATTCCGTTCGTTTCCGGTTGCAAACTTCGACATCTCTCTCACGTTTCCGCTGGTCCCTTTGTCATCACTCCGACTCTCGCACGCGCACCTCACCTAAAAACAATTTTTGCAATTAAAATGCCAAAAATTACTTTCGACTTTCGTCGTTGGCTGAATGGCGGTTTTTGGCGTTTTGCCAGAAAATGTGCACACACACACACACACATATATACACAAGCTTAGACACACACCTACTAGCAGCTTATTTTCGACTTCGCTTTTATGTATGTTGATTGCACATTTTGTGTTTTTCGTTTTTCTCGTTTTGATTTTTGTGGCAAAAGTCTCCATAATCGCTTTAAAATTCAACATAAAGTTAATAGATAAGTTGCATACTTACATACATACATATCTCACTAATTAAAGCCTAAAGATAGTTATGCAACTTTCTAGTTGCAACTACTAAATTGCAACTCTCAAAAACAAAGCGGATGAAAATTTATGAAATGTACACACAAAATTTTATCACGCCGGACACACAATTTGAGATTAATTCTGTTGAAAAATTCAAACATTTTGTATTCACTTAACTGGAAAATCTTTCTTTCATTCGTTCACTCATTCAGTGTGGCAGCGTTGCCATAATAAAGTAGTGAATAATCGTTTTATTACAGCAGAAATTGTGGTTTCCCTATGAAAGGAGAATGAGAGGGAGAGAGTGGGGGAAGGAGAAGGAGAAGGAGAGAAGAATATTTTCTCTCATTCCAGAAAAAGGCGAGGGCAGTCAAAGGAGAATGAAGAAACAAACAACCAAAAATTTTAGGTACTTAAGTTTTTAGGGATTTGCTTTGTATGTATGTATGCTCTTTTTGTTGTTGTCGTAGTTGCTTTTGTTGTCCTTATTCTTTTATCTGACACAGTAGTTGTGAACAGTAGCGTATCCGGGATATTAAAAAGTGCACAGAGTATTCAGAGCCTCAAACGTATTTATCTTCTCCTTTAAGTTATGACGTTGGAAATTTTCAAGCAGTTAACGTTCTCCACTACCTACACTGATCAGCCACCGAGTGAGGCAAAGGGGGAAGGGTGGAGGGGGGAGGGTGGGGGAGGGGGAGGGTGGACGGGGGAATTGAAGTCGTAAGTTTATTCAAGAATGCAAACTGAAAGAAAATTAAAGATAGGATAATACTGCTGTAAGTTAATTTGAAGAATACGAAGTAATGAGTGAGAAAAAAAATACTAAGTAGTCCGCTTAATTTAATTAATGAGATTTTGAGGTAATTATATCAGCACAAGAAGCTATTACCTTTAGTGAAGGTAAGTGGTTAGGTACTTAGTTGTAGTCCTTTTTTTATACTTACATTTGTTTCTATTAGATATAGTATGTATGCGCATTTCACGAACTTTCTATAAATGAGAAATTATTATAAAACATAAAAATTATTTTATAAGTTATGTATTTAATGACTGAATCTTTTCGAAGTAGTCCTTTTTCAGAATCCTTTTCCATTTGTTATACTTCCATTCAATCCATTTCAGTCAGCAACACAACGGGGTTAAAATCTCGGCACAGGTAAAATCAAAAATTAGAAAATGGCACCACCTCTTGGCAGGCAATCGCAAGCCTACAAAAGTAAAAATTGCCTATGAAAACCTTTTTACTTCGCAGTTCGGATTCAGCATAAAATTGTCGTTCTCTTCCTATAATTTACAAAAATATAAGACGAACAACATCAGCAGATGCGAAAAGCTTGTCCTAGGCCCTCCATGTTGCTGTTGTACCATTAAAAGAAACAAAAAGTCCCTCTAGGATTACCTTTGAAGCTTAGTTCATACAAAAGTAAATTTTTGGTTGGTTTTACATACTCTAGAGCAGTGTTCGGCACCACTCAGCTCGCGGAGCGCTCTCTCAGAAAAATAAGTAGCCTAGCTTGCACGGGCAACACACGATGGCTGCCGAAATATTCACACGCATGTGGAAATGCAAAACCAAAGAGCGTATCATTCGAAATCTGACCACAAAGCGAGCAGAACGTTATTATGATTTCGCAAAGTACACTAAGAAAAAATATGGCAATGCTTAAAATAGAATCGGAGTTGAAATATTTGTTTGCCTAAAATTTATATGGGGAAGCTATGTGTTTGGCTTGCAAAAGGAAAATAGGTTTGAAATCCTTTGATTTAGAAAGGCATTATAGGTCTTTTCATAAGGATTTAGATACATATGTTGGCGAAGCAAGGGAATCTTATTTCATAAATTAAAAAAAAAAACGTTTTATGAAGAAATGATTACTGAGTTTAAGTTTTACTCCCTTTGCCTTGATGAAAGCACTGACCAAAATGATTTAGACCAGTTAACAGTTTGTGTAAGAGCTGTAGGCAGTTGTTTTAACATATTTGAAGAACTTTTAGCAGTTGAGACTTTGCACAGGAATGCAAATGGATGAACAATATTTGATTCCCTTAAAAAACCTGTTTTTCATATTTTTGATCCAAACAAATTTAGTTCAGTTTGTACAGACGGTGCTAAATGTATGACGGGCACCAAAGAAGGACTTAATTAAAAACAACATTAATGTACCATCAACAAGCCTTTTTTGCAAAGCAGTTAAAAGTTGGTAACGCGATGGAATTGCCAATTAAAGATATTAATAAGATAAGATTATTATTATCATTAACTAAACTTTGGACGAGCTTGACTGTGAATATGGGGACTTACTTTTACATAAGGAAATTCGTTGGTTAAGCTGTGGAAGAAGTCTTGAAAGATTTTTCAATTTGCGTAACGAGGAAATGGAGTTTTCACAGCAACAAAATGAAACAAATCTGTTTCAAAAATTTTTAAAGATATGAAGTTCTTGTTAGATTTTGGGTTTCTTTTCAATATGAGTGCTCTATTTAGCAGGCTGAATTTGGCGTGGCAGGGTAAAAACAAATTGATATGGGACTTACTTTCTTCTATAGACAAATTCAAAATTCAACTTGAAATTTTACATAGTAATTTAAAAAGTGATGATTTGCCGCACACGAAAACAATAGCCCAAGAATTCAAAATAGAAAATAATTTTCAAGATTTTTTCAAGGTACCGGATCAGCTCTTATCAAATATCAACAGCCGTATAAAAGGTTTCGATGACGTTAGAAATATTGTTGAATTATATCAAAACCCTCTCCAATGTAATATAAATTCGTTCACTTCTGCCATTCAAATTGAGATACAAAATATTAGATCAGATTTGTTCCTGCCACTCGAAATAGGTGTTGAGTTTTGGAAAAATATAGGCAAAACTAAATGCAAATTATTTTCAATGATTGCATCCACCTATTTCTGCGAATCATCGTTTTCCGTCATGAAAAATATTCAGACAAAATATCGCAATAATTTGATTAAGTGCAGACATAGACGAAGTTATAGTAAATACTAATTAAAGGTCGCAAAATTGTTTTCTAATGTTGTTTGCTTGACATTGAACCAATCATTTATCACTGTGCATTACTCTCACTCAGCGACTCACACAACGACAACTGTTTGAATGTGTTAATTTGCCGAAAATAGCTCTAGAGACAACTCCTGACCAGCTGTAGATTTTTTCCAAATTTTTTTTTTTAATAGACTTCGGGCCGTTTTCTTTTTTTTACCAACCTTATAAAATTAATAATCTCCATACACTATCCTATATTTTTTGTGAAAAACTCCCCATTAAGTTTTTCTCCCAAATTTCTACAGTTTTATACACGAGTGCACATTACCGTGCGTTCCCAAATTTTCAGCCCTTTCCAATCTGTTTTCTGGTCGATCCATCCATCGACATTAGAAATTTTACTACATCAGATTGAATGCTGCGACTAATGTCAAACTTTAGCAAGGAAAAACTGACAATTTAATACAAGTTCATCGAAAATGTAGTGTGACAATTTGGTTAGCTTATTTTATTGCATCTGTAATTACTCAAACCTAACTTTCACTAATAACGGTGCCTACATAAATCGTCTATCGCCTGTGTAACCGATGATTTAAGAACTAATTTCATTCAAATTAATTGGAAAATCATAGGTTACCAAAGACCACTGTGGTAAATTGGTCACCCCAGTGCACAGCCTGTAAATTAAGTCTTTAAAGCATGTACAGACTTGATGCATACTGAATCATTTGCGACTTAATATGTAAACAACATTTTGTTTAATGGTGAAATATATACATATATATATTTGGGAGCGTATAGTATTTGTCCATATGTACACATAACGGTATAAGGAGCAAGTTTCAGTTGTTGGTTCCTCTACATTTTGTTCTCAGACATCAAAAGCGAAATTCAATGTCTTCCAGCTCAAAGGGTAAAGGGCTGAGGTAGTTCAACTCAGCGCACCAAAGTTATGTACATAGTATATCTTGCTTTCATTCAATTATGATTTGAATACTTAATTGAAAATATGAGCAACTGCAATTGTACCGAACTTGGTGTAGTTGTCGAGATCGAATGTGTCATGTTTCTCAAACGATTTACTGTCTGAGAAGTTCATACCATTTTTTTGTATTCTAAAGTTAGTCTTAAGTACAGTCTGCAGCCGATAACTTCAGAGTTCGATAGATCTATTTTTTGTATTACTAAAAAACAGTTTAGCGATGTGCTGTAGTTTTATTACTTAAAACAGAAAATTAAATAAAAATGTTTGAAAATTCAAAAACAAAACTATACTCGTATAAACAAAGCTACGGGTGTTATTAGTATGTAAATTGCAGTAAAAACAATAATTATGTACATACTTATACATAGGTATGTACATACTAGTTATGTGATGATTTGTACATACTTATACATATGTATGTACATACTAGTTATGTGATGATTTAAATGACGCACGAATTCTTTTTCACAATATCCGAACAAACAATTTATAATTGTTAATGTAATTGGCACTGGTATTAAATGTAGATACTGCAAATACATAATGTAATTATTGTTAATTTTGTGCTCATCATACATAATTATGTATTAGCTTTTATGTAAATGTAAATATAAATATAAATTGGTTTCGCTTTGTGAGCACTCTTAACAAATGTTGAGCACAAGAATCGGAATATTTTTGTAGAAAATTTAAATTTTGCTATCAAAGAGTCGCTAATTTTGATGCACTAACAACGTTAGCTGTACATATTTAAATTCTAATTATTTAAATATAGCAGACGAGAGCGGTACTCAAATTCAAAGACATATTATGCGAAATATTACGTAATAATTTTGGAGTAGTGCTAGGCTGCGGTATAAAGGCATGGAATAGCAAGATAGCAACGGCATCGTTTGATATAAAATTAGAAAGAGAATAACTGATGGATTTGTAAGAAATGTTCATTTAAAATTTTTGATATATTTCTATATATAGTTATTAATGTAAATTCATTCAAATATGCACGGCTCATTCATGAAAAAGATCAGGGTCTTTCAGCCATTTCTCTATACATAATCTTAAAGTAGATAGGTGCATATTTCTACACCATCCAAATACCATAAATGGTATGTGAATTTCATATATGAACTCAAATATATGTAAATAGTATGTATATAATATACAATTCATTTGAAGTGAACGAATCCAATTTCTTAAGCAATTTTCCAATTGGTAATGATGAATAAGTATTAGGTCCTTACAAAGTTATTGCCACAGTAGTACTTAAGCCATGGAAATAAATATATCTGCAACACATTCAGACTTACAACAAAAATTAAATAGCTACTGTTTGTGCGAGATATAACTATACCACAGAAAAAAAGTATCTGAGTTGTGGCTCAAAAGTGTAAAAAATTTCGGCTCACATCACGATTCGTAAATTGTTAAAATAAATTTTCTTTTTCTTCTCTTCGTGAATTATGCAAATTTAGAAAGACCAATTTTTCATAAAATTCAAATTAATGTAAGGTCAGAATACGTCAAACGGGATCCCAAATTAGGAAAAGTCTGAATTTGTTGGTTATTTTTTTTGCAATAAGTAGATTTTTAACTACTGAAGTGATTCCCAATTTTTTTTATATAGTTTTTTTTCAAAATTGTTACTCATCAATTTTTGTTTGTTTATATTTTTAATTTGGAAAATTATTTGAAACCGGGACACTCTGCGTACCACCCCAATGTACTTCGAACAACGTCACAGCGGCCATCTGGACATTTATTTTACCTGCAACGCTTCGTGCAGACACTGCGCAGAAAATCTGCACAATTGTTTCAGGCATTATTCTAACGGCTCAGTTCAGTGTGGTTTCACCTGTGAATACTAAATATTTGTTATCATGTAGTTGCCTCCATTCCTATGAAGTTGCTGAAAAACACGTTGGCTGTCCTAGGGCATAATAAACATGCTAGTGTTATTCTAATTCTTGCAAACGTTCTAATTTTATTACAGCTGAGAGTGTTGCCGCCAGACTATGAGGAGGTCCTAACAGCCATTGCTCGGCTGAAAAACAATAAAGCTGCAGGTGCAAATGGCCTGCCTGCTGAGTTGTTTAAGACCGGAGGCGAAGAGCTCAATAAACCCATGCATGAGCTTCTATGCAGAATATGGTCAGATGAAAGCATGCCAAGTGATTGGAATCTCAGCGTACTCTGCCCAATCCATAAGAAAGGCGAAAGACTGAAGCCCATCGTCAACAAACTTTTGTTTTGTTTTTTTTTATTATATAAAGCAAGTTGTCTTTGGGACATTTAACAATAGATTTATATACAAATAGAATTTAAAAAAAAATTAAGACAAACATGCATGGTGAGTGTCCAGTGCCACACCCATATTTTACAGTATTACTTACTTTACTTTACTTTTAATGGCACAAAAGCCCATGGAGGGCCTAGGCCGAACTTTTCGCATCCACTCATGTTGTGCGTGTTATATTTGTACATGAATGGAAGGGACCTACAGTTTAATGCCGAACCCGAACGGCGAAGTGAAAAGCTTTTCATAGCAATTTTTACACTTGTAGGTTTGCCATTGCCTGCCAAGAGGTGGTGCCGTGTAGAAAAATTATTTTTTCTACTTTTTGATTTTGCCTGTGCCGAGATTCGAACCCCGGACATTCTACATTCTGCGTAGCAGTCCAACGCACTACCACTACGCCACAGCGACCACTTACAGTATTACATTTACATATTTATGTTTCGCAATTTTCACCTTAAATTATGAGATCTGAAAGGTTTTTCGTTTTAGTCTGGAGAAAGTCCACTGCGAATTCATCAACGTAGATGCTAGTTGATTTGGATGGTTCAACATTCGTACTTTGTACGACCTAGATTTGGCCTTAATTTCATCTTTGACGAAAGGAACTCGTAAGTCACGATGTAGTTGTAAGTTGGTAACATACCAAGGTTCACAATCATACGAAGCATTTTGAACTGATGGCGGCTGTACCCCACAGTTGTATGCCGTAGGTCCATATGGGATTAAGGATCATCTTGTAAAAGAGCAGTTTGATTTCGCAACATAGTTGCGAATTATGATTGAGTAGCCAGAAGATATATCTCAATTTAAGACCTAGAGCTTTGCGCTTCGTAAATATGTGCGTTTTCCATGTGAGACGTCTATCCAGATGCATTCTTAGGCACTTCGCATTGTTTGCTTGAGGGATTTGTATTGCGTTTAATTGCACAGGTGGGCAAATATTGCACCGTGTTGTGAATGTTACTTGCACCGACTTGGTTTTGTTCGCCACAATTTTCTAGTTTTTAAGCCATCAGTGTGGCTTCAGGCCTGGTAAAAAACCATCGACCAGATATTCACACTGTGCTAAATCCTGACAAAGACCCGAGAAAAACCGATCGACACCCATCATCTATTTGTCGATTATAAAGCCGCCTTCGACAGCACGATTAGGGATCACTTGTACGCCGCAATGTCTGATTTTGGTATCCCTGCAAAGCTCATTCGACTTTGCAAAATGACACTGACCGACACCACCAACGCAGTGAAAATTGGGAGAGACCTCTCTGCAGCATTTAATACCAAAAGAGGTTTCAGACAAGGTGACTCCCTATCGTGCGACTTCTTTAACCTTATGCTGGAGAAAATAATTCGAGCTGCGAACATTGACAATTCTGGCACTATTTTCTACAAGAGTGTCATGCTGCTAGCATACGCTGATGATATTGAAACGAAATACCTTGTGTTGACAAACAAGGTCTTGTCAGCCTTGAGATTAAGCAGAGATTAACTCTTGCCAACAGGTGTTACTACGGACTCAGTAGGCAATTGAGAAGTAGAGCAGAGCCCTCTCTCGACCGACGAAAATAACGCTCTATAAGTCCCTCACCCTTCACGTCCTAATATATGGCGCCGAGACGTGGATATTGACCATCAATGATAAGAAGCTGTTAGAAGCGTTCGAGAGGAAGATACTCCACTCCGTAAGATCTACGGTCCAGTATGCGAGGACGATATGTATCGAATAAGTTGGAACGTTGAGCTGTATGAGCTGTACGCTGACATTAACATAATCAAGCGTATAAAAATCCAGCGGCTTTCTGGCTAGAAGGGAGTTTTATTCGAGCCACGGTGGAGGAACGCGCAGAAGAGGACGTCCTAATCTCCGTTGGAAAGACCAGGTACAGGGCGACCTGACTGCACTTGGCCTTATCAACTGGCGCCAGCGCGAGCAAAGCAGAGGCGACTGGCGAAGCTTTACAGAGGCGGTCAAGACCGATCATCGTTTGTAGTGCCAGCTAAGTAAGTAAGTAAGAGATTTCCACCACATCAACGTTAAAACGTTAAAAAGGGAAATCTAAGATATTATTTTTTAACTTAAATTTATGAAATTTAGGCCAGCTTTTTGCCCAATCGAGCATCGGTAAGTTTCTTTTTACCACCAAACAGTAGACAGGCCACCAAAATGTCTGACTGTTCCATTGCCTTGATATTCAGGGCATAGACTTGGTGTTTAGGCCTGGAGCCGTAACAAAAGTTCATTTTAGGTTTTAAGTTTATTTATATTTTGTAATACTGACTAACTCGATTTTTTTATTGATAACTTTTGAAAATAGCGAGGTACTTTCGTCGTCTTGGGATAATTACTGAAATTTGTTGGCATCCCGAAGATACCGAAGAAGGAAGATTATGAATTTTTGCTATTTCCATATATACACTATGTAATGTATTCACTCGTAGATAATAATTTACCTACTTTTGTATGTTTGATAATGTGAGTGAGCGTGTGTGTGTGTGCTCGCATATTTTATTAATAAGCTACTCTATACACAAACAAATAAATTATAATTACAAATTCCATCTTTAATAGACACACACACACACATACATGCATTGTATGTATGTTAATGTGAGTGAGCGTGTGTGCAGAATTTGCACACTAGTTAGTGTCTAGTGATATATCAAGTGTCCAGGCACTATCTTGATTTATTTTTATGCCAGCATGACAACGGGAAACTAAGCATCTAACAGCCTTTAGCCTTCTGTCCATATCCCCCAACCCTGTCACGAACTTGTTTAATTTGGTATATTATTCTCACATATTTAATAACTTATTTATGTGCAATTAATATGCAATTAACTTGTCAGTGTCATAAGTTTTGCTGTATGAGTTTACCAGAGCAGAGTATGTTGAGTGATAACGTACAAACAATTCATACTCGTACACACACATACATACCTACTTACATACACACATGGATAAGTAGATACATAGATGTGTAGAAAATTAATTTCAACATTAGAGAAGCCATCATTGAACAAAAAAGCAACAACAAGTAAACAACGAAACGACAAACATCTTGAACATGGGACGAAGTTAAATTGACTCGAATGAGAAATGTGACAGAGATCAACAGGAATAAATTTATCAACCATGCCCATAATAATTTTTCCTTTTCAGCAATAGCCTCCAACTCACTCACTTACACGCACACGTATTTAGTGCGCTTAATTGAATATTGTCCTGAAATGAAAATATCTTCGGATTCAATTTGGAACAACGACCTCAGTATAACTACATAAGTAGTACGAAAATGGTTGAGAGGTTCGGTTGGAAGTTGGGATGTATTTACACTAAATCTTCATTTCTATAATTAAGTATCGTCCCGATTCGAGGAAGAAGAAATGTGTCATCAATACAACGTGCTTTCACACCGAATAAACAATTGAAGATTTTTTCTTCGCTTTGCCCGTGAAAATTGCTTTTCTCAACAAACAAATAATGTTAGGCCGGTGTAGAAGGTTGCATTGGTAAACAAGACGAGATCAAATCAAATCAAATTTTTTTTTTTTTTTCTGTGGAATTTATTTCTGATAAATTCGGTTGAATCTTTAGTGTTTTGTTTAATGTTAGGTTGATGGGTTTTCAATAGGAACATAGGAAATTTGTATTTAAATAAAACCCAGAATAATTGAGATTTATTCCAGTTTCAGGTGGAGCACATATTTAAGTATGGAATTCGATATCGCTCATATCGATTCTTTAGAGCCAATTTTACACCACTCGTCCACACATATCGGCCGGAACTTTGGCAATTTCGTGTTAGATATTGTTCCTGAGCTCCTTGCTGGCTTAAGCCAACGACTTAACGTAACTCTATAAACAGTATCCAACGGTGTTCTATCATTAAAAATGGGCTTTGTCGCTGAAGATATTTTGATGGAAAACACGATTTTCTAAAAACCTTGGCCGAGCCTAATAGGAGAAGTTTCGCTGCTTCAAATGATCGCGAGACTTCACTTTTTGTGTTAATTTGATCTTGTAAGTGTTTACTCCCAAATTTTATGCAAAATTCGCCACAATGTTCGAGATTTCCAATTTCTGTGAACGGCCCGGAATCGACTGATTTTGCTCATTTTGAACTGAATGGCTACGATATTTTCCGGAAGTCGGTCGGTGCGTTGTCTCGCTGGCAGAGGAACATTCAGTTGTGAATATGTTGACTCCAAATTATCCACTATAGCAAGCACAGTCTGTCTTTTTATTATTAGTATCGCTCTTAAAGTTGCGACCACCGGCTCAGACTTTCGGTAGTAATTTTTAATAATTTCCAAACGTTGCTCGTTCGTGAACCCCACCACTATACCATAAGAATCTAAGCCTTAAGTGACGTTTTGACATTGCCAGATAAAAAAAATGTAAGGGTGCGTTGTATTTAAATACTAAATTGTTATGTCCCTATTGAAAAACCCGTTATATCAAAATATATCGCTATATATTTATATAAATATTCGACATATAGCGTCCTATGTGCCTGAATATGTCGAAAAATTGTGGTTTTTGTGATGAAATCCACCGATTCAAAGACGCTTTCGATTTGATCATTTATTAAGCATGCGCTTTCTTGTCTTTCAAATGCTTAAAGAACAGTTTTCTCCCTTGATACTCATTGCACGAAAATGCACCTTCCTTCGTGCCTCATCAACTGTTCTTTTTTCATTATTTACTTGTATCTATATACTACATACCTATATAATATTAATTTATTTGTCTTACGCAAGAGCTTTAAGCCAGGGATTGAAACCGAAACGGATATCGGCAACGATCTCGGTAACGGTATGTAACAGATAAAGAAAATGTAAGAAGAATATAACTTTTAAACAAAAAAAAAATGTTGTGTAGAAAACTTAGTGCCTTTACTGCCGTACTTAGCAGTTTAAGTAATTTGGTACTTTTATTTTGAGTAATAAAAATTTATGTTAACGACGTTTCGGTAACGTTAACGTTAACGATAATGGTAATGATAATTAATCGGTAACGGTAAGTGTAACGGTTTCTATCCCAGTTTTAAACATGAAAGTTTTTTTTTCTTAATTACTCCTTATTCCTAATTGTTTTCACCTCAAACCGTTGTCTGAAATTTTCTAAGAGTCATTTTCCACGTTCCTTTTTAATTCGTGTTAATTCGGACAGGAGCCGCCAGTGTGCTCTAAATGTGCATACAAAAATCTGAGTGGACGATAAATCCTTCTTACTCCTACCTATCAATCTTCCTTCCAAAAAAAATGCTCTGCATTCATAGGGGTACACCCTGTGTGTTGAATGTATCAAAAATCGGGCAAGTAGGCGTGCCACCTCCAATTAAAGTGGAATTTACAAAGAGTGATATTAAAGAAAATGATACTAAATTCGGTATACTTCAATGAAATAGTAATAGTGCAATTGAAATTGCAAGAAATTGATCTTTAATTTTGGTCGCTGTAGCGTCGTGATAGTGCGTTGAACTGCTACGCAGAGTGTCCAGGGTTTAAATCTCGGCACAGGCAAAATCAAACAGCAAAAGAATTTCTACACGGCACCACCTTTTGGCAGGCGATGGTAAACCTACAAGAGTAAAAATTTCCTATGAAAACCTTTACACTTCGCCGTTCGAATTCGGCATAAAACTGTAGGCCCCTTCCATTCATGTACAAATATAAAACGCGCAACATTAGTGGATGCGAAAAGCTCGGCCTTTGCGGTCATAGTCGGCATTGATAAACTGAAGTTCATTGTGGTAGAGGCATAACCCTTGCCACAATGGCTGTCTAGCTCTTTATCGGATTGCCTTGCCTCTCTCATTCTCCCTCCTTTTTCCTATCACCTATCAATCTTCTTTCCAATCAGCACAATGCTCTGCATTCATAGGGGTACACCCTGTATGTTTGTTTGGACCATGTTTAATTCACAAATGAATTATTTAAAGGAAAGATTGAAAGTTAAACACTGAGAATTCGTGTTTAATATTTAACAACATTTACAAATTTATTGGAAGGAAAACTTGTACAATAAATATGTTGAAGAGCCCAACCGGCCGGTGTAAAAGTGTTCTAGAGAAGAACTAAGAGAAAGCAATAGCAAAAGAAATAGAATGAAAAGAAACAAGGATAGAGAAAATGAATAGGAAAGAAAAGGTACATTAGGGTGGCTTAAACATCCCGGCTCCCTTGTACGAGTGCAAAATTAAATGGCTCCTTCAGACGCTGCAGGGTCCTTATACCGTCACCGAACAACTCCTTGACCCTGTGTCCTCAGAAGTGGGACGTCTCGAGACTGCGGATGGTACGGATGGCGGCACTAGCAGGATGTGCCGGAACGATGGCATTGGCTGGTCTTTGAACGGGAACAACGATCACCACTGCGGAGTGAGTCATGTTGAGCTGTGTTGCACAACCTTCGTCTGCGGACTGAAACTGTGGAGTACTGGAAAGATGCACAGATTACTTAGTAGGGAAACAATCAATGGTAAATTACGGCGCTCAAGGGGGAGAACAGCCATAATTTGGGTCCGCCTTGTCTGCTTGTAGGTAGTACAAGCTTTGCAGTGGAAAATGCACATTTTTATTTTTAGTATTAGGCGAGGAATAAAATATTCCTGCCTCACCATGCGAAGCATGAGACTGACTTCGGCATGGAGGAGCATATTATGGAGAAATTCCAAATATAAAATACAATAGCGAGAATTCTCGGGAATGATGATAGGATGTCGTTCGTTGTAGCTAAGAGCAGCATGAGCGAGACGACCATTCACTCTGAGAATATTCTACTTGTCTAGAAAAGGATTTAACACGAGAAGAGTGCTTTTCTTTTCTATTGGTTTTGCATCGAGTAATGATGCCTTTTCTGTAATGTGTCAATAAAAAATAAATAAATATTAAACGGGAATATCAAATTAAGTAGTGTATGGTGAGTAGGAAAGCATTAAGTCCTGAAATGGGCAAAATAGGACAAGTAGGCGTGCCACCTCCCAATAATGATAATTTTCTAAAAAGCTATTTTTGAAGCTATTTCAAATACGAGTACAGGTGTACCATGTAATTAGATTTTGGTGTAAATAAGTAACGAATAAATTTTTCAATGTGGTTTTTGTTATTCGAAAGTACAATCCTTCCGGTTAATTGTGGAACACTATTTCATTCAAATGAATTCCTTGGCTGGCCTTACAGAAGCCCATCCGATCAATTTTTCAGTACATTTTCGACTGAATGGATCTATACTTGACCGATGGCTGCACCAATTTCGACCTTAATAGCCTCAGTTGCTGCCGAATGGTTTGGTTAGAATAACACTGTGATTACCCACAAATAATAGTTCAACATACCCAACGGCAACCAAAACGGCTGATAACGCGATTTTCAAACTTCCTGCGCACGGCTTGTTTGACACGGTTAGTTCGTCTTGGCCATTCTGAGCAAAAGCAGCAATTTTTTCGGTTATGTGCACTGTAATTGTATGAGAACATGCTGTTTTGTCCAATAAAGATCCAGTTTCACGCATATTATTCACAAATTGATCTACAAATTGCGTTTAAGGCGCTTCTCTTCTTCTGAATTTTGAACGTAATTTCCTTACACTTTCGCATTTTGGAAGTCATTTTTTAGTATTTCCCAACATTGTTGAAGCGATTATCGTTATTATCAATATAGAACTTATTTTCCGTAATACTTAATACGATTGATGCAAAATAACCAGTAGTTCAAAATCCTAATGTCTAACCCTTATAGTATAGTAAAATTTGAATTTAAGAATAAGCATGATATTACTTGGAAAAATAAGTAACGCCGCAAATCCGAACGAATGGAAGAAATACTTAATATCGAAGTGAAGTCAATATTATGTTTGTTTATGTAATAGTTTTCCATTTCGCATTTCGTAACATCTGAACGCTTGATTTAATGACAAATGCATCGTAACTAAATTTAATTGAAATCAGTTATCCATATTTTCTTTGCAAAAGTACATCTTCAAAACTAACTTTCAATAATAATAATTTTTAATACCAAATTTTTTTGTGATCAAATAAAGAATAACATAGAAATTTAACTTCCGCAACGTTACGATTTGCCCATGTAGTCGCGTCAATAATAACACAGACAATAATAGTAAGTAGATACATTTGTTTTGCACAAGAGTAATTTTTATTCGCTGAAATCACACAAGAGACTCGATTTCCGCGAAGATGATGGAAAAACTAATGCTGCAGTCATGACGACGCCATGGCAGTTGCTTTTTCGATATGTACTTTTTGACTTTATATACTTATTAAGGTCACAGAAAACTCAATAGATTTAGGTACGAGTACTAGCATATAAATGCTGATTATTTGGTAACTACATAGAATAGAAAAAAAAATATTATTAATTTTTTTTAACATCAAAAAGAATTTTTATTTTTCAAAGTCAAAAAGGCTTGTATGTGTTATTTTTCCAAAGTAAATAAAACTTAAAAGTACTAGCCTATATTCTCCTTCCAACAGCTTTCGTTATCCACCCTTGAAGTCAGCGCCGCTACGCGTACAGGGCCCAGGTTCGCTCATTATCATAACTTGGTTCAATGAAATTTCTCTTGTTTTGCCTGTGTAGCGTGATACTCATAGATTTTTAATGCGTAGCTTGAATACAAAAGCAGATTTTATATATTGCATAAAGTTTAAAAGAAATTTCAGATCGAAAATTGATAAACAGGAAAATAGCCTAACCTAAAACTCTCGTATAATTTCTTCCATTCAAAATTAATAAATTAGTCTTGCATTAATGTATTTTAATACCAATAATTTTAATATTCAATCATCGAAAAAAGAAATCTATTTCCAATATCAGTAAGGATACCTAGAAGACGGCGATGGGTACAGAGTCAATAAATTTCATATGTAGATATTATAACTGTGCTAAGTAACAATATTTCCTAAATTCATTTTTATCAATTTGTATCAAGAAAAAAATCCATTGCATTTTCACTCGATTTTCTTTGGTTTGCTTAATTTTATTCTCATTTTTTCCTTTCTTTTTTCTCATTGTTTTTTTGCCCGTCTTAGTTTTTCGTATTTTTTTCCAATACAATATGCGTTGAAAATATGCCAAAGTTAAAATAAATTGATCCAATAATGGATTCTTTATTGATGCTGATTTTTCATTATTTGCGCCACTTAGCGCTGCTGTCAAACTTAGAATAATACGACGAGAGCGCAAGTGAATCGATGGTGGGTGCACCTACAGTTTGGCGGATCTGCTCTGCTCTGCTCCCTCGATGACATCATTGAGTGGTAAGTTGGTTTTCGTGTTGTTGTTGATGCTGCTGCTGCTGTTGTTATAGTGTGATCTTTCGTTGCCATTGCCGTCGTCGATGTTTCGCTATCTTGTTCGCAAAATTGACATCGTCTCACGGCTCACTCGCACTCATGATATTAGGGTGATGACTGATGTGGCGGACTAGCCATGCCTCATACAGTTTCTTGTTCTGTTTCTTCTACCTTCTACTTCTGATTGAATTAAATGTTTCAAAAATATGCAACTAGTTGTGCGTCTGAATAATGTTAATAGAGGAAAGCATGAATTTATTTCTTACATCGAAACAAGAAAACAAAAATAGGAAATATAATGGAATATAAATGAAATCTATTATTGAGGTATGTAACATTGGTCGCTGTGGCGTAGTGGCAATGCGTTGGACTGCTACGCAGAGTGTAGGGGGTTCAAATCTCGGCACAGGCAAAAACAAAAAAACAAAAAGAAGAAAATATAATTTTTCTACCCGGCACCACCCCTTGGCAGGCAATGGCAAACCTACAAGAGTAAAAATTGCTATGAAAACCTTTTCACTTCGCCGTTCGGATTCGGCATTAAACTGTAGGTCCCTTCCATACATGTACATATATAACACGCACAACATGAGTGGATGCGAAAAGCTCGCCCTAGCTTAACGTTCAAATACCGCCACAGAACCAGAAAATTCAATAACATATTTCAGGATTAAATGTAGTATTTACTTTGAACTTTTTGCTAATCCATATACGAGTATGAATTTAATTTTCAGCGATAATTCTGCCTTTAAATCTCTAGACAGTTTATCACTGACTTCCAAGGTGGCTTTTTATAGTCAGCGTAGCCGATAAACTGAAGGAATGTGCACCTTGTGTGGGGTCTATAGAATAATGATACATATGTATGGTAACGACTGAAGAATTAGTTAGATTGGGCACAACAATGCTGCTAATGCAACATAAAAATGTCCCGGGTATAGCACTGACAACCTGCAAGCATTAAGTTCTATTATAAAACTGAAACCAGGCAGTGGTAAGATGCCTGACTGAAGCCATATGTAAAAATACTAAGCAAGTATAGCCAGAGTATAACTCCAACCGCTTCAAACCCCTAAATAGGAACCATGGCCATAGCCACAACATTACTTTTGTGGGAGCTACAAACATTTTAAGAGAGTTTCACTTTTTTAGAAAAAACTATTTTTTCGTTAATGTCTGTAATGTAAAGTGTCTGAGAGAGCTCAGAAAATGTTTGGAGGAGCAGAAATATTCTGAAGGTAGGCCTGTCTGCGACAGTGATTGGAACGAAATACATAAAGTGATATGGTAGCAGTAATACTTAACTAATTATTACCTTATAGGAGTAGGTCCGTGTCACTAGAATGGATATGCTCACAAATTAAATACTTCCGTAGAAGTTGTACAGACCTTGAAAAAAAACATTCGAAATTATCTTTTCTATGGAATTTGATTTTCGTTGATTTTATCATGGTTTGATCAAAATTTCATAAAATTTTGCTTAGAATTTACTGAAATTTTGATCAATATTTAATATGAATATAGATTTGGTAAAAATTTTGTAAAAATGTTTGTAAAATTTGCCAAAATTTAATCGAATTTTTGGGCGATAAATTTCATTTTTAATGTTTGTCAAAATTTGGAAAAATATGAATCCAAAACTTGTTAATATTTGATAATAATTAATAAATATTATCAAAGTTTATGTGAAAATCTGGTTCAGTGGTAATCAAGATTTGCTCAAAATTTGTGTAGAATTTGGTCTAGTTCATTATTAACTGTTTACATTTTCTTCTATAAATCACCACCGAATCATTATTGATTAATATTAGATCATAGGCAATTGCGACGTTCGCTGGTTTATGAAGATATCAGTCATTTTATTTTTGGTTATAGAGATCAAGCAATTACCGGAAGACAACACAGTATAAAAAAGCAGAAGCTCTTAAAATTTTTAATTACCATCAATATTGTGCTTTTTGTCGTGACTGAGAACGCAAGTCGAGACATTTCTCTTTGAGATCACACTTGTCGCATTTCGGTAAATTAAAAATCCTTCTTCTTCTTCTCTCTTTTTCATCTTTCTTCTTCAGATTTTTCAATATATAGTACATACATAAGTAATATCATGACTCAGTGTCATTGCCAAAAATTCACTTTAATAAAGTTTCTTCTTTACCTTCGTAATCAAATTGTCGCGTAGTTTTTATATCGCCTCATATTTGTCCCTCGACCGTGCCCCAGGCTACAGAATAAATAATTGAATAATTTCTGTACATTTATTTAATTTTAATTGTTCATTTTAATTTGAGCTTTAATAAAATACGGGAGTTTCTCTCTTTACATAAATTTCCAATATATTTTTTCTGTTAATTAGCAGAATAAGCAAAAAATCACGTATTATTTTAAAATTAATTTAAAAAAAGGTAAAATGAACATGGCGTATAATTTATAATCATAAAATCCCATAAATTTCACACTGGAAATCTCAAATGGATTTTATATTAAAATATTAAATTTTAATTATTGACCCTGCTTGAATTATCTAAATATAATATGTGTACATATTTTATTTACTTATATTAATTAATAAGAATTTTATTTCGAATAAAAAGTTGTATGAAAAAATCATATGTTAATAAGCAAAGTTAACAAATATGTCACGTAGTTACGATTGTTTAATTAAAAGTAACAGATTGTAGCACACTTTTTGTTGTTGCTGGCTTATTTATTTGTATTAAAGAAAGGAATACCTCGTAGATATAGTATATAATTTTCATGCAATTACTTATTTGGAAGTTCATAAAAAAAATTGCCGACACGCACACACACAAACTCAGACACTGAGACACGGCAACAGAGACACATGTGCAACATGTTTCTAGGGAAAAACAAAAAAATATTTATATATACTTGTGAGGGTATGTCTCTGTGTTTGTTCGTGTGTATGTGTGTGTGTGTGTATAAGAAAAAAAAGATAATAAAAATTGTTTACAATCAACCAAAAAAAAAAAAAACAAAACAATCAAATATACAATAGCAAGAGCAATTGATAATATACAGCGACAAGAAATATGTATGTAATACAATCTCTTTACACGACAACAACAACGGCAAGCAACTCTACCTTTAATCAAGTCCTCTGACATGCATTACCCTTCCCCAACCCGCTATCCATCCAGCTCCTCCTCTTCCCGGTAGCCAGGCTGCACTCTGCAGCAATGGTATCCATGCGTGACAGGCATGTTACAACCTCATGATAAATTACACGACATAATGTAAAGTATATTTCAGTATGTTGGTAAATACAATCATCATTCAGCTCAATCACAATTACCACGTTATATTTCCTTTCCGTTTCCGTTTCCGTTCCGTTTTTTGATTTAATTCCGTTGGGGTTTAGATGCTGTCGGTTACCACAGTAGGCAACCAACAAACTTCCTGGTGGGGAAACCAACTGGTTTAAAGTTAGTAGATAAACTGGTTTACTGAACACCACAACTAATCACACATTTAACATTGAGTAGTCCAGGCTTGCATATGCAGATACTTAGTTTGTAAACCAATCAAACTTTAACTAGTTGAAAGATATATGCTTTTGGAATAGTTTGCAGACCAATCGAATTGTTTCAGTTTTGCAATCCAGTTGTGAATACACATTATATATGAAAAAATAAAGGAATTTGCCCATTATTGACTACGTAGTACCACTATAATTGAAAAATATTTGCTGGTGTCCCAGGATATATTGAATAAATAAAGGAATTTCATCATAAATTAATTGGACTATAAAAAAAAAGTATTTTTGTTGTGACAAAAATTAAAATTCTTTTAATTCTTCCAAATTAGAAATATATAATTTTCATATTCATCAGTGGTCTTTGTGATATTTCAAAATCCATATAAGTGAAAAATATTGCACAGTACTTAGATGAGAATTATGTATGTTATCACCGAATAGTATTAATATTTCGTTTCAAATTTTGAGCCTGCTGCAGAGTTTGATACTAATCAATTTGATGAAATAAACTCTTGTGTTGACTTTGGATCCCTAATTTTGTCAGTTGAAGATGTTAGTCGAGAGATATGTAGGCTTAAAAGCTCTTTACAGCCTGACGTTGATAGTCTGTCTTCCTATTCATAAAGGCATGTAAAAACTCCTTATCACTTCCATTACATTCTGGAGTTTTTATTGATTAGCTTAAAGTTGCAAGTATAAATCCTATACTTAAAAGTGGTAATAAAAGTGTTGTTTCGAATTATATACCAATATCTAAACTTTCGTCAGTTTCAAAGCTTTTTGAATGTATTGTTAAGAGCAAACTATGTTTTGCGGTTAAAGATTGCATTTTCCCCAACTAACATGGTTTTGTATCTGGTCGCTCTACTGTCGCAAACTTATCTGTTTTCAATAATTATTGCATTAATTCGTTTGAGCAGGGTTATAAGTAGTGTTGACACGATCTACCATATACAGATTTTTCTATGGCTTTTGATAAAGTTTGTCTTAAAGCTCTTATCATGAAGCTATCTAATATAGGTTTCCATTCCACCTTTCTTAATTGATTGGAATCTTATCTAGATAATAGATCCTCCTTTGTGGTCATCGATAGTGTTAAATCATACTCATTTACTGCTCTTCGGGAGTTCCACAAGATAGTATTTTAAGGCCCCTCCTTTTTGTAATTTTTATAAATGATATTGGTTTCTGTTTTTCAATTTATATATGCGTATGACTTAAAAATATTTTTAAGATTAAGTATTTCTTTAGATATTATTTCTTTGCAATCAGATCTAAATAATGTTCTAAAATGGTGTAACAATATTCATTTAACTCCCAACATAAAAAATGCTTTAAATTGACTTTCCCCAAATTACGGATACCATATTTAACTATATATCATATCGGTAATGCAGATCTAGTAACTCTTAATAAGGTGCTTGAATTGGGTGTTTTGTTTGAATCGCGCAAGAGTAATTATGCTCTCAATGAGCCGATAACTTGGGCTCTTATTGAATTTAATTGAGCGCTCTATTGATTTGCCTTTACCTAGGGAGTCTCTCAGGTCCATCATACACTTCTTTCTTTTAATTTCACAACAGCCCATGGAGGGCCTAGGCCGAGATTACCGAATCTACTCTAATGGAAGGGACCTAAAGGGACCGAAGTGAAAAGCTTATCATAGTAAATTTTTACTCTTGTAGGTCTGCAGTTGCTTGCCAAGAATTGGTGCCGTGTAGAAAACATTTTTGTTCTATTTTTTGATGTTGCCTGTGCCGAGATTCGAACCCCGGACACTCGGCCGGCACTGCAGTACAAGGCGCTACCACTACGCCACAGCGACCACAATATTTTAATTTCTTAGTCTTAAATTAAATTTGTGAAATATTGAATTTTGTTAAACTTAGACTGTAAGGATGTAAGTTCTATTGACTGGAATAAACTAAACTAAGTTGGTTAACCACTTCATTTGTTTTCAACCATTTTAAAAACTAGATTTAGCATAACTACTTATTTGAAAACCAAGTAATTTTGGTGGAGTAAATTGGTTTGGCCCTACAGGGTCCATACATTACTACGTACGTATGTACAAACATATACTTTCTACCTATGTGTGTATGTGTGTGTGTGTGTGTGTGTGTGTAAGTATTAGTATTTACTTTCGTTTTGTGATTTATGATGCCTCAAGAAAAGAAATGAAAATCAATTATAAATGCACGCAATTACGTCGCATTTCAATTAAAACCCAACACTTAATTGTTTCGCCCTCTGGCCAAATCCATACACGAGAACAACAGACATTTAAATGCTCACAGAAATTTCTTTCAACATTTCATGCCATTGCTACATGCTTCTTAAATTTTCCATATTATCCAACAGTCCTTCACACATTTATTTTACTTATTTCTGTATTTTCGTCTTTACGCACCCGCCAGCAAAAAGGTCAAAAAACGATTTTGGAAATTGATATGGTTTGAAAGCAATCATTTATTCTCTCAATGATATCTTCATTATTGGGAAATTAAATATTTTAATTATAAATTTGAGTTATTTTTAAACTAAGTGAAAATTATTCATTTCTATGTAGGCGTAAAACATTTATTAATAGATGATGAATCAATCGTTCGCAAAGCAATTAGAAATCAATTAAAATTGGATACTAAGTGAAGGCAAGAGTTAAAACGATATTGTAGATGTTGCAATAAATTTTAAGGTAAATACGTAAATAGATACGTATTCCTTAATCGGTTTGTCGCAAATTAAACAATAATGCCGAAACCTTTAAAAAATAAGTTAATATTTTTTTTTTATTTTTTAACTTTGCAAAAATACCCCAACGGGTCAGCGGGCTGGGTTCCACCTCACTCGTTCGTGTAAGTATATACAAAACTAACCGCCTGAGGTTTATTGGTAGCGACTGACAACCGACACTTCCACTTGCTTCTAGCAATTACAGCATGACATTTGAAAGCAAAAATTGTTTTAAGTGTCAGATTAGCTAAAGCGGGGCTTCAGGTTAACCTTGCACACGGCCTCTTCATGGCGTCCCCTGGATAGAGATCTGAAATCAGTCATTGAGCTAACTACTTAATGTGTGCGGCAGGCTTCTCCGTGGCCTTGAATGAATGGTTGAGCGTCAGGCTTGGAACCTACCACGTTAAAATATTTCCCAATGATTGCTAAAAAGAAGCCTCAGATTAACTTCTATTTTTCTTTTAATGATACAACAGCCCTTGGAGGACCTAGGCCGAGCTATATGATTGGAAGGGACCTACAATTTGCGGCCAAATCCAAACGGTGAAGTGAAAAGCTTATCGTAGGCAATTTTTACTCTTGAAGGTTTGCCATTGCCTGCCAAAATTGCCTGTAGAAAAATTGTTTTATCTACTTTTTGATTTTGCCTGTGCCTAGATTCAAGTCTCGGAAACTCGGCGTAACAGTCCAACGCACTACTACTATGCTACAGCAACCACAGATTAACACCGCTAAATATTATAAATAATGTCAATATCATAAATTGCCAAAGCCAAACATCGGAAGTAAAGTTTTATAGGTTACACCTTGAGGAAACACCCATTGAAATTTACCAGTAAACTCATGCCTGGAAAAAAAGCAAATCGATTGACTTTGAAAAAGCGTGGAATGAAATCAATTTGATAACGAACAAAAGAACTAGAGAGAAGTATATATGGCACTTTCTAAAGGTTATAGGTTCCAACAGGAAATACACGAACCGGTAAAGATGAACTGCAGATAGTATTGTTGTAACATGCAAACATAGCCTCCTCATGGCGTCCCCTAGTTTGTCAGAGGTTATAGACTACGATTCAGTCAGTTTAAAAAAATAAGTTCCTAAGGCGGCCACAGAATATCCGACAATATCATTAACGGATCATCAAAATATGTGATCAGAGAGGCGAGACTTTAGTCGGTTGTTCAGATTTCGATTTGATATATGTGAACTCTGAACTCTGATATGGATATCAGAGTTCAGTGATAGACTTGCAAATTTGTATGTTCTACAATTCCCCTGTCGAGGATTGCTGTAACGCGGAAACCGAAAATTTAAAGTCTTATCGGCCCGAAAAATAACAACAACAGTATAACCATCACTTGGGTACATACTAAGTATTAAGTATAATAAATACTAAATCAAAATATGTACTTACATTCATAAGTATGAGCTTGGGTTTTAGAGATATAAAAGCAAATATAATAACAAAAAAAAAAAAGATATTTTGGAATAGACTGCGGCGGTTAAGTAAAATTATCAAAAGTGGTCGCTGTAGCGTAGCGGTAGTATATTGGACTGTTACGCAGAGTGTCAAGAGTTCGAATCTCGGCACAGGCAAAAATAAAAAATTAATTAAGCAACAACAATAAAATTTATACACGGCACCACCTCTTGGCAGACAATGGCAAACCTGCAAGAGTAAAAATTGCCTATGAAAAGCTTTTCACTTCGCTGTTCGGATTCGGCATAAAACTGTAGGTCCCTTCCATTCATGTACAAATATAAACGCACGACATGAGTGGATGCGAAAAGCTTGGCCTTTGGCGCTACATGCTGTCATAGTCGACACTGATAAACTGAAGTTCATTGTGGTAAAGGCATAACACTTGCCACAATGGCTGCCTATCTCTTTATCGGTGTCCTGTGAGATTGCATTCCCTCTCTCATTCTCCCTCCTTCTTCCTCCCACCTATCAATCTTCCTTCCATTCAACACAATGATCTGCATTCCTAGGTGTGTGTTGAATGTATCTATAAAAAAAAAAAAAAAAGTTAAAAAAGATATCGAAGAAAAAGTAAGAGAGTAAGTAAAATGTACGGAAATGTTGCTATACTGTGAATCTTAATCAACAATTTTGGATGTATTCTGAAACTTGATTTCAGTTTGGAGAATTTTCCAGTAAAGAAAACTGCAACCGGGCTTCTGACTTTCATATAAAGAGTGCCAAATGAGAGTGGCCGCCATCTGTTTGAATTCACCTCTCCCTTCTTCTGAGCATCTCACCACATGAGATGGAATTGAGAGAGCCAAAGTCGACGTATCTGCTTGTATACCAAATAAGTATTATCATTATAGCCATGATTGTGTATTGTGTGAGCGAATGTGGGGAATGAAACCCGAACACGACAAATGAGAAATTACGAAAGTAAAATAAATTCAGGGTTTTGTATTACCGATAAATACATTTAAAAATATGTTTGTACATAACGCGCAAGCAAGTAAAGCTATGAAGATATATTTGTGTATTTCCAATGAACAAATAAATTTGAAAAGAGCAAAGGAAATAAGACAAGACAGAAGAAGCAATAGAAGATTCGTGAAAATTGTCGCACGTGCAAGAGTCTCGTAAATGTTAACTCATCTAGGACGAATCTGACGAAACAAATTGACGAATTGCAATCAATTTACTACAAATTCGCAGCACAAAGTTTTTACCTAAAAAAGAAAAAGATAATCCAATAAAAATCTTTATCTTGCATAAAGAAACCTAAAATATATTAACATCTCATGAAATATTCCAAGTTATATATAATTTTTTTTGTTTGAAATTTGAGAGTGTTTTTTTTTTAATTTTGACACTTACATAATTCACAAATATCACATACTAAGTATACTTTTTTTTTCTTATTAGGTATTATTTATTACAATTAAGAAAACAAAAAATCGCGATAAGCAACATTTTTAAGACCCTCCCCGTCCTATTGCCTAAATGGCTGTAAAGGAGCATACCGAATTGCCTTAGCTAATTAATTAACAGTATGATCACTATTGTAACTACTTAGTATTCAAATATGAGATTGGACGTTATTTTAAAATTAAGTGGTTCCAATTTAGAATGGTGGCAAAGAGTTAAAGGTTTTGATAAGGATAAGTCGGATAGGTCCATGATTAGTCAACAAGAAATACTGAGTGTTGTGATTAAGCATGATTAAGCATGAGTTTTGTTTTTTGTAGAAATTGAGTGCTGTTAAGTTTTTATGAACTGTTGCCAATGCTTGACCCTCGAACCTAGGATTTATAGCTTAAATCAATAGCTTTCCTATCTGAATAAATATTTGTTGTACGATCGTCGCTGTAGCGTAGCGGTAGTGCGTTGGACTGTTACGCAGAGTGTCAGGGGTTCGCATCTCGGCACACAGGCAAAATAAAAAAATAAAAAGCAACAACAAAATTTATACACGGCACCACCTCTTGGCAGGCAATGGCAAACCTATAAGAGTAAAAATTGCCCATGAAAAGCTTTTCATTCGCCGTTCGGATTCGGCATAAAACTGTAGGTCCCTTCCATTCATGTATAAATATATCACGCAGAACATGAGTGGATGCGAAAAGTTTGGCCTTTGGCGCAACCTGCGGTCATAGTCGACACTTATAAACTGAACAATTTTGGTTACCAGGTTGAAGTTGAAGTGTGTGCAATTTATCATACAGTGAGTCAAAAAAGTGTACGTACACCTCTATTTATTAAATAAAAATCCTATTAACTATCTCAAAACAATGAAAAAATTTAATTTTATGAAGTTTATTTTAAGTAATTAATATTACACAACAAATAATGCTGCAAGCCATTAAATTTGTTTTTAAATAAAAGGAAAAAATTTAATCAAAACAAAAAATGCAATGAATTCGTATCAAAAAAGTTTACATACATTAATAACATTTTTGGTAAAAAAATAACTAATTTAATAATTTAATACTTTGTCGGACCTTCTTTGGCTGCAATAACTGCTTGTGCATACTTTTAACTTGCTTGCAGTTGTATATAACTCATTCCTCGACGAGATACGATGTATGTTTGGGGTCATTGTCTTGTTGAAAATAAAAGGTTTTAGTATCAAGACCCAATTTGGTAACACTAGGACGTAGATTTTTTTTCAGAATGTCTAGATACATGTACTTGTCTCCGTTATTTTCGCCCACTTAGTCATTAAAGCAGTTTTAACTCCTTCCTTGGAGGTTATCTGATGCTTTCGGAACCGTCGTTCCAATAAGTCCCAAATAGGCTCAATGGGGTTAATGTCCGGAGATTGTAGGGGAGTATGCAGTTGCTTGCAGTTGTATATAAGCCATTCGTTGACGAGATACGACGTATGTTTGGGGTCATTGTCTTGTTGAAAATAAAAACATTTAGTATCAAGACCCAATTTGGTAACACTAGGACGTAGATTTATTTTTCAGAATGTCTAGATACTTACATGTTCTTGTCCATTTTATCAGTTATGAACACAAGCTCACCAACTCCAGCCGCATGTCATATACCCCCAAACCATTACATTTCCACCGCCGTGTTTAACTGTTGGTATCATATTTTTTTCATTCATTTCCTCATTGACCTTTCTCCACACTTTTCGTGCGCTATCCGAGCCAAATATGTTATATTTTGATTAGTCACTAAACACAACATTTTCCCAAAACGAATCCGGCTTCTTTAAGAGCAGATTAGCAAAATTCAATCTCTCGTTTACGACTAGCTACTCTTCTATGATATCCAGCACGATTTAAGGGTTTTCTTATTGTTTGTGGATTACATTTTTTTGTGAGCACTCATATACATTTCGCGTTAATTTTACAGCAGAATATCTCGGGTTTTATGCAACTGCGGTGACGATGGTATTTTCCTCACGTGGTGTTAAGATCTTTGGTCTGCCCGATCGTTTTTTAACATGCAAATTTGGACTGTTTAAATAGGAATTTATAATAGTTTGCACACTAGAATCAGATTTCCTAATAATTTTTGCGATTTCTCGTAAAGATTTATTTTCCAAATATAATTTTAAACTCAATTTGCTTCTAACGAAATTTCTGAATCACGACCCATCGCAACTAACTCCTTTGCACTTTGAACTGAAAATGACAACATGATTGCGTAATTAGCTATTCGCGATGAACGAAACGGTTTAAAAGATAGAGTGATTACCGTTATGTTTGCAAACACAATGCACGTGGTTAGAGTTGTACGTAAACTTTTTTCACTAGCTATTACTGTTATTTTTTCTTTGGCTGTGGTCGTGTTGCGATGCTTAAAAGTAACGGGATTTAAATTGTGTATATAAATTAACCATTATGTTGTGTGTACGTAAACTTTTGTGACTCACTGTATATATACTATTACAATATAATTTCAGAATCTCGTCGACATCGAATTTGAGAGAAACGTATGTAAAGTTTTCAATTTACATATCGCTCCATATAATACTTAAGTAGATAACGAAAATACCAATTCTTCTCACGTGAAGAGTTCATATAGCATTATGACTTGTTAACAGAATTTCAAGCACTAAATAACCGCTAGTTCTGATACTTAACTCTTTTATTTTAATTTTTTATTTTATTTATGTCAGTCTTGCAGCAACCAAGCGATATATGTTATTCAAACTCTTTAAAAGCAGAATATTTATTAGAGATTTTTGAATGCTGTACAATCAAATATTTATACCGAAGTGTACATAACTCATATTAGCTCGTGCATAAAATTAATTCATTTATCTTTCTATCTACTTGCGATTTCTTTTTATTATTGTCAAATTGCTAAGCTTCCTTTCCCTCAGCTACCAATAGCTTCATTCAATTTCCCTAAATTTCCTGCCGTTCTAAAATTTTCATTTTATTTTTATTAAAATACTTACATACATATGTATAGTATGTACATACTGGTATCCTAAAATATATTATGAAAGTGCCTGTATGGATATTTATGTATACGTGTACGCCTAAAATTATGTTTCCTATTTATGGCACAATCTCTAGCATAGAAACACATCTTTACAAATATACAGGCATACATACATACATATATGTATACATACACGTGCAGCATATTCTCCTTCCAGGCGGCAACAGCCTGTGGCTTGTCAACTTTCACAATATATCCGCAGTATAACCAAAATTATATTCTAATGTTAAAATCGAGCAGATGGTGAAGAAGCCGAACGATCACATACATACGAGCATATTTGCATATGGATTTGTACACACACATACCCCCTTAAATAACAGACGCAAATATGTATGTAAGTATATGTGCCCACATACGAGTACAGTAAGTATGAATGTGAACTGTTGAATGAATTTGGCAAACATGCACACAATCGAATTTCTATGGTTGCGGCTTTTTGCGTCTATGTGTGAATATACAATATACTACTTGGTACGTCAGCTGCCGTTTCCGGAGCGTATGCTTCTGTCTACACATACCCATATATACTTACGTACATTGCTACTCAGTAGTAAATTTACATAGTGGCATTGAAGTTCCATATCGACATTTAATATTCATCGAAGCATACACAATTTGATCAACACCAATCGAATAGTCTGACTTTGGCTATAAGGGAATTTGGCTTTTGCTGATATTTTTACTGACCATACCCACACACTCACATACATACTTACATCCAGGGAAAATTAGAGAGAGAGAGAGTGGGTGTAGCACACACACCCACACAAATTAAAACACAGTTCTGTTTAAATCAAAGTTTTCTTATGCGGTGAACGCTTGTCTCCTATTTTTTCATACTGGCTGCTAACGATATCAAAAGTGCAAATAAACTTATTATGAACCTATATACATATATACTTTACTGTTTGTACTATATTTTAGTCCTTGTTAAATAAGTATTTATATAATTAACATATTTTCTATGATCCAAAATTCGGTGAAATTTCTTTGTCAGTTGTGTCACTTGTGGGTCTTAGCTAGTTACCAATGGTAATACATTGGGTTCACTTAGAGAGCAGTGAATAATTCAGGCCTAACTTATCCTCTTCAGCAGAAGAAACTCAACATGAAATACATGAATGTATATGTTGTATGTTTAACCCTGTCTTGAAACAGCAAACAAACTTTTACGGATTAAGTGATTTGATAAATATTTTGAATTGAAATAATATCCTTCATTTTTTTTGTTTTTCTTTTTTTTGTTTATCCTCTTGATATTATGTATTACGAGTTTCGCGCTGTTTGTCTATTTTTATCTCTGTGGCTTAGCTTCGGTCATGGAAATGTGCATACATGAGAAGATTTTTAGATATCATCTCAGCTAATGAGCAGTGAGTATATAAGTAGTATGTCTTCATTTGTAGTGATGCCAGACGTAATTTGGATCTCGATGCCATTTAACCACTTGGAAATCGCTAGAATTTCCAAATAAATAACAAAAACTCCCAAAAATTGCAAAAATATTTTATTCAAATAAATAGTCTATTTAAGTATGTATAATTTCACGACTGGGTTTTAGGGTATACTGTTAAACAAATCAAAATAGTTGTAAAGTTTGAGCATTACATATTGCTTTTATGCTGAAATCAGGGTTCCTTAAGACTTCCACAATAACAACACCAAATTTCAGACCATCATTGTTTGGCGGTTTATGGAAGATTAAAAAATTATTGTCATGGAGCTACTTATATTAAAAAATTAATATGTGCAAAAAGTTTTACAAAATATTGATGTTCTTAGCTTTATAACTTGGCTTTAAAAACAAAAATGAAAAAAATAGCATTAATTTTAAATGTTGGACAGTTGGAAATTATGAGGGAGACTTATTAGAATGTAGTGCAAATGGCTTCATTAAATAGCTAAATTTATTTAACACATTTTATGTGTCAAATCTAAGTGAAATATTGCATACAGGCAACAGCGGGCATGAAAGGATTAATTAACAACAACAATCGCTGAAATCACCATTGAGCCATTTGATTAACAGCTGTTATTCACTTGCAAAAACATTGTTCATACACATAATTCCAAAAATTTAATTATTAATCCCAAATAAGTTTTTAAGCCTACAACCCGCCAGCAGCTTTTGTTTATTAATTATAGGTCAAAATTAGAGCTACTTTTCTTTCCCACTCATTTTACTATACCTTCTTAAGTTAAGGTTAAGTTCAATCAACTATTTATCGCGTGTTAACTTGGCCCATACACGTTATGGGCCTTTAAAGAGCGATTGGATGGCATGAATAGGTACATAATTTGCATATTTCACTTCATAGTAAGCATGACCTATACGAAACCACCAAAATTTTATAAATTCGATCAATATACGACTTTGTCCTATCTAATATCCTTTGGCTGTGTACATAAGTTCTTCATACAGTGATATATAGTACATATATGAAGGTCTTTCAAATAAAGTACTTCAATGTTTATCCATTTCACTTTCTCTAAAACACTTGTAATAAAAACAGCAACAGCAACTTTTCAACACTTTGCCATTTCGTTTTGAATGAGAGTAGGTATGTATGAACATAAATGAGAAGGAGAAAGGAAGAGAAAACTTTGCCAAGAGCACTTTTCCTAAAAAGAACATTAATATTTGCATGCACTGCGGTAAAAGTCAAAAGTTATTTCCACACTTATTAAAATGTGCTGGAACTGGAAAGGAACTGAAGAAGAAGCAGCCGGTGACGATGACGATGAAGAATGTACGAATATACACACGAACACCCAGTCGGAGCATGTGGTCGATGGCAACGGAAGAGGTAAACCAATCGCCCTAAATTTCATGCCAGAGGAAAGTAACCTTTTTACCTCGCCAAATAGGGCAAGAGGCAATGTTTTTCTTTACGATTAAATGTTTTATGGGATTCCGGGATCGAATTCGGTAAGGGCATGGTCGCTTAACTCCTTCTTCATTCATTATCAAAATATTACATTGCAATAATATTCTTATAATTCCCTGACCTTTTCTCCCAACTTAGTGATTTTCATCAACGAGTTATGCAATTGATTTGCTTACCGAGTGGGTTCACGTACTTACAAGTGCGAACATTTAGCTGAGTTTTCTTTAGGAAAACGTGAAATATTACACAGTTTTGCATAATTAAATGGCACTAGTGTAAGTGGGAAATTTTCGCTGCAGAGCGTAGTTCGGAATGTACCATTCATTGCATTATTGCAAGCATACACTTCCACTCAAACACACACACACATACATTTCACCCGAAAAGAGAATGAAACATGCATACATATATTAAGAGTTCTCGGAAACTAAACTTAGAGCAACATTTTTTCATTTTTGGTTTTCGGAAATTCTTCTTATATAAAAGAACAAGACTTTATTAATTAATTTAATGCAGTTACATTAATTTAAACTCCAATATAAATTTCAGTTTTGTGAAACACTTAAATTTTAGTTTTTGAGCTACAATCATGCAAAAGAGAAGGAGTTTAAGGAGCAAATTTGAAAGCAGCAC
Source organism: Palloptera scutellata (assembly GCA_958295655.1). Lineage (NCBI taxonomy): Eukaryota > Metazoa > Arthropoda > Insecta > Diptera > Pallopteridae > Palloptera > Palloptera scutellata. The sequence continues at coordinate 84,263,576 of OY282449.1, read as the reverse complement.
AAAAATAAATTTCGAATTCAAGTTTTGAAATGAAGTGAATTTACTCCAATAAAAGTACAATATTTTTTTATTGCATACGTTTAAAATCAATAGCCCCATGCACGATCTGGTGCAAAGGAGATTGCAAGGTTATGCAATTCGAAATATTTCCAATCAATTGTGAACGATCTTGTTGCAAAACAAACACACAACTGATTTGTTAAAGAAAGAGAGTGGAGATTCTCGCAAACTTGCAATTGATTCAAGATGAATCCATCCCCTCCCCCGTCCACCTTTTGTTGGGCATTTCACATTTGATTTTCCTTTTTATTTGGGGAAATTCCGTTTTCGATTGTGTTCAAATGTTAAAATTTTTTGGAAGGGAAATGTCATATGATTTACATATAACTCAGCGTTTCTACTTGCCAATGCTGGTATGCCAACACTAATTCACTCATACTTTGTCACGAATACACTTACATTTTTTTCATTGGCCGAGTAAGTACCAGCCACTCGGTGCCAATTTTGATCAAAATGAGGCTACCAGCGATTTGACATAAGGACACAGTGTTTGACGAAGAGAAAGAGATAAGAAAAGCGCGAAAATCTCAAACTTTTATAAGATATTATCTTTACACGAACGACATTTATTTAAAAATTAACAGGCAAGTTTTAAGTACAATGGGCTACATAGCCTGATTGCTTGAGGAACTGTCCTGCACTCGTAGGTCAGGTTCTCGGACTTCTGCACATCCATCCACATCAACTGGCATGGAAATTGGCAGGACACCTACGTCACATAGGCAACTTTTCAGTTACCATAAGAACTATTCTTCTTTGGCATGACAGCATTGGCAAGTGTAGGTAGACACAGGGTAAGCTATAAGTTTTTAGTAATTTATATTTGCTGCACCGTAGGGAATGCAAATCTTTATATTTTGTTGTTATGATGGAAAAATATGAAATAAAGATTTGCAAATGAACTTATATGCAAGGCCATTTGAAATTGATTATAAATTTACAGCTATTGTAGCGAAAAGTAAATTAAATTGTGCTTTTTTTATTAAAACGTTCATTGGGTTAATTCTTATCTTAAAATTATTCCTTAACGCAACAAAGCATAGTTAAATCATGGCAAAATAATATTTTTCATTGTGGCCTGTACGATTTTGAGGAGACTTTTTGTGTGCAAGATTTTTATGGGTTAAGGAACTAACTTTGGGCCTAATGTTGGTCTTCGGGAGGAGCTCCGGAGCAAAAATTAATAAATTCGCAGTGTAACATTTTCTGTAGCCGTGTTTTTTGAGTCTTTTTTTTTCTACCTGAATTTAACATTTTCATTTTAACAGTTACCATTGTACTGGAGCCCAATGTATGGACGAACCGAATTTGTTGAAAGTTTCTTTACTGGAGTTTTTGGGCCAAGCAAATATTTTCATAATCATATAATTTTTCTTGAGAAGGTTTCGGGAGAAAAGATAGTAAAAATTTTATAAAACTAAAATGTGGGGGAGCTTTCAAAAAATATAAAATATGCTAGACCTTCTTCCTTCCCAAAAACCGATGTCATGCTGGAGGTCTATTATTATTATTTATTTGAAATAAATAACCACTTCACATTTAACGATGGCTGGGGGTTGTGCTACGTTTTTTTTTATTTTGACTACATTACTTACTTACTTTTAATGGCACAACAGCCCATGGAGGGCCTAGGCCGAGCTTTTCGCATCCAGTCATGTTGTGCGTGTTATATTTGTACATGAATGGAAGGGACCTACAGTTTAATGTCGAATCCGAACGGCGAAGTGAAAAGCTTTTCATAGCGATTTTTACTCTTGTAGATTTGCCATTGCCTGCCAAGAGGTGGTACCGTGTAGAAAAATTATTTGTTTTTTTTTTTTTTTTTTTTGATTTTGCCTGTGCCGAGATTCGAACCCCGGACACTATGCGTAGCAGTCCAACGCACTACCACTACGCCACAGCGACCACATTACAATTTGACTACATTACAATTTATTTTATTTGTGCTGATATTCTCTTGGGCACTGTTCTTTCTCTTATATGGGAAGTAGGCGTGGTTACTTTCAGATGATGGTAATTTTTACAACAGTTATTCTAAAGCCTATTTCAAGTATGTGTAATTGAGATTACATTTCCTTAAGTTTTTTTTTTTTGTTATAAGCTTTAGAAAATTAAAATTGTATGAAAGGCATCACGCCTACTTAATCGATTAAATTTAGCCTCTTTCTCGCATCAATAGGAAATATATATGTAGCAAGTATGATCGAAATTTATAATTTCTTGAAACGTATAATTATAGGCGTTGCACAGTGACCACATCTGCTATTACCAGCTGTAAATTAGTTATGTATGTTTTCAGATTTTCTATGGCATAGATTTGGAAGTTTAAGATTATGATTATACTGTGACTTCAAACCTCCACGTGCGACTGTTAATTCAGACATATTGAATTTATTGCGGCCAAGTTAGCAAAAGTGTGAAGGAAATACAAATACCATTAAGAAACTTGACTTAATGTAAATTCAATGCCTAATAATGATAAATGCATAGTTACTCAGGTTAATTAATATCAAATCCCAAGGGAGAAGTATTTAGCAAAGGCACGCACACAGTTGAGATCCATTTCACGCATAACACGCATGAAGCTGCAATGTACAACAGCTCCTTGGCAGCAACTAATATCTTCTTTATCCAACTGATGGCACGAGTATAAACTGATGCATAAATAACCTTAATTTTGTTGTGTTCCTTATCAATTTGCAGATCAAACTGTTACATTTTTTAAACGAAAAATTGTTTCTACATAATTAAAATTTAATCGAGCAGGCATCCCAACGTATAGCAATTATTCACAAAGCACCAGCTTCCTTAACTTGGCGCAACGCATTGACTTTTCGATGGTCATTAAAAAAAATACTTTTTAAAATGTAAAAAAATAAAATTACTAACCTGAGAGAATTTTGTTATTAATTCATGGTACTTACAATGCAAACCTCGCTCTCCACATCCCTTGTGCCTCGGCACATACTTCTTCTTGATTCAGTCGGTCGCTCTAGTGAGCGAGACACCGATGAGAAGGGTACGAAAAGAAAAAGCGCCGCTTGTTTGTTATACAAAAAATTCTTTATTACCGTTAAACATCTACTACCGCCACTACTTCTACAGTCACAGCTATTGCTGTTTTACTGCCGCTTCAGCGTCATCTGCATACAACATAGTAGTAACAACAACAACAACAACAAAAATGAGTAATTTTGTTGAACAAAAGAAAATTCATTTATTAACTAATTAGCTTATTTTCTCACCAGCGCCATCGCCGTCGCCGTCTCGCGTCCATTGCTTCTTCACTGGACCAACGAGAAGTTTGACGCTGCGTCGTGTCGCGTCGCGTCGCGGTGCGTCCCATTACAGATACCAAAAGTTTGTAGTGAATGTACAACAGCGACGATGTCGAGGCGAACGCTACTCAAACTTTAGATATGCAAATCATGCCGGTGGCAGTGGCAGTGGCAGTGGCAGTGGCCGTTTTCAGTGTTCAGTGTTACAGCCACGGCCGGCCACACAAACGCTCAGCGCCACGGTGCCGCCGCCGCAACAACAAAATGATACAAAAGATACACAATATTGCAATTCTTTTGAAAATGGGAATTGAATCACTTGCTTTGATTAAAGTTGAAATTAACAGTAAAAAACCGTCCGCTTTTCAATTTGCTCACTATGAAAAGTTTCTGAATGTAGTGGCGTGGAATGGAGAAGATCTCGAAAGGTGGGTTACTTGATGTAGATGAATGAATGAACGAATGACTGGTTGGATGGCATGGAAAATGGTTTTACTTACGCACTCCTGATTGCTATTGCTTTTGCATTTATTTTGTTCAAGGGATTTGCTGGCCTCATATTTTCACTGTGGCCTTTCCCCAGACAACGAAAAAAGGGTTAATTTGGTTAATTATCATTTCTTTGTTTCTGTTTTAAAGGTCGTCAACTGCAGAAGCAGCAGCAGCAACATCAAATTCAAGCATGTTTCAGCAATCAATATTAGCCACTTTTCTTTCTAACCAGTCAAGTAAAGGGTTCACTCTTTGCTTGATATGATTTTTTTTTTTTTTGTTTGCCCAAACTATATTAAAACGGTTCAACACATTTACATAATGTGAAAGTGACGTTGCAAAAAAGGATGCAAAATAGTCCATCAAAAATTATGCCAACATATTTGTTTTAAATAGTTAGAGTTTACGGCTTAGCAACGCCCTTCTCTTTTAGAATATTCCGATTTGAGTACAAGCTATTAAAATTATATATTTCTTCATACTAAAATATTTGCTAACTTTGTAAATTTCTAGCAAATGATGCTAGTACTTAAAATTTAACCCTCAACTGATTGCAAGGCAATGGGGAGAGGCGGTATTTAATGGAGTATAAAGAAAAAGAATCCACGTAGTAGATACTTATGTAAGTAGGTGTAGATAGACGAAGCGAGAGTGTTTTTTATTTAATTATTTGAAAATATTTCATCGATTGATTTACGAGTACAGTAGAATCACTATCAAGTTGCTACTTAGTGTGAAGAAAATTGTGATAGGCTAGAATTGAACATTATAGGTGCATGGGACCTAAGCTGAGGAAGTAGACGCAAATGTAATTTATATAAATAAAAAATATTGTAAAACTTGAATCCGAATACTGGGAAACGACGAATCAATTGAAACTATTTTATTACCATATCCAAGATCCTGCTAGGTTAATTCTTTACAGGCCTCTCGTTTATTCACTTATTGTAAGTAAAAAACTTGCCACCGCAAATCAGAATATCTGCTGTTAACACACAATTGTAACGGACATAATGCCTCATTTCTGAGAGGTTCAGTCGCACATTTTATTATTTAATTAGAAATCAGAGGCCTTAATTTCACAATGCGCCATTTATTGATTTTTAAAAATGCGAACTCTCCATTATGAGATGTTAAAAGATGATATACGTAAATAACAAACTAAATTCTGGTATTTTGTCAAAATGAGAATTTTCTCATTTCTTTTTTCTTTGTATTTTGTATAACAACATTAGGTACAGATGTTTCAGATACTTATTTGAGAGTTCTTGGTACGAAAAATCGGAATAATATGCCCTAATTTTTTTTAAGTTAATTTTGGAGAACGCTACGATGGAAAAACTTAAAGAAGTCATGGTTTTTTTCTCAAAAAAATAGTCTGAGGTAAGAAACAATATTGTTGATAAAAGTTCCTTGCGCAAAAATGTATCATGATATAAAATAATTTCTGTGTACATTGTATTTTTCTTGAGTGTGTAGCCGCTTCACGCAAGAGAGATGAGTTTTTTTTTAAATCTGTTTTTTTTCTAGAAATAAGGGCTCACTTGACTTGATTGTCAATGAGCCCACATAAATTTTTTCTGAGGAACATTTATATGTAAAACTTTACTGTTTTATCCTCCGGCCATTTGTAAGGGTGTAACGATGTAAAAAGTGATTTTTCGAAGTTTCCACCATAGAGTCTTCTTTTCTTCAAAAATGAGCATGAAATTCTATTTTTCAGTATCAAAAAACACATTAAAATTTAAATTAAAGCTCGCCAGTATACTTTAACACAAACAAAAAAGAAATATGACGGTTTTGAGTTAATTGCAAAACCTTGTTTTTTATTTATATCATCCTCATAATTGTTGGCTTGAAGAGATTCCATTCGCACTTTAGGTGGCACCCTATGATATTTTTCTCGACTACTCTGTCTTCCTTAAGAGAACATAAAGACAATGGATTCAGGATTTATTTTTGACATCCCAATTTACAAATATAAATCAGACTTTGATGATGTGGTCCACAGTAATAAAATTTGAGCTTGATCATTAACGATTTGTCAATATTTTCTACCTTCTCCTCACCATCGTTTTGAAGGAATGCCATAGTTTCGTCATCAACAATTTCACCATCATTACCGTTGAATCATAAAGAAGAACCCACTTTCTGGAAGAACGGAAAACAACCGATTTTGGGATTACTTGAAAAATATCAACGAAATCATTTAACTACGAAACATAGTAGCTCTAAAATGAGAGTCCCATATGGTATCGATGTGGTGGCTACTTAGAAGTGGTTTAAATGCTTCTAGCCCCTTAAAGTACACCGTTTAGAGAATCAACCTCATGGCATAAATCTATTACTTTCGAGCTCATTTACGATTCGATAATGAATACGTTTTCGTTTTTAATTTACCATTAGCATCGAACGTTATTTCAATTGTTTTACGAGCTAATAGTTGTGAGTTTGAAAACAGCTGATAGCATCTATCAATCTATAAAACAAATAAATTAATCGCTGGCACCCTGTTTGTTGTAACAATGCCTTATTAAGAAGTTCCCTGATTTATTTTGAGTTACCCTTTTTCCCCACATTCTATCCAGTACTCTCATTATCATTCTTCTTTACTGTGTAAGTTCTCACTTTTATACGAAAATGTATGAAGTTGCTTGTAAGCAATCGCTGAAACTATTTATTTAATTTATTTATGTAAAAAGAGATCACTATTATATGTCCGGTGTTCAATTCTCGGTACAGGTAAAATCAAAAGTAGAAAACAAAATTTTTATACACGGCACCACCTCCAGGCAGGCAATGGCAAACCTGCAAGTGTAAAACATGCCTGAAAGCACATCATTAATGGATGCGAAAGGCTCGGCCTAGAACTTCCATGGGCTGTTGTGCCAATAAAAGAAAGAAGAAGAATTAAATAAATCATGAAACAATTCGTGCTTGCTTTTCATCATATTCTGGTATGTACAAAGAAGCATAGCTCGTCTTCACAGCTTCTTCGATCAGAATTAATCAAATATTAGCTGCAAGTCATCTACGCCTCATTCATTTCAATTACAATAAAAGTAAAATAGAAATAAATCATAAAAATATGAATTAAATTATTAAATAAAAAAACCTAAGCTTTCTCTTATGAACTTGTTTTTGTGATAAAGAAAAAACCAAATTGAAATCTTATTCACATTAAACTTAACCTAACTAAACTAGAGTTGTCAGTTCTCAGCTCAACACATAAAATCCAATAAAAAAAATAAAAAAAAAATAAAGTCTGAAGTACTTCAACCATAAATCATTAGTTACTTTACAAAATAAAAAATATAAATTGCAGAAAATGAAAATTGCGGATAGAATTTTACTCTCCTAGATTTACTTTGAATTGTGTGATATTAAAATACGAGGGCTGTCGTCTTAAGCGTTTGCCACCTCTCGCATATTTAATGCTTTGCCCAGTGATTAATTTTTGTTTTTGTTTTTGTTATTTGCATAAAAATTCCAACATTAATTTATAATTTAACAACAACAGCGGCAACAACAGAACTCAGCAAAAGTGCCAACAAATATTTAAGTAAGTAAATAAGTAAGTAAAGTAGGAATCTAAAGTAAATGGCGTAAGAGAAATTATACTGTTTAAAATTTATTTAAGAAGTATTACAGCAAATATTATTAATTATACGGCGAGGATTACTTACGTATATATAACTTATTATTTATTAGGTTGGAATGAAAATATATGGAGATTTTAAAAATATATTTTTTTTTCTTTGCAATGAAACAGCAACAAAAAGTTGTCAGTTTATAAAACTTAAAAAATATTATCTTCTTGTGATAGCGACTTGAGGTGACCCCAGCTCCACACCTCAAACAGCAAACATTTCAAAAAACAAATGTTGAAAGGCCCTAACTAACATTTAAAATCTTTTATAGAAGAACCAAATTAAACACAACTTCAACTTCCAAACAATTCACCTGATATGCGTGAAATGATGTCATTGCTACAACAGATAATGCAGCAACTTACTACCATGACAAACTTATTAATAAATCTAACATCCAACTCTTCTCAAAATCGGTAAATTAAAAATAAGTAGTTATCTGGAATACAAATGGTCTGTCACACCACATCTCTGAGATTAAATCGTTCTTAGACGTAAATGAAGTCGACATACTTCTGATATCCGAAACACGAAGCACGAAACACGAAATCACGAAACAACATCCTTTTGTACACAACATATTCAAGCTACAAATATTGTAATAGAAGATTGGATAAGGCCAATTACAATATCGGCTATATACAGCCCCCCATGAAATATTCTTTAAGACACCTGGTAACAGATTTATAAGTGGTGGAGATTACAATGCAAAGCACACTGCTTGGGGCTCGCGACTAATAACTACAAAAGGGCGACAGCTCCTCTCTGCTATTCAAAGTTTAAATCTAAGCACCATCTCAACAGAAGAACCAACGTATTGGCCTACGGATCCTAAAAAAATCCGTGATCTTTTTGACTTTTATGTAACTAGAGGTATTGCTCTTACAAGTTTTAAATGCCACTCAAATTTTGACCTATCATCAGACCATTCCCCTGTGATAAGTATTCTTAGCAACCAAGCCTTATTAAACAAGCCATGTGTGCTCCATAATTATAAAACCAATTGGCATTTCTTTAGAGAGTTAGTTGCCACAACGGTTAATCTGAAACTGCTACTAAAAACTCCCAACGACATTACAGAAGCAGTAAAACACTTTAATGACAGTATTCAACAATCCGCTTGGGCTTCTACTCCAATACTTACAAGTATTTCATTTCAATCATGGAAAAGATAAAAGAAAAAAGGTTAGCAAGGAAAATTTGGCAAAAAACACGTTTCCCAGGCGATAAAAAGCACTTCAATGCTAAAACCAAATAGTTGAAACTACTGTTAACTGAGGACGAAAACAATATATTCAAAAATAATATTGAAAAACTCAAAGCAACTTTTGCAACTGATTATTCTTTTTTGGGAGGCAGCAAATAAATTGAAAAGACCAACACAATTACAACCCCCAATATGAAAACCCGATGGAACGTGGGCGAAAAGTGACCACGAAAAGGCCCAAATTTTCCCGCAACATCTTAAAAATGTATTTATTCCTAATCCCGACGAACCACCAGTGGAAATATTAGAGCTCTTAGCTCAGCCATATCAATTAGATTTACCGATATCTCGATTCACAAAAAACGAAGTGCGGTCAATTATAAATAAATTAAAACCTGCGAAGGCTCCAGGATATGATCTGATCACAGGAAAAATACTGAAGGAATTACCAGAGCAAGCAATAACCTTCCTAACCCAACTCTACAATGCTGTGTTGAGAACTAGCTTTGTTCCACCACAGTGGAAGGTTGCACAAATAAAAATGATCCAAAAACCCGGTAAAAATGCTGAAGATGCAAAGTCATTCTGTTTTTGTTTTTGTTTTGTTTTGTTTTTTGTTTTTGGCCAAAAACTTTCGCACAAGCGACGTTGTTTTTGCTCAAAATTTAACAATTTTGGAACAAGCTTCGCTGCCGCACGTTTCATGCCTAAAACATCCGTAAAAATTGCTTGGCATGAGCCGAACGATATGCCAACATCATCAGCAACCTCTCTGATAGTGATTCGACGATTATCCAAAATCATTTTCTTCACTGCGTCAATGTTTTCATCGGTTGTTGACGTGCTCGGGCGACCAGGACGAGCATCATCATTGACATCTTCTCGGCCTTCCTTAAACCGGTTATACCACAATTGAACTTGTGTTCTGCTCATAGTAGACTCGCCAAAGGCCAAAGGCCACAGTCAACATTTCAAATGTCCTTGCGCATTTAATTTCATTTTTTACACAAAACTGAATACAGTTTCTTTGATCCATTTTTTCGAATAGTAAAAAATCGATGAGCACACCAAAACACGACTAACCTTTTTATCTGTCAAAAACAAACTGACAATCCAAAATGGTTGGTATTGCCAACATATATAACAGACATGTGTACCCACATAACAGAAAAAAAAAATGCGAAAATCGATCATACGTAACTCACGAAAATAACAGTTATTTTATTATCACACCTCGTATGTACTCGTATGTATGTCTATAAATATATATTTTTGATGCTTAAGCTGAAGCGATTTATTTTTAATTTAATGCAATTATATATAAAGATGCCATACAAATTTTGACGATGATCTGGCAGCATAAGTTAAGAAAATCTTTGTCTTTCAATAAATCTGCCAGAAGCGTTTTCTACTGTTTTCTGTTTACTTTACTTTAACTAACGGCCGATGTTACGCTTAATTGCGACAGATAATGTTAGAATGGATGAAATACATACATGAAATGAAATCATTAATTGAATGTATGTATGCAGTTAACCCAAGCCGTCACTAAAACGGGTGTAAAACCCACCAGAACAGTAGTCTTATCATATCGTATAGTGAACTCCCCAAACTTAATAATAATGCTTCAAAATTGCTAACAACCTCAATGCTTTGAGGGATCCCGACTTCCCGACTTCATAAATCTACGCCAATTATTTTTTTAATTTTTTGAAAATAGGTCTGTGCTTTTTACATCAATATTTATCTATTATAATTTTTTTAGGTCAACCAAAAGTTTTGGAACTAGAGGATTAACACACAACCCAATCCTCGCACATCTCCATGATAATTGCTACATCAATCAGTTTAGTTTTTAAACGAAAAAATTACTCATTCTCATAAAGTAAATATGTAAAATGGTATATATAGTATGTTGACCCAACATTCCACACTCAACCCAAACTAGAATCAGGTAACTTGTAAGATTTCATTTGCTGTGTAAGCTATCACTTAAAAATATATAGATTTACCCTAAACATGTAGCTGACAGTATTTAAGTATATTCATGGCAAACTGTGGTGCATTTACGTGAACACTTCACTCCACTTAACCATGATGAAACAAATTCACAATATAACATCAAACGTTAACTTTTTTAAAAAAAATTTCGAGTAAAAAAAGTTAGAATTTGTATATTATCAACTCTGGCACTCAACGAAAGTTTGGCTAAAGATTCAACAAAATTTTACAACTCAAAAACGAACACTTTGCAGAATACATTTTGAATAAAACTTTAGCAACGACTAAACTTGATTATATTAAGGAAGCACGAAATTAAGGAGCACTGAGGTGGCATTAGTACCACCTTATTTCCAGTATCATGATCATAGTACTTAAATATCAAGTTGAATCGATATATCCGGACCAAAATCTTAATAATTACATATCCATCAGTAAGAAAAAGAGAGCCGAAACGGGGTGCAATCTCCTTCTCTTCATAGCCCCACTAGGAATAATACTAGCTTATGGTGAAAAGTAGGTAGAACCCTCAGCACGCAGATTATTTAGAACATATACTTAAAAGACGTAAACCATGGATATCCGACACAATTCTTGGGAGTGAGTAGGGAAGAGAAAATGATGGCAACCTCGATGAAGTACAAGTTGGGCAAAAACCGCAATAATTTTGATTTTGGTCAATCGAAGCGCCAAATGAGCTTATGCCAAAGATTGACAAAGGGCCGCAGAATTCAGCAACATAGTTTCCCAGACACTGAGTTTCTTTCGAAGCACAGTTGCACAACCTTGCAACATTTTCGCTAACATTATAGTAACTACACAAGATAAAGAAGAAATTGTTGACCTCGTTTGAAAAGATACATACCTTTAACCATATCTATTTAGTTAAAACTTAGTCAAAATAACACCAGAAATCGGAATTTTCAAGTTACAAATGCTGGTTTTTATTTACATACGATATTTCAAATATCTCTTGAACCGTATAAGTGAAATATAAAAAAAATCAATGCAAATTATTTTACAGAGCAACAAAACGTTAACAAATGTGCGCACCCCACTATGGAATGAAACCGAGTCCTAGCGTGTCAAAAATAGAGAATCAATACAATAGAGCTCGTAGTATTTAATTGGTCGGTGCAAATGTCAGCCCAAATGTTAGTGCATTCATATGAATAAAATACATTGTAAGATGAGAGGAGAAAGAAAGACGTAGCTCTGGTACTTTTATAGTTTCAATGCACTTTTATCGCTACCTCTTTTTAATTCGATACATATGTTAACTATATTGGAAGGATGTCGAGACTTTTGACGTGTAAGCAGCAATACCTTTTACTTTACTTTACTTTTAATGGCACAACAGCCCATGGAGGGCCTGGGCCGAGCTTTTCGCATCCACTCATGTTGTGCTTGTTATATTTGTACATTAATAGAAGGGACCTACAGGTTAATGCCGATTCCGCACGGCAATGTGAAAAGCTTTTCATAGCGATTTTTACTCTTGCAGATTTGCCATGGCCTGCCAAGAGGTGGTGCCGTGTAGAAAAATAGTTTTTTCTACTTTTTTTTTTGTTTTTTTTTTTTTGTTTTTTTTTGTTTTTTTTTTGGTTTTGCCTGTGCCGAGATTTGAACCCCGGACACTCTGCGTAGCAGTCCAACACATTAACACTACGCCACAGCGACCACAGCAATATCCTTCCACTTTTTTGTATACCTTTCGAGCATGCTCGACCTCTGCGGTCGAAGCATGAATTAGAGACATGAATTAGAATGTCTTGGAGCCGTTGGCGAAAATAAAAACTTTTTGATTTCCACCAAGCGGCTCGAAGACTACTATTTTTTGCGTCCGTTCTTGTATTTGTCATGAAATGCCCTATAATATTCGAGCATTCTCTGCCGTCTGGACGGCAATTTATGTAAGAAATCTGGTCAGGGGAATATTATGATTAAGATGAGGTGTATTTCTAATCTAAAATTGATCATTTTTTGTGCATTTGTGCATCGCTAGCCTGCTTTCCTATCTCATAGTGCACTGAGTAATTTAAATTAAAAATGATTGACAAAAACTAAATGAGAATCTCATTTTAAAATCTACAATTCCTGTAATTTATATTATCAAATGTATGGAGTTTTGGAAATATGTACTTTGTGTTGCGATTGCCCTAAAACATAAATCTCATTGGTATGTGGAAAAAGTTATTTCTCAGAAAATTATAATTAAATACATAAATATAAAAATTCCAATTCTTTACAATTCCACAATTCTCGACCTAAATGATAAATTGAAATTTTGCGAGTAATATTTTCTCTTCACTTTCAGATGTAACAAACTCTATAAGTTTAATTACTACTAGCAAATAAAAATTCTAGTAATTTGTTTGAGTTTTGAGAATAACAATTTGGAACAATTAAAAAAAAAATTTTAATTAATACTAATTTAAGCCAATCAAGTCAATTAAGATTTTGACTCCAAATAACGAAAATGGATGAAAAACAACTTGAACTAAACTTATCGCAATTTAAAATTATGTAAACGGAACCAATCCGACCATAAAGCCACAACGAAACTATGCAAAATTAAATAGCATTACTGTAAATAATCTCCCAAAATAGACACGATGAAATTAAAAACATTGCAGTAAGAAATTGTCGCAAAATTCGCACTCGAAATCAAAACCAAATCTTCGCACCCAAAAACTCAAATGGCAGGAAGAAGGAAAAGAAAGAAGGAACATAAAAAGGCGGCAATGAATGCAAATCGGAGAGAGATGACATGGGGTACAAAGGATTCACAAAAAGGTGTTGCAGTCTACGTTGTGGTGTCATCGCCAAAAGTTCTCTTGCATGTAACTTATTGATGATGGTGTTGTTGCTATGAATTTCTTGTAGCTGATTGCCTTGCCGTCGTTGTTGCTTTTCATGTTTGCTCTTCAGTTTTGGCAACTGTTACGAAATATTTATTGATGTTTAAAAAGTATTGCAATTGTAACATCTGCTCTCACGCTCACATACAACGATACATACATGTTCACACATCCGAATGTTTTTACACGTGGCTGTGACGGTACATAGTTGTTGTTGGTTTTATTATTATTTTTTACTATTTCTGTAGTCACAAAAACGTATAGGTTTTTGTATAGCAAATTTAAGAAAATAAGAAATTACATTACAATCACTGCACTACTCGACAACTTGACATATGAGTAAAATTTAGTTAGACATTCAGCTGCTGATGAAATCATCACCCACCTACAAAATCGACAAAATGAAATAAAAAACATTGCAGTAAGAAATTTTCGCGTGCAAGGGACTGTCCTACGATGGTCTAAAATGAACTCTGACCATATTGATTTCGGCCTATGTATTTCAGTAGTGGAATTTATTGGATTGCATGGCGTATGAGTAACATTTAATTATATTTTCTCAACTACTGAATGCATAAACCAGTTATGTACCCCGTTAATATATAACCATCGAAATAGTCCTCGAACTTGCTTTTTCGGGCGGATACATCTATTCTAACTTTTTCCCTTCCGTTCTTTTTGTCCAGACTACGTAACGAATGATTTCTCACTATGAAACTAGTTATAAACGTTCTCTTTCAGAACTTTACTTTATTAGGTTTTTTTCGTTCAATAAATAATTTAGGAACATTTGGCTGATCCCTCTCGTACGAATTTTTCCTTCTCATTTAAAAATGTCTACAGGCACATCAATTTTGTATCTTGAAGTTTTATTTGCGGTATCAAATACAATAATTTCTTTATCCTTGGCTTTCAGAGATAATAACCATCCTTCGATGGCAACAAATAAAGTTTGAAAGACCGCAAAGGAGGAAGTGTAAGTATAAAAGGCTAAAGAAGTGATGGGCAAAGAGCGTAAACAAATGTTTTATTTTCAAGTCTTGCATATGGGATGTTAAAAAACCGCGTGCAAGGGACTGCCCTACGATGGTCTAAAATAGTGTTATCCAAAACACACACACAATGAAATTTTAGAGCTGTAAGAAGAGTAGAACTGAGAAAAATGAGGTGAATAATGAGTTTTTATTAAGAAATTTTCTTAATGACAAACCAAGCATTTCAGCAAAATCGTTTTCTATAAATAAAATTTTCTTATTTATTATTAGCTATCGACTGCTGGTGTCGGTGTGGTTAAGCACGATAGCCGGTCTAGATAGAACTAGACTAGGATAGAACGGACTAGAAACACACGAGGCCTTAGCTGGCATTTGAAGAGTCAATATTTTTCTTGACACGGGCGTGTCAGCTACAATTAATTAATATCGGGGAAATTATTATCGGGAAAATAAAAGAATGATACATAATTCTGATAATGCGAACCAATTTCTAATTGCTAACAGCTTTCTGGGTTGATGTAAGAGCCTTTTACTGCACATTTAACACAACCACCAGAAATTCTTGGGGGTTGATATACAGACATAAACGCATAAAAAAGTTAAAATGAGCTTCCAGCTTATGAAGCAGCTCCGTAATTTAAGAGAATTTTCACGTCGCATGAAAAACTTCTTTATTGATAAGTAATTCGATTGCAAAATCAACACCGAGAAGCAGTGTAGCTCCACTACTAAAAGTTCAACCTTTAAACGTTTTGCATTAAATTTTTAGTCGCTTTTCCACGCATCATCATCGTCAACTAAAATTTTCTATAATATATACCTAAAACTTTTATGCAACAAATTGTGGTACACAACCTTGAAAGAAATTGCTTAAAAACAATATTTTATTTTATTGGTTTGCTTGTTACATTTTTGTTCTCCTACACATACACGCCCGCTGTTGCTGCCGTATCATGTGGGAAAAGTTAGAGAACACGAATACAAATATTTGTACATATATATGCAAGTACATCAGAGTACAAGTACATTTCTGTGTGGCGACAAGGAAAAACAGTTTAGGTCCAAAATAACTCTTGGAATAATGTAGAATTTTAAGAACGGCCTTTGATCAAGAGTGTTTTGCTACAATTTCTATAATATTTCTATTTAAAGCAATCCAACTCACTCAACATGGAAACTCACTTTAGTTGTTATTCCTTATCGTACATAAATATGAGAAATTCTCTGCTCGTACGCCAAATGTAAGTAGAACGAATAGTGATAAAGGTAAGAAGACAAAACAAAATATAAAGTAAGTACAAAACAGAAGTGCAAAGAACTTTTGCAATTACCGATTTTATGGCATTTTGTGTGCATGTAAAGGTAAAACCAAAAATAACAAAAAAATTTGTATTGTAATTAAATTTATCTAAAAGGATTTATATGTTCCTTTCCACTCAAACTTTGGTTGGCTTTTGTAGCACTAACAACTTTTCCCTAAGCAGGTGAGGACATTTCATTTGGATCAAAGTGCCGTTAATATCAATTACAAATAATTATCCCTGTTGAACTTACCTTAACACTTGTTTTTAAACGGTGTAGTCTTGTTATCTGAAACCAAAAGAAAATGGAGACGATTTAAGTTAAATAATTAAAATCTTATTTCGCACATGTTTCACTCTATTAGTTTAATTTAGGTTAAATTCACAATTTCTTACAAAAGTAGGCAAAACCAGGCACATTACACACATCGATTTCCGCAGATTTAATCTTTTCTACTTTTGCTTTCAGACCATTTAATATTCCATTTATGTATATTTACTTGCTATAAGTTGCGAACTTTTAGATATAACTAACTTTTCTTAAGCATGTAATTATATTTATTGTTGGCGGAAGACAACATTTATATGAATCGGTGCTTCTAAGAAAATTCGTTAATATTGCAAATGAAACCAACAACTTTTGCTTACAATGACCAATAATTGAGATGAATACCTTAAAGCAAAAATATATATTTATATCTGCTTTGAACTTTTTGCACTAGTTTTCCTATCTAATGAGCAATTTTGCAACTTTTTCTAAGTGGAACAGATCAAAGAACTCATTCTAGGAATATTGGTTAATATGAATACATAGAAATGTAATATCCACTAATGGAACACAGCAGTAAAATTTATTCGTCTGATATGGATAAATACCCAATTTTCTATCAACTTGTAATTTCACCGCTTGCCAAACTATTTCAGAATGTTTTTGTTTTGTTTTCTTTTTATTTTTATATTTTTGGAACAGACAACACCATTAAAAAAAAACAATAATGAGACAAATTTTAAAAATCAGTGGCGTGGATACCTGAAGCCTCATTTATATTTATTTCTTTCGTATGAGAGTTGCCCTCTACAGAATACATTTGCTAACTCCATAACTAAAAATCCATTTCCTCTGCAATATAACAACATTTCAAACAGTGTAGAAATGATAAGAATTGGTGGAGCAACCTAAAGTTAATTGATTTTTATAGCCTTTTGCATGAAAGATGCCGCGTTTTTTTCTTTCATCACCTACTTTTCTTCAAATTGTTCTATTTATTACTAACTTTCTTCTTTCCATTGAAAAGAGAAAATACTTATAGCGAAATGAACGAACTGGAGCAGCAGTCGATAATTTCAAGAATTTTCGCCAGCCGCTACTCAATCTTCGAACGGTTACTAGAGAGAGTTTTCCACTGAGCCAATCAATCCAATACCAATTGCAATGTTCGCTGCGTTGACATCATTTCTTAACCTGTATGATGTATGATGTATTTTGAATTTTTTTTTTTTTGGTATTGCAGTTATTTGGAATCTTAACAAACTACTTGAAGTACTTCTGAACAATATCGAATTTGAGCTTCTACTGCAGATAAACGCAAAACCCAACAACATCACCAGAAGACGGCTGACTAATTTTTCAATTTATGGGTTACATGACGTATCCTCTACTACGGAGTTCACAAACAAGCCATTGAATTTACTTGATTTTTTGAAGGACTTGTATATATTTTTATGGCTTTATAGTTTTTTAGTACCCTGTATATTCTCGGTAAATTTAAATATTTTTTTACTATGTATGTAAATATTACTTATTTTAAAGTAACCAATGTTATTAAGAGGTATTGGCAATTCAAATATCAATTTAGCCTTCACTTTGTCCTACTAAAATTGCGTAGGGACTTCAACGTCAAGGCCAGCACTAGACGCATTTTAGACATTCTCGATATTTATTGTGGTGTTTATTTAAAAATATCAATTATTCACAGAATCTTGATGTGTGTTTGTTTACTTTTTCTTCTTACTTTTAATGGCACAACAGCCTATCGAGGGCCTAGGCCGAGTTTTTCTCGCTTAGTTTGTTTGTTTGCTTAGTCATTCATATACTCGTGCATATGTATACTTTACATGTAAATGTCTTGTATCTCTAACACACATGCATACGCTCACGCACACCAATACATTCAATACTGAGTATAAAATATGAGTGACTTGAACATAATTTGCAGATTCGTTTATTTCCATAAAAGCAGCGGCAATAGCCAGTGTCTGAATGAACGAATGAATGATTGAATAAATGAATGTATAAATAATGATCAAATCGCAATAAAATACATAATAAACCATTATGATAAATATTTTATGACTTGGTATGATTTGAAATATGGAACTACCGAATATGCAAATTCTTTAAGTAAGTAAGTATGTAGTTATCTAAAAAGTTTTTTCAGCAATACAGATATGTACAAAATGTTTTTATTTGGCAAACATTTTCGATGATGAAGTAGATTACTTTCATGTGTAAGTAAGTATATGAATTTAGGTCATCAAACCGTTGAGGCGACAGTCTATTTTCTTATATGGAAGGAACTTGAATTGTAGCCATTATTCATTTCATGTATAAACGATGAATTTCCTCAATATTTGGTATTACATGGAACAAAACATTCTATAGACAACAATTTTTTTTCAGAAAATTTGAGTAGAAGCATTTCTTTTTTAATACACAAAGCTCAATATTTTCAAAATATATTTACCAGGAAAAATGAAATATCCAGGCAAAACAGCGGTTTCGAAGAAATACAAGTTGGAGCTTATTTTATTTCGAGTGAGGTGTTAAGCAATGCGATTTCTTGAGTATTTTTTATCTTCACAAACAACTGCAAACACTTCTTTATGAGGTTCTTGGTGAACATTTCTCTAAGTATGTTCATACAGCATAATCGGCTTGGAATTGTATAAGTATTATCTTCTGGTTAATTGCATGAAGAAAAATACATCATATTTTAATTGCTAAGGGCGGTATCCTACTGCATAGCGCCGATTCCTATTCACAATTCAAAGTCTCTCCCAATATCACCGATCACTTTCCAAATACTGGAAACCGATTACCCACTGCACTCGTTCCTCATGGAATTATACGTTTGCTTCTGATACCGGATTGATGAACTTTTGCAGATTCCACACCTAGATCGTTTGGTGCACTTCCTATTTACAATTTCGTCAAGATGCATGCTCTGTAGATAAAGTCTTACGCTTTATGGAACTTTTACTTGCTTTACTTTTAACGGCATAACAGCCCATGGAGGGCCTAGGCCGAGCTTTTCGCATCCACTCATGTTGTGCGAGATTTATCTTTGTACAGGAATGGAAGGTATCTACAGTTTAATGCCGAATCCGAACGGCGAAGTGATAAGATTTTCATAGGCAATTTTTATTCTTGTAGGTTTGCCATTGCCTGCCAAGAGGTGCTGGTGGTGCCGTTCGGGGTTCGAATCTGTGCCGAGATTCGAACCTCGAACACTCTGCGTAGCAGTCCAACGCACTACCACTACGCCACAGCGACTTAATGGAATCCACCCCCATTTTGCGTCCTAAAATCAACTATGAGAGCTATGGGCTATACAATAGACAACGCAGGGTTTCACGAAATTGGTTAGCAAAAACTGTATCGAATGAAAGAGGTGAGATGAGGTGTCATCCCAGTTACGTCATTTCAGGGATGACAGCGGAAAAGCTCGAAACTGGTAACTTAGAATTCCGAAAGTTTGGTAATATCCGGTCATTGAGTGGTAAATGTAACTTATAAAGGCTAAGGAATTTCTATTTACTGTCTTCAGCATAGTTGTAGCTTATATCTTTACGTACAACTACATAATATTTAAGATATAGAGAAAACGTCTCTAGAGGGTGTTTTTATTTCTAGAGTCAAGTTAATTGCGGCTTTTTTCGCTTCTTGGCCTATAACTTATAAAGGATAAGGAATTTCTATTTACTGTCTTCAGCATAGTTGTAGCAAATATCTCTACGTGGGCTACTTGGCGCATTATATTCTGAAAGTTTATGTTTATACTATTAAGTGACTTTTTTCCGTTCCGTCCAGAGCGGAACACTGACAAAACAATTGGTACTATTAAACCCATTAAACATATATTTAACCTAGTAAACCCATTCATCTCAATAAATCATTTCATACTATAAGTTTTAATTTGGAAGTTTGCCATTATTGTTAAAACATATTCTCAAAAGAGCCACTTTTTTTCGTTAAAAAAAAAAAATTTCCTTTTTTGGATGGTGTAAAACTCCACTTATTTAAACTTAACGTTAAACATTCGACCCAGCCTAAACCAGAAATGTTAGGAAATTCTATAAATGCAATGATGTCACTTGAAGGCATTTGGAGTCAAAAGGAACTCCTATTGACTTCAAACCTCAATTGACTTCAAATCCCAATTGAATCCGAATGAGTTCAAATGACTTCAGAACCTCAATTGACTTAAAGTGACTTCAACTGACTTCAAGTAGCTCCGATTGAATTCAAATTCCAATTGACTCCAAATGACTTCAAGTAGCTACAATTGACTTCAAAGCCCCAATTGACTCCAAGTAACTTCAAGCGACGCCATTTGACTTCAAATACCAATTGCTTCCAAGTGACTTCAAGTGACTCCCATTGACTTCAAAGCGTTCATGATTGCGAAGTCATTAGATTTTCGTGGATTAAATGAACAAATTCATGTACAAATATAACACGCGCAACATGAGTGGATGCGAAAAGCTCGAAAAGTAAGTAAGTAAAAGAACAAATTGCGTTAAACTGGCTCCAGACATTTCTAAATGAATAACCAATTGGTTACTCAAAAAAGACTTGTAACTGCATTTTTTATTTAGGAGTCAAATATGTTATTCAATAACCGCGATCAAAATTTATTATTCAATTGTGACTTATGTATATCCTCAATCGATTGCATTCTTTTACAGCTCTGGCCTGAACTTAGGGTACTATTTGAACAAATAATTTGAGCTGAAGGTAACTTTTTTGATCTCCATTATTGCTTACGCTTGGAACTTGCCTCGATGTATGAGCGTGTGTGCAGGTGCATATTTAAATCTGATATTTTAAAATATTTTAAGCCCAGTTAACAGACAACCAAAAGCTTATAATGGAAAAATCAGTTTGTTAGAATATCATTTCATATTTACTTACACCGCATCAACAAAGGCCATCATGTATTAAATGAACGGGTGAATAGGTGGATGAGCGTCGTGGCTGTGTGGAGGTATGTATGTACGAGTATGTATGTGTGTGCTCAAACTTTCGGCATTCAACATTATGTTAATGTGTTTATTTGATATAAACATGCCTTTCGAAACGATTTATGCTAAAATATTTATCTTAGTAGGTACCCACTTAACTATTTATTTATATTTATTCGAAAACATTTTTATTTTTACCCAACAAGCTCCAGCAGGAGCAAAGCCAAATAAAGCTACAGATGTATGTGTACGGGTGTGTGTGTATATGTTTGTTTGTGTTTGTGTTTGTGTGAGCGTTAGAAGAAAAACTAATATTTTCCTCACTGAATTTATGTGGAGTTGTGCGAGGGTGTGCATGGAATATCTGCTCACGTCTGTATATGTGTGTGTGTGTGTGAATGTGGTATGTGTGGTCGACGTGGTGAACCTATTTTAAATATACAGTAATTTCGCAAATGGTTTTTTCTTTTCTCTTGATTTTATTTTTTCATTTCATTTTCAGTTGTGGTTGGTGAATATTTGAGCGCAAAGATTTCAGCGGTAACCGACAGCATGTGGAGCAGCTCATATAGAAAAAGGTAGAAAAAGTTTTTGCAAAATATATTTAAAATTTCTTATGTATTTTATCTCTAATCATTTATGCCAACATTAAACCTTTCGTTTCATTTGTATCCATTTTAGATATGCTGTTGCTGTTATTGTTGTTTTTTTTTATTTTTTTTTTTATTGACTATTGCTTATATTTTCAAATGTCTAACTTACATAAGTACATGTATTATTATAATTTGTGTGTGTGTGCATGTGCATGTGTGTGTTGAAAAAGGCGAAAAAACAATAAAACACACTTTCAATGTTGCCACCCTCATTAAGATATTTATCAGCAATTGTATTATTCTGTCGAATTATTTTTTGCTCTCCACTTCTTGGCATACATTGTATTTAATTGAGACTTGGGAAATTCACGTGCTGATACAGTTTCATGGAATTTTACATTATTTTTG
This sequence comes from Palloptera scutellata, assembly GCA_958295655.1. Lineage (NCBI taxonomy): Eukaryota > Metazoa > Arthropoda > Insecta > Diptera > Pallopteridae > Palloptera > Palloptera scutellata. The sequence goes on along the minus strand of OY282449.1, from coordinate 84,241,486 downwards.
TAGCAGGAAAGTGAAAGGTTAAGTGCCAAATATCGCTCAACATTTCACTTAAGGGTTTTTTTATGTTTTTGTATTTCATTTTGAGTTGAATACAAAAAACAGAATTAACAAATTATCAAAGTTTAGGTTAAGTTCATCTAATGGCTTTGAAAGTTTTTATTGTTTTGGAACTAACAATAAATATTTTCAATTCAAAACAAGAACACAAATTTCAGAGTAAAAAATAATAACGTGCTTTCATAGACAGGATAATTTTCAGCTAATTCATTGCGTATAAATCAATAAATGCGAAATTCAGATCCTATTTGTTTATTGATGTTTGATGCGTTCGAGAATATTTTCGAAACCATACACAAGGAAGTTTTATACGACGAAGCAAAGTATGAAGGTTAACGTGTCAAGTTTTTCAGGAGCGTAAATTTCATTAGTGCTTAGAAGCCCATAGATCTGTCACAATTGGCAAATTGTTTCTAGTGTAATGTGAAATTCAGCAGCGTATTATCTGCGATGAAGCCATGATGATATGTTTACTGATGATATTTTAACCCTTTTCGGCACAGATTACCAATTCATCGAATGAGAAGGTTTTAATTGTTGGATTTAAGTTTGGAAAGAGGTAACAGATGCAGTCCCGTCAGTAACATGTGCCTCTTGAGTTTTGAAATTGATAACTATGCCATTTGAAAAACAAACATACAATATCAAATTCGTTCTTATTGCTGGAATTCTTCATTCATTAAGTATCGAATAGCACATTTACAATAGGTACACTTAAGGCACTGTTGTATTCGATTTTTCGTAGTACTTCGAACTTTGAAAAACATGCTCTGGCAGACAGATATCCTTCAACTTTCACTTGTTTCGATCCTCTCGTTCTGAACTTCCCAGACCATCTCGTACAGTTTTCTTTTGAGTATGCTCCAAAAATCTTATATTGGACGTACCTGTGCGAGGTTTAGAAGATTGTCCTTTTTCGGTACAAATCGAATATTTTGTTCATTGAGCCAATTCAATGTTTTTTTTCGAATAATGACTGCATGCAAGGTTCGGCCAAAAAATATGTTCGCGATGCCATTGAGAGGGATGTGTTTTGATGAACTGCTCAATTTTGACAAGCATTGACGGATATAAATGTCAGAATTAATCGCTTTTGCTTTGTTTGAACGAATAATTGCGAATGACGCTTTCTCGAAATTGCAAACATTTTGGTAGGTATTATTTCGAGTTGTCTTGCCGTATCGATCTTGGGTCAAAATGCGACTGATTGTGGCTTTTAATCTACCAAATTTTCGAGACAATCGCCGTTTTAATTAACTAACTTTATGTTTGGCAAGTGCTAAACAGACTTTTTATTGTTCTGTCACTAAGTCTTGGTGGTCGGCCAGATTTATTTTTATTTTCCGGCTCTTTACCTTCACGTCAGTGTTTGAGAATACGACAAATAGTTGCACTTATGATTGGTTTGCGTTTTGAACAATTGAAGAATTTTCTTTGCACTTAGTTCGCCAAAGAGGTGCGAAGCACGTTTTCGCAAATCTAATTTTTACGATGTTTTTGACAGTAGTCTCAAGGTTCCCTTATATACACAGAGTGCATTGGATGAAATTTTTGAACGTGTTTATGCAATGCAATTAACGTAAATCAGAAAAGTCTTCCGTAAACTCACTAAGTCAAAAGTTTTTCGATAGTTCTATGCAGCTGCTATCCTTAAAAGATGCAGATATTCAGGCAGCTACATGTACGACTATTTGTGGCTCTACCTTTGCATTACATTCTATGTATATTCGCAGAACTATAATAACGTACAATATAACTACTACTTACTACTATATATAGGGGCTCATATAGCCAGATAATAATACATAAATGGAACTATGTAAACAGCTAAAGACAAGTCTAGAAACATTCAAGGAGGGAATTCAAATTAAAAAGTATGCTGCAATTAGAAAAGCCGTAGTTTCCTTCTCGATGGAAGGAGAGGCGCTGAAGTCCGCTCGGGCTGCATTAGGATCCGCCTTTGCAAATATATCACAGCCTTTGTAAATCACGGATTGAATACCAAACGAAAATCGGTAACTATAAAAGCAACGAAATAATATCGATAACGGTTCACCGGCGTATGTTACCAGCAACGAAAAATTAGAAAGACTGTATAGTTACTCTTATAAAATACAAATATTTTATTGGAAAATATATCCCTTTATTACCGAACTACAGTAATTTACTTAAGTGCCTTTCCCGCTTAAGAGCCTGTAATTTGCTACTTTCCCCTTTTCAGTGCATTCCACTCGTAAGTACCTCAAAATCCTGACATTTTCAACTGAGGTACTCAACCGATATTTGGAAAGTATTGAAATATTTAATTGTGTTTAAAAAAATTTTATTTTAAGAATATCAATAATGATTTTCTATATAGGTTGATTATGATGAAGGATTTGATTTTGAATTTTTATTACCGGGAACGACGTTTCGATAACGGTTAAGGTAACGGTAATGAGAATAAACCGCTAGCTAACGGAAGTTGTAACGCATTCGAGTCGATTTCCGTCAATCCGCTATGAATTTAAAAACAAAACAAAAATTCCATCAATTAAATTGATTCGTTAAAATATCTATCACCATATTCTCATTCTTAACTCAAGAATGTTTACGGGATTGCAATCCTAATGGAGTAGTTACTTCGTCAAGCATTTTGAAATCTAATATGGCATGCATAGTTCACGAGCGCGCTGGCGCCAGTTGATAAGGCCAAGTCAGGTCCCCCTGTCTTTACAACGGAGATTAGGACGTTATCTTCTGCGTGTTCCTCCACCGTGGCTCGAATAAAACACCCTTCTACCCGGAGCGCTTTCTTCCATTTGTTCAACATGACCCAGACAACGAAGCCGCTGGATTTTTATACGCTTGACTATGTCAGTGTCGGCATGTTCATGGTTCCATCTTATTCGATACACCTAGTCCACCTATTTGGAACCATAGATCTTACGGAGTATTTTCCTCTCGAACGCTCTTAACAGCCTCTCATCATTGATGGTCAATGTCCACGTCTCAGCAACATATATTAGGACGGCAAGGATTAGGGACTTATAGAGCGTTATTTTCGTCGTTCGAGAGTAGGCTCTGCTTCTCAATTGCCTATTGAGGTCGTAGTAACACCTGTTGGCAAGAGATAATCTCCGCTTGATCTCAAGGCTGACATTATTGTTGATGTTAATGCTGTATACCAGGTAAACGAAATCCTTGACGACCTCAAAAGTATAATTATCAACAGTGACATTTTGTGTCACAGTGGTCGCTGTGGCGTAGTGGTAGTGCGTTGGACTGCTACGCAGAGTGACCGCGGTTCGAATCTCGGCACAAACCAAATCAAAAAGTAAAAAAAATAATTTTTCTACACGGCACCACCTCTTGGCAGGCAATGGCAAACCTACAAGAGTATAAATGGATGCGAAATGCTCAGCCTAGGCCCTCCATGGCTGTTGTGCCATTAAAAGTAAGTAAGTAAAGTAAAGACATTTTATCCAAGCCCCCCTGACTCTTTTTTTTGTTAACACAAGGTATTTCGTTTTGAGCTAACAGTCCTTGGTCCAATACCTATACCAATTGAAGCCTTTGTGAAGCCACTTAAACGATTAGACTTTGTAAATATATTGCCATTTGCCCAATTTACAGGCCCATTAAATACGAAAGACATTGATATTTGTAAGACAAGGAGTCATTTTTAATATTACTACTTTGTAATTTTCACCTGCTTCAAGGGAAATCAATTGAATTGTTTTGTTATCCTTCACGCAGGAATCGCCCAAGTCCAGATGAAAATTAAATCAAAAAACACAAAACAATGAGCTGAACAGCTTGCTATGTGGGTCGATTATGACAACCATAAAATGGACGTAGCTTTACTTTATTGGACATCAATCCACCAAATCGTATCCAAAGAGTGCATAGCGAAGACAATGTGGCTGCTGTATCCGCCAGTGTTGAAGAAGATCGCGATATGTCCATCCGTCGCAGATCGCAGCAATTGGGTTATTCGACCACCTGGAAGATTTTACGCAAAGATCTCGGATTAATGCCATACAAAATGCAGCTGGTGCAAGAACTGAAACCAGGTGAACTTTCGGTGAGAAAAAGTGTGCCAAAATTGGACCTTCAGAATGGACCACTTGAAACGTAGCCGCGGGCAACATTTAAGTGAAATTATCTTTAAAAGGAAAATGGCAGGAATTGTTTTATCGACCCAAATAAAGGTTTTTTTTTGTATTTTTAAAAACCAAACTCTTAAAAAATCACTCTTTATTACCTCATTATAAAATCGAGATTTTCTTTTTATTTTTTGTCAAGCTTTGCACTTTTCCCTCATATGAAAATAACTCACCCATACACAACCAACCACGAGGTGAAAAGCGAGAACGAGGATGACGATTCTGGTGCACAGTTTGAGCAGGGACACAGTGACACATTTAAAAAATACAAAATACGTTCCAATGTCATTAATCTTTTTTTCCTTTGTCAGTTGGCAACTGAATATCTTAATAAGGTATCACAAGGAAAGAAAACAGCAGAACAGTTTTTATACATATTTTAAAGGAATTAAGTATGGAAAGCAGCATTGGAATGAACCTGCGAAAATATTAAACTTGCTAGTTCTTAGCCGGAAATTGCGTAGGAAAATAAGATGAATCCAAGGTGAACGCGTGTAGGTACCCACCGAATACATCTTAGGCTCCTTCTGACCATGTCAATGTGCACTTTATCTATGGGATTGTACTTTGATTTAAATTTAATTAAATGTGTACATAGAGAGATTTATTTACAACATTATGTACGTGATAATATCTACATAAGAAGAACTACATATTTTAAATTTCATTTTTGGATAGAGAAAGAAGAAAGTAAAGCAAAATTGGTAGCAGAAGCCAACGACTAGAAAATGCTGAAAGTTCATTAAAGAGAATGAAAAGTTGCTGGGTCTTGGTTTGAAAGGATTCAAATGTCAGAAGTTAACTGGTCCATTTCCTGGAAGAACGGATAGTTTTTTTTGTTCTTTTTTTAACCAATTGAAAAATTTCACTTCAATTTCAGATCGCTAACATGAATCAACAATTATCTTGGCTGCTAATCTACAAATTGCTCTAAATACCAACTCTGATTCATACTCGTAGAATTGATTTTAACATTTTTTAAATTCATATTCTTTATTTGATTACACAGTAACACAAAATTGCATTCTCAAAACTACCCGAAAGTTAAGTTTGGGTGCGGTCGAACTTTACATATATAACCTAGACAAACTCTAAAATAAAGAAAACTTCTTGCATGGTCATTATCTGGTTTTGTTGTTATAATATATCACAAGTACTTGTACATACTAGCGATTTGGGCGTGTCTTTTCCCCGATATTAGCTATTTAAACAACGACTAGAGGCCATATAGATTTTTTATTCAAAATTACACTTTGAAAATTTTACTCGTATTGAAGGTCATAATCTCTATCAAAATATGTACAGAAGGTTGGAATAAAGTTAGCTCAGTTGGTGATATCGTGACTATTAGAAAATCATCTCGAATATACGAAGAAGTTTTTCCCGATGGGTTTTACGAATTTTTAATGCCGGTCAAAAAGACGCTTGTGTTAGTCTTGGAAATTGGGAAAACTAAATGGTTCAGAGAAAATTGCATACCACAAGTTGCAATTTGTTTGAAACAGAAACAGAAACCGATTCTGAAAAGACAACAATTTTATTGTGCTTTCAGGTAGAGAATAAAGTCATGGCGCATCTATGGTTTGTTTTTCCAATAATAAAAAAAAACTTGGGGGAAAAACTCAGTAGAAGCGTAAATTATAACGGACTGAATACATTTAAAAAATTAATTGAAAACTATGTGGAGAAGAATAAAATAGTGAGAAAATAAGGAAAATATTTTTTGGTTTTTTCCCCCAACTAATTTCGCGTACTTCTCTAACTCCCTCGAATATTTCACGAAAGATATGTACGGCGGACACAAAAAATCTGAGGTAGCCGCTTAGAAATAATCAGGCATAAAACGCTATCGGAAAATATCTGCATTTCCTCTTCTACATACTCGCAGAATCGAAATATGTCTGGGGGATTACTGGCCAGAAAACATCCGCTCAACTTACAGTCTCAGTCATACCCTTAAGGGTATCTAACACAAACCGTTCATTCTACGAGTGCTTCCCATATTCATTTTCTTTCCTCCGAAACCAACATGAGTCATTAAAAAGAGTTTTCAATTTTGTAATAGAATAGTTTTGATACTTAGTTTAACGGCAATAATGATTTCTAGATATTATGAGGCTATATTTACTAACAAGAAAATAAAACAAGCAGATGACAAGGTACGAAATGTAATAGGAGGCAGAATACGAATTTCAATTCTAATAAAATTTCCAATTTACATAGTATTTGATTTAAGGAAAATCAAACCAAAAGCAGAAACTACAAAGTTCCAACATCGAATGCATTGGAATCAAATTTCACTGCCACAAAACAATGAAGCTGCCAAGTTTGTAGTCTATCACTTCCCTCATTTACAATAGACGAACACATACACACACACACACATACATACATTCACACATACATATAAAGTATCTAAATACTTGTTCTGCAGTTGAAATCCAGCAGAAAAGAATTATTGTACTTTTGTGACACATTTTGATGGGCATGTCTTTGAAAGGAACATTCAAGTTGACTTCAAGATGCTGGAAAATGTTTACAACCTGGTTTAATAATGGATTTATATATATGAATTTACATATACATACATGTACACACATATGCATGTGTGTAGTGCTTGTTTGCATATGCTTATACATATACCAAACATATGTTTGTATGTTTGTGTGCCTGATCAAAGGACCTTCAGCTTTTGCAGAATATTTTATACTTACATACATTAAGAAAAGCTTGCATTTTTATTGAAAATCTAGTGGAATTCTACATTGCTCATTTGTTATGTTTGCTATTCATACTAAATTCATACTATTCATAAAGTAAATGCTTACAAAGTAAGCATTTGTCATCGCATTTGTAAGTCCAAAAAATCAATTTGGAATTTATTATGGGTCGAAGTTTTTTTTATTTTATAATTTGAATACAAGGAGGATATAATACAATTGACATAATATTGCGACTAGTTACATATATAGTTACAAAAAGACAAGCAATTCTTATTTACGAAATTTTGAAGAAATATTAAAAAGTTAGAAAAGACGAACTTATTTGCCTTTTAGCATACATTCTGTTTCGTCAGGTAGGATGAGCCTTGAAGTCCCTTAAGTTACGTGTCGTTGAAGCCTTACATCATGAGAAATAGCCACGTCCGTTACCAAATCTATCTCTAGATCATGGTGCAAGTCAGCATACGGATGTACCAAGGTGCATTGACGGTCGACCTAAGTACTTTGTTTTGAAAACGTTGAATTGACATTATTGTTGACTCACTGGCACAACCCAAAAGTGGAATGGGTTTAATGACCTGTTTATATAAAAAATAATTTTGTTGTAGATTGAAAACACCGATTTCCTACCAAGAAACCAATACATATTTTTGAATTTTATACCAAACTCTGTGGCTTGTTTCTTAACGTGCTCCTTCCTTCGAAGCGTAGCTTCCAAGGTCATGCGGGTTTATAAAGATTACGATTTGTTAAATCAACATGTATGGATTTGATGTTGTTATGTTTACTTATCCATTTTCCGGTCCAATCGATAATTTTTGTAACCGCCAATTAAAGGGAGTTAGTATGGTAGATTCTTCTTTGGACGAACCAACAGCTAAAAGAGCTGTGTCCTCTGCAAAGGTACCAGTGCATTATTCTGATCCTGTTGGTAGGTCACTTGTGAACAAGACATATAGGACTCGACCCAATACGCTTCCGTGTGGGACACCAGTTTCAATTTCTCTAATTTGATGTGAGATGCGCAAGAATCGTTGGGTTAAATATGATTCAAGAAGATCACAGAAGTCACTTGGGAGGTGTGTTCTAAGTTTCGTTAAAAGCCCTTGCATGCCAGATTTTATCAAATGCTTGTGGCACACCTACAGAACATACTTTTTATTCAGCTGATGGTCACTGGTGGTCGCTGTGGCGTAGTAGTCCGGGGTTCGAATCGCGGCACAGGCAAAATGAGAAAGTAGAAAAAATAATTTTTGTACACGCCATTGGCAGGCAATGGCAAACCTACAAGAGTAAAAATTACTATGAAAAGCCTATCACTTCGCCGATCGGATTCGGCATTAAACTGTAGGTCCCTTCCATTCAAGTACAAATATAACACGCACAACATGAGTGGATTTGAAAAGCTCGGCCTAGGCTCTCCATGGGCTGTTGTGCCATTAAAAGTAAAGTAAAGTAAAGTAAAGATGGTCACTGGTAAATTGCGTTTGATACCATTTATGGTGAGGATTACGTTTCTTTCGAAGGTGTACTAATCCCATGCAGCTATTTGTAGTATTTGGGAATATGTCCAAGCTTGTTCTTCCAGCTGATCTATTGATTATAACTCGTTATTAAGATCTAGTTCTCGGTCTAAAATTAGCTTCAAGTACGTCCAATCTGTCAATTTGTTTATTAAATACGGAAGTGACTGATAATAGGTGTCGCCTAATGTTATGAAGACAAGGGAATGATCAGAGCTTAGATCTACACCATTATCGATTTTTCAGAACTCTGCGGACATTTTGCGTACGATAAAAATATTTTTAGGTCCGGGATTTTTTTTGTCGGTCAATAAGTTGGAGTTCCAGATGATAAAAATTCACATTGGGTGCATTGAGCAGCTTTGTACAGCTCTCGTCTGTTTCACGTTTGATTAGTGAAATGGGTCTCATCAATCAGGCATATAGCAAAATTTTGTGTTTTAAAATCACTTCTAAATAATTTTGGTTCGAGATATGTTAATCCCTTTCCTAATTTTCTGTTGAAGTCATCTTGCTTATCTACTTGCAAGGACTAAGGATAGCATGCTGCTTGTATCATCTTTATTACTTCTTGGATTATGGCCTTGAACTATTTGGCCATAACTTAATTTTTTATCAGGGTTGTTTTTGGTGGCATTTAACTTTTTGGGGTTGTATTGAATTAAGATTACGGAAAATATTATTACCAATATTATTTTAAGGCTCTTGCTGCGATGATGTTTCTTTATCGTCCCTTATAGAATTAAACCACGATAGCTAGCTGAGTGAGACTCGAATTTTCAGTCGAAAGCTTAGTGCATTCGATAGTGTTATGCTTACTTAAGTTGAAGTGAGGCATAGTTTGTCAATTTTTTTTTAAAGAGTTAAAGTGGAAAACTTAGAAACATTTTCATATTCTTTGCCATAAAGGCGTACCTAATAACGAACCAACTGTTTCTACGAAAAAAGTATTAAATTCAATTTGCAGAATCTCTTAGATATGTTTCTATACTTACTTAGCTTGCACTACAACCGATGATCGGTCTTGGTCGCCTCTATAACGCTTCGCCAGTCACCTCTGCTATGCGCGCGCTGGCGCCAGTTGATAAGGCCAAGTGCAGTCAGATCGCCCTGTACCTGGTTTTCCCAACGGAGATTAGGACGTCCCCTTCTGCGTGTTCCTCCACCGTGGTTCGAAAAACACCCTTCTAGCCGAAAGGCTTTCTTCCATTCGCTCAATTTTTATACGCTTGATTATGTCAGTGTCGGCGTACAGCTCATACAGCTCATCGTTCCATCTTATTCGATACACGTCGTCCGTCCACGCATACTGGACCGTAGTATCTTCCTCTCGAACGCTCTTAACAGCCTCTCATCATTGATGGTCAATGTCCAGGTCTCGGCGCCATATACTGTAAAGGTCAACCTAAAATTTCAGTAAAAACATCCTGACCTTCATACATATCACCTAGTGCGATGGATAAAGGTACCAGTTTTCGTACCAAAGTTGAGTACTTACCTATATGTATAAAGTTTATATAGGCCCCCCCAAATAAAAGTTGTTCACTTCCGACAAGAAGGTATTTCTGACTAGCGGGTAAATTAAATAACACTCTTTTACCGTTCTTAGCAGAAACTATTTATAGGGCAGCATGAACAAGCTATACTCTACCTTTTTTTTAACATATGCATAGTGACTGCAAAAGCCTAAGATAGCGGTCACTTGGACAGTAGGGGAAAAGGTCAACGTCCTTAACTGATTGGCACTGTTATCCGCAGGAAAGTAGAGGTATTATTGCTTATTTGTGGCAAGAAAAATTTTAACTGTCGATCAGAAAAAAGGGGATTGACTGCCTAGAGCTTGAACAGGAAAGACGTACTTTATTCAAATTCTTGCTATCGATATAAAATAAAATATAAGTGAATTGCTGGACCAGGAATACCCAAGCGACCAGAAGCATAAAGTTCTGGGTGGATTGCTGCTAAATGTTGGATCCCCAGGGAGAATATATAGAATACATTACAGTATACATGGCATGCAACAGGAGATCAACATAAATACATCTGTTAAAAGTGAAATAGACATATGTACATATACCAGTAGTAGTGTTAAAATACATTAAGTTCAAATTCAGTTTTAAATCAGTGTAAAAGAAAAAAAAAAATTAAGAGACAAAATGTTAAAAGTATAATTTAAAAGAAAAGATAAATCATATAAGCATAAAAAAAAAAAAAAAGTGTTGAAGGAAATTATACTATATATTTATACTTAAATCTAATTATTACAGCGAGTATCACAGGTCAAACCACACGTAGCATGCAACATCATCGTCGTTGGGCCCATCGTCGGATCGGTGAAGTAGCAATTTAACGTGAGTAAGTTAAATACAAAAAAATTCTAAAAATACTTAGTGTTAACATGATTTAAAAATATATTTATATAGTATGACATATTTTTTTTGTGGGTGTATAATCATACCAACACGCATATCTCTCGATTATTTATTTATCTTTGCTTTTAATTATAACTGCTCTCTCTAGAGTAATATTCACCACGCTCTCACAGATTTACCGTTTTTATTTTATTTTTACATCCTAACCGCATAATATTACTAGGCCAATAGGAAATTTATCAATAAGTGATTTATTAGGAATTTTAATGATAAACAATTTTACTAGCACAGTGTTTTAAAACTACTTAAAAATCTTCGGAAATAATTAGTAATATTAGTAACGAAATGAAATATTTAAAAAAAAAAATAAATAAAATAATTAGTATAAGTTTGTAAAAATAAAAATAAGAAAAAAATGAAATTTTAAAATATTATTATTTGATGAAATGTAAGGGTGAACAGTAGATAAGTAAAGCAATGGGATATCGACAGTAAGGTAATACATCGATATCAGGTAGGGTGGGTACAGACTTCAAGGGACGATCAGCTTTCCCCCTCTAAATTTTAGTTTCTTAGTTATTTGTTGGTGGTAGTTACGTGTTCAATAGTTTTCTTATGGAGATTACTTTTTAGGATGTTTCCTACTGTATGAGCTGCATACAAACATAATTTAATGTAACTCTTCATATCTTCATATCATTGAGGCTAGCCCACTCCCATTTTCCCTGAGCTAAGACTGAAGCATTGCTAGGTATGCAGCGACCGCCTCACATGATGTGAGCCTTGAAGAAGGTATAAGTTCGTTATAATACTTGCAGAGACGTTATTTTCGTCGGTCGAGAGAGGGATCTGCTTCTCAATTGCCTACTGAGCCCTCAGTAACACCTGTTGGCAAGAGTTTATCTCCGCTTGATCTCAAGGCTGACATTATTGTTGGTGTTAATGCTGGATCATAGGTAAACGAAATCCTTGATGACTTCAGTCAACAGCAATATTTTGTCCAAGACGCCTGAACTCTTTGAATGTTGACACAAGTTATTCCGTTTTCTCTTCGTTCACCACTAGACGAGACTCCCTTTCCAGGTTGGAGAATGCTGCACTGACTGCTCGATCGTTGGTGCCAATGATGTCAATAAATCACTCTTGTAGAAAATAGTGCCAGAGATGTCGATGTTCGCAGCTTGAATTATTTTCTCCAGTATAAGGTTAAAGAAGTCGCACGATATGGAGTCCCAGGGGGCCTGAGGCGTAGGACATAAGGTAAAGATCGTGACAGTCACAGGTGCGTCCCCTGGATAGTAATCTGACAACCTTCAGTGAGCTAACTAATGTGTGCGGCGCGCTTCTCCATGGCTTTGAATGAATGGTTGTGAGTTGGGATTGGAACCCACCATGTTAAAATATTCGCCAATGAATCGTCAGATTTGTTTCTATACCCAAAAAAAAATTTTTTTTCATCTAGCCAACAAGAACTTATTCACTAATGAAAAAAATCATTTATTTAGAAATTGGAAAAAACTAAATCTTATCTTCCGATTTGCTTCAATGCAAGCGAGAACATGAGACATAATGTTTTCCTATACCTCATTTTCTATACTCCTTATCTCCTTGTTAAATTACCATCTTTTAAATTTTAGATGGTAATTTAATATCTATCTGTGTCATTATCATTACTTTATACGATCGAAAAATTAGTTGGTAAGGAATGAAACTTCTAGTTTATAAATTTAGATGATAACGAAATATCTATTTCAAACTGGACAAACTGAGAAGCACACGCTTTTTAGATACTCCTAAAATAAATTGCGGCAAGAAGAGCAACTACTGCTAAAAGGTGTCCACAAGAAAGTCTAATTAGCACTTCTCTGGAAATACATGTTGCGTTATAGATAAGGAAACGTAACAAGATATTACAGTGACTCAAGGTACATCGAGATGCACTCTGTTTGAAGGGAGTATGAATTGGTCAGCGGAGCAAATCTCGAATTTACTCCTATTGAAATTAACTCAAAACTAGTTTCAAACCGTCGAAAGCTTCTAATGAAACTAACATCTACAGAAGAAGTTCACCTATTTGGGTGAAAGGCCTACCTAATGTGACCAACTTTTTCGGAGCCCAAAACAGTACAGTTCAACGTTCAAAAACAGTACAAAAGCAGTATAAATATTACTTACAAATGTACACATAAAGAGTATACAAAAAATTTTATTAAATCCGAAACGGATTTTTGAACAGCCCATGAAAAAAATATGAATAGGCATGCCGGCAGCATGGCAGCTAAACTAGCTCGATAAATCAAATAATTGATGAGCATCATCTATCAATGTGGAACTGTTAAATCTAAATCCCTCACAGGGTATTGTAGGCCCAAAAAAACTGGTATCCATTTGTGTGACTGTGAATACCTCAGGTGCCCACAGTTATTAAATGAATTAGCGACTACCTCCTATAATAACCTAAACTATTTAATTAAGGCATTTGTAACGTATAAATCAGAGATTTCATAATTTGACATCGATCATGTGCAAAGTGTACCGGACACCCCAGTACACAACGAACGGTTAACTCAAAATCGATAATCATAGCTCTGGCGACAACTAAACAGAATGGCGGTTGGGACTAAATAATGATGTGGAAAATTAGTTTTATTCTAAATGATTGCAATTGAGATGATACCATTTTCGAAATCAACTTTTGCCTTTTCAGCAGACTGATACTCAAAACACTAAGTAAAACTAATAGCTTTCCAAATTTCACATATTCGATGGAGAATTTACATAAAATTTAAGCTGGCAATTATAAATGTATGAATGTTTGCGTGTGTGTGTGTGTGTGGCGCGTGGTTATAAATGTGTTTGTGCTCGTTTCAATCGCATACATAACAATTTGGCCATTTACATAACACTTATGAAAATAGAAAAATATTTATTTTTACTGATTGTTAAAATATGACATGGAGTAAGTAAAAATTATGTAAAAATAAAAATAAAAGCGAAAAAAACATATCCGGTTGTGAATTCGAAGGTCATGCATATACACTCACACATACATATGTGCGTACTAACAATGCTGTCAATGTCGCCCAACACCGACACTTTCATTGCTAACGTTGTCGTTGTTGTTATCGTCACTAACGACGCCGTTCTATTGTCGAATGAAGCCACTCTGTGATTTTGGTTAGTTGGTTGGTTGGTTGGCTGCTTTGCGTTCAGAATCTACTTTTACTGCGAAAAGCGCATTAAAGCAATAAATTGTAACTAACATTAATTTTATGGTATAACAAATTCTGCTTCAGCATATAACAAAAACACACACACACACACACAGACACATACACACTAACAGAAAACATTGAAAAGAAAAAAATAACAAAACAAAAAATAGGTATAAAGTTCTAATAAGGCGCAAATGACGTGATATTTTCCGATTTCAAAATTCTTGCTGCGTGCCGAACGCTGCCAACTTATAAACGGCAATAAAGAATCTACACTGGCTTTTGTCAAGCTTCCTTTAGCAAGAAGCGGAAACGGAAGCTTGTGGTGTAAGCGCGCGCGCGTCATAGCATTTTCATACAATTAGTTTTTGTATGTGTATGTGTGTGTATGTGTGTGAGTGAGTGTGAGTGGACAGATGACGACAAATGGGTCGAATGGGCAAGCGAAGGAAAGGACGATTTGGCGGACGGGCAGCGCACGTTGGACATTGAATGGAAAAGTAACGTTTCGAAAAGAATAACTTTATTTTTTGCACTTCTTCAATTTTAGTTTGGCTAGAAAGCGAAACGAGAAAGGTTGGAATGCACCTACGCACAAAGCTGCACACACTCACACACGCACACGGCTACACCGGCACGCACATACGCGCACATTGACATTTATGGGTATCAAATGAAAGGATATTCAAGCATAAAACTCGATTTAAGAATTCCAGTCACGCAGTGACTGCCACTTCGCATCCGCCTGCTTCACTCACCATCAGCACGAACATCATCAACCACACCAATGCCAGCATCCACCAAATATCATTACCATTGTTTGTATGTATGTATGTATGTGTGCACATGTGTCAATTTCACACACAGAAGTATATATACTACATTCATACATATGAGTATACAAGTTGGCATTTCTAAGCTGCAATTAAGTGCGAAACTTGAATGCGATACCGTGCGGGGTGGTGCCAAGTAGTGCGATATGATGCGGTGCGGTGCGTGTTTTAGCAAATGTGCGTAAATTTGCTACTTATTCGATCATTTCATGATATATTGGAATGTTCTTCTTTCTCTCTCACACACTCATACACACTCATACACATATATATACAGTAAGCATGTGTATATGACTTCATTTTTATTTTATATTTCCGAAGTTGGTTGATTTTATCACCAATTATTTGGTAGCTGCCAAACGGATTATAAAATAGGTCATAAATGAAAAGCAATAACAATTCACAGTAGCATTCGTAGTTCTAGTACTTAGCTGCCATAGCTGTACTATTACGAGCGAGTACATATTTATAGACAATATGTACATATGTATGTGTGTATGAGTGCAGTACATTGTCCGATATCTATTGGGAATATGAAAAGCTTCCTTATGTGTTTATGTATGGATATGATTAAGTACTTGCAGTATGTTAAAATTAGCACTAATATTGCCGCGATTATTTATATGATAACATGAAGAGATATTGTGGCATTTATTTATAATGCTATTACATTCATACACTCGCACACACACATTCAAGTACATATTATACACATAAAAACGTATATGTATAAAATGTATAGGAAATACTATAATGGGCGCTCTTTTTGAGAGTGCCAGTGTGTGTGAAAAAGTTGTGATATTCGTGCAGGATATCGCAATATTTCTGCTATCACCGCACATTATTAATGATACAGTGGCATCTCAGATGGACACATCCGCTCACACACACTCACACATATTTACAAATATATAACAACTAAAAGACACTGAGCAGCATTTTTGCTGCTGCAAAGGGCCAGACAAGATAAAGTTAGTATTGTCTGTTGTTAATGCAAGGTGAGGTTACTACAAACTAAGGTTTCTTCAAATCTACGTGTCGCGTTACAAATAGCATACTCGGGACTGTGTCTATTCCGGGCACAGTCCGTAGAATTCGTCATTTGAAAAAAATTACCTTATCTCTTAATTTACACGCTAGATACGTATGGCAAAATTGTTTCAAACGAAACCCTATGAAATGGAAACTGTTTAGGAACATATAAGGCATTATATTTAAGCTTTTATTGAGATTGTTGAAGCTTTTTTTGACTATAGAAATGGCACTTTTGGATTTTTGGTCTCAAAAACTGTAGGTGATTAGTTCAGATTCGTGTTATCATCGAAAAATATATAACATTCAACATACGCGGTCGTTTGAGAAAAATAACCATATCTTTTATTCCGATTTAAAATTTTGCACAATTTTTTAAAAGCACAAATATATCAACAAGAATGAGTCAGCTAATTATTTTTTTAAAGAGGATATTACACTTATTAATTGTTCCGACAACCAGAGCACAAGGTCACGGTATAATGTCTTGAACTCTTTAAATTATCACATGTGGGTCTTCATGGTCGCTGTGGCGTAGTGGTAGTGCGTTGGACTGCTACGCAGAGTGTCCGGGGTTCGAATCTCAGCACAAGCTAAATCAAAAAGTAGAAAAAATAAGTTTTCTACTTCTGCCAAGAGGTGGTACCCACCACCTCTTGCCAGGCAATGGCAAACCTACAAGAGTAAAAATTACTATGAAAAGCTTATCACTTCTCCGTTCGGATTCGGCATTAAACTGTAGGTCCCTTCCATTCATGTACAAATATAACACGCACAACATGAGTGGATGCGAAAAGCTCGGCCTAGGCCATCCATGGGCTGTTGTGCCATTAAAAGTAAGTAAGTAAGGTCTCCAAAAGAATAAACTTTCACATCGATTTTCGTCAGCAATCTACCGTGGATTCAAGCTCCCCTTAAAAAAAAAAAAGTTATGACATAGTGATAGTCCCTTTCAAAAGTCAACCATTCAATGTCTCGCAAAAAGTGATTTTGTGCTGTGTAATAAGGGAAAACAATTTTAATTGGTTTTCGACCATAATCCGAACAAATATTTATGTATATATTCTGAAATTAAATGAAAGGTGGCATATATGATATAATATATTGAAATGTTATATTGAAAACAAGATCAAGGTGCGAACATTTGCTGTACATATTACACATAAATTTGTAGACAGCTAATTCGATTTACTTATATATGTATGTTTGTCCGTGTAGACGATAACTCGAGGAAATCTTGAGCAACTTCAGTTCGAAACCAGATAAGTTCCGAAAATTAGTTAAATCCTCCAAGTGAACGTGGTACCTCTCATGCGAATAAGATTTACAAAATGATATTTTAAAAGAAATTCTGAAGCAAATTAAAATAGTTAGCCTCTATATGTGATATCTGCTGAGAAAATTATTTTTATT
Organism: Palloptera scutellata; assembly: GCA_958295655.1. Taxonomy (NCBI): domain Eukaryota; kingdom Metazoa; phylum Arthropoda; class Insecta; order Diptera; family Pallopteridae; genus Palloptera; species Palloptera scutellata. Next base: position 84,224,170 of record OY282449.1, on the reverse strand, counting down.
GGCCTAATTTCCTGAAAGTAAGTTCTTCAAGGATAACTATAATTAACCCTAACTTCAAAAATCTTAAGAGACTAGCATTAACCAACTACCTGCAATATATGAATAGCTCATATTCCCTGAACTTTAAATTGAGTGATAGATCAGGGTTCCGACCTTGGAAATTTAATATCATAGTCCTTAATTTATAAAAGATTATCATATCTTGGAAAGTACAATATGTAGGTACAATATTTTGTATTTATCTATGTATTTATTTTCCATCTATCAATTAAGTTCTCTGTCCATGCAAACCATGAACAGAGATTATATTTCTTTCGGTTATTAAAACCAATTTCTTTTTTAATACACAAATTAATATTTGCAAATAAGTAAGTACATACAATTTCAATCAGCGTTTTAATCATTCAGCGTTTTCATTTTTTTATTCAGAGTTCCGTTTCTTCTTTTTCCTAAGTATCCCAGTGAAATACTATGTACTTATCTTATAACTACATATTTTCGTTACAAGCCTTAAGCTTACATATTTTAAAAAGTGCTACGTAAATGAATTCGTAAAAAGTAGTAATAATTTTACTACATCTTCTTCTACTTATACATTTATTATGGTATATATAAAAATGATTTGCTGTTCGTTGGTAATGACATCATTTGAGAACGGCTGGACCGATTTGGCTAGTTTCTTAAATGTTCGTAATAGTTTGAATCAGGTTGTTACGGAAAGAAAAATGGGAAAAGTTGCGCGGAACATTTGAAAATTCGGGAAAAGCTGAAAGTGCTTTTTTTCATGTGATTTTTGAATGACCATTTTTTCGCGACCATATGCGTGGATTTGCGTAATTCTTTTTTTGTTTTGTTTGTTAAGGTCCTGAAAAAATTTTTAGCAAAGAAAAGTTGGGAAACTTGGAAAACCATAAAATTGGATATTAAAATCAAATAACATTTGTCTTTCCTTTTTTGTTGGTTAGCAATCTATCGTTATATCATATGTATGTATCTATTCCAATAGATGGCGCTACGTGAGCAAATGTCGCTTGACAAGAGGTGTTATTTAATATTTATTTAACGGTTATAAAGTAACAACAAAGTGAACCAATAGCATTGCAATGCCAGCAATAAGACGGAGGAATTTAGGGTACAGCACTCTCAGTGCTACAATATAAATTAATTTTCGATCTAGTCGATCTGCAGAGCAACCCGAAGAGCGAAATGAAATTGAACGGAATCAAGACAAAGACACAAGAAGAAAGGGAAAATGCCAACGAAACATCATCGGTCAGTCGAAACCAATCACGTGACAATGAATTTGAATAAACGTGGACCAAGCCGAACAAATGTTGCGTTGAATACTCATCGAGCTACATTCCTTTACAACGCAGGAATTGATTACAGTGAACACCAATCCATTGCTATTGGATCGATGAGCTTTGTGTGCTCACATTGTAAGAGATTGTATTGCGCAAGTCGCAAAGTCGGATTGAAGCCATTGGTCCCGCCACCAGATCCATTTCCTAACACATCCAGCAATAGAACAGTTGCATCCAAACTAATTCATTGAGCGCAACAAATGTGGTGCGGAATAATTTCATTCCCACTTTCAAGGTAATTCCAACACAGTCATTTTTCATATCATTCGACACTTCCACAAAACATTATTTAAAGATTCAAGGTCAAATATATCATCGAGCAGGTTCGCTATTGCCACAGCCATAGGCAATTCACCACAAGAAGCAGATCATCGTTGTGCGCACAACAGTTCTGTGAAAAGAACAATTGTAAACTTTTTGTCATCAACGCAATGAATTGATTACAGTTTTCAAAACCGCACTCGACCGCATGCCTTCTGATAATCACAAAATTGAAATCAGAGCCGACAAGACGCCTACGGGAGAAAACACAAGTCATTTCAATGCGCCAACAACTGATGAAGTCGCCATTATCGTTGGTTAAGATTTTTAATCCCGTGATATCGTTCTACATCGGCGGAACGATCAGCGACAGCGTGTGAAACACATACATACCTACTTTTGCAGGCGCTGAAACGAACAGAAAGTGAGTGCAATGAATTATTTATATCGACTTGATGGTTCGTGAAAATGAAGACAAACACATCTTGAAATGTCGACTTCTATTTCCTGTCGATATGTTTATCACAGTTGAAACTGAGCATTCATCAGATTGAACCAAGCAAAACTCCGTTCCGAAGAGTATATTCACCTTTGAGATTCCATCAATGCTGACGGAAATTCACTGAACGCGGGTTGCCACACGCAAATCTTCTCATTTGATTGATCGAGAAAATAAAGGCGAATGAAATCGATGATGTGATATCAGCGGAAATCCCCAAATGAAGGAGAAGAATTAGGCTTTCATGAAGTTGTTACTAAGAACATGATTCATGGCCAGTGTGGAACATTGAATAACAATTTCCCATGTATGGTCGACCGAAAATGTTCGTCGTTATTCACGGGCATTAGTAGTAGAAGCATATACCGGAAATAACGGTTATCCACTTTATCGTCACCGATCGACTGCGGGCAATGGAAGGCCAACAAAAGTGACTTGGAAAAGCATAAAATTGAAGTTGAAACACTGTTTTCTGTAACTATATCAAAATGCTTCCCATCGAAACCAATACACAATTGACTGTTGGACCAAATACAAAAATTATATGTGAAATGGTATTTTGCATCAGATGCAAGAACATTTACAACGAAGCATTGATATTAATTGAGGACATGTGCTTGATGATATCGAACAAGCTATTTCCTCGATTATGCATGGCATCGTCCAATCGTCCGATGCACGACGCAGTTAATCAAGAGTTATTTTCGATGCATTGAGAGAATCAGTTCGAACAAACGTTCCGCTGTTAAAAAAATAGTGAACGGTGGCACTGGAGGGATTTTCTTCGTGGATGCTCCCGGTGGAGCTGGAAAAACTTTTTTGCTCTCATTGATTTTGGCAATAATACACTCGCAGAATGAAATTGCACTTGCACTTGCTTCATCAAGAATTGCAGATTGCAGCTACGTTGTTGTAAGGCCATCAAACAGCTCATTCAGCACACAAGTTGCCATTGAATATGCGAATCAACGAAACTCCAACGTGCAACCTTTGAACTGTGCGATGGCCAATGTAACTGATTATTTGTGATGAATGTACGATTGCGCACATTAGACCGAACGATGCAAGATCTACGAAACAATCAAAACCGATTTGATGATACGATGATTCTGTTAGCATGTGTCGTCAAACATTGCCAGTGATTCCACGGTCAACGCCAGCTGATGAACTTAATGCATATTTGAAGACGTCCGTTCTGTGGTGGAAACACGTCAAGACACCCAAATTAAGTATAGAAATGTATGTCGTGTAGCAGAACGACCAATCGGGAAAAGTATTTTCTAAACAATTGCTGAACATTGGCAAAGGCAGAATCCCGGTTAATATTTCGACTGGCTGCATTACATTCCCCGTCTATTTTTGCCAGTTCACCGGATCAAAAATGGAACTCATCCGAAAGGTGTTACCAAACTATGGTTAAAATTACAAAAATCATGTTTGGTTGAGCTATATTGGCTGCGAAAAACATTGATGTCAACGAAATGAATTTCAGTATTCCAAGTGTAACTACTGGTGAATTGATGACGTACAAATCGGTGGATAGCGTTACTAGCCAAGATGATGTCGTCAACTATCTAATCGAATTTTTAAACTCGCTAGAATTGCGCGGATTGCCGCCGCCTCACAACCTCCAATGGAAGTCGGGCCGGTAATCATAATGTTGCCAAATATCAACCAACCACGCCTTTGCAATGGCACTCGGCTTGCGGTGAAGCAAATGATGAACCACGTCATCGAAGCAACGTTACTTGAAGGAAAGTACAAAGGAGAAGTCGTTTTGTTGCCACGTGTCCCAATGATTCCGACCGACATGCCAATCGACTTTAAAAGTTTGCAGTTTCCGGTGCGACTTGTATTCGCAATGGCAATAAATAAATCACAAGTGTAGTCATTGAATGTTTGCGGCATTAACCTTGAAAATCTATGCTTTCGCTTGGTCAATTATACGTTGCCTGTTCCCGTGTCGGAAAACCATCAGCTTTGACTATTTACGCGACAGGCAACAAAACAAAAAATGTCGTGATTCATAAAGCATTGCAATGAACGAAGTGGTGATGAAACAGCAAAACAATCGAAAGAGAGCACTGTTCGTTTGTTAAAAAATGTGTATCCGATTTATGGTCCGATTTAGCTCTTGCTCAAAATATTTATTAGTCACGTAGAAATAAATATTTTTACTATACTTACAACTTTTATATTTAATATGTTTTAAAATTTGTATGGCCAAAAGTCGGAACGTAAATCGTTTGTGTACGTGTACATAAGCTCTACGAAGCGACGAAGAGTATGCCGATGGACACACGTTGACCCCTCACGTCACTCGCTTTTAAGAAAATCAAAAATTAATCCATTTTGCTGAACGAAATTTATTGGTTGTCTTGTAAATACAGGGAAGTTATGTAATAAAATATTTTGTTTTATTAATTTTTATATCATGCCTTACAAAAAATGCATTTCTCCTCGTCTCTTTAAAAGTGGTGAAAGGTCAGTTATGAAAGGTCAACGTATTACCATCGATGTGTTCTTTTCTTTGTGAATGTTTTTCAGTGACGTATTAGTAAAAGAGCATTATAGAACACTAATCTACCGTACGTTAGAGTTTTTTATCGTACCCTGATCCCAAGACCGCTGCCGATTTATCATGTAATGATGTTTCTGTAGTACTATCGTTTATTCTAAATCAATGCTGATTATATGACAATTCTTAATTTGCTGGTAGTTAAATTCTAATGTTTGAATTTCCGCACTTAAAACTCTCAATGGTTTGTCACATATGAATAATCACTACTGGCTAAACAGTGTTTAGTGTGAGTTAAGGAACAATAACAAATTCCTTAAAATGTATGTTTAGAAGTATTACACTAACACATAAATACATGCATGCGTATACACTCGTATATGTAAGTAACTATATACAATATTATAAAAAGTATCTATCAATGGATTATGAATCATTCAATATTTATTAACTGTTAAGCTTCAATAAATACAAACTAATATTTTCCCATCATCATCAAAAAAAAAAAAAAGAAACGAAATGGAACGATAGCAAAAAAAGAATAGTAACCATGATTGTATGTGCATGTGTGTGTGTGTGTGAGTATCAGTGTGTATGTATATTCACGTTTGTGAACTTAAATAAGCATACCGAAAACCATTAGTTTCGTTAGGCACTAGGAACCTTTCGATCCCTTCCGGCTTATCTTATCAAGTTGGCAATTTATTCAGATCTATAAACACAAAGATACTTGCATGCACACTTACATATAAATATACACGCAGTCAAATACTTATTATACATTCCTACATACATAATATCTATGAGTTCGTTTGAGAGATGAAATCTAAAATTTGCTTTAAAATTAATGATACACTCATAGAATCTTCTCTACGCTTAACTTAAGTGTATCTTTGTACAACAGGAGACAGAGGGAGGGACAGAGAGGCAGAGAGAGGCGATGTCAGCGGCGATGGCTGTAGCAATGGCAGGACTTGCTTTCACTTTACGATATCTACTTCATTGTATTGTATCATCGGTATGTATGTATAGGTATGTGTGCCCACTTGATTAATAGCACCTCAGCACACAGTGGCACAGTGTACAGGAATGTTGGGGAGAAAATAGAAAGTGATTTGGATTGTCTTGATTTTGTTCTATGTATTTATTGTTGATGTTGCTGTTGTTGTTGTTATTATTGTTGTTGTTGTTGTTCACTTAAAAGTTCCATAAACCTAATTTATTTATATTCCATCCATGGTTACAATAAACACAAGATTATTCAAATTTGTTTCATCAATTACATTTCAGACATGTTAATGCTAGGTCAAAGAAAATGTAGCAACGAAAATGTCCTGTTCAACATGTCTATAGGGTAGACTTAACTAAATAAGGACGAGCATGTATTATGAGTTCGGATCTGTTCCATTGTTTCTCCTGCATCAGAGCAATAAGGGAAAGGTGCTATGCGGAAACTTTGCTTATGGCAATTTCAATGTACTCGTAGAAAAATTTATTCAAATCATTTGGCTCACGGTCATGTGGCTCAGCCAATAAGACCATTGCTCCCTAATCCACAGCCACAGGTTAGAGCCCAGTAAACTTTATGAAATTTATGTAATAAGTAATTTATTTGATACCAATAATATATATTTTTTATCGCACCATTCTTAGCCCAACGTCCGAATTTGTTGTGCAGTGCCAACTGAAAGCTTCACACACTCAAATTTCCTTCACTGATGTAGATTATTCTACTCCACTTCCAAAAAAAAAAGCAAAATGTCACTTCGACAACTTTATAAACTTCTCAATTACCAATTGTGGGACAACTGCCTTAACTGTTACATTTGAGATTATTTGCCACAAATATTTCATTAGAAAAAAGCAAATCTTCTTAGGGAATAGTTGGTATAAATTGATTTCCAATTCAAGTGTAGAGCAAAAACTTCAACCTTAAGATTGAAATATCGTTTTTTTTTTCTTAATATTTACTACGTGAATGTGTATGTATGTATGTATGTGTGCATGTATGTGACACTCAAGGTTTTTGTGCATGTGGATATGAACACACATACATACGTACTTACGTATATATGTGTGTAGTGTGCCTGGTCATATTTAAAAGACAATATGGCAGACAAAACAAATTATCATCTTATTTGTGAAACAAACAATATTGATTTTGTACACACATTTCTCTACATACTAAATACATGGAGAGATAATAAAATTGTATGCGTGTGAGTTTGTAAATACACTCACACACACACACACACACAACCAAACTTATTCCAATACAAGGCTTCTCTATTGGTTTTTTGTTTTTTTTGTCTCTTTTGTTGTTGTTTGGTTTTAACAGACTTTCACAAACCTCAGCATTACTGAAGCCTCGCTACTTTTGCTACAAGCATTCGAATAAAATATAAAAGATTTTTTCTTTGAATGCCCCAGCAAGTTTATTGTTCTCATATTTAACTCAAGTGGGCGCAAAATAAACGAAACCAAAAAATATATCGCTGAATTGTAATTAACTTTACTTTGTTACGCTATCAAAATTTCGTTTCCATAAAATTTTACCGAATTGAATCTGTTGCATACTTACTGAATTTGTATCGCGTGAGAAAATCAAAAGGTCGGCGGGTGCGAGTAAAGCAACAAGCATGTCTAAAAATATCTAAGGGGTGTTTTTTTTAGAAGTGTGGTTTTCAAACTGGCAATACTTTTTTCGGAGTTGGTTTTTTTGACAGCTGTCACTTGATTTATGCTCAGTTTGGTTTGTCATTTCATAATGAATAGACTTACTCCTGAACAACGCAAATAAAGGGGGATTCTTTTGCTACTAGATTTTTGACGTTTATATTTCTGACAGTTCACGCGTGATTCCTGACATGTGTCAAAGTAAAAAATGCTCAGTTTGGCTTGCCATTTCATAATAAATAGACTTACGCCTGAACAATTTTTGCAAATTATTGAAATTTATTATCAATATTCATGCGCTGTGAAAAAAGCGTTTTGCAAGCTACGTCCATTTGGCGACGAGGCTCATTTTGGCAAGAAGCAATTCAGCAGCTACCAATACATCCCAAAAAATGCGGTTTATGGGCAGGCGGCATCATTGGGCCGTGCTTCTTCAAAGACGATGAAGGCCGCAGTGTTATGGTCAATGGAGGAAGGTACCGTTCGATTATAACACTTTTTTTTGGCCGAAAATGCTAGAATTTGACTCGGTCGACATGTGGTTTCAACAGGATGATGCCACATGCCACACTGCACGCGAAACCATGCATCAATTGAGAGGCGAATTTGGTAAGCAGTTAATCTCTCGTTTCGGTGTAGTCATTTGGCCACCAAGATCGTGTGATTTGACCCCGTTAGACTATATTTTGTGGGGCTATGTCAAGTCTCTTGTCTATAGGGACAAGCCAAACATGATTGCTGCTTTGGAAGCCAACGTTGAACGCGTCATTTGTGAGATTCAGGCCGAAATGTGTGAAAAAGTGTGCCAAAATTGGACTTTCAGAATGGACCACTTGAAGCGTAGCCGCGGGCAACATTTAAGTGAAATTATCTTTAAAAAGTAAATAGCAGGAATTGATTTATCGATGCAAATAAAATTTTCATTTACTTTTGTAAAATTTCTGTTTTTTTTTTTTTCATTTTCAAAAACTAAACTTATAAAAATCACCTTTTATAAACCATTTATACAGAGGTGCGTGTTTTTTCACGCCCAAGAACGGCGAGTCTGTGCTAGAGACCTGCACGAGTACGTAAAAATGTAATCAATTAATATTCGTCGAGTGCGATACGCAACGATGCGAACACGTAACTATAAATTGAGCATCGCAGGCATCATAGGCATCGTTGCATCGTCATAATCGCATTGTATTTCGCATTAATAATCGTTTGTTGTTTTCTCTTCTTTGCAAATTAAGTTTTGCAATCAGTTGATTACGTGCTCTGCGTTGCGTTAATCTGTTACCATATTCGCGTTTAAAATTAATATTTTAGAAAAAATCAAGAGTGGTCGTTTTAAGAGAGAGAAAGGAACCAGTGAAAGAGATGAGTGGAACACTCATCTCATGTTTTGGATTTAATAACAATGTGTAAATCTCTTACTTACTTTACTTTTAATGGCACAACAGCCCATGGAGGGCCTAGGCCGAGCTTTTTCGCATCCACTCATGTTGTGCGTGTTATATTTGCACATGAATGGAAGGGACCTACAATTTTATGCCGAATCTGAACGCCGAAGTGTAAAGCTTTTCATAGGCAATTTTTACTCTTGTAGGTTTTGCCATTGCCTGCCAAGAGGTGGCGCGGTGTAGAAAAATTGTTTTTTTGCCTCTCTTTTTTGTTGTTTTGTTTTTGTCTGTGTCGTTATACGAGCCCTAGACACCCTGCGTAAGAGTCCAACGCACTACCACGCTGAGAAATCAGAATTAGCATTACTACAAATTGCCAGTAGCATCAGAATCATCACTCCTCTACATAATTAAATGAAATTATTAAGCAAGCATATGAAAGCATGTGATTGAGAAAAAAAAACTACGAGGAGCTCGACCTAAGTCCTCCATTAAAAGCCAAAGAAGTATGTAAACATTTAGACCTCACATCTGAAAATGTGAGTTGAATAATTTTAAACAATATCCCAAAAGGAAATTACACGTATTCACAAACTACATCTGGAGCTTGGAACTGGTGCTTAAAAGTTTATATATCAGCACGAAACTTAATCTACAAATATCTAAGATATCCAAGAGAGAAGGTCAACGCAAGATAAAATAAGAAATTTAAAACCAACCAAATATTGCCAGTCAAATAACCGACACAAGGTTAAATATTTTCGCAGCTCAGTCATTACATCAATCAATATGACTATCAATTTACCATTTAAAGTAAACATAAATCAGTGATAAAATACCTGTAAATACTGTATTACCACACCTGCTAAACACATTTCAGTAATACACTATGTAATGATCTAGCGAAATGAAATAGCATATTTTTTATCTCTGAATTGGAGCCCATGGAAGAAGGACAATCAGTCCTTATGACCGCCTTCAAATTTTAAAGTCAAGAGGATGAAAAAAAATGTGTTCCCAAAAATCACTGGTACACAAAATATCATCAATTCGCTCGCTCGCACATAACGCAAATATATTGCTTGTTCAATATAGGTCGTGACTAGGGTTACCATAATCGACGTTTATAAAAAGATAACTTTTAATTTTTTAACCTATTTTGAAATAAAATTTAAACGTATTTAGTTTACCAGAAGCGAGAAGCCTTTACTTTTAATTGCACAACAGCCAATGGAGGACCTAGGCAGAGCTTTTCGCATACACTCATGTTGTGCGTGTTATATTTGTACATAAATGGAAGCGACCTACAGTTTAATGCCGAATCCGAACGGCGAAGTAAAAAGCTTTTCATAGCAATTTTTAGTCTTGTAGGTTTGCCATTGCCTGCCAAGAGGTGGTGCCATGTAGAAAAATTATTTGTTTCTACTTTTTGATTTTGCTTGTGCCGAGATTCGAACCCCGGACACTCTGCGCAGCAGTCCAACGCACTACCACTACGCCACAGCGACCAGCGAGAAGTCATTGTAAGAAAATTTTGTAAGAGAGAAAATTTGAGTAGCAGCGTTTTTGCCATTTTCCTGTTTGTTTTGTAGAATGTTCAATTGATTTTTCGGATTTAAATTTTAATATCTAATAATATCAAACTATTCAAAAATTATATGAAGTTAAAAATACGTATACCCGCAAAAAAAAAAAATAAAATTTTTTCTCATCCTATGTACTCGTATTACTTATATTCAAAAAGCAATGTCATGATGGAGTTAAAACTGTCTACAGCATGTCGATCTACGTATATTATGTAGACTGGACAATTATGTATAGCTAATTGAAACAACGAACTTACAAAAGGGAAAAGCATTAAAAAAAACTCAAACATAATTCGGGCATATTTTTGGTTTGTTTAATTATTCAGCATCCGCCATATTAACTAATCAAATTAATTATTAATTGATACTTATTATTTTACTCTGATACGTTCTTTCTCTCTCTCTCTCTCTCCCTCTCTCTCACTCTCTCTCACTCTCTCTCACTCTCTCTCACTCTCTCTTTCCCACTTTCTCACTCTCCCTCTCTCCCTCTCTCTCTGTATCTATTGGTAAATTCCAGCTGAAATCTAAAGCAAAGTGTAAACACAACGAATCTGCATGTCAATCTAAAAAAAGATATAACAAATGATATAAATTAATTTCACTAATGTCTAAAGTACCTACATACTACCTACATATGTATGTATGTACTCGACGTATTAATACTATTGACGCATAGTGGTTTGACTCCATATAAAATTTGGAAAAAAATAAAATAAATAAAAAAACTTGTCCCAGTGACTTAAATTTTACTACACGCAATGTAATAATTTCAATTTAGCTACTACTTAATAGAGAAAATAAAATAATTATTGAAAATGAGCGTTTATTTAGGGATGTGATCATACAAAGTGGAAACATTTATACAATATATGTATTATATGATAACAGTCTATAAATTAGGAGGAACATTAAACATCTCAAATCAAATCTAAAAAGAAAACTATGTTCAGTGATTTATTGTAGAATTTTATGGGAAATGTTCACACTAGAAGCAAAAACTAAATACTTTTTATTTATTCATTTGTTAGTAACGGAGATTTTATCTATGTTTAAAAAATGTATAATTTCACCATTTTGTTTAAAGTAATTGAGGTTGCAATACGTTGAAAACTTTATACAAGCAGTAGTAAGCCAAATGGTTTTTACCGACTTAAAATACTTTTATGGTTAAATTATATTTTACACATCTACGCTAAAAATTACAATTACAATCACTGGATTGTGTATACTTAAAAGCAAATTATTGCACCTTTATTGAATTCAACAACAAAACAAAATCGCTTTCATCTTGTAACCTCTAGAGGGCGGTACCACTTTATGTCTTCTTATAGCGTCTAGAGGGTGTAGGCCGTTATCTAGCTAAATGCTCATACATACTTACATATGTATACATCAACATGCTTATTTTTATTATTGTTTTTTAATCGAGATGAAAAGAATTGAAAGGTTAGTCAGTGTAAGACTTCTACCCGCTAATAACTCCTCATGTCCGTATAGTTTCTCCTACCAGAACAACCGTTAAGTACATCAATAGATTAGTTTTCCCTTATGTAAAAGTATAAATTACAAGGATACCAACACAAGGGAAAAATTTTATTTTTCCACTCTCTAACCACTGTGCGAAGCACATATAGCTGTGCAACAGAAATAAACACTTTAGAATTGGACATAGAACAATATGACTCGGCTATTTATAGCAAACCTGGGCAATCAGTCGGGCGTAGTCTATTACTTTACAGGAAATTAATTAAAAAATAGTTCGCGCTTTTCGCGCAAATGAAAATTAACACAATTTTCGACATGAAGCGATTTGGTTTCGATTGCTTTACGTTTCGATAAGGAACGTTGGGATGCGTTGGAAGGCTATTGGGGGCAGCGGTGGGAAACAACGGAATGGGAAATGTTCGAGAATTTACTAATTGGTAATAATTTACTTCGGCAGTAAAGGATTAACAAAGATATCGATGAAACTCATTGAAAGTAAACAAACAAAGTTAAACAAATACAAAAGAAACAATAAAAAAGTAGTGGAGGTGGAGAGGAAACTGGAGGCTATGAAGTTATTGAAAATATTTTAAATTAATTGCTAATTCATTCATTCGTTTGCCCAACCATCTCATCTCACCCATTCACATCGATCCATTCGAGATTTTCTCTTCCTTTTTTCCTACGTATACATATACCTAAACATAGTTACAGTGCATAATGTGTGTATGAGTATTTATTTATGTATGTATATATATATTTTGGTGAATTCATTGAAAAGTTTCAAGTCTGCATGTAAATATGTATATACGTTCGAGTATGTATAGGGTGCCTCAATATCAGTCCTCGATTTAAATATTGTGCCATTTTTCTTTTTCTGTACAAGTGACAGCTCTGAAATTCAAAAGCTGTTGTCTACTAGTTTAAATTTACTGTTTATGAAAAATGGGGTGCTTCACAAAGGAAAAACGCTTTATCATTGTGAAAATGAGGCCGAAAATGCAGTGACTGTGATTGGAGTTCGTAACAAGATCATGACAACGGAGTTATTGTGGCCTTAACTGGATGGTATGGATCTGGATGACATGTGGTTTCAGCAGGACGGCGCCACCTGCCATACGGCACATGAATCAATCGATTTATTGGAGCAACGACTCCCAGACCGAATCATCTCACGAAACTCCGATGTCAACTGGCCACCAATTTAAAGCCGTGCGATTTCTTTCTTTGAATCTCGGCGTCATCGGTGAGATAGAGCTACATTTTTCTCAAAATGTCATCATAAATTTCAGCAATGGTCTGTGATCAAAGCCGCGGGGGCCATTTGCCGTATGCATTTTCTTTTTAAATTAAATAGTTCACTCTTATTGGGACAGCCTTAATGTACTTACGTTTGTTATTATGTGTTTTTAGTTTTTATGTATGAAAAAGTTTTGCTAAAACTTCAAACACAATTGCTGTCGTCCGTGGAAATTTTGAGGAATTAAGGGAAGTAAAGATTTATTTTCGAGAGCCAAAATAAAAACGGACGTAAAGAAAGAAGTAAAATCCATTGCACACAGATCCTATAAAATGTCATTATTCAGCAAAAGGAATCTAAATTGAATTTTTCCACTTCTTCTCCCCCTCCGCCTCGTTATGCTTCGCCTTTGCAGTAATAGCAAAAGTTTGCAAACAATAATATTTTGTCTTCTTCTCCACCGTCATCGTCATCTTCTTCAACATAACTACTTCGCCCTTTGTAAGAGTATGCACACACATACACATACTACATACGTACATAAGAAGCATATACGAGTATGTACGCACAAATTCTTTACTGTATGTGTGTACATGTATTTGTGCTAAAGAAATCACAACAATATGGCGCATTTTACCCAAAAATTTGTAGGCCTACTGCATATAACATGACCAAAATTCCAATTATATAACATCTGGTTTGATCCGAAAAGGAACTCGTCGTAGAAATGGATAGAGAGACTGAAAGAGCGAGAGGCGACAGATAAATAGAAAAAGTAACGTGAAAGTGAAAGTGAAAGTCGGTGAAGGAATGAATTGATTCAAGAATTTTAAGTGGTTGTGTAAAAGCACGAATTATGAATTGTTGACCACAAATGTATATACATGTACATGTCTTATAAAATATTCTATAGATTACACTAGAGAACATGATTTGCCCCCCTCAGCTCATTGTACTGGCTTCGTGCTAAATTTTTCTTACAAGTTTATTGGTTACAATACTTTAATATTCCGATATCGAATAATATTTTTATTTTAGGGTTGACAAATATTTTACCTGAATCTTCATCGCAACTCAGAGGATAACGATTTAGAATTAGAATGTGTGACCATCTTCACACTAAAAACAAGGAGAAAACATAGGAAACGTAATCGTGGAAATCTTTGAGAAAAAAAAAAAATTGAAGTCTTCAGCTTATTTAATTGAAATTCTCAAATTTCCCTTATCTTCCCATTCATATTCATACCGATACTGAACTTAGACTACAAGACTGTGGAGAGCGTAATTCAGCTCAACATTCCCAGATTCATCCCGGTACTGGACTTAGACTACTACACTATGGAGAGATTAGCTGAACATTCCCAGTTGCGTACATTTACTAAGTGGCCAGCAATGAAGATTATTGCAAATTGTAATTTTTTGCTAATTGGTATTTGACGTTTATATTTCTGACAGTTCACGTGTTATTCTTGACATGTGTCAAGGTAAAAAATACTCAATTTGGTTTGCCATTTCATTACGCCTGAACCACAGAGCAGGCTATTCAGCTCATTGTGACCAAATTTCGCATCAGTTTCACTTTATTGGACATCAATCCACCAAATCGTATCCATATAGTGTGAACCGAAGAGAATATTGCTGCTTTATCCGCCAGTGTTAAAGAAGATCACGATATGTCCATCCGGTGCTGATCGCAGCAATTGGGTTTAAGTTCTTCGACCTGGAATTATCTCGGACTAATGTCATACAAAATACAGCTGGTGCAAGAACTGTAGCAAGGCGACCTACCACAACATCGAATTATCGGTGAATGGGCCTTAGAAAAACTGGATGAGGATCCGTTTTTTATAGCAAAATTGTCAAACGGTCAATGGTGAAAGGTACCGTTTGATGATAACAGACTTTTTTTTTTTTTTTGGCGAACATGCTAGATTTGTACTCGGCCGACATGTGGTTCCAACAAGACAGTGCCACATGCATCAATTGAGAGACGAATTTGGTGAGAATTTAATCTCACGTTTTGGTGTAGTTAGATAATTTTTCTCTCTTGTTAACTCTCTTGTCTATAGGGACAAGCCAAATACGATTGCTGCTTTAGAAGCCAACATTGAACGCGTCATTGCGTCATTGGTGAGGCCGAAATGCGGCCGAAATGTGTGAAAAAGTGTGCCAAAATTGGACCTTCAGAATGGATCACTTGAAGCGTAGCCGCGGACAACATTCAAGTGAAATTACCTTTAAAAAGTAAATGGCAGGAATTGATTTATCGATCCGAATAAAAATTTCATTCACTTTTGTAAAATTTCTGTGTTTTTTTATTTTTAAAAATCAAGCTCTTAAAAAATCACCCTTAATGTTTAATAAAGACAAGCGCGCTCTTAGTTAATCACAATCGGTCGCGAAATTATGATACTTACTTACTTAACTGGCACTACAACCGATGATCGGTCTTGGCCGCCTCTACAAAGCTTCGCCAGTCGCCTCTGCTATGCGCGCGCTGGCGCCAGTTGATAAGGCAAAGTGCAGTCAGGTCGCCCTGTACCTGGTCTTCCCAACGGAGATTAGGACGTCCCCTTCTGCGTGTGTTCCTCCACCGTGGTTCGAATAAAACACCCTTCTATCCGGAGCGTTTTCTTCCATTCGCTCAACATGATCCAGCCAGCGAAACCGCTGGAGTTTTATACGCCTGACTATGTAAGTGTCGGCGTACAGCTCATCGTTCCATCTTATTCTATACACGTCGTCCACGCATACTGGACCGTAGATCTTACGGAGTATCTTCCTCTCGAAAGCTCCTAACAACCTCTCGGCATTGATGGTCAATGTCCACGTCTCTGCGCCATACATTAGAACGGGCAGGATGAGAGACTTATAGAGCGTTATTTTCGTCGGTCGAGAGAGGGCTCTGCTTCTCAATTGCCTACTGAGCCCGTAGTAACACCTGTTGGCAAGAGTTAGTCTCCATTTGATCTCAAGGCTGACATTATTGTTGGTGTTTATGCTGGATCCTAGATATACGAAATCCTTGGCGACTTCAAAAGTATAGTTGTCAACAGTGACATTTTGTCCAAGACGTGACTCTTTGTTTGTTGACACAAGGTATTTCGCTTTGTCCTCGTTCACCACTAGACCCACTCGACGAGACTCCCTTTCCAGGTTGGAGAATGCTGCACTGACTGCTCGAGCGTTTTTGCCAATGATGTCAATATCATCAGCGTATGCTAGCAGCATGACACTCTTGTAGAAGATAGTGCCAGAGATGTCGATGTTCGCAGCTCGAATTATTTTCTCCAGCATAAGGTTAAAGAAGTCGCATGATAGGGAGTCACCTTGTCTGAAACCTCTTTTGGTATCATATGGTGCGGAGAGGCCTGTCCCAAAATTTTCACTGCGCTGGTGGTGTTGGTCAGTGTCATTTTGCAAAGACGAATGAGCTTTGCAGGGATACAAAGCCAAGTGGCCTTATGGATATCTTTATGCTGGAATCTGGTGCTACTAACTGTCTTGTTTCATGCGGCGGCGAAGTCGATCAGTCTCATACCGTTATCGGTGGCTTCGTCGTGGAGACTGAATTCTCCGATCGTCGGACCAAAGAAACTCTTCTTGCCCACCTTGGCATTGAAGTCGCCTAACGCGATTTTAATATCGTGGCGGGGGCAGTGCTCATAAGTTTTATTGAGGAGCTCGTAGAAGTCATCTTTGGTCGTTTCATCCTTCTCATCCGTCGGGGCATGGACACAAATTAGGCTGATGTTGAAGAATTTTGCCTTGATGCGGATAGTGGGTAGGCGCTCGTTCACTGCCGTGAACCTCGCGACTAGATGACGCAGTCTCTTTCCAACCACAAATCCAACACCAAATTCGTGTCTCGACGCATGATAGCTGTAGTAGATATCACAGGATGATCTTTTGGAGCAACCCTGTCCCGTTCATCGCATTTCCTGTATAGCGGTGAGGTCAGCTCTATATTGTTGGAGGACATCCATCAGCTGAATAGAGGCACCTTCCCTGTAGAGGGTTCGGACATTACAGGTGCATATCCGCAAATCGTTATCCTTTGGGCGTTTGCGGGAGTCGTCAACATTAGGGGGGTTAAATATCCGAGGCTTCGTTTGAGGATTCATTGGTGGATATTTTGACGTGATGGGTTCCAAGCCCGACGCACAACCATTCATTCAATGCCATGGAGAAACCCGCCGCACACATTAGTTAACTCACTGACGGTTGTCAGATCCCTATCCAGGGGACGCCACGAGAAGGCTGTGTGTCGACTTGAAACGTAGAAGCGCAAGGATCGACCATGGACGCACCTGTGACTGTCACGAACTTTACCTTGTGTCGTACGCCCCAGGGCCCCGCGAAATTATGCTACTAATTTTAAATAATTTAAAAGACAGTAACTGTTGGGGCATGTTTTTAATTAATTATTTAATGCAACATTAAGAACATTTAACAGAAGGAAACAAAATTGCCATTGCATCGAATTAAGCTTTTCGTCTAAAGGAAATCAACCAATAGCAATTATGCAATGCAATTGATTTGTAACTATTCATACTTCTAACGCAGCCTGAAAGTATGCAAACTTTGAAATAATAAATAAGAAGAGCCCAATTTGGCCGAAGTCAGGGTTCAGAAAAATTCACACACCGAATAAAAATCGCATACATAAATGTATTATAAACGAACACAGCTTAAAGAAACCAACACATACTTATTTTAATTTTCATACCAATTTTGTGTGTATCTAAATTTTGTTGGTGCCGATCACAAACGTGAATGTGTTTCGCTTTAATATTTGTTTTCGTTCGCGTACATCGGTAGTACACATATGGTTCGATCGCAACATACACGAACCATGCACAGTTTGGAGTATAGCAATACTTTACGTTCGTGAATGGCTAAAAATTAATTCGTTCTCAATTCACGAACGGACCATTTTTTTAAAAAAAATCTCTGTAATAAAAAATTCGAAACGGCAATTTTTTTAAGAACATTTGAGAACTTTTCTCTGTTTAAAGTAGTTTTTAATTTGGTTAAAGTTTTTCTTTGTTTTTGCAAGACTCTTTGGAAGCAAATCCACTCCATCAATAGCAATGTTATGCACCAGCTTATAATGTCGTTTAAGATTTACATTGCATGTTGCACTTAGTTCTTTTCTGCAAGTTTCTACGAGGCAGTAAATTTTTTGTTTCGTTATTATAAGTTTCGAATTTTTTAAAACACAATTTTTTCTGTTTATTGCTTTCCATTTTTTCATTTTGCGAATTTACTCTTCAATCTTTAAAAAAAAAAAATAATTCCAACTAACACAATAAAACTATGTCAGCAAAAAGCAATAACATTTTTTCAATAGCGAATGAAGAACGAATTCTTTTTTGCCCATAAACGAACGTAAAGTATTATTATACACCAACCTGTTTATGGTTCGTGTGTATGTTACGATCGAATCATACATGTACTACCGATTCACGATTGTGATCGGCACCCAAACAAAATTTAGAAACACACAATGAAATAAAAATTTGGGTCGGTTGCTTTTCAGCAATACATTGTGTGTGAATTTTCTTAACCCTGGCAGAAGCTTAAAAGCTCATTTGGATTTCACGAGACTTGCACCCGTCACAGGACCAGCAACTCTGACACCAGCAAAACAAATTTTGTAAAGATTAATTGCTTGGGTTCCGAATCCAATGAATATTCCTGAGCTTACGAACTTACTTTACTTTTAATGGCACAACAGCCCATGGAGGGCCTAGGCCGAGCTTTTCGCATCCACTCATGTTGTGCGTGTTATATTTGTACATGAATGGAAGGGACCTACAGTTTAATGCCGAATCCGAACGGAGAAGTGATAAGCTTTTCATAGCAATTTTTACTTTTGTAGGTTTGCCATTGCCTGCCAAGAAAAAATTATTTTTTCAACCTTTTTTATTTTTTTTTATTTTGCCTGTGCCGAGATTCGAACCCCGGACACTCTGCGCAGCAGTCCAACGCATTACCACTACGCCACAGCGACCAGCTTAGGAAAACCCATCGCTAAGATTGCCTTTCCTAATTAAACAAAACTTTAAACTTTAAAAAATTACAAGTATGATTTCAAACTGTATACGTTTTTTTTTGCTCACCAGTTCAAATTATTCATCCACAGCAACGCAATTCGAGCCACTAAATATGTAACTAACTGTGGCTGAAAGGGTCATTGTTTATTTAGCTTAAACCAAGTATTTCTTCAATTCCAGTTTTTTTATTTTTTGTTCAGTATTTTTCGGTTTTTGTTTGAATTTGGCGGTGAAAAGTAGAATTTATTGCCTTATCTACACACACACATATACACTGCGGAATTCACACTTTGACTGAGTGTCAGCCAAGGTGAATGCGATGAATTCCTCCGTTGCTGCTTCTGGCCTCTTTTTTTTTTACACATTTCTCTCCCTTTTGCCTTTTAGATATACAAAGGATTTAGGTATTTTTTGTTCACTATGCAATCTACAGCAGAAAGTAAATGCAATAAAATTATTGTTTAATTTTGATTTCAAGCGTTTCTTTGCCAAGTTGTCTTCTTTTCTTCTTTTTGTCTATTTCATGCCAAACACACAGACAATGTTTATCAACTTTTCAAAAAATTATCTATGTAGAACTTGGTTCTTTCTCTACCACTCAACCTGCCGCTGAGTCTCCTCCGTCATTGCACATATTTGACCAATATTAAAAAAACATTTAGCACAATTCAAACAAAAGAATGATGGAGAATGTGTACATAAGTTTGTACTTGAAAGAAAATTGTTCAACGAGTTTAAAAGTATCTAGCTACCTACTTACTTCTCCGCCATCTCATGGATTTCAGTTGCTTCTATTTTTTTGTTGAAAAATTGCTTTTTGTTTGTTCCGACAAAAATATATTTTACTTTTCAGCATCATAGTTGGTATACTTATTATAAAGTAGACATTGCCCGTTCCATTAAATTTAAGAGCAATCAGTCAAAAAATAACTTTATTTAAGTCAAAGAGTTTTCAATTTCATTAAATTTTCTATAATAATATTTATCCAAAATTCAGCCGCACGCAAACTTAGATTTCTATTTATGTAGTTTTAAATTATTGCTATCGTGGGTAATTTTGTAGAATGGAATTCGGGAACATCCCAAAACTGAGTTGATATCCCTTTCCCGAAGATGGAGAGAGAGAAAAAATAAAAAAATCGTCATTGGTCGCAAAAAAGGTGCAATAGTGTCTCCATTTCAAAGCTAAACCATGAGCCTTCAGTAGCTGAAGCTTGAAATTTGGTGGCTTCATATTTTTGTAATTGTGTATTGATTCCCAGCTTCAGGCCAGCATTGTGCGTTTTTCAAACAATTTTCCTTTGAGTGTCAATAACCCAAAAAACGTGACGCTACGACCATTTTATTGTTTGGGTAGCACCAATAATTTTTTATAGGGAAGAATATTTGCTAATTTTCTTAATTGTTTGTTCTCTCGGGTCGTACCGAAAAAGGCTTAAATAAAAAGGGAGCCAGTAGGGTGGATGATGTAAGGTTAGAAATGTTAAGAATTTCATAAGGGATAACTTTCTCTCAAAACGGAAAAGATTTGATTTTCGGGCAAAAAATTTAAAAAAAATTTCTTGAATGCTAGTTTCTAAATCTTTTTTGGTCTTGCCACTTGCTTTTTCACACAGCAAGATTTCTAGATCAATCTGCTCTGAATAACTTTCTCTCAAAACGGAAAAGATTCGATTTTTGGGCAAAAAATTAAAAACAAATTTCTTGAATTCTAGTTTCCAAATCTTTTTTGGTCTTGCCAGTTGCTTTTTCACACAGCAAGATTTCTAGATCAAATCTGCTTTTAATTTTTATCACATGTCAAAGAACGCACGGCACAAAATAAAACTTGCCGGTACTAGAAAGTCTGTACCCGTCCCTGTAGCTTTTCCTCTCTCGCCTACAAACATAAATTTCCTTCAAGAAAACTTGGCGTTTTTTTTTCTAATTTCTAATGTATTTTTGTCCGATACACTAGTTTTCGATTCATTTAAATTGAATAAATATTATATTGAAAAAAAAAAAATAACGCAATTTATATCCCTTGGGGACCCCAAATCTTCCAATATTGAAAATGAAATATATCGAAAAATTAGCTAACCTAGAATTGGCTCCGGTTGTAACATTTTTCGACTTGCAAAGTGGAATTTTTTTTTTGATGCGTGGATTATGGATTTAAATTTAAAATTTTCCTATTCAGTAAAATTTTAAATGAAAAAAATTTAAGTTTAAGCGCTTAGAGTAAAGTTTACCTAAGAAGAGCATCCACTCATGTTGTACATGAATGGAAGGGACCTACAGTTTAATGCCGAATCCGAACGGCGAAGTGAAAAGCTTTTCATAGCAATTTTTACTCTTGTAGGTTTGTCATTGCCTGCCAAGAGGTGGTGCCATGTAGAAAAATTATTTTTTCTACTTTTTGATTTTGCCTGTGCCGATATTCGAACCCCGGACACTCTGCGTAGCAGTCCAACGCACTACCACTACGCCACAGCGATATATATATTTATATCTATTATATATATTTTCTATTATCAGCCTGACTCACTATAGAAAATTTTCAATGGAAAGTTGGAGTGGTCATTGACCAGTGATCATAATTTTCGCATCCAAATTTGATTCCATTTGCCTGACTATTTTCTTTGATAGTTCACTTGTATTGGAAGTAGGCGTGGCATTTGACTAATACTGAAAATTTTCAGTTGTTCAAAACATTATTTCAATGATAGAATTTCCTTCAATCTTTGGACATTTCAGAACTTAACCTCTTCCTTGCGGACACACGGACATATTGTGACAATATTTCCAGGACAACAGCATTCGTAAACATGCACGTATGTATGCATAAAGAAAGCGCACATGTATATGTATGTATGTTTAGTGATCTGCAGTGGTGTATACACATATGTAATTATTACACATCGACGCCATCTAGCGAAGTAAATAGTAAAATAGAAACGGCGAAGAAGATTCGTGGCTGCGCTAATTGCCTGTGGTTATGTTATCTGATGAACATATAATATAGCAGCATCTGGAAACTTCGAAGAGCTCTGGAATATACGTGGCAGCGGCGACATCTGTGCTATATATAAATACGACTGCAGCAAAGGAATACGGGGGAATCACAGTTCGACAATCTTAGTGAAAACATAGAGTGTAATTTTTAAGTGTTTTTTAAGTGGTGAATTTAATAAAGTTGCAATTATTTGATTTTAACATAGCTAAGTATATTTCAAATCGCTACCTCAATAAGAAATATATTTAAATTAAGATTAGATTCGAAAAAGGTCTAGCCAAATTCATGTGCCTAACGGTGGAAAAATATAAATTTCTGTAACTCTCAGTATTTTTCTAAGAGCAATAGCATCAAATAAATATAATATTTACTGCCATTTTACTATTTCAAACAAAACATGTGTTGCTCATTGAGTTTATTTTTTGGAAGTTTTATTGGGCGCATGTAAAGTAGTCGAACGGCGTAAAGTAGGTAGATAAATGAAATAGAAATACAGAAAATGTCAGTCAATTCCGAATTTTAGTTAAAAAATTATTTAATACTTCCAATTAAATAATCCATGGGCTTTTCGATGGATGATTCTTTTGCAACTGGGTACTGAGCTACTACACTTAATGCACGTAAACAAATCTTTAAAGCTAGCACATTATAATTATATACAATAGAATAATATACTTATGTGTATATAATGAGATTAGCATATGTCATAAATTTACTATAAACAATTACAGATAGAGGCTCAAATTGCATACTTACAGTGAGTAATTAGAATTTTCTGCTTATCAAATTGTTGTATCCAAATTGTGAAAAGTATGTGTATTTTCGAGTATTTTCTTATATTTTGTTTTGTTTGTTTATTTGTTTATTTTATTGTATATTTTATATTTCTTTTAATGACATTCGTCTTTGTTGCTGACAGTTAATAAATTTTAGGCACACACACACTAACACAATGTGATAAACTCAACTATTTATGTGAATCCAAATTTACATTCATCTGAGTTGTGAAATTGTGTTTAATTAGTATTTAAATGTAACCGCAAGAGAAATTGCGACACAAAAACCGCGCAAAAGGAAAAGGCAGAAACAATAAAACGACACACACACAAACTCAAACGTAAGCATATAAACAACTGATGGCAACTGAAAAAGAAGTAGAAGAAGAGAAGAAGAAGAAGAATTTCGGAGAATGAATTCCGCAGATATTCACTCGCACACGAACTATTCGCACACGCAATGCTTAAGGTGGCCAAAGGAGAAGATCAGACGCTGAGGACGATGAGAGCAAAGTCGACAACAGCAGTAGCAGCAGCCGCAGTGACGAAAATAATGAGAAAGCAAGTAAATGAAAACGAGGAAATGTGAAGAGTGCGGCTGAGTCTGCAGAATAAACGCGGTTGCGAGTAGATCTAAAAAAAATAATTTCGTTAATTGCAAATAGAAAGATACAACCGTCAGATGAAATAAAAGTAGCAGATAGTGGGTAGCAGGTATGTAGTGGATGAATAAAATGAATGAGGATGACAGCGAAGAAGACGAATGGAAAGAATAAATGGTTAATGGGTGGCTTTGTTTATTTCTTTGCGGTGCAAAGAAGTCATTATTTAATTGATAGTGTCCTTTGAGAGATTGTATAGACCACAATTATGGTCATGCATGAAACCAGTCAAAGACTTTTCCCGCCGCCATTACACTATTTGCATACACACTCCCAGTGTGGATGCTTGTTTAGGGAGTTTGTGTGTGGATGTGGTTGCGTTTATGTCAGTTTCAGTTTCAGTTAAACTCATGGCAAAACTATTTTGAAGGTGACGAACCCCAGTATAACTGCCACCTTTAATCTGACTTTCTTCTTTGACAACATGCTGTGCGATGAATTGCACTGTAGAGTATAACAGAATGCTAAAGAAAACATATTAATTTAAAAAAATTGACTTTGAAAAACAAAATTAAGTACTAATAGTAGAAAAGTATGAAGTATTAAAGTTCCCAATATAAATAAAGTTAGGTTAGGTTACAGTGGCGGTTGTTGTCCTTTTCTATATCTCATAGTGCTAACAAAAACTTAGCTGAACTTCTCTCATGCTCTTGACAGAAGTGCCAATTTCCAGTTTACAACACGAAATATTTGAACTTATGTGGGTTTGTTTTAAGTCTTAACCTCTTATTAAACTAAATAAACTAAAATTTACCCAAGATAGTTTAATATCTAAAACAAGCTTCTAAAATTTGTGTCCAAAGTTGGCACAAAGAAATATTATGTTGTTATAAACTATTTGCATTTACTTTTACTCTGACATATTCCTTAACTGCTGCAACTTGTTACTAAAAAAATCTAACAACTTATTGCTGTAGAACAACAGGTGGTATGAGTGATATTAATATATGGTATTAAGTATAATATTGTTACGTAATCAATTGTATGTATCTATGTGGTGTATCTACCATGTAGTATAACAATGAACCGTTCTGGTCTAAGAGTGTCCCTGGGCATCCAAAAAAAAAAACCCAAACCAAAACCAATCTACCGATCAAATATGAGTACATTAGTTTTAACTACATATCCTTTTAGAATCATTTACATTTTCCCATGTATGCCAGCCCATGTTAAAAGGTGTTTGAACTACAAGTATTTTGTTTTTTATAAAAAAGGAATATCAAGAAACTGCGTATAACAAAAAGAAAATGTTTCTTACATAATCTGAGGTCATCGAACTAAAATGTCACCTTCAAAGGTCAAATCACTTGTCATAAAATAAAGAGAACTGTCGTTTAGGCCAAAAGTTATTGTACAAAAAAAATTAGGTCAAAGTTATGGTGTATTTACTTTTTCGTAAAGCTAATCTAAACATAAATCTAATACAGAATCTATATTTCTTTGAATATGGTCAAAATTTACAATTTTAAAACTTTTGGGCGAAAAAATTCGGAAGCGTTTTAGTGTACAGATTTGAAAGCAGCCTTAGTAGTCGCAAATAGAAATGGGTGATTTTTTGTAAGGCTGCATAAAGAAAAATATTTCACCGAAACTTGACACATAATAAAAAAATAAAACTTATTTTGAAATTTTTAAAATTTAGTGAAACACATTATTTCTGCTAGTGACTCTAAGGTGAAATTTCGACAAGCTTCGCTTAATTGTATATACAACCTCCACACTAACTATACACGTGAATAGCAAATTTATAATATTAAATTTAAAATATTTAAGGAGAAAATATTACTAGGGACTGGCTGTTTCTCGCTGCCAGATGAATCTTCAATTTTTAATATCTTCTTTAGGATAACAAGTTTCTAAAGCTATAACTACCACATAATTCAACTTTACCGACAAAGTTTTCCAGAGTTACCTACTTCGTGCATGTGTAGAAGTTAATAATAAATTTAAAGCTGATGATTTTTTTAAATAATTTTTTTTTTTGGTGCGCTTTCTGTCTAACTGATACACTTAGCCATTCTTAGATAAGATGAAAGGTAGAAGGCTATCCTCTTACAAATTTGCAATTTTTCGATATTACGTAGAAGTTAACTGATAACCAAACATTCAAAGTAATCCTCTACTTTTCATTGCAACTCTTAGCTTTCAAATAAGTAGTTATGCAAATACAAAATAAGAAAAGAGTAACTGAATTTCAAAACTTTGAGTACATTTATTTTGAAGATTGCACGAAGAGTACTCAGCCGCAATCAGCGAATCCTCAAGAGTGCACCGAAGGCATATTATGAACTTGAATATCTGGTTGAAGACAATTTATGTATATGTATTTGAAGGAATTCACAGGCAAATCACAAACAAATTAAATAGATTCAATAAGTTTTACAAAGCCAATAAAAACATAATAAATTGTGCCACCGTGCATTGTGCAATTAAACGTTAATGTTTGCAACGGGCGTTAAAAAAAATTGCCCGTAGGTTTGTGTTTGTTTGTATTATTGGTTTTAGCTTAAAGCCTGATTGCTGTTGTTGTTATTTCACACTTTCAATGCTGTTGTTGTCTTGTTTTTTTTTTCAATAAACGTTTTAAATGCAAACGGAAATTGTAATAAATATGCAATATACATACACAATGGCACCCACTGCAGGCAAATACGGGAGCAAGGTGCAAGGTGCAATGCTAAAAGAAAAGTGTTTTATACTAATTACAAAAATAACAACAGCAAAGAAAACGATGCCACACTGAAACGTTTGCCAGCCAGTCGATGATTGTGTAACGGAAGTGAATGATAAACTTTGCGCTTAAAATAATGAAGTAACGCAACAGCAAAAGGATAAACGCAAATAAACAAGAACAACGTGCGAAAAGAAACAAGACGATAAAATTAAAGTCAACGTTAACGCGCATAATGTAAAAAATGCTTGAAGCAATAAAAGCGAAAGCGTGAGAAAAGCAATTGAGTGAGGGTAGAAGGGTGAATGAAAAGGAGGAAAGCAGAGAAGCAGGGTGTTAGTGAGGCCGACATTGTTGCCAAAAGTAGAATCACTGGTGCCAAAAAAAAATCAAAAGATATTGCCGTCACCGTCGCCGTCGCCTTTATATGGAAGGCGTTGATGCAAAGCTATCCACAATATTCGCAGCAGCTGCTGTTGGTGTATGTGTACTGCTGCTAACACGCCCAATCACTTGTTACACATGAATTCACTCACACACACACCATACATATGCAATATAAAAACGAAGTTAAGTAAACATACGTAGTTTATGTGCCTGAGTGTGTGTGTTTGTTTGTGTGCGAATGTGCGAAGCATTTAATTGTAATGTGAGACGCTTCACTGTGGGATTCAAATCAACAGGAGAAAAAACAGTGCAATGAACATCAATAACAACAGTAACGCATTTTGTATCTCTGTGTGTGTGTATCTGTCGGCTGTTTATCGTTTTTATTTATTTTACTTTTTGTTTGGATTTCTTTGTCGTACATATCGACGTCTAACGACTAAAAACTGACAATAGGATGTTAAATACTTGTAGCCTCTATCGGTAAATCAGATGAAAACACATACCAGTTCATAAACACTTTCATATATGTATGTGCGTGTCTGCACTAATTTCTGTATGTGTATTTGTATTTTTAATTGCACAATTAATGCGATTAGCTATCAATTGTTATTAATTTACACAAATGCATAAAAGCACGATAACAAAAGAACAAAAAAAAACAATCAACCAACGGACAAAGATGTTCCCTCACATCACACAAACACACACACACACATACACACAAACACACACACACACACACACACACACACACACGCATACAATAACAGACATGCAACATACACTTGTTTTTTTAATGACCAAAACAGCATAAATTTTTTATATAAATATTTGGTCACACTTTGCACCTTTCTTTTTACTATAATTAATATTTTCTGTATTTTTCCACGTTTGCTTTACTTTAAATATTTTTATAAATAACGAGCGCGGGCACAGGCTCACTTACTATTTACACATACTATTTTCTACTACTATTTTTAGCTGAAGCTGAATTTTCAAGTAATTGTTTTCTTCGTTTTCCGTTAACACGTGCGAACACGTCCAGATTTCATTACCAACTGCCATAGCGCAGACACATTCACACAGCATTTGTGTATCCATAATGGTCGGTCCTTAACGGTTCAGTACAAACACACACTCACTCATACACACTCACTTACACATTTACACGAAAAAACACCAATCACCACACGTTCATGTTCCACACTGTTTTCGAAATTATACTTCTCCTTTTGTTGTTGTTTCATTTCTCTTGCTCTTTCTCTCTCGCTCTCTCTTTGCTACAAGTTATCGATGATGACAACTCCCGACACTAACTTCCGACTACGACGACAACGTCCATGAAGCAACATTGCGTACTTTAAATGTGTTTGTGTTACTGCAAACATTTTATGCCCGCCGCCAGCAGAGCACCTCTTGCCTTAGCAGACATTTAGGCGCTTTGATTTGAGCATGGCGCCTGTTTTCGTCTATCTTCGACATACTCATCACAATACTGCTGATAAGACTTCGTGTATTTCGTACCATATATTCATACTTACATATACACATACATAAATACATACACAATATTTTCTCTTACTTGAATTATGCTCATTTCACTTGTCTGTTTACTTTCGAAATTCTTCATGAATAATTTCTCTTTTGGATTTATACACAGTAAGCTTTTAACGGAATGTTTGGGAGTAGCAGAGAAACTTGTTACTTCAAAATCCACTCTTACTACATATAATCCATAGATCTAATAGTTTAATCCACATGCTCATAAAAATAGTATAATCCCAGCAAAATAAATGCGTACGTAAATTAAAGGTGCTCACATTTTTTTTTATATTTCTTTTATTTGTTACATTCAACACACAGGCTGTACCCCTGTGAATGCAGATCATTGTGTTGATTGGAAGGAAGATTAATAGGTGAGAGGAATAACGAGGGAGACAAAAATAGAATTCTTTGATTTTCGAGTACCGAGCATTGCAAGTTTCCTTTGCACTTACAATAAAAGTTTATTACCACGTACATTTTTCAGTATATTTTATTACTTTTTTGAGTGTAAATAGTCTTGTATGACTGTAAATGCTAAATATTTCAGCTATCACAACAACAAATACATATATGAAATATGGCGCTAAATTTTACATTTACAATGTTGCAGGACCATTTACACAAGAGAATGACAATAAGTGTGTGACATAAGACAAAAAGCTCTCTCAAAGCTCGGTAATTTTTCTATAGAAAATCTATATACGAGTATGTAGTAAAATCTAAATCTAAAATCCTTTTTCATTTATTATAGTTCGGGTGCTTTATATTTGGTTTTCTTATGAAGAAAAAGGTGCTGAAAAATCGTAACATTTCTCTGTGGAAAATTCATTAATTTCAAAAACTAAATAACCTAAATCAGATTTAGCTTCTTCTTCAAATAATTTGAACATTTTTGTAGGGAATTCGGATAATATTTTGACGTAGAATACATCATTCGGTAAGAAGGGTGTAAAATGGAGAACAAATATGCTGTGAGGGCCGTTATTGATACTCTGGCATTTATTTAAGTAAGTACCAGGTGTACAAGTATGAAACCGGTAATGACATCTCTGTGTCGCTAGGTGTACCTATACGTTCTGCCAAATCAAATCATTGGGGCCATTTCTTCGCATTTAGTTCTGTCAACAATATTCAGTT
The DNA here is from genome assembly GCA_958295655.1 of Palloptera scutellata. Classification (NCBI taxonomy): domain Eukaryota; kingdom Metazoa; phylum Arthropoda; class Insecta; order Diptera; family Pallopteridae; genus Palloptera; species Palloptera scutellata. The sequence continues at coordinate 84,194,918 of OY282449.1, read as the reverse complement.
CATAAACAATTAAGTTTCATACAATATTTTTTTTTCCTCAAATATACTCGTATACCGAATTTTGTGTCTACAAACTACGATATGTATGGGGACAGCATTGATTTTCTGTTTCCAATTGAAGAAATCTGCTTTGGAATCTCATCGAATGCTTGTGGAAGCTTCCGGCCATCACGCTCTAGGCAAACACAGTGCAACGAGTGGTTCAATAAGTTTAAAAGTGAAGATTTTGATATGAGAAACGAAGAACGTGGAAGACCACCGAAAAAGTTTGAAGATGCCGAATTGCAAGCTTTACTCGATGAGGATGATGGTCAAACGCAAGAGCAACTTGCAGAACAATTAAATGTGACCCAATAATGCATTTCTCAACTGCTACTATTTAAAAGTCATGGGATTGATTTTGAAGGTGGAAAGATGGGTGCTGCATAAATTGACTGAAAGACAGCAAGAAAATCGAAAAACCACCTATGAAATGTTGCTCGCCAGGTACAAAACAAAGTCATATCTTCATCGAATTGTTGCTGGCGATGAAAAATGGATCTATTTCGAGAATCACAAACATAAAGGGTCATAAGTTAAGCCCAGTACACCGGCCAAATCAACAGCAAAACCAAATCGGTTCGGAAAGAAGACAATGCTCTGTGTTTCTGGGATCAGCGAGGTGTTATCTGGTTTGACATTCTGAAACCAGTTACTGAAACAGTTACTGGTCAACGTTATCAACAACAATTGGCCGATTTGAACCGTGCTTTGCGCCAAGAACGTCCAGAACATCAAGCTAGGCAACACAAAGTGATTTTTCTTGTTTTTCTTGATGACAATGCACCATCACATCGAACAAAACCGACTCGGGAATTGGTAGATTCGTACAGCTGGGAAGCCCTTCCTCATGCGGATTTTTCACCAGACTTGGCTCCATCTGACTACCATTTATTTTCATCAATGGGACACGCACTTGCTGCGCAGCACTTCGATTCGTACGAAAATGTGACAAAATGGCTCGATGACTGGTTTGACTCAAAAAACTATAATTTTTTTTGGCGAGGCATTCACAAATTTCCAGAGAGACGGGAAAAATGTGCTGCTAGCAATGGCTATTACTTTGAAGATTGAATGTATAACTATTTTTCTTAAATAAACGTGTATTTTCATAAAAAAAGTAATCGGTTTCATACATGTACACCTGGTATTTAAAATATCCCCAGACAGATTATCTAAAGTGTTTTACAATAGGGACATAACAATTTTGAATGTACCATATTTGAATACAAACGCACCCTTAAATTTTTTTTTTTTTTATCTTGCAATGAGATCTTTAATCTTTAAATTTTTGTCATGCTGAAAGTTCACGACCGAGCAACGTTGAAAATTATTAAAAATTAGTACCGAAATTCTGGGTCGGTGACTTATTCCAATTTTCGGTCATAATAATTGCCCCAGCAGATAGGCTGTGAGTGCTATTTTGCGCAAAGATCTCGACCTACACCCTTATAAGATCGAATTAACACAAGAAGTGAAGCCTCGGGATCATTTGAAACGCTAAAACTTCTCCGATTGAGCTCTGCAAAAGTTTGAAGAAAATCCCGAATTTCATCGACAAAATGATCTTCATCGATGAAGCTCATTTTTAGCTTAATAAACAAAATATGCATTATAAGACAACAACAAACCCGCAAGTGCTGCAAGGGACTCCATTGCCGAAGGTGCGATTGGACAGGATTTTCCTGTCGATGAAAATTATTGCCATGTTATGGTCAATGGAGTAAGCTATCGTGCAATGTGGGAATACTATTTTTGGCCAGAATTGTCAAGTCTATCAGTGATATGTGGTTCCAACAAGATGGTGCTACATGCCTCACAGCTGCTCAAACGATTTATCTAGTGAAAAGAAAATCTGGTAATCGTGTAAACTCGAGTAATGGTCACCTTATGGGAATTAACGCCGTTAGGTTTAATTTTATGGTACTATGTTAAGTCGTTGGTTTATGCCACCAAAGTTATGGGAGCTCATGAACAATATTGATCGCGAAATTTCCATCTTTCCTGCTGATATGTATGGATGAGTGGTGGAAAATTGACTTAAAAGAATTGAACGCTGCCAACGTGCTGGCTCTGGTCATATGAGCTATATCGAATTCCATACTACTTACACAAATGTGTACTTCGTTTCTTTCTTTTACTGGCATATTTGTACATGAATAGAAGGGACCTACACTACTACATCTGGCATATCTCAATTATTCTGTGTCTTATTTAAATAAAATAGTGTTATGTCCCTCTTGGAAACCCCCTTTAATTTGTTTTTTAAATACCCCTAACTTTTAACTAATTTTGTTCTATAAGTTTTATGAAAATTTGCTTTTTAAAAAACAAGTCATAAAATTTATCAGTTTCTACTACTGCTGTAGAGGTCATGTGGCTGTTGTAATAACTCAAAGCATAGTTATTGGTTTTATTAGTACAGCACATTCCATTCATGTATAAATATAACACGCACAACATGAGTGGATGCGAAAAGCTCGAGCTTTGGCGTTTATGCGGTCCAAGTCGATACTGATAAACTGAAGTTCTTTGTGGTAAAGGCATGCAACAATGGATGTCTATCCCTTTATTAGTGTCCTGTGTGATTGCATTCCCTTCCTTCCATTCAACACAATGCTCTGCATTAATAGGGGTACACCCTGTGTATTGAATGAAGAGATAAAAAAAATTTGAAAAGATTAAAATCATGATACTTTTATTGTGCGGCAGCACTTCTGGCACTTAAACTAGACCATATAGATAGTTAAGCTTTCACTGAAATTATGCGTAAAAGTGGGTGCATAGATCCAGGTCTTCAGCTATCTACTTAGTACGCAGTTGCCGCAAGTGACCAACCCATAAAAGCATATTAAGGCGCAGATGAAGTGTCGGAAAACGTGCTTCTAAATTTAACAGAAGGCATCTTTACATTGTGATACAAATATGTTCATATATGCAGATGCATCTGTGAATTCAGCCATCGACATGTACGTGAAAGAAGAGGTAAATCTTTATATACATATAAAAATGAGCTGTCCGCTTGAGAGCGATAAACTCAAAATCTAACCCTCCGATTGAGCTGAAGTTGAAAATGAATTTTCTTCTCAGAAAATGTTTGTATTACGGTACCAAGATTTGGTATAAAAGTAATATTTCTTTGTTGCAGTCTGAGGGATTGGAAAAGTGGGCGTGGTACCTGCCATACAAATCATATTCTTATTTGAGTATATCTCTTGAACCATACACAGTATAGTACTTAAATTTCGTACAACGAGGTTGCTTGACAATGCCATACTACAGAAAAGAGTGGGATTGGGAAGTGGGTTATGGCACCTCCCATATGACCTCAATATTCATTTTGAGATATATCACGAAACATTTGTAGACGGTACTAAGATTTGGTATGCAATTATTATTTATCAATACCGAGGTTATAGTGGAGTGTGAGTTCTTGATGTCAAGTAGGCGTGGTGTGGTGCCTCCTATACAACCTGAATATTCATAGCGAGATATCTCAGGAACTATTTGTAGTACAGTCCAGTCCAGTCCAGTGGTCGCTGTGGCGCAGTGGTAGTGCGTTGGACTGCTACGCAGAGTGTCCAGGGTTCGAATCTCGGCACAGGCAAAATCAAAAAGTAGAAAAAATATTTTTCTACACGGCACCGCCTCTTGGCAGGCAATGGCAAACCTACAAGTAGGTCCCTTCCATTTATGTACAAATATAACACGCACAACATGAGTGGATGCGAAAAGCTCGGCCTAGGCCCTCCATGGGCAGTTGTGCCATGAAAAGTAAGTAAAGTTCAGTACTGAAATTTTGTACAATGACAATTTTTTAATCCCTTTTTTATTACGATAGTAAGGTTGCAGCCTTTTTTGTTACTATTTTTTACCACTTTTATTATTTCCTGCTATTTTCTATATAAGTATCCATTTGTTATGAAGTAAGAAGTGCACGTACTGACGCTGAACATCAAAATTTTAAAATTATTTCTACAGCACTCCAAGGTGGGCCCGTGGAATAACAATTTTAGAAATATTTGTGAAAATGATTCGTTAAAATCAACATTACGTTGTCGATTTCAATGGTTTGTATGTTAGGTTGCCATCCTAGAATTTTTGTCATTTGAGAAGTGTCCAGAATTTCGATATTGTAACATCTGACTAGAGGTGTTTTTTTTTTTTGTGATAAAATTACGCATTTACTTTACTTTACTTTTAATGGCACAACAGCCCATGGAGGGCCTAGGCCGAGCTTTTCGCATCCACTCATGTTGTGCGTGTTATATTTGTACATGAATGGAAGGGACCTACAGTTTAATGCCGAATCCGAACGGCGAAGTGAAAAGCTTTTCATAGCAATTTATACTCTTGTAGGTTTGCCATTGCCTGCCAAGAGGTGGTGCCGTCTAGAAAAAATATTTTTTCTTTTTGATTTTGCCTGTGCCGAGATTCGAACCCCGGACACTCTGCGTAGCAGTCCAACGCACTACCACTACACCACAGCGACGACAAAATTACGCATTATCCAACATTTATCACGATTTTTTAATTAGTTCAGAGTCAAAAGTATTAACAATGTTGAAAACTTACAGAAGTTTTAACTATTTACAAATAAAATTAAAAATAGAGTAGAACATCTGAACTAAAATTGTACCCATAAATAATAGAAAGGAGAGAAAAAGCCAAAAATTTTGTGGAATATTGTTGCAAAAATATTTTTGCTCTACTTTCCAATTTTGCAACCGTCAAAGTACCACATGAACTCCAATACGATGAAAAGCTTTTTCGAAATCAGTTGCCAATATGGTAACATGATTTCGGTGGAAAAGAGCTGATGTAAATGGAGATGTAAAGGCACATTGATGGTGAATTGCTTTATTTTAAATGCTGATTGTTGCGGACTTGTCAACTTATTTTTCGTAAGGAACCACATATGTCGTTTAGCAATAATCTTCTTCGGAAATTTGGTTGCACTTGGTTGCAGTGAAATAGGTCAGTACCCTTTTATATCCGAGGACAAATTGTCAGGTACAATTAACGCTATACGCCATCTTTGTGGATAGGTCCAATATTTTATTAAATAAGCTTTTTCGTAATCATTGTTAAATTTTGGAGCATGGGGTAAGAGGTACCCCAGAGGTTCCCTTTTGCGCTTCATAGGAAACTTTCAAATTCAAAGTTTATTATTACCAAATCTATTTCTTTTTTTGCTTATTGGTGTTTAAATTACACATTTTATGGGAAATACCATAAAATTAGGGTGGAAGTTGTAATCGTTTTTCTAAACTGGCCCTTTTGCTAGTTTAAAATGCTTTTCTAAATATTGCGTTTGTAATATTTTTATACGGTCGCCGTGGCTTAGTTTGTAGTGGGTGGCCTGCTATGCAGACTGTCCGGGGTTCAAATCTCGGCACAGGCAACAATCAAATAGTAAAAAAAAACAATGCGAAAAGCTTGGACTGGCCCTCCATGGGCTGTTGTGACATTAAAAGAAGAAAGGATAAGTTGTTGCTTCTAAATTGATATTGTCGAAATCACATTTTTAAATGTTTGTCAATTAGCCAAATCAATTTTGAACTTGGGGAAGGGGAAGACCAGATCAGGTAGAACTCATAGTAAAAGTTTTGTGTGTAGAAAACTGCATAGCTGATCTGTCATTTAATAATAATAAGATTTGGGATATAGGTCTACTCGCATATAGGTCTTCGATTATTTTGACTCTCCACATTAGACTCCCACTGAAGGCTCCACGAGTTACAGCCTCAAAGAAGGATAAATGGTGTTATTGTCTTTTGCGGATAATGCTGCTTATGTTACTGTTCGAAAATTTTTGGAGCGTTGGAATGTAAGTGTTAGAGATAGAAAAGGTAAATTCTACAGAAATTGAAATGTGTACGAGTATGTACTGTGGAATTCAAAGAGTTTAATGGAATAAGTTTATGAGGGATGTGCTTTTTGATTAAAAAACCGACAACCTGTTTGGATGTTGTATTGGATGGTAAGTTACTGAAGTACCTACCCACTGTATTGTTTAGATATTATGATTGGGTAATTTGGGTCAAAAGGGAAGTGTGTTTCTTAAATGGAGATAATGTCGGAGTTATAATGTAGAGTAAGGAGCAGTAACTCATGATAATTATTAATATGGCCTTTAATATACCATTGGATTGTCGTGATTTACAATTTCTTTAAAAACAAAAAAAAACAAATATCTAAAAACTTTAAGAAATTTGTAATGTTAAGAGTTTTTGTTTGATTTGCGCGTTTTTTGCTACATTTCTGAAAAATTGTGGTTATTATTTTATTTGATATAATATATGCTTGTGGATTGACGGAGAAAGGGATTTTCTGTATTGAATTATGGTTATGGTCGTGTTCTTTGGGATTCGTGGATAGTTTAGGTTTTTCTTTATTAGAAATAATGGATGATGTACCTTTCCCAGATACTACGGATGAATAGCAATAGAATGTAATTTTTTTGTTTTTAATTTTTATAATTTATTTTTGTTGGTATTTTATGCAATATCTAGACAAAGTGGGATATTCCTCAGGACGGTTTGGACGCAATGTGCTTGTACAGTCATGAAGCGCGTGAGGGGGTAAATTGCAACTATCGCACATTGGAGAGTTTTTGCACCATTTGGTGGTATGACCTAATAGTTGGCAGGTTTTTCAACGCATAGTGTCGGGAATATATTCTCTAACCTGCACTCGGTTCCCTGATATATTGACTTTAGTCGGAAGGTGGAAGGCAATAGGACTATTCCTCTAAACTACGGATTCGCCTTTAACTAAATGGTATTTTTTTAGAAGTGTGGTTTTCAATCTGGCAATACTTTTTTCGGAGTTGGTCTTTTTGACAGCTGTCACTTGATTTATGCTCAGTTTTGTTTGCCATTTTATAATGAATAGACTTGCTCCTGAACAACGTGTGCAAATCGTGCAAATTTATTACCAAAATGAGATGGGCACCGATCCTGATTACAAGAAAATTTTGTTCAGCGATGACGCTAACTTTTGGTTGAATACGTTGGGTACGTTAATAAGCAAAATTGTCGCATTTGGAGTGATCATAATCCACAAGCCAAAGCCATTGTTGAGACGCCGTTACATCCTGAAAAAGTCACTGTTGGTGTGCTCTATGGGCAGAGGGAATCATTGGTCCATATTTCTTCAAAGATAAAGCCGGTCATAATGTTACAGTCAATGGGCTAATGGTCAAATGGCTATAGAGCCATGATTAATGACTTTTTCGTGCAAATCGTGGAAATTTATTACCAAAATAATGGTTCGGTCGACATAATCGCCCAGCAGAGTCGGTAATTCGAGCAACCATGGAACGGTTTCGCACCACGTTTACTCTAGTGGATAATCCTCACAGACGCCGTACAGGGCGCACCGAAGACGCTATTGCTGCTGTGGAGCAGAGTATCGAAGAAGACCCGAATGAGTCCATCCGCCATCGCGCGCAACAATTGGAGCTGTGCCCATCCACTTTATGGAAGATTTTGCGGAAGGATCTTGGTTTGCGATCTTACAAAACTCGTGCAAGAATTGAAGCCGAACGACCATCAAGCGCGTGACACGTTCGGTGAATGGGCCCAAAACGAGATGGCCACCGATCCCGATTTTCAGAAGAATATTTTGTTCAGCGATGAAGCTCATTTTTGGTTAAATAGGTACGTTAATAAGCAAAATTGTCGCATTTGGAGTGATCATAATCCACAATCGTTACATCCACAAAAAGTCACTGTTTGGTGTGATCTATGGGCAGAGGGAATCATTGGAAAATATTTCTTCAAAGATGAAGCCGGCCATAATGTTACAGTCAATGGGGAACGCTATAGAACCATGATTAATGACTTGTTCGTGCCTGAATTGGAGGATGTTGATGTAGACGACCTTTGGTTCCAACAAGACGGCGCTACATGCCATACAGCCAACGAAACAATCAATTTATTGTAGGAAACTTTTGGTGAGCGCATTATCCCACGTCCTGGGCCTGTGGCATGGCCTCCAGATAAGCTTGTCTACTACTGAGATAAGCCCGAGACGATTGACGCCTTGGAAAATAATGGCAAATCAATATCTTTATAATATAAAGCTAAATTCTTGGCCGTAACATTAAATTATATGCGTTTTATTTCTTCTTGAAAACCACACTTCTAAAAAAACACCCTGTATAAGTCTTCTTTTTTTTGCTTAAGGGCTACTGCTTAGAGCAGCAAACTGGTTTTCCCCAATGTTTGGGAGTCAGTGGAAAATGATTTCGCAGTAAGGCCCGCGTACAGCGATGACCTAAAAAGGAATTATGAAAAGTGGAATGAAGTGCAAGAAAGACTGCTTAAGAACGCGATGAATAAGCTTGAAATCAAATAATAGTGTCACGGTCTGCTCACAATGAGTAAAAATAGGTACAACACTGTCTAAAGAACACACCTTACACAGTGAAATGACCCCATTTCATAATTATATACCCCCAGTCGATTTATTCATTATATCTATCAAGGAAGGCACTTAGTTAGATTATTCTTTGTCACATAAAAAATGTATACCATCTATACGGATTATATAGGTACAATCATCTTTTCGAAAATATCTGATCTCACGATACTTGAAACGATATTTGCAATTGGTAAGCCTCTCTCTAAGTAAATGCAAAATATTACATATTGGTAAAACAATAAACACACGTAATTTAATTAATACGTAATAAGATTTTTTTTGTATACTTTATTTACTTAGAAACTAACAATAGGTTTTTCAAAAGTGTAAAATGGAAGAAAGAAATTTTGTTGTCATCATGGAGTAGTTGGCAGTGTGCTGGACCGCTACGCAGACCGCTACACGTGTAGTATACAAATTACTTATGTTGAAGAAATTATGTCCTGCCTCCTTCCTGGTCAGTGTAAGCCCAGACTAATTGTGTCAATTTCGGGGTATATTTTTCACAACATTTGTGTATTTCATCAGCAACTATGGGTTCTTCATGAATATTGGTATTTCTTATGTATCATGGAGCTCTTGTGGGGGTTCTGAGCATTTTGGATGGCATTCTTTGAAGCATTTTCACATAGCTTAATGCCATATGTCCAGATAGATGTAATAACCACTTTGTAGAGTGCATTTTCGATGCTTTTATATTTGACCCCATCATCTTTTGATTCAATATGCTTTTTCCATGTAAATTTTTTTATCAGTATGCAAGCCGAGGTAGTTAACTCTGTCTTTTTGGGGAATATGACAATTATTGAGAACAGCCCTTGACTCTCCTCAAGCTCCTCTTCTTAGCACAAAAATAAGATGGGTGCCTTTTGATTCATTAACTTTTATTATCCAGGTCACTAAATAATTTTCTATTGATGCAAGGTGATCCGTTAGGTTTTTAGTCGCTGTTGTGTGGTATAGCATGAATATTTTGGGGTAAAGGTATCTTACTTACTTACTTTTAATGGCACAACAGCCCATGGAGGGCCTAGGCCGAGCTTTTCGCATCCACTCATGTTGTGCGTGTTATATTTGTACATGAATGGAAGGGACCTACAGTTTAATGCCGAATCCGAACGGCGAAGTGAAAAGCTTTTCATAGCAATTTTTACTCTTGTAGGTTTTGCCATTGCCTGCCAAGAGGTGGTGCCGTGTAGAAAAATTATTTTTTCTACTTTTTTTTTTTTTTTTTTTTTGATTTTGCCTGTGCCGAGATTAGAACCCCGGACACTCTGCGTAGCAGTCCAACGCATTACCACTACGCCACAGCGGGTAAAGGTATCACATGTCCTTAAAGATTTGAAGAAGATTCTTGACAGCAATTTGTGACAAATGTGTGACCTTTTTCGATTTACACAATCAGTGCCTGGGGATGTTTTGTATTTAAGGCCTTAATTGATTTATTTATTTCGTCTAGTTTAAGTCGAATTCAATCGGTTTTTTGTATTTCTCTTGTTGGTATTTACCGAAAAAGCCAACAACTTTTATAAATTTCAGTTTGCTTAAAATTTGAGATGAGTTTTTTAGGCAGTTGTGCCATTAACCGATCAAATAATTACCGCATTAAAAAATATAAATGGATGTTCCCAAAAACGGAATTTATTATTAATTAAAAGGAACTAAAAATCTTATTCCTCATAATTCGCTCCCTGTAATTCGCTCACATGACACATTTATTGGAATATTTAATTACTTGCAGGCATAAATTTCATATTTTATCCACAAAAAAATAAAAGTAATACATATCTCTCATTTTCGTAGAAAACATTTAACTGTCGATCAGAAAAATAATGAGTTACTGCTTGGAGCTGAATCAGCAAAGACCTTTTTTAGTCTGCAATTTAAATTTTGGTGGAACCGTACCACACCTTCCAGTTAAAAGTTGTGTTGTCTACGAAAAAAGTTTAATTTAATTGCTGGACCGGCAGTATTCAAAGCGATAAGGATCCGCAAGTGCTTTGCGGATGAAAAATTCACGGAACATACTGCGTTACTTATGGGATTACCGGACATCACAGGATACATCGCATGAAACATAAGATCAGCTTAGATATTCTCTTTTATATGGTACTGTAGAAGTGAACATTTAAATTAATGTAAATAGTAAAGTTAAAATTCTAAAATTTCAAGATCTAAGTAAAAAGATAAAAAAAATTAAATGTTAACTATTTTCTTCTTTTTTTTTTGAGTTTTGCTCTTTACACATTTTTTTGTTGTGGTTTTTGGGATACTTTCAGTTCGTTTTTCTATATCTTTTACTTGTAGGAAAGACAGCTTTCCTCTACAGCTTTTCCCCCCTATGTGTGTGGAGTGTGTTGCACACACTGTAGGGGGACCTACAGTTTTACGCCGAATCCGAACGGCAATACGAAAAGCCTTATGGCAGATATACTCTCAAAGGTTTGCCATTGCCAATTTGAGAGGTGGTAACTTATGTTTTGGAAAACGGGATGATCAGTTTAATCATCAAGCCATCCAAGTGGATCTTACCAACGCACTAACAACTGAGTCACAAAGCTACCAAACGTATAATTGAATAGAAAAGATAAATCTTAGAAGCGTAAGAAGCAAACGAAAAAAAATTTTGACAGAATCCCTAACTACCGGATCTAGACAAACTTTACTATATATCTATACTTAAATCTTATTTTCGTATTCTCAAAATTACGTGTTGATATCTCTATTCCGTGTTGATATCCCTAACTTTATGTAGTTCTCTCCCATAGAAATGAAACCACTGTTCCTGCCTAGCCAGGAACTAAGCCAATTCCACATCAGAGTAAACATTACTTTGGCAGTCTGCAATTTTTCGACGAGATTGTGATTATTTGAGTTTTTGAAGCTCCTTCAGCATTGACCTTTCCACCCGCATTTACTATTTTCAATTGATACATGAAAATACATTGCTGCACTGCAGAAAACTTTGCGAAGCAGTAAATAAATTTTGAGAAAACTACAATCAATTTTAATTCACTTCTCAGTGGCCTTTGGCAATTGAAATAAGCACAAAATAACAAATCAAAAAATAAACAATGCTTTTTTTTTTTTGAATCTCATGAGGCTGAAAGCAACAGATTGAATTAATTGCAACCTTTGCTGTCATATTTCTTCAATATAAGTATACTCTTACAATACTCGTATTTCAAAGTTCGTAAATACTAGAATCAGAATATCAAAATGTTCAGTTGAAGACTAAATAGTATGTTAAATACAGCATAACTGGTTTGGCTCGGTGCAAATTTTACTATCTTTAAAATAAAACTTGAGAAGCATAAAAAGTGAACATCTCACCACCTGCACTGATTGAGATTGACCCAAGATAACCAAGAAAAGCGTAATTTCTGGTTTCATCTTTTATGGTTGAAAACGAGAAAATAGAGAAAAACTGATAACAAAACGAAACTGTGCTTTAAACAAAGAAATAAAAAACCAGAAAAATAGGAAGCATAGGAAGAACTTGTTTGCCACTTTATGAAGTGGAAGTGGTACCCGCCGCACTGAGCGTGAGTGTGGAGTGCACTGGAATCGAATCGAGCACTAAAGTTGAGACGGGTGGTACTTGCGTTTTATCTTGCGTCCTGCAAGGCAGTCTGTCATAACTTTTGCACATTTTTAACACAGCATTATTTCAAGAATCAGCGGCAACGCCAATGCCGGCGCCAGAGCCAGTGTCAGAGCCACTGAAAACTTTCCCATTCACTCGGAAGCTGTTAACTGTTGCAGCCATCAAAGTAGATACTCGTTGCTGAACACAGTTTCGTGCCATCCTCCAGAACAGATATACATATGTATGCACATATACACACCACCTTAACCTAAAAGTGACTGTGGTGAAACATGAGGTTCTTTTTTTTCTTTTTCCTTTCGCAATTCCTATAATTCTCAACCACAAAGTGGACAAAGTGGAAATGAACGCAATCCACTTTTAATACAACTGAAACGGAAGCAATACACTCAGCGTCGTGATACTTCCGGCTTTGGTTCGCACTTCCTTTCAATAACGTCTCTGACACCATCAACATCACCGCCATCGTCAGGGTCAATGTTTGAATGTTTGCCATTTAATCACACCCCTTTTTGGACAGGGTTATTAAAATTTAGCTTTCCTTCTATTTTAAGTTTGTTTTTCGAATTTAAGAGCGGGTGTGAATGAGATGGTTGCCGTGGCGTAGTTATTAGTGCGCTGGCATGCTACGCAGAGTGTCCAGACAAAATCAAAGGGTAGAAAAAAATAATTTTCTACACGGCGCATCCTCTTGGGAGGAATAGGCAATAGCAAACCTACAAAGAATAAAAATTGCCTAACGAAAGCTCTTCACTTTGCCGGATTAGGATTGTTCGGATTAGGAATAAAATTGTAGGTAGGTCCCTTCCATTCATGTAGAAATATTCCACGCAACGTGAGTAGGATGATGCAGACCCGTTTTCTCTATGTACGAACAGAACTGTCGATTAAAATTACGGTTAGTTCCGTAAAACGAAGCAACAAAAACAAAATTTTACATTAGATTTTGCTCATAGCGAAACTTAACCTGTTATTGGCTTTTGCTCAACTTTTGTTTGAGCTATCCCGGTCAAGGATAGAGGAATATACATCAATTGAATTGGACAGTGATCATGTTTATACCATGTTTACAACGCCTATTTTGGGACGCTGCAAACAACAGTTTCTCAATACTAAATCAAAATTATTTTACCCTGAACATAGAGTACATATGGACGATACGGCAATTGCATAATTTACCAAAATTCATCTTTCAAGAAGTGGCATAGTGGGCCTATCCTTCCCCTTTTTCCTAATTGGGCACACTCCTGCCTGTCCTGAGATCTTGTGGGGCAGGTGACCGTAAGAACCAGATGTCATGAAAAAGGACATAACCACAATTTCGTATAGCGTTCACAACAGGCAGCCAGGCACAAACTCCGCAGACGAACTGCTGGCCTCCAACAGGCAACTCGTCACAAGCAACAATATTGGTGGAAGTAGTTGCACAATAGAGCCAGATAATCAGAAGAAACGAGGTTTTGGAGGTCGGTATCTGAAATCTGTCTTCATACTTGACAAGATTAACAAGAATGAATCAGCTGTTAAGAATCATGAATCCGACCAGACTGACAAAACAAACTACCAAGTAGTACTAATCACCAGAAAAGACGCCGAAAAAAAGTTTCCGGACGAGGCGGTCTCCGTTTCAAAGAAAAACAAAGTCGCCAAAATGTCAACTACAACAACAGACACAACATTATCAAATGCCAGGCGCCAGTATAGTGAAACCAACAGCGGTAAGAAAATGTTGAAGAAATGTGGAAAGAACGAGCCCAGAAATAATAATGGAGGCATCTTCTGAGGTTCTCCGCGACTGCAGGGTGCTCAACTGCGACGATCGGACGCCTAAATATTTCCTGAATGAATGCATTGCTTAGATAAACGTTGCACGGGAAGGCTTAAGGCTTATTCCAGCCCAAGAGATTCCTAAGCGACCGAGAGAGTAAAATGCTTCATCTGCTGCAGCGGTCGAACCCTACCGTACCGATACATGACGGAATAGTCATCAAGGATGAAAAACCACAGAAAATGAGTATGAAATGGGGGCATGCATGAAGGGGTTAAACGATAATGAGCGCGAAATACAACAAAACCGGTGCAATAAAATTTTACTGTACTTACAACGACTTACACCGAAGGTTAGGTTAGGCTAGAGTGGCTATTCTATAGCAAAACAAAGGCAAAACTTAGGCCAGAACGGCCCATTGTGATACCTCATGTTTAGACCTACAGTTTAATACCAGTTGCGAACAGCGAGGCGGCAATTGGTTATCACATGGTGGTTTTTGTCATTGCCTACCAAGAAGTGTAATTGTATTTCTCGTAATTCTCATTCACTTCATATCGGTAGGATTGTAAGAAAGTTATGAATGGTAATTAACCTCCTGCTCAAGAAGGAAATCGAGACCAAAACCTAAGCGGCGAGAGTGCGCTACTCAATAGACTATCGAGGTCATTGACTTAAACCGAAATTTTAATTTTAATTTATAATAAGTACATAAGGGTCAGTGGCTGAGGTCGAATTTGATTTTAAGGGAAAGCATTTAACATTGAATATGTGGTATATGTGGTATATAGTCTTTCGGGTGATGCAAATGGTACCTTGTGCAGTAGAAATGTACCTAATTTTTAATTTCGCAGAAGGAATTTTATATTTGGCAACTATTAATAAGTGCTTACAACTTTCTTCGCGCTATAGAAAAAGTATTGTAATTTTTTTGCAATTTTGTTCATTCCTGTATTATTCTCGTTTTCGAGAGTACATCTGATTTAATTTATGTATGGTCTAGATTTTATTTAGATATTTATCTTGCGATGTAAATAATATAAAAGGAGCTGGGTTGTGAAGATGATCGCCCAGGAAGAAGCAGAAAATCCACCGTCAATCGCAAGAATGCGATGACTTCAAAGATGTCGCCTACTTCAACGTCGAGCCGCAGGAATTGAATAGGGAAAAATCACCTCAAATAGAAAAGCTGTTGAAGACTCGTATTCGACATCGCGTGGGATTAAAACGAAGAACTTATCTAGGAAAACTTTAGTGGGCGCTTTCGTAGAAATCGCTTTAATGTTGGGAGATGCGTTTAGTTATTTGGACAGGCAGTTTACATTCAGGTTACTGCAATTATCACCCCAGAATACCTTGCATTCAGATCTACTGCCAAAAATATTTTGGAACTTTTATCACCTACTGATAGTTCCAACTCAATCGCCTTGCATTGAATATTGGCAATAGCAATCGCCACCTTATTAACTTGTACTTCGCGAAAGTAGTGATTTGTTTTTTAATGCAAATGGCGGCTGTACAACCACCACCTGCTGCTTCCCCATTGGAACGATACTGTCTTAAGAGTGTATAACCCCTCTGGTTGATTTTATGCTTACTATTTAACTTATGCTCGGCTATCAAGACATTGTAGTGCCAGGAAGATGTTATAAAAGTGTCGTTCTTTGTTTAGATACTAGTGAGTTTACGATGATGAAGATACACTTGAGGTTATGCATCAAGACGCTAGCTAATCAGTGAGTTGAACAAGGCCTTGGATTTGAGAAGCTTTAAATTTTCTGAAGACAACTGAAAAAGTCTTTTCCCAATAACCGCTTACAGTCATTGTTATTGAGTTGAAATTTGTATTGAAACTTATGCTATGTATGTATATTATTATTATTGTTATAGTTACTATTGTTTTTATTATATTTATTGTTTATTCTATTTGCAGGACTCCTCTGTATCTGAGGAGTCGATGGTATCGCCCGCTTGAATTGCGATGCTAACGAATCACTGTTGACAATGTATGAATTGACAAAATGCGAGACGAATCCATTGATACCGATGATACCTTTTGTTTCTTCTCTTCAATAATTCAATCCGCTTAGGGCAGAACTTGGTGCCAGCAGTGTGACCCTCCAAATTGCAATTAACGCACTTCACTGACATGCCATATTTGTTTAGTACCTCCCCCGAAGCTGGGTCAGTGTATAAGTAAACAATATCCTTAATGTTTAATTCTTATTTGGATTCGTTTGCTTGAAATGTTCAAATTTAACCTTACAATTGAGAATGTGCTGACATAATATTTTTGAATTCGCTCACACTTGAATCTTTAGTGGCTGGATAAGCCAATTGAAGTTCAGTTTCTTCATCTAATTTTTTTGAAATCTGATTGCAGTTGAATTTATTTATTCAACAACTTCTTTCTCATCTTAGATGAATGAAAAATTATTATGACATGGTCGTCCGTCCATAGTGAATGAGCTATGGTAATGTGTGTGACATTTTTGTTAATCACATTGAATGAGTAATTTTTATGTTTAAGTAGTATATTAATTTTAGAACTAATAACTTTTTGATTAATATTATAATAAACAAAAATGGGTGGTACCTAACTCTTTATTTTTTTTTTTTTTCGGTTTTTTGACCCCCTTTTGATAGTGGCTTTGTTATTACGAGTAGATGCAGAAGTAGCAGCAGCAGTACCGCCGCGCAATGTTCACTTAGGATTTGGTAGCGGCAACGGTGGCAAGATGTCTGGCCATTAATTACATTGATGTTGGTGTTATTTGAGTTGTCGTTGTTATCATCACTAGGCATATAACTGATATCATCTTCGTTGGCATCAGCGCAGGCATCGCTATCAATAGAATCATAATCAATTTCTTTTTGCTCTTTGGCACTGGCAACTTTCTCCAATTGCTCAATGGCATTCTGGTAATTGCTACGACGGTCAGTTATAATTTCGTTTTAATGCTTAATTTGTTGCAAAAGGTAATTGTAGTGTACCCTCATGCTTATGTACATACATATGTACATATATTATTAGTTGAGCTATTAGAACTCGCACTGGCATGACGCCTTTAATTTTTTTAGATTTTTTTTTACCACTTTCCACTTTCTTAGAGCTGTTGTTATTATTATTGTTGTTGTTGCTATTTATTGATAACACCTCACCAGTATCACTTGGAAGGGAATCGAAGTCCTCATCCAGCATATTGAAATGATTAACACTTGAATCACGTCCATTTCGTGCGATCGCAGTTTTTATTCTGTTCCATACTAATTCACAAGAGTAAAAGAGAGAAATACTATATAAAATGTTCAGGGACTTCTGTCCTTACTCTATAGATATGCGCGTTGATTATAAAGGAATGTCATTACACACATTAATTGATTAGCTTTTGCATGTTATTGAAGATCCAGTATCTGCAAAACCAAAATGAGTTCGTAAACAAAATATTTCTAGTTGTAGTGTGTCTGGCATCTTATCTTTACCGTTATTATGAAAGAAACTATCTGCTATATTGTTATAAAATAAAACAGCTTAGTTTTTTCGAGTTAGCGTCAATTTTATGCGAAGTAACGTAACAAAAAATAGCAAACCCTTACTTTTTGTTCACAAACACAAATCACATTCAACCTATGAAACGACTTCAATTCAATTCGTTCAATTTATTATAAGATATTAAAGAAGAAATATTTTATTTCAAAAAGATGGAAATTAATTTATGTACTTATATAAATATGCATACATATTCGCAAAAACTTTTTTATAAAACAATATTGATATTTTCTGCGACTGCTTAAACACGAAATATACATACATACGAGGTATGATCAAAAAATTACCGTTATTTTTTCAAAAAGTATTTATTTATCAACAACTATCTTGTCCCCTTCAAAGTAATCCCCCTCAGATATAATTCACTTATGCCAGCGTTTTTTCCAATCCTCGAAACACTTCTGAAACGCGCTTTTTGGTATCGCCAACAGCTCCTGTTTCGATTTTTCTTTTATCTCCTCAATCGTAGCAAAACGCTTTCCTTTCCGTGTGATCGGTGTCTTCAGTTTTGGGAAGAGGAAAAAGTCAGCGGGGGCCAAGTCCGGTGAATACGGTGGTTGAGGCAAGATAATGGTTTTGTTTTTGGCCAAAAACTTACGCACAAACGACGTTGTTTTTGCTCAAAATTTAGCAATTTTGGAACAATCTTCGCTGCCGCACGTTTTATGCCTAAAACATCCGTAAAAATTGCTTGGCATGAGCCGAACGATATGCCAACATCATCAGCAACCTCTCTGATAGTGATTCGACGATTATCCAAAATAATTTTCTTCACTGCGTCAATGTTTTCATCGATTGTTGACGTGCTCGGGCGACCAGGACGAGCATCGTTATTGACATCTTCTCGGCCTTCCTTAAACCGGTTATACCACAATTGAACTTGTGTTCTGCTCATAGTAGACTCGCCAAAGGCCACAGTCAACATTTCAAATGTCCTTGCGCATTTAATTTCATTTTTTACACAAAACTGAATACAGTTTCTTTGATCCATTTTTTCGAATAGTAAAAAATCGAAGAGCACACCAAAACACGACTAACCTTTTTATCTGTCAAAAACAAACTGACAATCCAAAATGGTTGGTATTGCCAACATATATAACAGACATGTGTACCAACATAACAGAAAAAAATGCGAAAATCGAACATACGTAACTCACGAAATTTGAAAATAACGGTTATTTTTTTATCACACCTCATACATACCTGTATTTAGGTATATAAATATGTACTTGATAGCTTAACAATATGACGCAGTCGAATTAGACCTCTCCTCCTTACGTGATGTGATCCTCTGCGCAAATCTCATCTAGTATCTCTCCATACTACCTATCTTTTTACTTCACTCTTTCGAGCATTCTGCCATGATTCAAAGAGAAAACTGATTAATCCTTTTTCACGTCCATAAGGAAAGGATATATTTAATAATGTAACTCTCTTTTTTTTCTCTTGTTTGTCTCCAAAAATCCTCCATCTCTTTCTTAGTACATATTTTCCTGTTTCACACACTTATAAATGCATACAGCTGTCTGGCTCTCACTAATGGCTACATTGCTACAGGCTATATTGTTACAACCCCAAAATATACATAGATATGATAAATGGAAATGCGTATATGGTTCTTAAGAGTTTTCTAATCATTCCCTTTAAACCGAAAGACATTGTAGAAAATCAGTACATTGTACCACGTAATGATAGGCATGGGAAAAATGTATCGATGTTTACTTTCGAATACATCGTGAACCTATATCGATAATCTTGGATACATCGGAAAAAAAACATCGAAGTTTTCGATGCATCGGAAACTTCGATGTACCCCCAAACTGATAATTTTCGTCATTTCTATTAAGTTTGGATGTTTTCGGATAGATACTATATACCAGGCAAATAATTATTCAAAATGTGTTTATTGAGTTTACAAGGTTTATGAGGCATTTACGAGTTTGCATCAATCTGACTACTGACTTTTTTCCGTTTTATAAAATATATTTGTTCATAACATTTTATAGGTAAAGTAAAAGAAAAATTTTTCATAAAATAATGAATTGAATTTTAGAATTTACTTTTAAACATTTTACATATATTGTATGTGTTTGCCAAATATATGTACATACAAGGTGGTGCAAAAGTAATCTCATAATGTGAATGTGCCATAATTATTGCAAATGTCGTCAAATGGCGTCAAATGTCGTTGTGCTTTCATATTTATGTTTTAGATAGATAGAGAATTACTTAGGAGAACGATGCAGATTTTGAAACACCAACTTCCGGGCAAACCACAAACCTTGTGAGTCTTGAAAGCCAACGTTGACGTTAAACGAGCACAAATGTGCATCAACTCAGAGGATGGTCATTTTTGACCGATGTCAATTTTTCAACTTTTTCTGAAAAACTTAATTTGGGTTTCCCTAATTTGACTTAATAAATATCGATTCCAATCTTCTTTTTCTTGGCACAACAGCCCATGGAGGGCCTAGGCCGAGCTTTTCGCATCCACTCATGTTGTGCGTGTTATATTTGTACATGAATTGATGGGATATACTTTTTTATGCCGTATCCGAACGGCGAAGTGAAAAGCTTTTCATAGGCAATTTTTAATCTTGTAGGTTTGTCATTGCCTGCCAATAGTTTTTTATTTTTACTTTTTGAATTTGCCTGTGCCGAGATTTGAACCCCGGACACTTAACAGTCCAATGCACTACCACTATGCCACAGCGACCACTCCAGAAACTAATAATTATTTAAACAAATTTAAAAGAGAAAAATTTGCATACGTATTTTAAAATGCCGGAGAACACATTTAAGTACCAACACTATTTCGTAAAATGATAATGGCTCTATGCTGTATTGAAACCAGTAAAGATGTTTATTTTTTGATAGTAATAGAACCACAAAATTATACAAATACTTATACCAAAGGAATTGAAAAGGCACCGAAAGATATTACCTATAGATTGGCCTCAGGTAGGAAGGCCATAGTAGTTATCCTTACTTTTAATGGCACAACAGCCCATGGAGGGCCTAGGCCGAGCTTTTCGCATCCGCTCATGTTGTGCGTGTTATATTTGCACATGAATGGAATAGTAGTAGTAGTTATCCTGAGAGAGGAAAAATAATTGTGCAATTCGCGTTTTAGAGTAAAATGCTGTGTAACGGGGTATCAGGTTAATAAAGTAAGGAAAATGGAATATGGATGGTCGACGTGGCATAGTTGGAAGTGCGCTGGCCTGGTTCGCAGAGTGGCTGAGTTTATTGGCTTATTAACGAGTTTAACTAACTTGGCAATGTTAGTAATGTAATGTTCCCAATTGTGGCTAGGTACAATTTACGCACTTATTTAAAGTATGGGAGTAATAAAATTATGTAATTCTTTCCTCGTCTAATACCATCGATGTGACGAGGCAAGAATATCCCATTAGATCTATTGAAACTGAACATCAAATATTACCTCCATCTATCGCTGAATATGCTACGCAAGCTAAAAAAAAAAACTGACAGTAATTGCACCAAAAAAATTTGTTTTTATATCACGATTTTCAAGCAACACTTCAACCGATGATATAAATTTCCATATAAAATCTAAAATTGCAATTGATGACCTTTCTGTTCTTAAGTTTAACTTTTCATATCAAAGAAATATATCTTCTTTTAAAATTAGTGTTCCGGTTGAAAGTTTGATAAAAGCGTTGATATTACATTTTCCAGTTGTGGATAAGTTTGTTTATAAACCTAGACCAGATTGTCCTACTAGCTAGGATAACAGATTTTTTATGAATTTTGTCAGAGGGTTAAATTCAACCAGGAGTCAGAATATAATGGTAAGCAACGATGCGAAATTTCATTTATTAATTTCTCTTTTCCAGAGACCATTCTTCTTACACTCCTTCTCCCTCTAACAATCAATTTAAATAATAATCATTTATTAACTTGAATTCTATTTTTTTCTCAGTCAGAAAATAATGGCTAGTGTTATCAAATATTATTTCAGCGTTCGACTATATTTATTTAAGTTACTCTTCAGCTGACTGATAGTAAGTTAATTCACTGAAATAAAGAACTAAGAAAACAAACAACATTGGGAATCCATGTCAACATGTGAACACTTACAATACTTGCCAAAAACAGAAAAGTAACAAAAGTTAAATTCAATTAAAAATGCGACTCTTTTGAATAATCCGTTTCTAATCGTTCCCTAGCCTGAACGTAGTTTAAGTTCCTTTATGGGTACACTTCTCGACTGCCAAATGCTATTCACGAAGGTAGCCATGGTGTTGCTAGTGTACCCATAAAGAAACATTAAACATTTCGCAGACGAGAAATGCTATTCACAGAACGTATATTGTTAACCACTAAAATATTAGTAACCAGGCATAATGGGCAGCTCGTTTACAAGTATTTCATTGGACCCGATACCGAAATAATTGGTTACAGAGCATGTATATCTGGAGTATAGAAAGTACAACGTTAAATCGCTTAAATCGAGATATATTTAAAAACTTGGAACCACCGGAAAGGTAAAAAAATTTCAAAAGCGCTTCCATATAAAAATTATTAAAACTGTTATTTGAAACTGATCCCAGACAATTTTTTTTTAAATTTTGTTTCTTAATGTTATTAATTTTAATTCATACACTTTCAATATACTCGTACGTAAATTGCAATAACTTTTCTGCAAATTAAGAAATAAAAAACAACATCTATATTCTATTAATATGAGTAACTGATATTTGCGTGAAAATCTTTATACTTACATTGGCTCGATCACAGTTCGATGTTACCATTAAGAAAAATAAAGCGCAACCCATAAAGATTTTTTTGCAGTTATTTATTTATTTATCTTAGTACAAGCACTTAACAACAAATACAAAGACTTAAATCTAATTACCATATTAGAGCTTAAAAAGTAACTCATTAAGGTGAGGCTTTTTTGCTGATATTTCTGGCGTAGGAAGAGATGGAAGGGAAGTGATTTTAAGTAGAGCATTCTTTAAGCTAAATTTGCTAAATTTAGTGAAAGTCAAAAACATGAGGAATGTCGTTGGCTGTTCGAATCATTCTAGACATTGGTTCGTTGAGACCTAAGGTTACCGCGGTTGGTGTTAATATAAATAGTTTGGAGCAACGCGGGACGGTCAATGTTTCCGGCTAAATACTGCATCGGGAATTTTTTGGCGTATTATAGGGATCGGACCATGGTAGGCCACGCAAAGCAAACCGAATGAATCTACGTTGAACTGCTTCTATTCTAAGGGAATCGCATATAGAATATATTCTAGTCGGTGAAGGAATGCACTTTCTGGAATATATTATGAAATGGCATTTACTGACATTGAGCAGTAAAAAATTGAGTTCACACCACTTTGAAAAAGTCAAGGGTTATTAGAATGTGTCGGTAAATGTTCATGTCATCAGCGTAGACAGAGAGCTGAGAGTTTTTGATGATACAATCTACATCATGGTGACGACCGGAAGTGTTTATATCTTCTCTTTTACAATTTCAAAGTGTATTTCGATTAAATTTAGAGAATTTTGGGAGTAATTACTCATGTATGAAAAGTAATCACAGTCAGCTTCTAGCACATGACTGGTGAAAGACTGGCTTACGAAATAATTAGGGATTTCCTTTGGGTTGTCAGAGAAGTTCTTACCCAAATTCCAAGTAGCCAGGTAGCTATCTGATTTCCTTTTAATGTTTATTTAGTGAAAAAAACTATTAGCGTCAGAAATTAGGCTGGACTGCATTTGGTTTAATTATGATAGGTAAAGATTTTCACAGAGTTCGGAAAACTTTGTAAAGGCATTTTGGTAATTGTGACAGTCAGTATCAGAATGAGATTTTAGGTTGGCACGCCTTAGTTTATTTCTTTTATTACGAAGCTCTCGCAAGTCCTTGTTGTGCCAGGGAGGGGACGGTGAGGTATTTTTCTGGAGAACGAAATGGACAGATTGTTGAATACTATTGAAGCTTTTACAATGGAACTGAGTAATTGCATCCTCGATATTATAGGTTTGCAATCAAAAATATGCTGAAAGTTGACTTTACTGATTAAATTATATAATTGTACGAAATTTGGTGTTTTTCTGGGGAACGAAAGGGACAGATTCGTAAATTCGCCTTACGAAAATTAAATCTGTATGAGTACTCAGAGTTTTGTACATTATTAACATTGTCATAGCAATAAGTGATAACAGTCTAAATGTGAAAGAAGATGGTGACTCACTGATGCAATGCCATTGTTGGCATTTGAAGTGCAGACAAGGTCGTGTTGTGTATGAAGGTTGTTAGTAATATTACTTAATTGGAAAAGGCCAGAGATTAAAAAACAGTCAGTAAAGAGAATTTCCTTGTATGAGGAGGGATTAGACGCGAAATAATATGATCCATCATAAGATCGTACCCATTTAAGATTTGGGAGGTTCAAATCCCCAATCAGTGTTCAAGGGTCAACAGCATCTAATATAGAATCAAAAACATCTACCGCTTATTGGTAACCATTAATAGGTTGAGAGGGGCGAATATAACAGGAGAATATATAAAGGTATTCGGTTAAGACAGTTATTTTTATGCAAATATATTCAAAGTTGGCAGTATGCGAGTTTTTAACAAGTGTTGGGTCGCATGGGTTATGTACCGCCAAAAAGACGCCACGACCTGGAGGAATTGTCTCCTTTGTTAAGGACACAAAGTCAGAGATAAATAATTCTCTATCATTGTTATCGGAACACAAGTTGGTTTCTGATATGGCAAATATGTCATATGGAAGCTTTTGGGAATTTAGAAATATTGTGGAATCCTCTTAACATTCTGGTAATATATAAATACAAATTGGGAAGAGGCACGTCTAGGGGGACGTGGGTTAGGAGCGATAGAAATTTTTAAAGTTCGAACGTGTTTTTTGAAGAAGCCAAATACGATTGGAGAAGCAAAAGTGGTTAGATCATTTTCTACATCAGTAGGAGCTATATGAAATCTCTCATGAAAACGACAGTAGATTTTCTTCAACTCACTTGGATTAGTTGGGACGCCCTCTTGATTAATTGCTACCAGAACGCTTGTTTTGGTTGTTCCATCTATATAAATAGGCTAGATAGATATGTTCCGCAGATGTCCACGTGGTACCAAATCGATTAAATATCTGGAATGGCTGCAGGGTGGTTTCTTAGTGGTTCGACGTTATGTACTTTAACGGTAGTAAAGTCAGCAGATATATCGGCAGCAGGCAGATGCATTATTGGGTGTAGGGGTATGTCGGCAGCAGGGTGGAGAGATGGACACAGTTGTATGTCGATTAATGTTTCCAAAAAAATTATAAATGTGTTGACATGTTGGCTGTTGATTCCATTAATTCAGCATGTATTTATGAGTTGTACATGGAAGTTGGAGGCTGGATTACCTTTACGATTTCAGCGTGGATCGAGTAACGGAGAGCTTATCGCTTAAGTAAGTATATCGTTGATTCTATGCAACAGTGTTTGTGTTAAAAGGTCCGACAGTTAAAGTGAGGCAGTGGTATTCTTATAGGATGATTGCAGAAATATATCCAAAACATCTTGTAGCGACTTAATAATTTTGTTGGTCTCATCGCTGGCTGAAGCATTCTTTGCAAACCGGTTCTGGAGTATTATTTCTATATCCTATATCAACCAGAATATTTTCCCTCCCTGGATTGTTTGTTGACAATGAACATGTCAGTTTATCGAAACATCGTGCCATTTCTTTAAAACTTTCCTCGATAGCCATGGATTGCGTGTGGTGCTTCGAAATGAGGTTATCTTTGTCATAGTTAAGACTTCAATGTGGTCGATAATATTTTCGTACATGCACTTGAGTAACTTTTCCACACTCTGGAAATCGGTACAAATGAAATGGCCTTCAACATAAGTATGATACCAATCTCGTGTAAAGAAGTTAAATCTTTGGAACGCTGGAGATTCTATTTATAGCCTTGTAATGCCTTGTCTAGATTCTGATAGTCTCCTCGACAATTGCAATTGTATCGATGCATCGTACTGAACCTTTCAAAGCGTTAGATCCAAAGTAGCTAACGAGTTTTCTACATAGACTATCATGACCAGCAGCACTCCCTTACAGCTCACGACTCAGATATCGTTCTGTCAATTCATGAAGCAAGTAGCGATATAAAACGCTGCCTCCGTATAATGGATCGATTGACCCAATTGTGCATAATACGTAGTGATAGCAAGTCGTCTACAAAACCATGCTTCACTGAAATTGTGTCACCGCTGCACTTCATAAAGCCACTTTTTCTTTCCAGACTCATTATCTTCTCGAGTCCAATCCACTTTCGGTGAATGAAATTTCGTAGTGGAGAGCATATATTTTAGCCTTTGAATATAATAGGAACTAGTGCTTGTGCGGAAGTAATCGGTATAGGGACCGTTGTTGCCCTAAATATTATTGAACACCTGCAGCTTTCGCATTCTTAACTTGACTGGGCATGGGCAGATTGCATTTTCTGTCGTCCTTTTATATCCATTTCCAGCATTGCGTTGTTGGTGTATACGACCATTTACTCTCGATACACAATACATATATGTATATCTACTTATGTATATACATATAATAATGGAATTCATCGAATTCAGTAAATAAGGTCTATCTATCTCAGGAAGCCCTAGCAAAAAAACTTGAAAAAACTACTAGAGTGTAATTCAAAAACAAGATGATGCATGAACCAACTCAATATTTGTTATTAAATAAAGATTAGCTTTTCGAAATGGTGAATCATTGCCATGGAGTAACTGTAATTTTCGTGCCATCCTTTCAAGGCGCATTTGTTTTTTGGCAAAATTTACATAATTTTAGCCAATATCTTGGCAACTGCAGATACTAGAAAATAAATTGAAAAACTAAAAATGTCATCGTGTTTAGGAATGCAAAATACATTAGGAAATCATATTTTCCTCGATGAAGTAAAAAATGTTCACGTTTTATCATGGGGAAATAGTAAAAAAATAAAAACGCGTAACAAATCGAGCACGAATTTCAAGCTGATAATCGCGTGAAAAAGTAATAAGAGACCCCATTAATAAAAATTTTTCATCTGATTTCGAAGAGAGGCCCATGTCGAAATTTTCACTCGAAAAATGGCAAATTTTCATAAAAACGTCTTATTCTGTGTTGGTGTGTTTTATGCTTCTTCTTCTTTTAATGGCACAAAAGCCCATGGAGGGCCTAGGACGAGCCTTTCGCATCCTCTCATGTTGTACGTTAGTTAGATACCCTAACTATTGGCATGCAGGACTCGCATACTGAATGGATCTGCTCAGTAACGAGCGTACATACTAAACCTCACCTCCATGCTCTTCAACCACTATCTTCCCGATACTGCCGTAAGGTATTACTTCCCGGGGCTGTTTAGCCTTTAGGCTGTGTTCGGCAAATCTTCTCTCCCAAGACGTTCCATTCTCCTTAGATCGTTTTGCACGTTCGTGATAAACACACTTAATCCTGCCCAGTCTACCTCCGACTGGATCATTATACTCGATGGACTTGGCAACGTTGTGTTCTACGTCTTCCTCCTGATCGCACAATAAGACAATGTGAGGAGTTGTCACGGATCACTTTACGTGATCCGTTAAAAAAAGTGTTATATGGTAGTTTGTCTCTCCATGATTTTTATTTATCCATGTTTCAATCTTTGAAATAAGTGTATATGTGTCCAACTGCCTTTCGACGAATTCTCCCATCTATTCTGCCAAATGGCAAGTGAAGCTAGCGTTTCTTCGTTTGTAATGCCTGCCTGGAATATCCAGCTGCAGCTGATTTGTGCTCTTTAACTTCTATCCACCTGCCTTTTGCAATAGACTATGCCACCTAAATTTAGGAATATTCTGGACAGCGCTGCCTGGATACTAGACGCCTTTTTTTGTACAAAATTCAAGTGAGCTTTGAAGTTCAGCCTGTTATCTATCATAACCCCCAGATATTTAATTGACGGCTTCGATTTGATTATTTGGTTGCCACAAACTTTCTACTGCTCATAAGTATCGCCTCATTACTTTTTCCCCACCTTGTATGTACATATATTTGGCAAACACATACAGTATATGAAAAATGTTTAAAAGTAGATTCTATAATTCAATTCATTATTTTGTGAAAAAAGTTTATATAAAAAAGGAATTATATTTTATAAAACGGAAAAATAGTAGTCAGATTCATGCAAACTCGTAATTGCCTCATAAACCTTGTAAAATGTATGAACATGTTTTGAATAATTATTTGTATGGTATTTCTCTCGGAAAATAGCAAAGCTTAACAGAAATGACGAAAATTATCAGTATGAATTAATGCGATGCATGGAAAACTTCGATGTTTTTGTTCGATGTATCGAAGATTATCGATATAGGCTCACGATTGCGTGGCTTTCTTACCCGCAGAGTGCGTAAAGTAAGTGCGTAAATTACCAATATCGATTCTCAATTGGGAACTCAACATTATTATCCTTGTCATGGCACTTGATATCGTTAAAAAGTTTTCCATACTTTTTAAATTTTTAGATTAGTGAAAACTTTTAAAAATTTTTAGAAAAGGCGTAAATTCTATGAAATTTGTTATCAATACGATATTTTTTTCGCATTCGTGGTTCTGGTAGCCATCCAATGATACATTCATACATTTGTACATATGCACTCGTATGTACATGTGCTAGTACTTACTACATACATACTTATGTAGCAAAATAATGCTGCATCAATCAAATGTTCGAATGGAAAATGGCACGCGTTTGGATTCATCTATTTCAACATCAACAAATTTAATATTATTTTTTGGTTGTTTTTTTTTTGCCGTCGTAGGCAAGTGAACAAGTGATGCAGTGACCCCCACTATAAGGGAAATATTGCTGCATCACTATTTTGCGCTAACTTCGCAATTCATGTCGAAGTCCTTGAAATATCATCGCAATGTTAGCCCAACGCAGTGCAGTCAGTTGCCACGACTGCCTTGGAGCGAGATGTTGCACTGGTGGTTAACGAGAAAATTTCCAAATTCAGCTCGAATTGCGATATTGAATAGTTCCATTTGAATAGTAAAATCTTAGAACATTGGAGCATTGTGCTTAGCACTTGCCTTCTCGCTTCCCAACTGAGGAAAACGCACAGTACAGTTCTTCCTTCTCTTCACAGCCATTTGCATATTCTCCTCCAAACATGGTTAATTCGTCCGTTTATGGTTGTCACTTGGCACACAAAACGAGGCGTAGCAGATTGATTTTTCCTTTTTTTTTGGTTTCTTATGTTAAGAGATTGGGAGATTGGCAAGCAGATATTTTATGATGACAGTGCAGAGTTCTTATGCTGGCTAGTTGGGTTAAAAGAACTGTTTACATATGTACATAAACCGGAAACGGATGTTTTTGTTCAATAAGAAAAGGACTAAAGTCATTCTATAAAATCAATAAATCTTTCTAAAAGAAAATATTTGTGTGCCATTCTTATTATACTTATGTTAGTAGGTATTGAAAAGATTATTATACTTTTAGCAGATTAAAGTTAAAATGAAATTCAAGATATTAATGACATACCATCAATTGGCTATATGATACATAGCTCCAATGCCGAGAAGAAGAGGCTGACTTCAGCTGTTATCTATGTATAGTTAAAAAAATACTTCAGCAATTAAACTTTTTCTTTGTTATTTAAAATTTTAGTAATAAGTGAAACCGTCTCTTTGCTTGCTATCTCCAAAGAAGATACCCAAATTTTGTACTTCTTATGACATCTGGTGACTTGCGAAGGTCTCTACGATTATTAGTTATAACTTTCATTTCCTTGAGATACTCTTTTGTGACCTAAGTCCTCGTTATCAACTGTCCAGCGAATTCCATTCTAATGCTTCTCTACAAATATCAGCGGTTGGAGATATAAGACAGGAGAATAAGACCGATTCTCTTTTTTTATGCTAGTTGAAAATGGGAGTTATTTACAT
Source organism: Palloptera scutellata (assembly GCA_958295655.1). Classification (NCBI taxonomy): domain Eukaryota; kingdom Metazoa; phylum Arthropoda; class Insecta; order Diptera; family Pallopteridae; genus Palloptera; species Palloptera scutellata. The sequence continues at coordinate 84,165,577 of OY282449.1, read as the reverse complement.
TGAGCTCAGGGCTCTGTATTAGATATTTGCTTTGGCCACATTTTACAAACATACAGAAGAAATCCTGTTATGTTTATGCCTTGTCGCAACTCCTTAAGAAGAAATAGTGCTTCTAGTAAGATAGGTGAAGTTAGAGACTTTTCGAAGACCTAAAGTTCGATATATTTTGGCTTGGTTTATAAATGGGTTTGCATGTTAAAATGTTTTTATGATATTGCGACGATTTCCAAAATAACAGGACCCGTTTGCATGCGTTTAGTAAAAAAAAAATATAAAAAATATATAAAAAGCAGTAAGGACGTGAAAATTTTACTCCGAACGTTATCGCGTGTGAACTACGGTCAAATCTGTAAATATATTTACAAAAGTGTACCTGAGCGTACAAGAAGGTGTAGGGCTTCGGTCAGGAGCAACGCGACCGCTTCCCGCTTAAGCTAAACTGATCAAAGGTTGAAAATTTGTCTGTATCCAGAATACATAGGAGTTTTTTTAAGCGGCTACATAAAAAAAAACGAAAAAACACTGAAAAGTGTTGTTGTTAAATAACAGCAATAACGAGGAAACAAAAATTAAAAAGCTGAAAACTCTGATCTGTCAAACTTTATACACAAACTGTCATTAGGGCTTTTAGACCGATTTAGAACTTTGGAATATTTTTAGATTTGCCAACATATTTATATTAGTATTTAAATTTCTTAAAAACATATTAAATTAAAAAAAAAAATATATCTTTATAAACAACAACTATGGGAGTAGGCCGTACCCCTCCTAAAGGGGAAATCAACAACAGCAGCAGCAGCAACAACAACAACAACAACAACAGAATGGTGAACAGCAACCACAGCAGTCTGCAGCTGCGTCCCCTACGATGATTGTTTCTGATTCAGCAACATTATCTGCGCCCTCAGTGGCATTATCGACGCCTCCAGCGACAACGAGGAGCAGGACTACTGTCACAAGTCACTCGGCATTTTGCAGGCTTGGAGAGCAAATCGCAGATTTGGTGTAGATGCTCGAAGATGGAAAAAGGCCCTCCATACACCAATCCATGAGATACGCTGTTGAAAGCATCAAAGCGCTATAAAAGAGGGGGTGTGTCCCCACCGATTTTCGCCTATAAATCTGTCTTTTGTCCATAGTGCACTCTCGTAAATTTTGCTTTTTTTCGGGTTTAATGTTCCTTATACTCGCCGCGAGTTTAAAAACACATAAAAATAAACAATATCTAATAAATCACATTAAATAATATATAATCCAACAATAAACCAATAATAACAACAAAACAGCATCCACAGCCAGCACAATTGCATTTGTTGATGTCTTTTCCTTCACTTTTCATACCCCTTTCGTTAGCGCTACATACGGTTATAGTCGGCATTGATAAACTGAAGTTCATTGTGGTAAGGGCGTAACACTTGCCACAATGGCTGTCTATCTCTTTATCGGTATCCTGTGATCGCGTTACCTGCCACATGTCTGGTTTTAATTTTGTCTAATGTTGGGAAATTTAAGTATAGCCTTTTGTGCGGACTTAGATCAAATTTCTTCTCGGTATATGCATTTATAGACATATATTTTTACTTTAATTTACTTTTAATGGCACAACAGCTCATGGAGGGCCTAGGCCGAGCTTTTCGCATCCACTCATGTTGTGCGTGTTATATTTGTACATGAATGGAAGGGACCTACAGTTTAATGCCGAATCCGAACGGTGAAGTGAAAAGCTTTTCATAGCAATTTTTCTTGTAGGTTTTCCATTGCCTGTCAAGAGGTGGTGTCGTGTAGAAAAATTATTTTTTCTACTTTTTGATTTTGCCTGTGCCGAGATTCGAACCCCGGACACTCTGCGTAGCAGTCCAATGCACTACCACTACGCCACAGCGACCACAACCTATATAAACCAACATAAACCCCATATAATGGCACTAGGTGAGACTCAGGTATGTAAGGGTGCAAATCCACCGAATTTTTACGTTCCAGGGTATCAGCTGGCGTCATTGTTCTCTCCCCACAGAGGTATTGCCCTTTTTATTAATGAGGATGTCGCGTACCAGTGTCAGCAACAACTTTATGTGACGGATGCTGAATTCAGCTCCATGTGTGTTAAGTTCTGCATACAGTCCGAATTCTGTTAGGAATTTTTCTTTTAATAAGTTAGATTCCCTTTCTGATTCCATCGCTTCGATTTTAAAATCATATCTGTGCAGTGAAATTGTTGTTGCTGGTGACTTCAATGTTCACAAGGCAAATTGGAATGATCTAAATAATTTTTTTTTTTAATTTTATTTTGAAATTGTGTTTTACAGGTATACACATAGAAACCAGTGCTAAAATGGTAGAATAAATAAGTTTATTAGGAATGCGGTATTTCATTCCTAATAAAACGATTAGCGTTAAAGCTAAAGACAATGCATGGTTTAATGCGACTTGCAGACAAGCAGTCAGGTCCAAAGAAGTCGCTTTCAGGAACTGGTAATCTAACAAGAATGTCAATACTGAACAGTTGCGTAAACAGGAAAGAAATCGCTGTAATGCCACTCTAAGCGCGAAAAGTCTCTACACGAACAGCGCCTGAGGCACAAATTCTTACAATTCCATAGGGATGGTAAGAACTTTTGGTCATTTGTAAAGAGAGTGTAAAAAACTAAACAACTTCGTCAACTTCAACACTTTTTACAGATGATCGGTTACTAACATAGGTTTCACCTGGGTTAAGACACCGGTAGTCATTGCTGGCGACTTTAATGCTTGGTCGACAACATGGAGGTCTTGCAACATTGGAGGTAGAATTATTGAACGATATGGTAACACATTACTACACGCCATCTAACGACATAGGAATGTATCAAATTAGATACTCCGAAAATTTTTCCAAATTCATGGCCTTGCTAATGTTCGTGGCTATGCTAACTAATGACATAAAACATAAGAACATCTGGACACTTCGAAGAGCTTTGGAATGTTCGTGAAGTCAATGAAAATTGTGCTATAAATATGTACGACTACAGCAGCGGAATTCAGAGTGTTACAATTCGACAGCCTTTAAGTAAATTCAGAGTGTGTAATATAATTGTGAAATAATTTTTAAGTGTGTAGTTAAGTGGTAAATTTAATAAGTTTCTTTTATGCGCAATTCAAGATCTGGTGTTCAAGCTAACTATGTATTATCGTTATTCATTATTACGACATAAATACCAAGAACTTAGTAAGATATTTTAACGAAATTATATTGAGAAAGTCAAAACTGACATTCATATTGACGCTAAAGCTTTTTATGGCTTTGTTAATACAAATCGGAAAAATATTAGTTTTCCGTCCCCAATGTAATTTAAGAAGCTAGTATAGTATCTGATGATGAATCAATTGTATCAAATATGATCGCAAACTTTTTTAGATCTACTTATTCAAATGAAAGTTTAAAAGTTAACTTATATACTCTTGAACATGCCGCTTATAACAACTTTACGAGTCCGGACGAATCCTTAAGACGTACTAGATCATTTGAAGTTCTTAAACACACTTAAAGCACGAATTTCTTAACTGCATACTATGTTAAAACTTGGGCTGAGTACGTGTACCTGCCACTAATGACAAATTTGTATTCCTCACTACGCAAAGGATATTTTCCAAAAGTTGGAAACGTTCATTTCCCAATTTCCTTCCATAAAAATGGTACGAAATCCAATGTTGAAAATTACAGGGGCATTGCTAAACTAAGCTCAATACCCAAATTGTTCGAAGTTATGATAACATCGCAAATATCCCATTCAATAAATTCGTGAATTCCCTGATCTCAACACGGCTTTTTAAAGGGAAGGAAATCAAACGTTTCTAATCTTCTGGAATTGTTCACCAATGTTATAACATACATATAATAAACATAGTATTATCCTGATTTTAGTAAGGCATTTGATAAGGTAAAACACGATTTATTAATAAAGAATCTTGACTGTTGTGGCTTTCCGCCTTTATTATTAAAATGGATAAAGCCGTACTTGAGAGATAGGAAGGAAATAGTGATCTGTATCTGATGTTATTGTAATACCAAGGAAGACATCTGGGTCCCATTTTGATTCTACAATTATTATTAAACATTCTAAATTTTATTGTATGCCGTTATTTTATAACTCAATTGATGACCAAAAGATATTTCGGTCTGATCTTTTTACTTTAAATAATTGGTGCCACTGCAACTTGATATCTCTAAAATTAAACAAATGTAAGTTCATCTTTTTTTGTAGGTGATCACGAGCTGGAACAAGTTTCCTCATTCATTGATCTGGGTGTCATAATGGACACCAAATTAAGAGTTAAGGCTAAGGGTACTCTCGGTTTTGTTAAGAGGTGGTCAAAGAATTTAATAATCCATGTGTTAGAAAATCATTTTACACTGCACTTGAAAGACCAGTTCTTGAGTATGCTACTGTTGTTTGGTCCCCTCAGTACAACTGTTATGTAGATAGATTGGTACCTACGCAAAAATAGTTTCCTCTCTCTTGCTCTACGTTTGTTACATTGGGATCCGTTACAGCACCTGCCGCCTTCTGAACAATGATTAAAACTTATAAGCTTGCCAACTCTTCTGAGCAGAAGAGTTGTGTTAAACGTGATGTTTGTGACTAAATTGTTAAATAGCGATGTTCATTCACCGTTTTTACTGAGGGAAATTAAATTTAATGTTCCAAATCGCTGTTCTAAATACCCTATACCTATTAAACTTGATGCTGTTAGGACAAACTATGCTCAAAATATCCCTTTTCGTTGTACTTCAGACTTTCTCCAGTATATAAAGTTAACTTTGTTGAATTTTCCCAATCCCTAAACAGCTGATGATTACCAAATTCGGACTTATTCTCTCCAGTCAGCGCGTTGTCAGTTCATGCAGCTGACTCGGACACCAAATCCGTACGACATTGCGGATGTGCCCCTTGTGCGGTTCGGAGGGTAAGTGGGTCCATCTGGTTTCATTCGTTTATTATCCAGTGATCGAACCTTAATTCAATAAAACTTTTACATTCTACAAAGTTATTGAATTTATCGCAGTTATCTGAAGAAACTGCAAATTCTTGCCTATTTATTACATACATATTTCTGCTTTGCCAACAAAGTTTTACTATGTTTACTATTCATTTAAGTATGTATTTTACTACTTGCTTTTGTTCAATCTGTAATACTTTTGCCATATATTGTATCTCCAATTCCGCAGCAAAAACTTCGAAAAGGACCACAACTTTGAGTATTTCTATCTAATGCAATATAATGAAATGTATATGTTTTTAAGCATGCAACCACTTTAACCCGAAATCTCAACCCACCGCTCCAAGCAATCACCTGGATGAATGAACACAGATACACTCTTGATATACCTAACCCATGCACATTCTTGTTCCACCTAACCCATGCACATCCGAATGTTTGCATACTTACATATACACTAGTGTTGCAATAGCGTCATGTTAAAGCCGCCAACGGAAAACTTTATTGACTTCCACCGTTGTTTTACTTTAGTGCAACGAAAATAAAAAAGCAACAGAAGAAAATTACGTATAAAAAGGGAAACAACCAAATAAAAAGTTTACGTGACTTTTATTTCTTCGCACCTTTTGACATCAAATAAGCTGCATATTTCGTATGCATTTCTATTCTCCTTTTTGGCTTTGAAATATTTAGTATCGCTATTTTGGGCACTAATTTTTATTTGTGCACAAGATGTTCCGAAAATAAACAAAAACAAATACTTTTTTGAAACTTGGATGTTTCTCAAAGCATAGAGACATTCTCTCTCAGACAGATAAGTTCAACTCTGTACATAAGTACTATATATCAAAACAAAAAGAGCAGCTGCTAAATGCTGTCCCCAAGGTAATATAATGATATGATGAAGACAAAGCCCCATATACCCTCCAAACAGCATTGAGTAAGTCCCAAGAAAGCCAATTTTTGTAGTATTTACCAAGAGGTAAATACTGCAATACTATGCAAAGAAATAAGGTCATTTGAATCAGTATAGTAGCTTCCAATGTAGCCTTAGCTGCATGTTCATCAGATAAATTATGAGACCTAGGCTTGAAGAAGCATTTTACATGAAAAACACTTTAACATTATTATTTGATATTACAATGTAAAACGGACAATGATAAATTTGATAATTTTAATGTAAATTTAACACAAAACATATCAGTCTGATACTTTTTACCGTAAAATCAACGTTTTTGACATTACAAATTATAAATTTTTCGTTAAAAAATAATATTAAAAACGGTTTCATTTACGAAATATTTCTTTGTTTTTTAATTAAATACTGATTTATTCTCGAGTTACAGTGCAAATCCTCACTGCAAATCGTCATTTAATAAATGTTCATTGCGAAGCATGCTGTACCTGCGAATGTCACCAATTTTTGCCCCCCATATTTTCTATATTTTTTAATAACTAATCTGGTCACTGTATTCAAAGTTGCTTCTTACTAACCTGTGTACTCAAAGAAAATTCATAAGTTTCTTCGGAATTCAACACCGTCAAAATTGCCCAGGCATCGGAGCATAGAAGGTAACGAAGTGACAGAGAAGCTGACACGGAAGTGCTCTACCCTGCATGAACCTAAGGCTGAAGACATACCTGATATAATTGTTATAATTGGTTCCTGGCCCATCGATTCGCAGGAGGATCCCGTGTTACCATAGTTAATTTTCTCTCCGAATACTCGACTCTGGAACAAACCAGGGCGAAAACCTTAGGTTAACCCCTGTGCAACGACCTTGGAGAACTACCTGAAGTTTGCATAACCTAACTAATAAACTTCCTATACATATCTGGATGAATCTAATCTTCTCGCACAGACAAAAACCACTTACACAAACAACCAACTGGAGACGATGGTATCACAAAGGTTGGCAATCACTAATAGGGTTCATAGGTCGAACCACCACCTCCACCAATCCGAAAAACTGAATTAAATTTTTAAAAAGTCCAATACAGAACGGACTTTGTTTTTCGTTTTGGTTATTGGCGAGAAGGGCATTTCTGCAAAACTCTCCATTTGAAATATTTACGTTTACAGTTTTCGATGCATGCAATAAGTTCGGCTTGGCTATTTGATCTATTGCCACGTAGGTGTTGCTCATATCAACAAAATATTTTGGTGCGGATACAGAAGAGGCTGTATTATTTATTGAGACAATTTACGGAAAAAGGGCATTTTCGCGCAATTGCCCTTATTGCACCTACGTACGAAATTAATAAAACTCAATAAACGATTTGAAATGAAATTTCAAATGCCTAAAAAAAGCATTGTAAAGAATAGGGTATTAGGATATAGGATATAGGGATATTAACAGTTTCAAGTAACTTTCTTCTTCTTCTTCCTCTTTAATTGCACAATGGCCAATGGAAGGTCTAGGCCGAGCTTATCGCATCCATTCACGTTGAGTATGTTATATTTGTCGATGAATGGAAGGGACCTTCAGTGTTATGCCGAATCCGCACGGCGAAGAGGTGGTGCAGTGTAGAAAAATTGTTTTTCTTCTATTTGATTTTTGCCTTTGCCGAGATTTGAACTCGGGCACTCTGTATATCTGTCCAGCACACTACCAACTATGCCACGGCGACAGAAATTGACTTTAAATGATATAGTATACATAATTAAAGAGACATAATTAAGAGAAATGTATTTTTTTTTTTACTATTATTTAGAGGTAGTTTATTCCTGACTTAAGAACTGGTTAGTTAGTGTTAACACAATGATTCGCATGTCGGACGCTTGTGCAAAAGACACAGGTTCAACACACTCAAAAAATTAAAGGAAATTTTATTTTATATTATACTAAAAAGATTTTATAGGTAGGTACATTTATCTAAGTATGCAATCCTATTTAACATGGAAAAGTTCTCATGATGAGAAGAAAAATCTTCTTACATAGTAAATCCATTTCATAATTGTTGTATTCTAATTACAAATTTACTAATTTTTTGGTGAGTTTGCCACAGTCATCGGGCTCAAGCAAATGTAGAAATGGAAGTTTTGCTTGTGTATAACTTGCCAGTTAAACTTTTTTTTTTTTACTATTGCCAAGTGGCATTTCTTCAGAGCATACAGTCGTAAATTGCTTGCGTTTTTAATTATAAGTCCAGACGGAGGAAGTTTACTTGTTTTTTCGCACAATTGAAAGCATACCTTTGGACGCAACCACTTATTTTACTTATGCACGTACCCTGGCACACTTTACTACTTTTTATCTTAAGCCCCCATCTGCATTCTAATATGTACATAAATATGTATGAATAAATGTATCAATAGCGGTTTTCCTACTACTTACTGTAACAAAAGTTATGCTTGTATGTATGCGCCTGGGCAGGACGCAAAGGGGACTTTAGGGCTTCAAACCCTTCCATAATTTTTATCATTGTATTGTAAGCTGCGCCGCGAAGAACGTTTTAAGCAACCGTGGTGTCCATAGTCGCTTCAAATGGAAACCAATAACAATTGTATTTAGATATCATACAAGAAATCAGAGGAAAATCAAACTAAATTAAGTGAATTGAAAAACTTAGTTTGAACAAAGAAATTAATTCTTTCTTAAAATAACAAAAAAAAAAAAACGATTTATTCGCTAACTAAAAAATTTCTTCTAAGAACTGTTCTCTACGAAACATTCTAAACTCGGACGGACAACAATTTTTTCAATAGTTTTTTCACAAACTAACAAAGTATATATAAATAATATCGTGGAACAAAATCCACCCTGAGACCGTTATTAAGGGAGGAGTTATTATGTGACTTTCTATTTTGCAATGATCATCATTAACTCCAGGTCGCCACTGTCCTTTCTCAATGGCTTCATGGTGTTTTTTTTTAATTTTAAGCACATCCTAAACGTATATCGATAGAAGCATCCAATTGTCTTCACTATTGAACAATTTCTGAACAAACATTTCAGTGGTTAGAAATTCAATTAATATCTCTGCAGCATCTCTTCGTTCTTGCAGCCGACCTCGATATTCTAGTGGGTAGTGCACTAGACTCTCATCATAGTCTGGTGGTTAATTCTATTTCATAACCTTCGTACATTCCTACAGATATGAGGTGAATGGGAATTATAAGAAAGTGTACAAGTACACATTTTGGAGACGATGGCAAAAACAGCAAGTGATAACAAAAAGTGCCACCCCAGCGTTCGGGACCAGCGTTAAACTTTAGGTTCAACCATGTGGTAACACAATAGGCTGCTTTGACCTAAGTGTGTCCTACTACATATTTGGCAGTCACTCTAACCTAATCTAACATATCGTTCGTGCCAGGCTTTGATTGTTTTGCTCATATTGTTGTATCGGAAATGGAGTCATTCGTCATTTTTAAAGCCATAGTTTCCTGCGGTTGCGGCCGAGAAGATCTGTAAGAATTCTCCCGGTAATCACCAAGCTGCCCCTGAAACAGTAAATCAGTGCTCTGAGGCTGCTTTCGAAGTATACGGCTTTCATATCGGAAAAGGCATACCTTTCTGCTGCACCCTCCCCCGCAACTGTTTTCTGTGTCCGCGCCTCATCTCTTCACAAATGCATATGTATATTTCAAGGCTGACACTAAACAAAACACAACAAAATGAAACAAAACCGCAGCATCTGCATTTAGCATCGGTATGAATGCTCACATCTGTAAGCTCAAACCAGCAGCGGTCTGAAAAAGTTTCGAAACTTTCGCTGTCACAAATAATCTGCTGCGATACTCCTTGTGCGATACGTACTAAACTTTGTTGCACTTTAATTAAAACGTAGACGAGAGAAGCGTAAATGACGCGCTCTTTCGAATTCAAATAAAATTCACTACCATTTTTTGTCACGGAAGTATCTATAACAAAAGCTGAATGTGTTTAGCGATCATTGGGGCTAGATAGCTAGTCATCCGGTGCGAAAGTATGGATATATGTATATAAAGGGTGGTCCATCTCACATTTCGAATTTCAACTACTGGTTATTTTAAGTGTGGAAGCTCTAATGTTATTCGTATTACGATGGAAAATTAGATTTATTATATATATTATTAGTTAAGCAAATATAAGCACTATACAATTGAACAACGTTGGGAAATAAAAAAAAAATTACTTGCAAAATGGTGAATCTTCTACCGTTTAAGAAAATTACGTTCAACAACTGGTAGAAGAGAAACGCGTAATTTGTGGATCAATTTGTGAAACGAGTTCGTGAAACTGGATCTTTATTGGACGAAACAATACATTCCCGTACTCCCACAGTGCGCACGACCGAAAAAACTGCTGCTGTTGCTCAGAATATGCGAGAAGAACCAACCACCTCAACTCGCCATCGTTCTCAGGAATTTAACATTTCACGCAATTCTTTATTGCGAATTTTGCTTAAAGACCTCGGCATGAAGCCGTACAAAGATCAATTGGTGCAACAGCTGAATGACAGCCAGATGACCATTCGCAACGTTTTCCGTTCGCTAATTGGGCTCTGAAACACTTGGAAGAAGTTGAGTATTTTCACCAAAAACTCATATTTTCTGACCTCTGGGTTTACGTGAATAAGCAAAATTGACGCATCTGCATCACAGAAAATCCATGCGCAATTAGTGAGAAGCCAATGCACCCTCAACGAGTAACTGTTTGGGCTACTTCTAGGCCGGCCGTGGAAGTTTCTTGAATGAAATAGTGTTCCAAAATTAATCTACATTGAAAAAAAATTATTCGTTTCTTATTTACACCAAATTATAAATGGACACCCGATACATTTTTTACTCGTACTACTTATGTAGCACAAAAATGCTGCATCAATAAAATGTTTGAATGGAAAATGGCACGCGTTTGGATTCATAGATTTCATATTATTTTCTGTTTTTGTTTTTTTCTTTGCTGTGTTGGGCTGGGCAAGTGAACAGGCGATGCCATGACTGTCAGTAAGTATTAGAGAAATATTGCGGCATCACTATTTTCCGATAACTTCGCAATTCATTTCGAAGTCTTTGAAATATCATCGCAGTAAGCCCAGCGCAGTGTAGTCTGTTGCCACCACGGTTGCCAACTTGTAGATTTTTGAAAACGGCTTTGAGACTGAATTATGTATTAGTTCAACACATCAGATTCATTCGTAAATCAAGTTTTTAAACCATTTTACTTGGACTTATTTCTTAAAAACAAAACAAAAAAGGAAATGCAGAAACTAAACACAAGGAAATTTTATTTGCACATTCACATTTTTGTAAGCAATTTACAATATATGGTAAATAAATGTGAGTGTAGTAAAATATATATAACATTTTTAAAGCTTTGTAAAATGATTGCTATGAATCAAACCAGCCCAGATCTGGGCAACTGCGATCTGGAACACCTTCATCTTTCGGTTAAATTGAGTTTTACTATTTAACCTCATACAATCATTAACTGCAAATATATATTTTCTTAGACAATACTTTAAATTGCACAGGTTTCTAAAAAAAATTTATTTTTAAAATGATTTGCTACTTTCGGTATTAGTTTCACTATTTTGCAATTAAATTTTTAGTACATATTTTCCAACGTTGTTCAAGCGTATATCGACCCAATTCGTTAACCGCAAATATAAAACAATTTTTCCACTTTAATACGAATGACATTAGAGTTGCCACACTCAAAACAGCCAAATGTTAGATGGACCACCCTTTGACCTGCATTGCTCATTGTCGTAAGAAGTAGAATTCTATGTAAGATTCGTATATATAATATGTTTAAATTAATACAAACAAAACAATAAATAACGTAAAACTACCATATAGCCTAATAAAGGTGATGCTCGTCTCTGATGAAAGGAAAAATATTTATACTTAAATTAGTATAAGTAAATTATTTAAATTATTTTTGGGGCATTTCATAAAACATTGTTTTTATAAAGTTTTCATAAAACTGGACATTTTGCGTCCCGTTACGGCGATACGGGCCGAAAACGGAACGGTTGGCAACCGTGGTTGCCACTTCTGCCTTGGAGCGAGATATTGCAGTGGTGGTTGAAGCTCGAATTGCGATATTAAATAGTTCCATTTGAATAGTAAAATCTTAGAACATTGGATCATTGCGCTTATCACTTGCCTTCTCGCTTCCAAGCTGAGCACAGCAAAATTCTTTTCACAGCCATTTGCATATCTTCCTCCAAACATCGTTCATTCGTCCTTGTTTTGGTTGTCAGTCGGCACAAAATAGCATTTTGATTTTCCCTCTTTTTTTGGGTTTTCTATGTTAAGAGATTGTGAGATTTACATCAGATATTTCATGATGACAGTGGAGGGTTGTTATGCTCGCTAGTTGTTGGGTTTTCCCTCAAAACAATTTACATGAGGCGTCAAACGTTATTGTAAAGAAATTTATGTAGATTCGTATTATCTTTCGTGTGTGATATTTAGCAAACGCTAAATATACATACTTGACCGTTGCTTCGAGGATGATATAGAGGCGTTTCTAAATTTGCAAAAATTGTTCACATTCTACCACCGTTTATTTAGAAAAGGAGTCGACGGATGCGTTGCATAAATGTGATAGGCACAGGCAATGAAACTACAGTTATCTTGAATGGTGACTTTGCATTTAACTTAAATACATTGGACACATTGCTGGGCACACTCTTCAACCTCTTTGGCAATGCCTTCTAAATACACATAGCTGCGTGATATGGCTTTCATCTTCTGTTGCCCTTTGTGTCCATTCCATAAAATTTTTGAAATGCGCTTGCGGAAAGTGTATGGGAAATAAATTTTTATTGCTACTAAACATTTTTATACATGCCTTTCTGAAGTTAATGAATTCAGCAGATCATCATGATGATTTAGCTTTACCCTTTACTTAGTATCACCAAAGAATGACCCATTTCTGACCTATCGCCTTGAACCACTTACTATAAAGGTGACACTTTTTCGGAATTAACTAATTAATTGATACAGCTGACTTTGTGAATAAAAGTAGTTCGCCACTGTAGGTAAGAATTTATAATTTATTCAATTGCTAAGCTAGATCAGAATGTCATGAACATAAAAGTAGAAAAATAAGCTCTCGCAAATAGAAGACCATTTGCACGGCTCGTTTTAAGTGCTTACCTTCCAAATTTCACAATGCCACACAAAGAACTACATCTTATTTTGTTGTTTAATTACAAAGTTGAGTGATTTTGGCAATAAAAGAAATTTCTTTTCTTAACCAATTACCTTTCATCTCTTGCTCCTTTCCCACTTTCGCTTCGATTACCCATTCTCCAGGATGTTTCAAAAAAAAGGAAATTTATGTGTTACTGTTCGTGTGTTTGTGTGTGTGTGTGTGTGTGTGTGTGTGTGTTGCAAGTATACAAAATTGCAATTTGATTCAAAGAGAGAATTTGAACCATTTGACTTTAAATATATACGAGTACATATGTCCATAGGTATATGTATGTATGTTTTTTAGTTGATCGTATTTTTGAACCACTCGTACGTTTGTGTAACTCCAAATGATAGAAAAAGGTTTCCAATTAACGACTTTGCTTTCGTTGCTTCCAAGAGCAGGTGAATGTTCATTAATTTCAGCCATAACCAAATAAGCTTAAAATAGTGTCAATACTTCTATGGGTCGTAAGATTAGCCTTGGAGAACAAATCACACAACTATTTTTTATTACATAATTAAAAACAAAGTTATTTCAGATATGCTACTGTAATTAAGTTATGCAACTACTTACTACATATTGAATTACATTGTATTACAACTCTGTTGTGTACATATTAAACTAAAAGTCAAGTGAAACAATAAGGGTATTCAATCAACAGCGTAAGTTTACTTCGACGTAAAAAAAGTACTTCACGTCGCTGATGAGCGTGAACGCACTTTCAAAAAGCGATAATTGTATGTATACATGTGTTTAATGTTATTTAAAAAAAAAAAGTGAAAACAGAAACAGCTGATTTTGTTGGTACGAAAAAACAAACGTCAAATTAAGAGAAAAAGAAAATTAATAATGCGCTTTACTTACTTTACTTTTAATGGCACAACAGCCTATGAAGGGCCTAGGCCGAGCTCTTCGCATCCACTCATGTTGTGCGTGTTATATTTGTACATGAATGGAAAGGCCTACAGTTTAATGCCGAATCCGAACGGCGAAGTGAAAAGCTTTTCATAGCAATTTTTACTCTTGTAGGTTTACCGTTGCCTGTCAAGAGGTGGTGCCATGTAGAAAAATTATTTTTTGATTTTGCCTTTGACGAGATTCGAACTCCGGACACTCTGCGTAACAGTCCAACGCACTACCGCTACACCACAGCGACCACAATAATGCGCTTTAGCAACATCTAATTCAGGAGCCAAGGCACATGCCTTGGGAAAAACTTTGGTAAATATTTAGTTGTAATTTTTCTATTTTTTACTTCTTCCATTCAAGACACAGGGTGTACCCCTATAAAGGCAGAGCATTGTGTTGATTGGAAGGAAGATTGATAGGTGGGAGGCCGCTCCAGTCTGGCCAAAAGTACGTTTTATTAATCTGTCCACCTGTGTGTGGTCTTCAAACGACGTTCGTTTTGCTTCAATTATGTGGAAGAAAAAATCCCTCCAATATTAAATATGCAGTCATGGCTTTTGGAATTTTATATTTTAGTGAACAGCTGATAACATAGTTGCCAACTTTGTTTTCTCCATTACTTTCAGAAATTTGTGTATTTCATAAAATTCTAAGGCTCATCAGAGATTTTTTAAACCCTCATATAAAACATAAATAATTGTATGAAAATATCATGGCAACTGGGGCTGGTACATAGATGCACAAAGTTGCATTTTACGCTGTGTAAACGATTTACACGTCATAATTTAAGGATATTCAATCAAAGTCTTAAATGCGCCGTAAGTGACATTTATGACGCATAATCTAAAAATAAATTTAAACCAAAAATTTTTTACATCTTATACTCCTCAATGTGACAGCTGCCACAGGCAGTAACTATTACAGTTTTACGGTAGCTGTTTGAAACTGATCTGGCTTAATTTAATTCAATTTAATTTAATTCAAAATCGTAATCTGTCAGTAGAAGATTTGTTACAATTCTTTTAAATGTCATTAGATTGCCAATTTTTCTTACCTCTACTGGCAATTTATTGAACAATCTTATTGCATAATTTTTGATTGAACTTACGATTCGTTGTGTTCTACACCATGTTGTTCTTATATTCATGAATCTTCTAATATTATAGTTTTGAAACCCAACTTCCAATATCTTAATTTTGTAGAAAGTTAATATATTATAGTTTGCAAAATTTAAAAACAAACAAACAATTAAACAGCCCAAAATTGCAAAAGGGAACAAAAACATTATTTAGTTTTGGTAAAAAGCTAATTCCGGTGTTTGGGGAACTTTCAAGTGCGGTAGATAAGGAAGAAACGGTTCAAACGTTGTAAATCGAAAGAATCTTGAACATTTGAAAGAGTTTTTGCAACTCTAGTGTTCAACTCTACCCTAATACCAAACTTATCGGAAGGAACAAAATAATATCCTTTTCTTTCAATTTACGATAATCCCGCAACGAATTCACAATCGGTAAATATTAATATTAATATTAAGAATACCCGTTGCCTACACTCGAAACATTAGCTGCGTTTTATTCGCCACTGGCAACTAGGTATGTATAACTAGTTGCGATAATTTTATGGGGAAGCAACAACAAAAATCACAAGATAACACGTATAATTATAACTCCTATGTGTATAGCAATTATGTTGCATCATGTTACATCCCTGCTCAATTTTATCAAGATGAAGAGTTTATTATTTCTTTTATTGTTACATTCAACACACAGGGTGTACCCCTATGAATGCAGAGCATTGTGTTGAATACTTAATATGATGTATAAATATGTATATACTTTTCAAAGTTTTATAAAGATCAACTTAATGTTACAATAACAATAACAATTACCAATTGTACCATATACCCAATTTTTCTGGGTTATTAACATGCTTCCACGTAAAAACGTAAAATTCACATGGGAGCCTGATCAAAGTAAAGCAAATAATTCTATAAAAATTAGCATTCTTAACGCAACACAATTAGCGCATTACGATGATCATTTACCACATGTGTTAGCCACAGTGTTTGCGTCGAAAAGCCTCGATAAACATTAAGTGCGATATATCCACATAGAGAAGGAAGGCTTATCTATAGTTTTTGGAATAAAGCGTTTCCATCTATACCTTTATGGAAGAAAAGGCATCCTGGTTACAGACTATAAGCATTAACGCCCAGCGTTTAGCTGAGAGGTTCTTAAGAACTTTTGAGACTGCCGTAAAAAAAACAACATCAATGATGGCGAATCGCAGCGGACCCTCCTCCCTCCGTATCGCGAATTATACATTAAAACCGCCGTAGTCAAATATCTTTCAACATACCGTTTCATGCCGAACGCTGAAGGAAAAACGCCTGCTTAACTTCTTCATGGCAGACCTGTTCGCACATTATTGAGCAGCGAACTCTTCGAGCCAAAACATCACCATACAAAATCAGATGTTAAGCGAAAATTCCAGGCAAATCAACAGGTTTTTGCTCGAAACCACGCAAGAGGGGAATAATGGTTAAAAGGAATAATTACACGGCAACTATGGGAAATGGTTTACGTGGTGCACACAACACATGAATATTTTAATTTAGATGCGATTCCGCTTTGGGTTCAAGATCGCAAACATCTTATGATCATGTAACATCTTTTGATCACGTATCCATGTTGCCAACATCTGAAGTGAAAGGATTCCATTTCGCATTCGATTGATAGAGCGATTTTCGAAAATGATAACTATAACTTTATCAAATTGCATACAATTATTTAAGTATATTCCCTAGTATCTTACCCTAATTAAATTTTTCAGCATTATAATTTTACTTTTCAATTTACATTTAATTATCTAAAATAAAGAAGGGAGTAGTGTATAATGAATAAATTGTATATACTACTATACTTAAGTTATGCAACTCTTACACATTGAATTACCACATTGTATCCATATGCAAATTAAGGTGGTTTTAGAGCATATTGAAATACTTAATTCTCATACAACTTTGAAGTCATTTCGTGACCCCAAAATGGCTTGATTTTGTTATTTGTTTGCAAGGTTTTCGTTTGGTTTCTTCATTAATTATCCGATGCCACAGTTTAAAATTTGATATATTCTATCTACATAGTTGCTGTTGACAATCGTATCCTCATTATGTATCGTAAGCAGTGATACAAGTACGTGGTGGCGGTGGATACTCTCCACGTTTACCACTCACTTACAGGCGTAAAAAGTAAGGATACATTAAATTAGAAAAGTCTCAGTTTGGTGACCAAAAATATTTCATTTTACACCGTTGAAAGTTGTATGTTGTTGACTTTAGAAAATATCGCACAAAGAAAAAAGGACCAAAAAAATAAAAATTAATTATATAATTACGTGAATTAAAATATATCGTATATAGCCGAATGTCTTCTAGTGTTTACAATTAAAAATAAATGCTTAAATTGAAGTTACAAAATATCTCTATTTGGTACAGTAGAGTCTCGAAAGAGTAAACACTGTGAAGAGTGAAAACTTGGAAAGAGTGAACACGTTCTTTTATGTATTGAACACTCTAAAGAGTGAACAATGCAAACTTGGATAGAGCGAGCAAATGTAAAATGTTAAAAAAATAACAAAAACAAACTGCCAGAATATTATGTTTAACAATAAAAAGTTAATTGTTTTATGAAAAGTGTTTAATGCTATTCTCATAACCAAGCGATACTACCGAAAGAGCCTCTTGAGAGTTGCTATTGGAAAGAAGGACATCGGCCAGTAAGTATTTGAAATCGCTAACAATCAAGGACAAATCTATTTGTTTGTGCTAGCTTGGGATCTTTTGAAGCCTGGCGTTATTGAAAAAAGTTGGCACTCTATCCTCGAAGAAGATATCGATGAAAGTGATGATGAAGAGGAACTTATTCCTTTAAGCTTGCTCCGGCATAAAATAATGCAAGAAAAATCGGCTAAAATCGACTTGCAAACTTTGTTGCAAATTGTTGTACCAGAAGTAAGACTTAAAACTGCTTCTATTTTTACGTAAGTTAACATTTAAATTATTTTTTCCGTTTAGAACTTGTACAGCAAAAAAGATATACAGAATTGGAAAAAAATTAAGACACAATGCTATTTTGTGATTTGAATGACGGCGAAGATGCCATCACTGCTGACAGTGATCGAAATCGAAGTTTCAGAAAGAAAATCAATTACATCGTTAGAGGCAACCAAAGCTTTCGACATTGCGATTGAGTGGACTGAAAAAAACACGACCAACTTTACAAATATTCTTGCACTACTTCTCGTGACCAGGCAGTCCAGAAGTCAGTCACTGAACAAAAAAGTCAAACTAATATTACAGAATATTATTAAAAAATGCAGTACTTAACATTTTTAACGTAAAAAACTAAAAATACTGTGTTCCTTTTAAATGTTTTTATGCCACAAATGTTCAATAAAAACAATTTCTTTCAAACCCGAAATAGAGAACAACTTGGATATAGTGAAGAGCTCCTGCATGAATTAGTTCACTCTTACGAGACTCTACTGTATATTTTTTAAATTGGCAAACCGACATCTAATAAAAGACTTAAACTACAAAACATCCACATAAAAAATGAGAAATTAACATAGTCTTTCACTACATTTCGTAAATAATTCCCATAGTCCAAAACCCTTCCGCGGTAGGTGCCTATATCATTTTGAATTCTTGTTGTCTTTTGCAATTCTTGTTGCTCAATCGCTTTTCATTCCCATTCCACCCAATTAACGCTACTGCCTTCAAACCCAGAGAACATATTTGAACTAAGTGCATGCATATATGTTTGCCGAGATTTATTAAGCAAAAAATTAAGCTGCAGTAGGTAATATACCGAGACAATCGATTGCGCGTGGGCTCGACTACGAAAAAATAGTTTTCGAAGGCAAAGCCATCTCCAAATCTAAATACCAAACGCGTTTTCAATACACCGTCCTGCATAGTAAATGTTATCTTCAGTTGAAAGGAGCTTGGTGCTATACGGCTTTATTTTGTGTTTACATAATGGAAAAGCGTCGTCTCCAACGATGAAATGCGGTATTTTTGGGAGGGAATGGACAGGTGTCATTCACAATGCTGGCACCAACTTGTGAATTTTCCATTATATTGGTTGTCAACGGCATATCGGAAAATTTCACTGCATCCAGCCATCAGCTACTTCCACCAGTGTTTGCTCCGTCCGCACTGGTACTTCATTTTTCATCACGGAGCGTATTGCTTCATATAGACTCGATTTAACCGAAATGTTGTTTGCTAATACTGTGGCAGGAGATCTGCCGAAGTATCTGAAAAAACACATCCAGTCAAAAATGCACTTTGCTCAAAAATATCAAAAACATACTGTAGTACGATTGGAAGTTTGACTATGCTGGGGATGAAATCTTTTGGTCTGCAATTGCTTTTCGGAGGCAAATGCGTCTGCAGCTTCTTTACCAACAAGAAAGTAAAGAAACTTCAGTAAAACTCGTCGCAATTCAAGATTGGAGAAGAAAGTGTTGAATTGACTGCACTCAGTTTTCCTTCTACCTTTTGTATCACATAGGAAACAGCTTCGTCCCGCAGCCGCAAGTGTTCTTTAAATCTGAAACTGGTGTAATTTAAATTTGAAAAAAGTACATTTGTAGTTTTACAATTGTAATCAATAATTATATTTATACCATCATGGACGATGGTAGTTCCAAAGGATTGCATTTAACCCTTATAAGCTATCGACATCCTTTCAAATTCGGATGCGGATCCACATTGAATTTTCTTCTTCTTCCATTTGTAAGTATAAATACAGTATACATATTATATTTTCATTCATTTGAATTTATTGTAAATATTTCTTGCAAATAAACTCAATCTCACACGAGCAAATGACAGTTTGCTAATTTAAAAAATTTAATTATGTTTCGAAGTCAGCCAGTAATGATTTTCAATTCGCTCTATAAATAACTTCAGTTCGTCCTAGCAAACTGTGCACCTATTGCCCAAGCAATCGATGTCAATTTCAAAGCTAGACGTGCATTTGAAAATTAAATTGTATTTGAAAATTCCTTTTGGAACCATCACTAACGAATTTTGTTAAATTTTTTACTGTCATCAGCCAATTAAGGATGTACGGCAAAAGGACAGAAGTTTAACCCTTACTGCAAGAATACGTGTACATATCGACGAAGTCAGTCTATGTCCGTGTATGTATGAAACCCAGTTACGCATAGCTCGAATAATATCAATAAACTTGCTTTTAGTTGACAAATTCATTGTTGCTGCACATGTCACTACGAAATTGCCATTAGAATCATTTGTGACATTTCATGTCACAGAAAAATACCAAAGAGTCACAGATATAGACTTATGCATTGCTTAAAAGTGTTTCTAAATAGTACATAACTAAGTACTTACTTAGATGACGGTGACAAACTACCATTTAGATTTCATTTTAAAGGATAATAATCAAAAATAACATCATTTTCACAACCTAATTTGTATGCTAAAATTGAGCAGTTATCAAATTATTCGCTATAAATTTCTAACTGCATACACTGATTTTCAACATGTAAAGTACGAGGAGCATACGAGTATACTTTCCTTTACCTACTTACTAAGTATTATTGAATGTGTAAAATTATTCAGTTTACCATGGAGATACAATTCGTGTTTATTCTTTAAAAATGCGGGTGTTTACTCAAACTATTCAGCATTTTTTGCGAATGTTGCATGGCTTATTGCTGGCTGGTCCAGTGTGCTTTACATTTTTTTCCACACCTTAAGCGTGTCTATACTGAATTTTATGAATGTGCAAAGTGTGCATATATGTACAATGGCAATAAATCCCTAAAAAAAAGGAAAAAAAACCTTTATCTCCATTTTTATTTGTTTGTTGAGGTTTCCACTACATTTAAGTCTACTACATTCGAACGGAAGTAGAGTTACATTGCACAATACAACTACAGACATACATACACATTCGAGTATATGAATGAAACAGGCAGTAAACTCACATAAGCGTTGCCCAATACACTTCGTATTGCATTGTATGGAAAGAATTATCCTTTAAAGAGCGTTGTTTGCATTATACTAAACTTCCTACTCTTGTTCTTCTTCTTTCTGTTAGCATAATGGCATAACAGCCCAGCCCATGGATGGTATATTTGAACAAAACATGGAAGGGAGTTACAGGTTTTTGCCGAATCCGAACAGCGCAGTGAAAAGCTTTTCTTATGCAATTTATACTCTTAGAGGTTTGCCATTGCCTGCCAACAGGTGGTGCCCTGTATAAAAATTGTTTTTTCATATTTTTAATTTTTGCCTGTGCCGAGATTTGAACTTGTGCACTCTGTGTAGCAGTCCAACACACTACACACTACGTCACGGCGACCACATACATAGGGATACCACATGGATGGTAACTGCAAACCACGGAAAGGCGAATATGCCTTACTTATTTACTTGGCACTACAATCGATGATAGGTCTTTGCCGTTTCGATAAAACTTCACAAGTCGCCTCTGCTATGTGCGCGTTGTCGTCATTTGGTAAGGTCAAGTACAGTCAGGTCCCCCTGAACCTGGTCTTGCTAGCGGAGATTAGTACACCCTCTTCTGCGTGTTCCTCCACCGTGGCTTCAATAAAACACCCTTCTCCCATTCGCCCAACATGGCCCAGCCAGCTAAGCCGCTCGATTTTTATATATGCTTGACTACGTCAGTGTCGGCGTACAGCTCATGGTTCCATCTTATTCGCTATACGTCGTCCACGCATATTGGAACACATATCTTTCGAAGTCTTTTCCTCTCGAACGCGTACATACCACCATATATTAAGACGGGAAGGATGAGGGGTTTATAGAGCATTATTTTTGTCGTTCGGCTGACAAGAGTTAATCTCCGCTTAATCTCAAGGCTGACATTTTTGTTTGTGTTAATGCTGGATACTAGGTTAACTAAATCCGTGACGACTTGAAAAGTATAATTGTCAACAGTGACATTTTTTCCAAGACGCCATGTTTGTTGACACAAGGTATTTCGTTTTCCCCTCGTTCACCACTAGACCCACTTCTTCATACATGGGCGTACACAATTTCTCAATCAGGCAGCAGAACTTTCTAACGTTGAAACTTTTCGATATTTAGTGGAACGAGGAATTTTTAACGAACATGTTTTGAAAATTTTGTATGTGTTGATTTATGCAAACGATAAGACTTGTACAGTTCAATTAGATGATTCTCTGATCCTACACATCTGGACTAACTTCATTATGATCGTTTGCATTTCCAATGCATGCAACGCCTTCTGCAAAATCATCAACTTCATCATTGTAATTATAATCTTACCATCATCAACATTATTATCATCATTATAATAATCGTTATCATCAAAATATTCAGGTTGTATGATTTCAACAGGTGGAAAATTTGCCACTTGCCGGTCTGCGAGTTCTCAGACCGGCAAGAAACTTGGCAATTCTTGTATATGTTTGTATGCGAGTTGTTTTCTTTCTGTAGAGGAAAGAGTTACTGTCAAATATTCACGTAAATCTTCTGCCCTTCTCCCTTCTCTTTCATTGAGAAGCTGGGAATTCGGCCACCTCAATTACTGTCTGGTGCTGTATAATCTGAGGACCCTCGTCGGGACTCAATGAGATGAGTGTTGATGCAATTATTGGCACTAATGAACTCATTTGCCATTCATGCTGTTGCCCGCATTAGTCTTTGCGAGTTATTTTTCAATGAAATTCCAATTCTGTTTTACTTCAAGTTGCTTGCGAAGTCTACACTCTCGGTGCTGGTTTTTGGGTTTTTTTTCACCATAGCAGAATCTGAATTTTGTTGGCCCTCCATTTTTCAACGAAGTCTATATTCTCGCTGTCTCTCAGCAGATTTTGCTGAAGTTTTTGTCGTAACAAAAACGTGATTTTTTTGTGTCCGCCTTTGTCTTTTTTTTCAATCTATACTCGCTCATTCTTTGCTTGTCAATATGCAACAATAAAACTTCATGGTCGATCACTTCGACCTTGAATCTGTTTTACAACCGACTCGTCAACTTCATCTACCATCGTTCGTTCTCTTTTTTCAATAAAAATTGTTTACTATTGCTTCCTAAGGCAAATGCCAAAGATAGATTCTTACCATCTTCAATATCTCGGTAGACACTGGTATTTTATTGGTAATTCAATAGCGGAGTTGGGTAGGCTACAAAAATTACCTACATTCGTATGAACTTTATCTTAAAATTCAAATTCTAACCCAGTGTGTATTTGTTATGTGATTGTTGAATGATTTCCAATGAATGACTTCTTGCAGTTAGAATAACAGTACGAGTATTTGGTTAATACATAAATACACTTGATCCTCATTTTACATTTATTGATCTTCAGAGCTAATTTTGATATGAGAATAATGAAATGATGTTAGAAATCTGTAACAAGAAGAAGATATTGTCCACTTACTATCAAAACGATTGACTCAGCGATGGTCAATGCGTGGAAGTTGCATTGCGCAATGGGAAAAACCGAAATTGTTCCTGTATGGGGGCAATTATAGTGCCGTGTTTTTGTAGCTGAACGATTACTCGAAGCTCCAATAAGAAAAATTAGTAAAATCTCAAAATTACTTTACACTGCCGTCCGTCCATGTACCAATCACAATATAATCCATGTGAAGTTTAATCGACTTTGCACCAGCGGTTAGGCTGTGGTTATGCTGGTGCTCGCTGCTTCGGCGAACACATTACATTTTTCTCTTGTGCTCGGTCTGGTGTTTACATTGAGTTCGTTGCAGAGTAGAAAAATGTAAAATAAATAATGTGGATGATGTTCCACCAGAGCAGCAACTGGTAGTCACGCTTAGGTTTTTAGCGACTGACTAATCGTATAGAAGTTTGGCTTGCTCTTTTTTTTGTTAAATAATAAACCTTAAAATACGAAAAATAGAAATCTGTTTATCATCAATACAAAATTTTTATTACATTTCCATTAAAAATGTATTTTTTTGTTTTGTTTTTTTTTTAAATATAATTAACACACAGGGGGTGTACCCCTGTATGCAGAGCAATTTGTTGATTGGAAGGGAGATGGATAGATGGGAGGAAGAAGGAGGAAGAAGTAATTATGAGCGTTTGCTTTAAACTTGCAAGAGTCATAATAATTGGAAAAAATTGTTGCAGGGAACTTATTCCAAATACGCGCGGTGTGACAGATAAATGAACTTTCTCTGTTATGCGTAGCGCGGTGGAATACCGTGTTTACATGGAAAGCGTGAATTCCTCTTGTTGATCCTGGTGAACACACGAACTGGCGGCATCAGTTTGCGTATCCCAGAAGAACATCTACCGTGAAAGCAACGGTAGAACAGTGAGACGCAAGCCATGTTTTGACGATGTTCCAAGGAGTCAATAGAGCTGGAAACCCTACTGTCTTCTATTAGCTTAACCGATCGATGTTGTCTACGGTCCAGTTGCGTTCGTGAAGCTCCATCTAATAGGTGCGAATTAAACTCCAATTTAGGACGTACATATATAGGTGGTGTAGATCATGCGGAGATCAGTTCTAGAGAAATATTTTTTACACCGCCTAAGCAAGTCGTGACACTTGGCTGTCTTTTGACACGTCAAAAATGTGTTTATTCCAATGAACATCACATTGGATAGACATGCCTAGAACATCAAGAATCGCAATACCTATCCCACCCATATCTAGAAAGTTAACGGGGGCTGGGAAACACGTTTGTGAGATTAACTGCTCACCGAATTCATCTCTCAATTGATGCATGGTTTCGCGTGTAGTGTGGCATATGGCACCGTTCTGTTGGAAACACATGTCGGCCGAGTTCAATTCTTTCATTTTCGGCAAAAAATAACTCTGTTATCATCGAACGGCACCTTTTTAACATTGACCGTAACGTTGCGGCCTTAATCGTCTTTGAAGAAGTACCGCCTGTCCACTGGTTTTATATAAAAAAAATTCATGTCTTTTCTTTTTACACAGTTTCTATTTGAACGATTTTCCCAGGAACCGTGATTAACAGTGTATAAAGAAATTCAAGTGTATCTGTTTTTAAATATTTTCTGTGGAGTCCGGGGACAGATACGCCATAACTTTCATCAATCGTAGTACTGTATGTAAAAGGAGTAACAGTACTATTTCGAGAAGTTAATAACGGGAAATTGTCAGCCGTCAGTAGAGGAATAGTCAATGGTCAGTAGAAGAATATAGGTGTCAGTACGTTGATCGGTAGCTGATATCGTGGCACCCACTCATCGCTGTCGTTTCAAATACTAATTACATTAATTTTTTCTTGACTGAATTCGATACTAATTTTATTTTGAAATATAAAAATAAAACTTTCTATCAGGCACGTTCTGAAATTCACTTTCACACGAAATTGAGGGTGAAACCGAAATTACCTGTTCTGAATTTCCACTGAATTTCCCGTTTTCGATTTCACTAATTTAATAACATGAAATCGGTGCGATATGGCATGTTCCACAAATCGTTTTCACAAATTTTTGGACTGCTTCAATTAGGGCAGCTATTGGCGACCGTAATTGTGAAAATTAAAAATGTAAGTGTTCTGCTTTTATTGTTTCTACAATAAATTATTCGAATGACTTATTTCAGGGGCAATCACAAGAGCCACACCCAAGAAGAAACCTTTTTGCAGTTCATGGAGCCAGTGGCGTAGACAGGGGGCGCAGGCGGGGGAGCATGGCATTCAATGATATCGGCTATATCTTTCAAATTGTGAAAACAAATGACTTGCTGTTTCGCACGGATGAAGAACTGAATATCAATGCAAAAAAATGGCTTCGCACTACGATGAAGTTGTAGAAGAAGAACTCAAAGTAGAAGTACAAAGACTTCGTATACAAATTAAGGCAGCAAACATTGAATTTAAAGTCGCAAGTAAATGAACTACGATGATATGCTAACTTTTATTGTAGAATGGGACTTTATAGAGTATGTTTCAAACGTATCTTTAGCTCTTCCATTGTTCTTAACAGTTTGTGTCTCTGAGGCTTCATGTGAAAGAAGTTTTTCAAAGTTGAACCTAATTAAATCATATCTTCAAATCATCCTCATACTCGTAGAGGATTTAACAATTTTGAGACTTAAATTAAGTGCGTATTAATTTAAGTTCACTCATCTTTATGAATTCCTGTATTATTTACTTACTTTTAAATAAAAAATAATCGTACATACCTACACATAGTATAATTCTTTCAAAAGAAGAGAGAGAGGGGTATTATAGGGTGACACCATTTAGGTCGGCCCCGGTTGTTACCCGACCTGGCTACGCCACTGCATGGAGCACTATCAATACTTAGCAAAAAAAAGTTGTGAATGGTGATCGTGTTGCGGCAGAATCTTTGTGGGCAGAACTGTCTAAAAAACTGAATAGCGAAGGCCAACCACAAAAATATGATAACGGGTGGAAGAAAGCGTGTCGTAAATCCACTATATCAGCCCAAGTATTTAAAGTTAATAAAGTTATTTTTTGAACACGTTTGGTCAGATTGGAAATGCTATAAACGAATAAAACTGGCACACAACAAATATGAAAATAAAGAACCGGAGGACAGTTTAATAAATTCGCACTTACAGCTGCCGAAGAAACGATCGCACAAATTTACAGTTTATATACATCAGTTGAAGGAATATCTAAGACCAAGCCATTTGGCGCAAGTGACAGCAAAAGTTATGAAGTTGAAAGCTATCAAAGCAATGATGACAGCATTGAAATCACGGAATCTGTACCGAGAAAGAGAGTGCGAGAAACCCAAACGCCAGACTACATAAAGAAGCACATGGCCACAGAAGCTTGTGCTGTAGAAAATATAGCAAAAACCATGAAGGAGTTTCCAACATCACAGAAGTACCAACGGTTAGCAATAGTGGTATACGAAGAGTATACAAGCAAAGATCTAAATAATATATTATATTATTAAGATATAAATTGAACGATTTGATATCGCAACAAAACACGTTCATTGCTGATCAGAACAAAGATAGGCGTAAGTACTTACTAGCAAATACACGAATTGTCAATATTAAAAGGCCA
Organism: Palloptera scutellata; assembly: GCA_958295655.1. Classification (NCBI taxonomy): domain Eukaryota; kingdom Metazoa; phylum Arthropoda; class Insecta; order Diptera; family Pallopteridae; genus Palloptera; species Palloptera scutellata. The sequence goes on along the minus strand of OY282449.1, from coordinate 84,138,478 downwards.
CACCAAGCAAAACATGTTGGAGATTGAAGTATTGGATTCGAAAAGAAAAATATGGAGGGAAAGAACTAATTCTACACAAATACTACAAACCGCAAATTAATTTTTACCAAATTGCAAATCGTTATCTCAATGAATTTTTATGATTAATTTTTAATATGTTCCTTTATATATTCGTACATTAATGCATCCAAACTGCGCTTTTTTTTACTAACTGTTACAAAATTGTTTTGTTTAAATAAAAAATTTAATTGTTAGAGTGCTCGCATTGAATTATTTGCAATTTATTCTATTAGATTATTAGATTATTATTTATTATAGTTAGACCGGTATGGTGACGACTATTATCTTCAAATCCTCGCCGATAGCGTTTTCTAAAACGAAGTTCCCGCACTTGGGTCTCTATAGAGAGTTAACAAACGATTGTAATCCATACCTTGAATCGCCTAGAAACCAAGAACTACGTTAATCCTCGTGTTGACACTAAAGAAACCTTTCCTATTAAAGTAAAGATGTTCATCCTGTTGAAGCTGTACCAGTTTGGAGCGAGTCCCATCGATGCAGCCTATTATTACAGGAATTCCAAAATCATCACAAAACTTCGATTTAGACTTGCGAACTCCGTCTTGACTAATATTCAATTTCAGAACATGCCTAAGTATATAATACAATAATAAAACTTTCGATGATATAAACAGTTTTACATGAATAACTAATAAGTAACTAACCAATGTTGATAACTAATGTGGAATAAGTTCTTTTGAATTATTTTTTTTTTTTTTTTTTTTTTTGAATTCAAAATATTTCCAGTCAATAAAAGCGTGTAATCCTAAAATAAGTCCTTTAATAACACTTTTTTCGCGGATTGACCCTTGTCATAAATTATAAGATTTCGTAGAGAGGTTTTGAGTAGTAAGGAAAAAAAATCAAATTTTTGTATAACAAATTTTGTATAAATATATGTAAAAAAGTAATTTTCTGGTCCGGTCCCTTCCGGATTTGCTATAGGTAAGTTCGATTGTCTTCTTCTTTATTTCCATTATCTCCGTGTAAAGCAGCAATGCCCAACGTCAATGAATGCAATTTGTGCGATTGGGTTGGTAAAAGCTCTTATATTGATACTTCGGCAAACAGTACGTTGCAAAAGTAATTGCACACATTTGAAGGGGAAAGCATTAGTTCTTCTATATCTAATTCACTTTCCAAATTTTTACTGCGAAACATTCTATGCCATTCTATGTCGGTATTTACTTAATAATATTTTCATGGTAGAAAATGCTGACAGAATATAATTGATATACAGTGCTGTGCAAATCATTTGCAATCATCGATTTTTAGTCACTAAAAATAATTATTATATATTTTAGTATATAAAAAATAATACATTTTTTTTGTTACATTTGCATTATTTCTTGTAATTGATTTGTAATTTTTTTTGAAATGGTCAGTATATTATTTGTTATTATAGTGATTAAACCATTTGGGAGCTTTAAAACTGTATTGAACAATTTTGTGGGAGGAAATAAATATAAATTTTTTTTACTAAATCAAGTATTTTGAAAGATTACAAAATAAAATGACTAAAAAGAAATTTCGATAAAATACTCTATACCTAAATCAACTATTTCGCGCATTGTTAGCAGTGAAAAAGTTCAGTCATGCCATAAAGGTAGAAGAACTCGAAAGACGCGAATGACCGACAGGATCCAGAAATAATAAAATTCATCAAGAATAATCCTTAGGCATCTTCAAAATAAATCAAAGACACATTCAAATTAATTTTGGCCACTTCTACTATCAGACGTAGAGCCTTAGAAACTAATCATTGCAGTTACAAACAAGTGAAAAAAACATTTGTTTCAGCGAAAAATCTGTGGGCTCGTCGTAAACTGGACTTGTTGCCAATGGAAAACAGTTCTATTTTCTGATGAGTCCAAATTTAATTTGTTTGGGTCGGATGGTAAAAGGCCAGCAAGAAGATCAAAGGGCGAAAGGCAAAACCAAAAAGAACAGTCAAGCATGGAGGTGGCAACGTCATGGTCTGGGGTTGCTTCTCTGCAGAAGGAACCGATCCAATTCATCGTGTTTGAAAAATAATAAAGTCTCACGATTATAAAGGCATATTATAAAATACTATGCTGCCACATGCAACTTGGAAAATTCCACTTATTTGGAGGTTCCAGCATGATAACGATTCCAAATACACGTCGATATTTGTAAAAGATTGGATCAAAGTGCAAAATATTAATGTTCTTCAATGGTTTTTAAATGGGGGATCGTAAAACAAGGAATAGGCAGCAACAATTTTAAGAAATCGGAAGAGTTGTTGCATTAGTTGAAAAACAGTGGAAGTAAATTCCAAATAAATTTATAATAATCTTATAATATCGCATCCATGCCAAGGATATGCGCAACAGTTATAAAAAATTCAATTAAATATTAATTTGTCTGTTATTTATTCTTAATTTAAATAAATAGTTGCAAATGTTTTGCACAGCCAAATACGTTACCTTTTCACATTGAAGTTAAGTTTTGTTTTTGTTTCATACAAAGTTTTTTATTTGCATCTTTTTTAGTGACTGAAAATCGATGACTTAGCTCCATGTATTCTCAGTTGCAAATGTGTTGCACAGCACTGTATGTAATTTTTAGGCTTAAGATACTTATCATCCTTATTTGGTGCCAAAACTTTTCACCAGTTTCTGGGGGAATTAGAAAATCTGCTGTCATTCGTCGTAATTCTTCCTAAAGCTAAATTTTTTATTCTTGTATGTTACAATTAAGAGGGTAATCGTGAAAAATTTATTTTATACTATTTTTTGTAATATCAAAATCCTTAAATCTGAGACTAACATTTTGTAAAAGAGTTTCTATTGTTTTTTAATATTCTTCCTTTTTGTTAAATTCTTTATGTTCATTTAATATTTGTGTTAAGTTTGGTAAGTTAGATATTTAATTTCGTTTAATAATTTATGAACTTTTTTTCGAAATGGGTTATGGTTTATTCTAAATGAACATATTTTTTATTTTAACCCTGAAGCACTCAAGTTTAAGTTTAATTCGTTAATTAATTGAGTGATATCGCAAAAAAAAGCCAAATCAAAAATAATATATTTGTCTTTAAGAGCTAAAGTAAACTTTTCGACATCTGGACTCATATTCTGTTCACCAAAAATTATTACTTCTTTTCTTAAATTAAATAATCTTTGCAGCCGTCTCCCTCTACTAAGCCAACGTACTTCAGCATATAAAAGTAAATCCCCGTAGTCAGCGTCAAGTTCGTTAAGAAGGGATTTAAACTTCCTGTGGTTGAGAGCATTATGGCCACCCTTTAGTTTATTAATAATTTTTACTGCAATTTCCATTGCATTAATCAAACATAATTCTTTCGCAAAAAGTGCTTGTTGGTGAATAATCCAATGGAATGTTGACACATTTATGTTTTTGTTCAACCTACAAGTTCGTTTTTTAGTTTCAAACATAACCTTTGCGTCGTCTGTGCATATTGAACTTAATTTGTTGATATCAATGTGGCCAAATACGTTCGATTGTAATGACTTCAATATTTTTCCCACTCTAACATGCCCATGCATAGCATACCAAACATATGTACATATTTCTTCTGATGTTATTAATTTATCGTAAACAGATTTGACACAAATTATTAGATGGCATATATTATTAATATCGATACTCTCATCCAAGTTTACTTACTTAGCTGGCACTACAACCGATGAACGTTCTTGGCCGCCTCTGCTGTGCGTGCGTTGGCGCCAGTTGATAAAGTCAAGTGCAGTCACATTGCCCTGTACCTAGTCTTTCCAACGGAGATTAGGACGTCCCCTTCTGCGTGTTCCTCCACTGTGGCTCGAACAAAACACCCTTCAAGCCGGAGCGCTTTCTTTCATTCGCTCAACATGACCCAGCCAGCGAAGCCGCTGGAGTTTTATACGCTTGACTATGTCAGTGTCGGCGTACAGCTTATACAGCTCATTGTTCCATCTTATTCGACACACGTCGTCGGTCGAGAGAGGGATCTGCTTCTCAATTGCCACTTCAACCCGTAGTAAAACCTGTTGGCAAGAGTTAGTCTCCGCTTGATCTCAAGGCTGACATTATTGTTGGTGTTCATGCTGGATCCTAGATATACGACATCCTTGACGACTTCGAAAGTATAATTGTCAACAGTGACATTTTGTCCAAGACGCCGTAACTCTTTGTTTGTTGACACAAGGTATTTCGTTTTGTCCTCATTCACCACTTGACCCATATATATTTTCTTTCCAGATTGGAAAATGCTGCACTAACTGCTCGCGCGTGGGTGACAATGATGTCAATATCATCAGCGTATGCTAGCAGCATGACACTCTTGTAGAAGATAGTGCCAGAGATGTCGATGTTCGCCGCTCGAATTATTTTCTCCAGCATAAGGTTAAAGAAGTCGCACGATAGGGAGTCACCTTGTCTGAAACATCTTTTGGTATCAAATGGTGCGGAGAGGTCTGTCCCAATTTACACTGCGCTGGTGGTATTGGTCAGTGTCATTTTGCAAAGACGAATGAGTTTTGCAGGGATACCAAAATCGGACATTGCGGTGTACAAATGATCCCTAATCGTGCTGTCGAAGGCGGCTTTCGCATCGACAAATAGATGATGGGTTCGATCTGTTTTTCTAGGGTCTTTTCCAGGGTTTGGTGTAGTATGAATATCTGGTCGATGGTAGATTTAGCAGGCCTGAAGCCACACTGATAAGGTCCAATCAGTTTGTTGACGATGGGCTTCAGTCTTTCGCACATTACGCTCGATAGAACCTTATATGCAATATTAAGCAGGCTTATCCCACAGTAGTTGGCGCAGATCGTGGAATCACCTTTCTTATGGATTGGGCAGAGTACGCTGAGGTTCCCATCATTTGGCACGCATTCAACCGACCATATTCTGGAAGCTCATGCATGCATTTTGTGAGCTCTTCACCTCCAGTCTTATGTAAATATTATCCAGGCATAGAGCGAAATATTTGCAAGTTTTAAGTCTGTTCTTGGTGAGGAAAAAAATATACGAAATAATTTGTTCCTTGATAAAGGTACTTTCTTCAAAATTTTAGCCATATCTTTACCCTTACTTCCAAAACAAATTAGCACTTCTTTTGCAAGTTCTTTAAAAGCAAATGCCATCATCAAAAGGGCGACAGCGCTTGGATAGCACAAGCGAAACAATAAATGAAGCCTTTTCCACTGACATTTCCTCAATATTACAAAATTTTACAAAATCGTAAATTATGGTAAACATTTCATTTATTATATGATATCGAAATGGTTTCATCCGCCTTTGTGTCTTACAAATGTCGACTCATTCCTGCAATGGTGAAGGATCCTTACTTTTCATTTATTTACTGGCTTAAGACAGATTTAGATTATTCCCAATCTTTCTGAAAAATCAATGCAGTTTTAACCAATCTATATACTATTTAATGATTTCAGCGAAGAACCAATCTTAATATCACAACGTTACATCGTTTGTTGTTCAGGTTATGATTTTTGCATAATACAAGTTTTGGGGACTTCCGATTTTCGATCCATCTGCTTATTAATATCTAACGTAAGAAACGAACACTTCCGGCTTCTATCATTGTCTCAAAGAGAGCACGTGTACTCACGACCAATTACGGTATCCTACTGCCACATCATTCATACATTTATCAATTACTTTTGTGTATACGAGCAAGTGTACGTTGTGTATACGACAGTCAGGTGCCAGACAGTTTGCAGGTGGAGCGCGAGCGTGGTATCACGGTGAAGGCGCAAACAGTTTCCAAACTTAAGGAAAAATCAAAAAAATTGCTTCACTCGCCTCTTCATGAACAACAAATTCCACTTTGAACTCGAAAAAAGTTCGAAAGCTTTCGTTTAATGCTATAATTTAGAAGAATTACAATGAAATGCCGAATGTGCCACAAAGTTTGCTGTTTCCTTTTAAGCTTTGTCCATCTCTTATTTTTATACTTTTGTTTCTTTTGGTGTACAACTTTCTCTTCAGAAAACTCTTAGCTTTCACTATTCAACATAAAAAGCTCATTCAATACAATTTACCTATATATGCATTATGGTGGTCGTAGCATAAAACACGGGTTCATAGCTCGGCAAAGGCGAAAATTTACAATCAATTTTTCAATGTACACAGCACCATCTCTTGGCAGGCAATGGCAACTCTTAAGGGGTACAAATTGCCTATTGCCTATTGCTTTTCTCTTTTTCTTACTTTCTATTCGTGTACAAATTTAACATGCACAACTTGAATGGGCACAATTGTTTATTCTCCTGTTTCGTACAAATTACACTGGTCCACACAGAGAATGATTTATGGATCGCAATACGATATGTTAAAAAAGTCAAGCCCCGTTTTGATAGTTTGATTTTATTTACAAATTAAAAATGTTTTTCCATCAAAAATGTTGAGCACATTTTTGCAGAAACTAATTTTAACCTTCCGAAAATAATAAAAAATTGAATACTGTTCAAAATTAGTTTACTGCTACACAAATGCGCCTTCTACTTCTCATGGATTCGAACTACATATGTTCTACAAATGCTCCAGCTGCTACTGCTGGCAACTGACAAACGCGAAAGATTAATGATACTTAAGCCATGTGCATTCAGGAATGCATTGCCCTTGTCTTACGTCATCAGTTGTGATAATGGTCATGAATAGCTTCAAGTATGTATTTTGATGTAGACTATGTCCGAATATTTTCATGTTTCTGCAATTTGTGGATAATTTGGAATGCACACATTCAATCGGTCGTATGCATTAGGACGGAGTGAAAATTAAAGAAAACGATTGTTTTTAAAGAAAAAAAAGTTTACATCAATTGGCGAATTACTATACAAAATTGTCTGTACTTATATGTATAAGGTTTCTACGACTAAGTAGATAGGAGAGCCAGAGATGAAGGGAGGAGGTGTAGGCTTGGATAACATTTTTTTTTAGATTTGTATATCTCATAACTTTGCCTCAGACTGAAGATGAAATATTTGATATCTCAAAAACAAATTTTGCTGTCGGGAAACCAATTTTTGTATTGGTTTTACCCTATTCAAATGAAAGAGCATTAAATTAAGTCTAGCTTTCACTACAATCGTTCGTGTTGCGGACAATTGGTAATGTGCACCAAACCACCACCAAACAAATTGGAAATTTCCCGAATATCTCTCATTGTCAATGAATTAAATTTTGCTATACAATCCAAAATACCTTGGTTTTTTGGTTTCGTATAAGTACATTGATACTGCTACCTATGAAGAAGATGCGGTTAACTATCCTATAGAATTTTTTAATTTTTTGGATTTACCCGGATTACCGCCGCATAACCTTGAATTAAAAGTCTGTGCGACTATTATTATGCTTCGTAATTTGAATCAACCGAAACTTTGCTTGCTGTGAAAAAATTGATGATCAACTATTTTGATTGGAAAATTCAAAGGTGAAGACGTATTAATACCACGAATTCCGATGATTCTAACCGATTTGCCTTTCAAATTCAAACATGTACAATTTCCAGTGCGAGTTGCATTCGTAATTACCATTAATAAAGCGCAAGGTCAATGTAAGAGAAATTTTATAAACAAATTTAAGATCGAAGGACATATGCATCCACATGTAGCCACGAGTATGAACCAAACTCGATTGATAGGGGGCTCTGATTCGCGTATGATTCAAACTTGATTGCTAGAGGGTGCTGAGTATGGATCATACTCGATTTATAGAAGGTGCTGGATATTATTCAACTCGATTGATAAAGGGCGCTGCCCTCCTCTATCTTCTAGTAAAGTTTGACATTTCAGACAAAAATCTTTAGAAATTTTTAGAGCAAATAAATGGCGATTGTGTTACAATAAAATCTCCAGCAAAAACAGTAGCTGAGAGGCTAGTCGAGAAACACAGGCGCAACAAAACCAGCAACTTGAGGCACAACAGAATTCTAATTTCATTGAAAAACAACTCGCAAATACTAATGCGGAGAGACAGCATGAATGAGTTCATTAGAGCCAATAATTCCATCAACACTCATCTCATTGAGTACCGTCGAAGGTGATCAGATTATTCAGCACCAGGCAGTCATTGATGTGGCCGAATTCTCAGCTATTCAACGAAAGAGAAGGGAGAAGGGTAGAAGATTTACTTGAATATTTGATTGAAAATCCTTCCTCCGTGGAAAGAAAATAATTCGCATCGGCACTACAAAACATAGACGAGATTTGCCAAGTTTCTTGCAGTCTCAGTTCTCAGACAAATTTTCCACCCGTTGATATCATACAACCTGAATATTTTGATGATGATTATTATTATGGTGAGATATTAATGATGATGATGGTGAGATTATCATCATAATGATGTAGCAAATAGCTTCGGATGCTTTGAACATGAGCATTTTAATGGAGTTAATGATTTTGCGGAGGGCATTGCATGCATTGGAAATGCATACGATCAAAATGAAGTTAATCCAGTTGTAGCACAACTGGGATCATAGAATCATCAAACTGAATTATACAAGGCTTATCGTTTCTATAAATAAGCACATAAACAATTTCAAAACATGTTCTTTAAAAATTACTTCGGCCACGCCTGTAATGTCTGCGATAGACTCTGGTTTTTACAAGATTACTAAGCCTAACCTGAAAACCCGAAACGCAAACTTTCTGAAGAAGTAAACTTCTGTAGTGCGTTCGACTGACGAACACTGTAGGTTAACCATATGCTTCCAATAATGGCTGTAAGCGAGTGTTGCTTATAAGCGGGCGATATATTTTTCTAATTCCCCATTTACAACTTTTCAAACATGAACGTCAAGTTTTGCTATTCTGCTTTAAATTTACCTTCCTCAATCCTTTTGTCTAACCTTCGCTCCAACACTCAAAATTTGACCCTCAAGTTTTGAAAGGTGTAAATGGCAACTAACGGCAAAGCAATTTACTGGGATTTAACACCACTGTTGAAATTAATCACTGTGCATGAGACGCGCATTGCATGCCTGCATAGAATGGTATTGCCCGCTGGGTTATACTAACTAGCTGCTTCCATTTGACATTTCTTGTGTGTAGCATATGATTTCCATGCCGGCATGTGTATGTTGGTGCTGCTCGAAAAATATTAGAAAAAATGTATACGAGGATTTGCGGCTACGTCGGAAATTTAACGCGGACCCACTCTAGTACATGGTAAATAGAAATATTCTAGTATATTTGGTTGGAGTTAATATTTTACTTGCAGTGGCGTTCACTTTCTGAAGCTGCATTTGCTGCGACGTTTGCTGCATACGACGATAGCCGCAACCAGCGGTGACAAGGACACAAGTGAGTTACGTGACTTTCATGCAATTCCAGTGGAGCGAATTCGCAATTTTAGTATTATCGCTCACGTGGATCATGGAAAAAGTACGCTTGCTGATCGTATGCTGGAGCTAACTGGAGCAATTGCACGCAATTCTGGCAGTCAGGTGCTAGACAGTTTGCAGGTGGAGCGTGAGCGTGGTATCACGGTGAAGGCGCAAACAGCTTCCATATATCACAAGCACATCGATGGCCACATATATCTGCTCAATCTAATCGATACGCCTGGGCATGTCGATTTCTCGAATGAGGTTAGTTGCTGGTACAGTGTGCTTGGAATGATGCCTCTTTGAAAATACATATTGTATACTATTTACTAAAGGTCTCCCGATCACTTGCAGCCTGCGACGGTGTGATATTGCTTGTGGACGCTTGCCATGGGGTGCAGGCGCAGACAGTGGCTAACTACCAATTGGCGAAGATACGCAACATGGCTGTGGTACCTGTACTGAACAAAATCGATATCAAACATGCTAATCCGGAGATGGTCTGCAAGGACTTGCAATCACTTTTTGGCATTGACCCAACCACTGTGCTTAAGGTTTTTCTATTGCTCTTCAGAGGGAAACCATTCTCTAACAAAACGATGTTTCTCTTAGATTTCCGCAAAACTTGGAACTGGCGTTCCAGCTGTTCTGGATAAGGTGATTGAGATAATTCCTCCACCTCGAGTAGATCGCGACTCGGATTTCCGCGCTTTGATTTTTGACAGTTGGTTCGATAGATATCGTGGGGCATTGAATTTAATTTACATATTGAATGGAAAATTGGAAGTGGGACAAGAAATTCAATCAATGGCAACTAAAAAATTATATCCTCTTAAAAGTATTTCAGTTTTAAGACCAGCTGAGGTTAATGTCGATTGTCTGTAAGTAGACAAATATACATACATACATTCATACATAGATTATTCGATTATATGTATTTTAAAATATATCATTTAAGCTCCGCCGGGCAAGTTGGCCTCATTGCGTGTAATATGCGCAACAGTAAGGAATCTATAATTGGTGACACGCTTCATTTGAAAAATCAGAAATCCACTGCCATTGCCAGTTTTAAACCGCAACAGCCGATGGTGTTTGCTGGAGTCTTCCCTGCCGATCAATCGAAGCACGTAGCGCTGCGCAGTGCCATTGAGAAGCTCGTGCTCAACGATTCAGCTGTGACGGTAAACGTAGACTCCAGCCCGGCTTTGGGGCAAGGATGGCGCTTAGGGTTCTTGGGTTTGCTGCATATGGAAGTATTCTGCCAGCGTTTAGAACAAGAATACGGTACGGAGCCAACAATAACAGCACCGTCTGTAACTTATCGCATAGTTCTGAAAAATCCGAAAATGATCAAGCAAATGGGAAAAGACACCTTAGAGCTATCAAACGCAGCATTATTTCCGGAACCAATCAATGTTGAGGAATATTATGAACCATTGGTGAAAGGTTCGTACTAGCTCCCTGTACATTTTATGCAAATACGTAATATCGTTTCCTCATTCGGTGCAATCCTTTACCAGGTACTATTATTGCGCCCACACAGTATGTGGGGCAAATTATAAGCTTGTGCATAGACCGCCGCGGTGTTCAAGAAAGCTCCGTAAACATAGATAACGATCGCATACTAATGAAATACGTTCTACCGCTGAGTGAAATCATTCTCGATTTCAATGACCACTTAAAATCGCTGAGCTCAGGTTATGCCAGTTTCAATTACGAAGACTACGGCTATCATCTAACGCATCTCGTTCGCTTGGACATCAATCTTAATGGCCGTCCAATTGAAGAGTTGTGCCGCATTGTACATTCTTCGAAAGCAAGCAATGTGGCACGTGAAATGGTGACGAGGCTGAAGGATCTGATTCCCAGGCAAATGGTGCAAATCGCAATTCAAGCATGCGTAGGAAGCAAAGTGCTGGCACGTGAGACCATAAAGGCGTATCGCAAGGATGTCACCTCTAAATTGGTATTCTATTTGATAAATTGTTGTTTCATTCGTTTTACATTCTTGGTCATTTGCAGTATGGTGGTGATGTTACACGACGTATGAAATTGCTGAAGCAACAGGCGGAAGGGAAGAAAAAAATGCGCATGTTCGCCAATATTCGCGTGCCAAACGAAACGTTTATAAATGTACTTAAAAGATAGGAGATTGTACAAAATTAGATGCAATTTAGGCTTAAGGAAACTATCTGTAAGTTTTCGATTTGTATTTATTGTTATTGGCGTGATTACATAGTCCAACAGTGTTTTCAAAACATAGTAAATGGTATAATACTGAAAGGGGATATTGTGTTAAACATTTTTACCGCAGAATGTTATAGTCCAGCAAGTCTTGATCATCAATTATCTAGCTTTTGAACTTTTTACACAAACCCATTGATCAAGTTGACATGACAACTCGCACCTTAAAATGTAAATACCAGGACGTGTTTTACTATAAATTTCTTCAACAAAAATGTTCATAGAACATCCTCATTCTGTATATTACAATGATTACCCTATTGCACTCAAAAATAGAGTAAAATGTGTCATATAAAATTATAAAATCGATAGCGGGTACTTACAACCAAATATTAAATTTAAATTCTACGGAATTGCTGAAGCTGTATTTTGGCTATTAATGATGTGTGAGTGCGCTTGAGTTGGAAGTCGACACCAGCTGGTCAAGCTGGTGTCGACTTCGGAACCAACAGGGCTGGACAGTCAATTGCATTAGGTAGCTGCACCACGGTGTTTTAAGATGAGATGTATTAGATAACGACATAATTATTGTTGAATTAGAAATGTAGAGGTAACTTAATTTTCTCCCGATGTCTGCTGACATTATTGAAAAATCGTTGACTACACCATCTACATAGATAACGAGCCGGCAAAGATGTTGGCCAGAGAGGGATAATCTATAATTTTACTGGCTATTGGAAGCTATCAAGATTAGTGTTAATGTACTCATTTTTACAGTTCACTGATAATAAAAGATTAGAGTACGTTAGGTTAGTTAGTGGTGGTGATGTATGCCTTACATAGACTGTCAAGGTCCATAGTGTTACCACAACTAGGACCACAATTTTTAGTTAAAAAGAACTCGTAGATTGCAAAGTTTATACTATGTAGTTATGAACTAGCTAAAGCTTTCTTTGTGTCAAAGTCATTACAGCTTTTCCATAGGCCCTTTTCCACCAGGCCTAATTTTCTTTTTGGCGTTATACTTTAAAAAACAATGTGCAGTAAGTACTTCAATCAGTGTACTGCATTGTTTACAAGAAAGTGAGACAAGAAACTCAGAAGTTTTTGTACTCGAAAAGTTTTACTATCCGGAGAATTTTTGGCTACTCCATCTTTTATTAGTCGTGAAAAAAAGTCGTTTATCAAAAGCTGTATAATAGAAATTGAATGATAGCGAAAGGTTAGAGGATCCCACCCTAAAGTATGCGTCATGCAAGATATTTTGCCACTTTATTTTTCATTACACCGGAATATTGAAGTTGTTGCATTTATTTACCGATTTAAATATGCGGAGCTTGAGAATATTAACTGACTTGTGTTCGTCTCGATGAATATAAATTTTTCTGCGCTGTTACTTTTCGATTTACCGATATTCTTGGCTATTTATCCTGTCCTAAAAATTTTCTCTTGTGAACAGTTTTGCTCCACGCTAGGTACTAATTACATTTAGCTATTGTAATACTTCAAGAAATTAATTGAGATATGAACAAAATAGAACTATCTAAGAGGTAACCATTTTCGATTTAAATATTATAAAATTATTCCGAGTATTCGTGCCGCCAGATTTGTACAGAGGAAATCACTATTCTTAATAATCTATAATCTTGCGTGCGTGTGTAATTATTTGGGACATTTACATATTCCGTTGATAAAACTATTTATTATTTTAGAATAATACAAAGGGAAGTTAATCATTTTCGTTGATCGTTGATATTTTACTACAAAGTTTAAGAATTAATACATTCGGTATCAATTTGTGTTATGTTTTATTTGCATAAAACATGAATACTCATTTATAAGTTTATGTACACATACATATGTATGTTATAAAACACAAACAAAACAATAAAGAAATAAAAAACGATAAAAGCTGATAAGAACTTTTTAAAAATTGTTTATCGCTAAAAAACGCTTATCACTTCATCCCATTGTATTTTACGTATTGTTATCACAGCTGTTTTGCTTTTTACTTGTTTAAACCACAAAAATTATTCAAAACAAAACAGCAAGATTTTAGTTGTATCAGAGTTTCAAGATATGACACACTCAATCCAATTATAAAAAGTTTAAAGTTTTCACAAAAGCGCACTCCCAATAGTGAATACGTATTAACACAGTAAGTGTACAATATATGCGTGTATGCAAATGTGCTTCCCCAGTTGCATATGTTGGATTGTTCCTTAAAGGATTGCTCCTTTAATAATCCGAAGCGAGGAATAAAAGAGATTTTGTTTTTTTACATCTTTTATTTGCAATCTATCTACTACAGATAATAAGCAAATTAAATAATAAGTTGAAAAATGTAGTTAGGCTACATTAAGCAGAACAACATTAAACTATAAAAGATATAACATAAATATTTACAAAAGAATCTGGGTGCAAATTATAAAGTTATGTATAACTTAAAATATATTTATAAATGCATTTTCATTATATGTACTACTGTGGGCAAAAAGTAGTAAGACTTTTTAATTTAAATTTCGCGCGGAAACCCATTCATCAAAATATTATTTTTTTAAGGTTGGTATGACTGTCGGTGACATCTGTGCCAAATGTCACATCAAAATAATCATTAGTGTTTAGTATACGCTTGTCTTTCTGAAGTACAAAAAGTGCATTCGGCGATTTTCACAATGAGTGAAATTATTCAACAAAGAAGTTCCATTACATTTTGTGTGCGGAATTAAATTTCTGGTGCCGAAACGTTCAGCAAAAGGCCTCCGGTGATAATTGTATGTCGCGAGCAAGTGTTTTTGATTGGTACAAATTGTTCAAAGATGGTCGAGAACGCGTTGGCGACGAACCACGTCCAGGACGGCCATCAAAATCAACTGATGATCAACACGTCAATAAAATCAAGGAATTGGTGCTCGAGAATCGACGATTAACAGTCAGAGACCTTACTGGCGGAAGGATCAGTGAAAACCATTTTAAAACATCATTTGGGCCTAAGAAGAGTGAATGCACGATTGGTTTTACGATTCCAAAATCACTGCATTGGTTTTACGAGACCATTTTGTCAAAAATTCGACTGATATCGTTCCGCAACCACCCTATTCGCCTGACTTAGCACCGTGTGACTTTTGGCTATTTTCTAAACTCAAAAAACCGCTTCGTGGACACCGTTTTGAGTCAATTGAAGACATTAAACATGAATCGCTAAGCGCATTGAAGGCTTTTTCGGAAATTGACTTTAATAACTGTTTCGAGAATTGGAAAAAACGTTGGCACAAGTGAATTGGGGCTGGTTTTTGTCAAACATTCAATCTTACAATTCATGTTTTCAAATGACTTTATTCGGTGCAACGAATATTAGTCGTGACAATTTTGTGACCACATTCAAGGTAATTTGCATGAACAACATGCTATTGGTCTCGAAATGGAAATGAATTTGACAATTATGAAAATGATTTTCACAACAACATTTTTTCCCTTGATCCAAGGACAAATATATCACAGCATGGGTTCTTTATTGTCCTTTTCTGATACAGAGTATCAGTTTTTACAAATTGATTTCCTTAGTAATTCTGATCAGCAAGTTGATCGTCGATGTTCAATTCAAATTTGAAGCG
Organism: Palloptera scutellata; assembly: GCA_958295655.1. Lineage (NCBI taxonomy): Eukaryota > Metazoa > Arthropoda > Insecta > Diptera > Pallopteridae > Palloptera > Palloptera scutellata. The sequence continues at coordinate 84,123,310 of OY282449.1, read as the reverse complement.
AGATGTTATTGAACGAATCCAAACTTTCCTTCAAGAGAATAATGAATTGGTTCGACTTTTCCGTACTGCTCTCGACCAAATGCCTACTGATAATCATAAAATTGTAATAAAGGCCGTTAAAGTACCATGTGGAGAGCATGCCAGAAGATTTAATGCCCCAGCAATGCATGAAGTTGCAATAGTAATAGTTGGTGATGAATTTAATTCTCGAGATATTATGCTGCATCGAAGAGATAATGGTTCAGGAGGTCGCTCCAATGCCGGTAATTTGACTTTCCCAGTAGCACAACATAAACCTGTTGGCTAATTTTTGAATTTGTACGCTTTTCAATGATTACATACGTCATCCATTGCTTAAGTGAATGCGTTAAGGGGTTGATAAATAGTCTATGTCCGTCAGAAAAGCATGTACTTTAACATGAAAGTTGAATTTTTTTTAAAAAAATTCCATTTCGATGGGAAATGTTTCAAATTTAAAATCAAGTTGTAGATAAGAGTCAGGTTCGATAAACATTTGACTACATTTACATCAGTGCCGTCCTACCAAGGGTATTTTCGTTAATTTAGTTGTGCTTCCATATACACTTCGTTCAGAGAGAAATGCTTGAGAGGCAGGTCCATTTCCCGTGGGGAGTCCAAGAAGTACTGAATCGCAGCAACGTCCGCGGTACTTTTGAATGAGAATAATTGGAAATTATCTTGAAGATGATTACCAAAGAATTCAGCCTTGCTTTTGTCCGATCTGCACCATTCACCAGAAATATTTTTAAGATGTTCATTACGTTTTGCAGGTCTTTTCAGATATTTAGTAGCTTGCCAGCCAGTAGCTTTAGTGTGTGCTCGTCATTATTAATGTTATTTAAAAATTCAGCAACAGACTCGATATTGCAATTGTTTGCAAGCAGTTTTATCTATTGGGCTTCGACTTGTTTGCCATACTCTTCGTAGTCTTATTTTATTCTGACCTCAATAGATATTACAATATTGCTGTTATGATTGGGTTGATGCGATTGATCAAAAGGTGTAGATAGAAAGGCGGCTTCATGGATAAGCTTTGTTAACGATTCCACAGCAATATCTAACTCCAAAGCAAGAAAAAATTCGTATATGTAAGTATTTATATGTACATAAGTATGTATGTATGTATGTATGCACCCTCATAAATTTGAATGTTTTTATGGAAAGGAATTTATGAGTCAAAAAAGTCGCCTATACAAAAATCTTTTATGACCCTTTAATCCTATTTTGGTCGCTGTGGCGTAGTGGTAGTGCGTTGGACTGCTACGCAGAGTGTCCGGAGTTCAAATCTCGGCACAGGCAAAATCAAAAAGTAGAAAAAATAATTGGTTTACTCTTCACCACCTCTTGGCAGGCAATGGCAAACGTACAAGAGTAAAAATTGCCTATGAAAAGCTATTCACTTCGCCGTTCGGATTCGGCATTAAACTGTAGGTCCCTTCCATTCATGTACAAATATAACACGCACAACTTGAGTGGATGCGAAAAGCTCGGTCTAGGCCGGCCATGGGCTGTTGTGCCATTAAAAGTAAAGTAAGTAATCCTATTTTGAGTCTTTTCTGATCCGTTTTTGAGTTTATAATAAAGGCGGAAGCACATAAGTAAGAGTCATAAATTAGTATTTTAGGTGTCATATTTATAGCTCATAAAAAGGATAATTTTCATGAGAAAAACGTCCTTTTCACACTCTTTTATAAACTATTTAGGAATTGTATGGTTTGCTGGTTAATAACTAAAAGCAATAATAGAATAGGAAATAATATACTGAAAGCACAATGCCCTCCTTTATTACTCCATTTAGAGATCGAAACGATTATTCTATGCCCTAGGACATACTATGTTAAAAAGGACTGCAAAATGCAAGAGCTCTGGAGCAATAAGGTGTAGTCTATTACTCAGTGTTGAGCGTTCGATGATTAGTACAACGATGATCCTAAGTTCTACTGGGTTATGTTATTAAATTCTCGATTTATAAATACATAAATTCAAATTAAATCAGATTCTTTATATAAGGAAATATGTATTTCAGAAAATTTCGTTGAAAAAGTTGGTTTTATCTTGTTTTAGATAGCAGACAAAAATTGTTTTATGATCTGCTGGATTGTGAGAGGGTGGCGTTGCCGATGGTCGTTATACCATCAAAAGCTAAAGGTACGAACACAATGGATTCGGCAACTACATTGCACCATCTGCAACACTTAAATACCATGAATTCTTATAAAAACCAATATAATGACTGCGAGACTGCATCATTGCGCCAATGTGTAAATTGCCGCTGTCGTCGACTTCAATCTACATAATTCTATGTATTTGGACATACTTACTTACTTACTTAACTGGCACTACAACCGATGATCGGTCTTAGCCGCTTTTGGACATACAGTAGATTGAAAAAAAATAAGAACAAATTATCAACCGTGAAATTATAATTTCATTTAATTTGCTTGTTTATGATATTTTCTGAAGTGTTCTATTAAATATTATTGTTTTTTATCGATATGAAATAAATAATATGTGGAATTGTGATTAGAATTAAAGTCGTAGGCAACATGACGGAATTTGCTGCGGACGCCATCTTGTTGTCATGATGCAATGCCGCTGTCGCACTCGCTGTGTTCGTAACACTTTAATGCTTTTCTAGCTCTTCCATATGCTCTTTCTTCTCTATGCTCTTTAGATATACATAAAATGTATGAGAGTTTGTTTACGTTTTTTGGTTGGGTTGTTACCAATACAAAGGCAGCACAACAAACAGCTGGGAAAGCTTTTCGATTTATTGACGTACCCATATGAACGTACAGCGAATGATTTAAAACTCAAAATCAAAAACAAAAAGTGAGACGTATGGCATTTTTTTCTCTGGATTATTATTTTGAGTACAAAACTTTTCTTTATAGACGACACACAAAACAAGGGAACAACAGCGACGACGAAACATAAAATATAAACAAACCGAAACGATGCTAATTAATATTAATAATAAAAAAAGGTGAATTAAATAAATTTTCGATTTATCAACAACATTTTATTTCATAATTCGTTGTTTGTTCGCTCATACATCCATACATATTCTTTATCTTCTCAAAATAGAATTTCGCACCACACACTTGAGTAAAAATAAAACAATATATATATATATATGTATATATGTATGTACAAAAACAACACAAAACCAAAATGCAGCCATATACAAAATGCTAAAAGCAAAGGCAAAAACAATAGTAAAAAAATATATTATAAATATGTACATGTATGTATGTATGTATGTAGAAATAAAACAATACTTTTTAGATCTCTTGCTTTTAAATACATATTCACACACATACACATGTGTATGTGTATATAGTTAGTATATGCAATACCCTACATGCAGCAATTCTATTTCCATAAAAGTCATAGTTCGAATCTAATGAAGATTCTACTATGATAAAAGTAAAGTGTGTACATTCCTAACGATGATATTTTTCAGGAATGTGAACCAATAAAATTTTGCAGTACGGTTCGGTTTAGCACCTGCAAACCAATGGTTTGGTCAGAAATCCGAAAAAGTATTATTTTATAAGATTTTTTCAATCGTCTTTTTAAGGAATTATAACGAAACATGCCAATCTGAATTTCTACGCAAACCTTGGGAGCAATAGACTAAAACTCATAGTTATATTCACGATTTTATAAACACACGTCTAATAGTGGTCGCTGTGGCGTAGTGGTAGTGCGTTGGATTGTTACGCAGAGTGTCCGGGGTTCGAATCCCGGCACAGGCAAAATCGAAGAATAGAAAAAAAAAATTTTCTACACGGCACCACCTCTTGGCAGGCAATGGCAAACCGACAAGAGTAAAAATTGCATATGAACAGCTTTTCACTTCACCGTTCGGATTCGGCATTAAACAGTAGGTCCCTACCATTCATGCACAAATATAACACGCACGACATGAGTGGATGCGAAAAGTTCGGCCTAGGCCCTCCATGGGCTGTTGCGCCATGTTAAAAGTAAAAAGTCTTTAATGTCTGCGAAGTTTGCAAAACAATTTTGCTCCTTCTAAAGATATTCTTTAGAGCTTTCTACATTAAATTGACGATATGTGTGTTTTATATCTAAACTTATTAAGTGAATGTAAAGAAATAGCAAATCTGACGAATTTCCCTCAATTTGTTTTAAGAACGCTTTATCTTTATTCTCACTGCTACTTTTGGCGTTTAGCGATTCATTTGATGAAGTGCAGTTTTCAGGCATACAAAAACTAATATAGTTTAAAAAAAAAATTTGTGATACAAATAGAAATTATGAGACTACTTTTATGGATTGAGCCATCCCATTTTTTCGAACAAAAATAATTTGGTTCAATTTAAGGTTTAAGTGAAAAAAAAAACTAGAACGGTTTAGCTTGCTTATGGTTCGGATGAAGTAACTCAAACTGCGAATGGTTGGGTTCAAAAATGGATTGTACTAAACCGGACTAGTATTTTTCGAGTTTCGACAACAGATCAATCTATCGAAAAATGTCAGTCAGTATTGTTTTACATACATGTGCCTAATGTTTTAAATTTATGCTGAACGAAAATTATTTAAACTTTAATTTTTCTTATCCCCTGAAAAATGACTTGCTGGGGGAAAACTGAGTACACCATCAGATTCTACAGCCGAAAAATAAGTGCAAGTGTCTCTGCTTTCCGCTGTGTTTTTTCGACGTTCCTTCACTGTTATAATCTCAGTGTTGCATTGAACTAAATGCAAACTTTCCGTAAGCAATGCATACTTACTTTGAGAAATGAACCCATGTAAAAATAATGGCAAACGCCACCATTGTTTTACTTCTTCAATTCTTTGTTCTGCCACGGTTAAATTGAAAATTTTGCTCTTGTGCTCGGTATGCGATACTCACAGCATATCATGCTCGGTGCAATAACAATTTTATGGGGATCGCCGAGCAGATTTTCAATGCAACCACAACCTTGGTAGATCGTTTCGGATTTTTAAAATTTTAGCGTGCTTCGTATTCGACCAAGACTAACTTTATATAAAATGTTTCTCATTAGTTTTTATTTCGAGATGAGTTCAAAATTTAAAAGCGTTTACGTACTTATTTGTTGTTATCGCGTTTGGTTCGAGTGCGCATTCGGTTGCTTAAACAATTTAAAGCGATTTTTTATTTTATTTTCGTTGTTTTGTTTCTTTGCAAAAATCACAAAACAAAACCGAAAAAAAGAGGAAACCAAAAAAATATATATCATGTTTCAATTAGAGAGTTTCAATTTACATTGAAATAAATAAATAATAATTGAGTAATGTTTGTGTAGTTATAGTGAGACCGCCGCGGACGTTCTTTTCCGGAAATTCCCCGTTTTCTATCTACTTCTTAATTGTGCGTTGGGCTTACACTTTATTGTAAAACAAAACATTTTGCTTTCGCAATCAAACATAATCAAATGACTGTTAAAGTTTCATGTTTAGCATTTACGTTATATTTCAAGCCAATTCTATTTTATTCATTTTTTGTATCTCTGTCTCTCTGTCGCTGTGTCGTTTTTATTTTTCGCAAAGCTTATACAAATACAAGCCGAGCTCGTATCTGGAGCCTTCTTTAGACTTTATGTATTTTTATTTATTGTATTTTTCGTGTGTGTGTGTGTGTATGCGTGCAAAACGCTCAACTTTATTGTTGCTTTCACTTTTATCCATATTCAATAATTTTCGGTTTCTTATTTATTTATTTTTTTGTAGTTTCCAGTTTCCAGTTTGCCAAGGGAGCCCCAATCACTATTCATTGGAAGCTACTCGTAATGTGCAATTTCGGTTTCTCTTTGATTCAGTTTGCTTTAAACTTTTTGGTCCGTTGTTTATTTTCACAATGATCATTTTTCTTGAAATCTGATTTTTGTTCCGCAAATGAATGTGCTCAAGTGTTGAATTACTTTTGTAAATAGTAAATATTTAGCTTCAACGATTTTTTCATTTCAATTAATTCTTAAGCTGCTGTGCCATTCAACGTAGTGACACATGCCGCGCCCTCCTACAACAGTAGAACCCTAAATAATATTTGACTTAATTTTCTCATTTTTCTATAGGCAAGCACAAAATCCTTTTAAATTCAGAGATATGTAAAACAAATTTGTTAATTTTTTTGTTGATATACTTATTGACAAATACATAATGTTTTATATTAACTAAGGTTTTTACTTTCGCAGAGACCTTTGATTTAATTTGAGTTCAGTAAGTTTAAGTTTATAAAGACAGTAATCGGCCATCGATGGCTCTGCTCTGCTCATTAAGCGTGTCGCAATCTAAACAGATTTTGAGTTTTACTTCCATCATTCATCCATCAATACACATGCGTTCTTATGACTTACAAATATCATTGCCAGTGCTTGGACCCAAGACATCGTGTAATCTGGGAAACACTAACAGCTCGAACCAATATGACAAGGAGGCAGTGATAAATTATAATTAGCTGCGTATAGTCTCGCAACAGAATAGTGTTTTACCAAATAGTCTCTGAAATTTGTTTTCAAAGAGTAAATTACATACTTCATCACACCATTTTCTCCTGAATCAAACTCCTTACCCCAATCTCGGATAATATTTAATAGAGGAATCGAGGGTGTATTTTTGTAGATACAAAACATAATTTTAGGATTCTAGGCCTATTCTTTTAAAATTCGCTGTAAATTAAAAACAAATATTGTATACATATTTTCCTACTTCTTTCCTTTATCTGATTACGAATACGAGCACATATGCACAAATGCTGCCGCTGAATGAAATTTTTAAGTGATTATTACTAAACATGCTCTATTGGATTCACGCATAGAAACAAATAAGGAAAAAAGTTTTATCAAAAGCAAAAAATTTTGGTTATTTTCAGTGAATTATAAAAATGTAGATATTCTTATTGGTGGTCGCTGTGGCGTAGTGGTAATGCTTTGGACTGCTACGCAGAGTGTCCGGGGTTCGAATCTCGGCACAGGCAAAATCAAGGAGTAGAAAAAATAATTTTTCTACACGGCACCACCTCTTGGCTGGCAATGGCAAACCTACAAGAGTAAAAATTGCCTATGAAAAGCTTTTCACTTCGACGTTCGGATTCGGCATTAATCTGTTTGGTCCCTTCCATTCATGTACAAATATAACACGCACAACATGAGTGGATGCGAAAAGCTCGGCCTAGGCCCTCCATGGGCTGTTGTGCCATTAAAAGTAAAGTAAAGTAAGATATTCTTATTGAGATTGTTGTACTTTTGTGCGCTCAAAACCACTTATTATCTACATATGTGGTATGTGAATAAATAATAGTATTTGCATTTTTAAATTTTAATATTTGAATGTTATTTCATTGTGGTATGTAAAATATTTTAAAATCTCTCACACTAATCACAAAAAAACAAAAACGATTTCAAATTAGAGCTACCTCTTCGTGATGATTGCGAAAATGCTGCAAAAACGATCCATAAGTTCTTAAAGTTCGAAGGACACTGCTGATACCCCTGATCTGTCGTTGAAAATTTCCTACATGTTGTTTTGAATAAAGCCGTAGTTTTGCTAAATTATAGGATAGTTATCAAATCGAAATCCAACTAAGAGCGATGCCTAATTTATAGATATCAGACCATCAGATCAAATGAGACAAAAACACAGACCTTTTTTATTAAAGGTTATAAGTTTAAACATTTTTGGTAACCCATTAAACTCTCTTCCGGAATGTACTAAGTACCGATATTCAAAGCAACTAATTGAGAATTACAAACCCAAAAGAACTGCCCTTTATCTTAAGCTTAGCAAAACCAGCATAGGTTTCATTTCAGGGCACTGCAATGAACTTCATGTCCCCAGGCACATGAAGAACTGGGGCATAAACCAGGGCAGTACCTATCGGTACTTAAAACACTGTGAGTCACTCACTCTCAGTGGGAAAGACACTTGGGTCACTACCACCTACAAAGTAGTACATTCAAGCCCCATTTCCTACTCGCATTTCTCAGCAAGCTTCTGTCGGGGTATGTTAGACCTTTAGTTTACAGTACACATCACCGATTTAAGTGCATAAATAAATCAAGTATCTATATTGCAAGAATGACACTGCTCTGAATAATTCCTGCGGAAACATGCTATTAGAGATTGTTCGATTCGGTTATGAATATGCAGGCCTATAACTGATGTCCGGAGCTAAGACATTCGTTATGAAAGTTAATATTTTCTGTTCTAAAACAAACCCTTAAAAGTTTTTAGAGGATCTTGCTTCTCTCTGGAATTCTATTCTTTCCCATTTAAACTAATGGCCTTGGGATGTTTAAGTTTATATTTCCTTGTAACTGGTACAATAATGGTCTTTACTGGATTGACAAAGGCATGACTTAGTCATATAGAAGAAGTCACCTTGTTGATTGATTGGTAATAAAGTAAATATGCAACCCATCCTAGATTTTTAATTAAATGGGGATGCACTTCTCTGTAAACAAATGCAATGAGAAAATTGTATTTAAAATTATTTACTTCTTTGTACGATATGAACTTTCAAAACTCTGAACGAAATCATAAATTATTTATTTATGCACATACATATGTATGTATATTAATACATTGCGTTTTTGTTGTCGCCTGTCGAGTATCTGAGCATGTATTTTAAATAATTCGCATTTTTGTTTAATGTGATTTAATGATGTGTTGCTATTTTTTTTTTTTTTTTTGTTTTGACCAGGAACAAAAATGTCTTTGACCGCACGAATTTCCGTTTTTAATTTGCGCTGTTGTTGTTGGATAGTGAATGGCGGCGCGTTGAATTGAGCCTGAATAAAAACAAGAAGAAAAGAACGATAAAGTAAAAAAAAAAAAATGGGAAAATTCAAACTCATGATTTCAAAGAAAATTTGGTTTTGCTTTTGTGTTTTTCTACGATATTTGGTTTTTGTTTTTCCTTTTAGCTTTCATGCTTCTTTAAGAAAAATCGAATTTTCCTGACCCTGAAAACGGGCGAATGCGGCCTAACAAACAACTGACTGAAATACATACCTACAAACACATGTACAGACGACACATGTATGGCTACATACATACATATAGACGAGTTTATTTCATATATGACCTTGAAATTTTGAGCGATACAGTTAAAAAAAAAAGTCGAAATGCACTAACAAGAACCTTGCTCCCCAAAAGCAAAATCATTTGACAATGGGAACAACAACAACGACAACGGCAACAGAAACTTTCGCGAAGAGGAAAACAAATACACAACAACAGTGGAAAGCTTAGTATTGACTGACTGACCGAGCGAGCTCTAATTCTCCTGCTCTTTCTCTCACTTTATATTACTCAAACCACAGACAACAAGCCCTAGTGGCGGAGTGGGATAGAGTCTGCCTGCTTGCCGACGACATTTTGACAATTTGAATAATCAAGCAAAGTGCGAAGAAACAGTTTTCATTCTCATTTGACATCATCAGCATTGGAAATTAATTAAAGGGACCAAGCATGAAATGAGATATTTTTCGCGAAATAATTGTAAAATATTGTGATTAGTTTGAAATCGATTTAAAGGTGTTAAAATTATTTCGCAACAAAATAAATAAATACTGTATAAAAAGAAAAAAATAAATAAACGTCATCAGCTGATTACCAGAGAGAAAGAAGGAGAGAAGCAGAATAAGAAGAAGAATATCAGAGCTTTTAATTGTTGAGTTATTTTTGCAAAAGGTGAAATTAAAATCACAAATCTTTTTCTATTTCGAATTTATTGAAATAACGAAAACGTTCATTTAAGTTTTTAGTGAAATAATCACAATTTTATTGTATTATTTCTACAACTACAGTTAATGCGGTCTTCCGCTTTACTTTTTTTTTAGAAAAAATACTAATTAGGGATTTATATTTAAAAAGCTTTTTCTTATTTGTTTTTGTATAAATGACAACAACCATCAAGTTCAAGCATAACGCACATTCATATATTGTTTAACTTTATATACGCCTGCATATATAAATTGTATATGTGTGTTGGTGGCATATTGTACGTCAAATAGTGCTCTGCTCTTTCAGTTACGTCTGTCACGGCGACGGTACACGTAGCGAATTTAATTAAAACAAAAAATTAATAGCAACAAAAAGAAAACCATATATCTACCACTAGAAAACTGCATATGAAAAACAAAAAGTACTTTGCATAAAAGTGAGTGTGAAATTATTGTTATTATTGGGAAAAGAAATCTACAAGTTAAGTGAAAAATACGAAAAACAGAAATATTCAAAAATGCAAAAGAATTAACACTGACACAATTTGGAGATACATTTGCATATTTTCGTTTTAACTTTTTTTATTTTTAATTGCAAATTCATGTGGCTTCTTTTTCTTATAATTATATATTTAAATGCATTGATTTTGCATAAATAATTTCATTGTATTATTTTTCTTTTCATGAAACCACCCAATTTTTTGCGCAAAGCAAATGCATTTAAAAAGTTAAGACTTTCAGTTTAATTTAATTAATTTGAAATATCTACGTATGTCGGTATTTGCAGCACCTAACAACACGCATTTATGGCTGTTTCCATTTAATTCTTTCCTATTCGATAATTTAATTTAAGTTAACTTCATTTGAATTTGCAATGAACGTTATCTCGAAAGAGAGAGTGATCTCCATTTTTCTTGTTTTCTTTTTTGCAATAAATTAGTAGGTACAAATATTTCGTGATAAACACATACATATACACCTGTATTTTTGGCTCTCTTTGCAATTAGATTGTGTGTGTGTGTGGAGATTGTGCACATACATAGACTTGCTCCCCTTTGCATTGTCGTAAATGAAAGCTGTTGTTAGTAAACAACTTTTCGCATATTTGCCTCTCTTAACATTGAGATTTGATCTACTGAGTATTGCCAGCCACAAGTATTTGCTATAAATTTTAGTGTTGAGCAAAATCGATACCTAAAGTTATAAGTACCCGATTCTAGAAAGTATCGATTTTGAGTACTCAAAAGTACTTAGTAATGTATTTAGAATCGAATCGATTCTTATTCTCTATAGCGTATCAAATCGAATCGAAACCGTTTTCAAGCTATTAGCATTCTGTTTAATACATTTTCTACGTTATTTTTATTTACGAGTATGTTAAAGTTGAGTTACTACATCGAAGTTAATTTAGTAAAAAAAAGAGTTGAATGATATGTTTCCTTCGTATTTTTCATTTCTCTCCCATATATTGTAGCTATTGCTATCGCAACGTAAATGCATCGATTCTCACAAATCTATACAAATACAATTTATGTGCACTGATTGTTTACAATAAACGGTTCTTTTTTCTCTAACTCACGCACGAAGTAGAGTGGAGCTGTAACACATCAAGCACGCTCCGACAACTCTTAGTCAATTATTAAACGCTTTGAGCACTAGCTATCAGACAACCGCTGAAATAGAATAAATACTATTTATTTGAAAAATTATTTATTGATATTATTTTTTAAAATATGAATATATTTCCATGCCTTTGCCAGTTTTCTTGAAAGCAAGTTAAGTTTGCAGGCGAGAGAGAAAAGACGAGAGGGACGATTACAAAATTGCTCGTACAGGCAAGTTTTTTATGTGTTCGTTCTTTGATCTGTCACACAAAGTAAAAGCAAGAAATCTTGCTGTGTGGACCAAAGTGGCAAGACCAAAAGGGAATGAGAAACTTGTTTTCAAGAAAACTTACCGTGTGGAAGAGTGGACTTAGAGCTAAAAAATAAATACGCTTTTGTTTTTGGACAACTCGTGTTATGAGTTAATAAATAAAAACGTCTTATCTGTCATCTCTCTTCTTCACCCAATCTTATTAGCCACAACTGCTGTAGCAAGAAAAGCCAGTATACTTTTTATAATGGCAGAACATTTGCAAATTTATTCACATCGTTATAAAAATTACCTTTGCAAAAAGACTGCCTTCCGCTTTAGATTACCATCATTACCATTAAAAATGTAAAAATAAAAATTTATAACAATGTACGAATGGAGCACAATCTTGATTTAAACTCCACGGAATATATATTCGAAAAATATTAATAAATATTAGAATCATGTTTTTTAGTACAGAAAATAGCATAAATACGCAGTTATGGTATAAGATTATACAACAATTTACTTGAACCATTAAACACCTGTAATTCATTTTAAAACGATCGCAAAAACTCTTTTCATACAAAATTACAAATTTGATTTTCAATAATAAATGATATAATTTTAAGAAAAAAAATTAAATATAAAAATATGAGGTATTAATGAATTCGTGAATTTAAAAGTATTTTAATATATTCTCGCAGAAAATTAATATTTGTTTGTTTTGGAAAATAGTTGTATAAGATTTATATAAAAAAGTCCTCTTTTCTTCAATGTACTCGAGTCTCCAAAGTACTCGATACTTCCCATCACTAATATTTCTCTTACAGAGTTGCATTTATGAAAAATTGTGAAATTGAACTTGTGAATCTCTTTAAAGTTAATTAAAAGAGTTGTAAGAAAAACTAGAGGAACTTTAATTTTTTGCTTTTGATTTAGTCTGTTAGTGTAGGTATAAAAATGTTAGAAACATCAAATATGTAGATGCAAGACAAAACACGTTCACACATTATGCAGTACACGCAAAGTAGGTATTCTTTAACCCGGCAATGTCCTTTCAGTCCTACAACTATGACCGTATTCTTTTACTTTTGTATGTTATTCGCTCTGTAAAGATTAATGTTTGACATTAATGTCGTCTATCCAAGTAATGTAAATGTACACAAATGGTTGATATGGTGTAGCTCATAACAATTGCAGAATTTTTATGAATCAAGACTTAAATTGTAAGAATCATTTCTCGGTGGCTTGCCTGCCCAGCAAGTTGCCAACCAATTCTGACTACTTCTTTTCTTTCTCTTATTGCTCGTAGTTTTGTAATATTAGTTCTATGAATATGTATTTCGTTTCGAAATTTCCCGCTTATCATACTCGTATGGAGTATGTTTAAGTATATGTATTATTTATTTTGAGGTCTTCTTTATTATACGATTTGGAATACCAGATTTCAATTTGCTATTGGTTTTCTATGCAGTAATTGCTTTTATTTGTTCATGTCTCTTTACAGATCGTTATGTTCTTGAAATATAATATATCTTTCCATATTCAATATCAGCAAAATAATCATGATCAATAGCGCAAATACAGTGGATTTTAGTTCCAGCAACAGCGACAATTTATTACCACCAGAGATGGTGCCATCGGAGAAATTCAACTCAACACAACACAGCACGTCAAGAATACCTAAAAATAGTGTGAGACTGAGCTCACGCTACAACGAACTACTGAGTCCATACATATGTAAGGCCGATTATTCGGGGGCGGTGGATAATTGTACTTTAACAACATCACCAGCAACCACAACAACCAAAACCAAAGATATTGTTTCGCATTTGAATGCAACAATTCAACAAAAGGAGCGTGTCAAAGTGCAACATTTACAAACGCATACGAAATTACAAAACAATCGATGGAATTATCATACACTCTATGATATTTGTTCCGAAGAAACTGTGGAAAGGAGAAATAGTATAACATCAAAAAAGACCAGCAGCGGTAATATTCAAAACGATAGTGCCTTGATTTCATGCTACAAAATGGATGACAGTTATAGTACTTCCGTTGGTATGGAAAACAACAACAACAACAATAATAATAATAATAATGACAATGCGAAAAATAATTTAGAAATGTCTAAATCGATCGCTGGAGGATCGATGGTGATGATGGATAGGCGTGCGTCGCCAATTCAACGTACAGAGGACCAAGAAAATGCCTTTCGTCGCATTGAAGACGTTCACAATTATGCTAAGCTCAATCGCTTTAGTAGTTACTCGAACGAGAGTAGCAGGAGTAGCGTGCACGAGGATGAGGAAGAAGACGAGACGGAAGACGATGTTGATGACGTGGAGTATGATGGAGACAACGCCGACCATTTGCCTGCAATATACAAAAATTATTTCAATAATAGGAAATTACCATATTCTATTGGAAATTTCAAGACTCAGAGCGGCGGCGAGAAAAGGATCAAGCTTAATAGAGTGACGATTGAGGAGAGTGATACACATGTAGATGTCGAGACTGTGCATAAAGAACATAGCGAAACGGAGTCGGCTGTAGTAAACACTCCGGATCATCATGCTCGTCGCCCGATGAATGCTTTCCTAATATTCTGTAAACGTCACAGAGCAATTGTGAAGGAGCGGTATAAGTCATTGGAAAATAGGTGAGATGAAGAGCCTCTAAAAACAAATTTTTGTTACATTAAACAATTGGATTCAAAGTTTAAAGCAATTTCAAATGTAGTATTTTTCGCGCTTATCCGATAGCGATATTTACAAACCACTGCCTCTTGCTTTTGTTTTGATTTTTAAATTGGTACTCAAGATTTTCAATTTCTTTCAGAGCAATAACGAAAATTCTTGGCGATTGGTGGGCGTCTTTGGATACCAACGATAAGAAATGCTTTACTAACTTGGCGCAACAGGTAAATGTGGATATACATGCATAGATTCAACGTACATAACTACAATAATTCTCTGTCTTTTTCCCCTCAGAACAAGGATGCATTTTTCTCTGCGAATCCCAATTTTAAGTGGTATAAACTGCCGGCACCACCTTTACGTACGCTCAATACGCGTCCAAGCAATACTGAACGAACTTCAGAACATGAACCGGATGATGGCAGCAGTAGAGCAACTATCCATAGTTCTGCACAATCTGGCAATGGAAATTATTTTAAATTAGCCGACGAAGCACAAATGGGTGAGCTGAGTACACTAATGGGTGATAAAGGCAGTGTGGCTCAGTGTGCACTGCAGCAGGTGCTGGGCGAAACCTCCCAATTTCTCAACACACACATACCACAAAGTTTGGATAATGCTAACGATGCTAGAGGGAATGCACAAAGTTCTAAGGGAAGAATTCATAGTGACAACAGCTTCTCGAGCAACAGCAGCGAAGAAGATGCCGTTCCAAAGAAATCATCACGCTCATGCAAAGGGAAGATCTATCAGGAGCTCATGCAGTCCGGGCAAATTTTGGCCATTGCAAAGAAAGTAAAACAGCCTAAATCACAGCTGAACAGCTACCCAAATGAGTACATGACACGTCATGAAACTGCCCACCATCAGCATCAACATGCAGCCGCTGCCGTAATGGCACACGACAGCCCCATAAACGCCACTTCGGTAAGCGACTGCAAAGATGCTGCCATAAAACGTACAGCTTCCGAGTCGGAGAGTATGCAACAACACTATGATTTAGCAAATTTCGATTTAGAGGAGAAAATCAAAGAACTGCCAGCCCTTAGTCTGGATACATATCTACAACGCAAACGCAACACGAAAAAGAAAAAGAAATTCAATTCGAAAAAGCGCAACTCGAACAGCGTGTCAAGTAGCAAGAGTTATGCGTCCGTTGCCACCACTCCCAGTCCTCCAGTGACGCCATCAAAAGAAGCACGAGAGCTACCGCAACAGATTGTTGGCAGTCAAAAGCGTAAAGCGCGCAAAGAGAGCATCACCAGGCGCGATGTTAGCGCCATTGAGAATGAAGTTGCCTCACTAATTTCCTCAACAGATTTCAATACTATCAACGGCTGCTATTACTTCAACGAGGCACCATTGCTGTTGCCGAAAACACCAACAGCAGCCGCAACGGTGACATCGGCCACAACGGCTACAACTGCACTCCCCATTGCAGCAAGTGTAAATTGCGTGCCTCCCTCTTGCACCACCTCATCTACAATTGATCAATTCTCCAGCGTCTTTAGTTGTGACAACATTTCATCTACCTCAGATTTACTCATTCTAGCTGAAGTCGCTGCTAATCGCACTGAGCTAACTAACTAGCAAGCAATTTTCGTTTTACAATTGCATCCCTCCCCCTTCCTCCTACCCCTCCGCTCTTTGTAAGGAAGCAAAAGTGCAATTAATAATATTACATACACATATACCTAATTTTAGCAGTGTAAATTGAAACTCGTGTCGTGTCGCATTACTTTGATCTACAAGTACACACGCTTAGTCAATATCGAGGAAGAAAGAAATTGTTATTGTTTATAAAAATTATTATTACGATTATTATTGCTATTATTACATATTACTAATTGTTAAGTTTAAAACATTAGTCAAATAAAAGAAATAAATATAATTAAGTACATTTTCTCTATATGACATTCTTTGGTTTTTCTTTTTTAATAAAAACAAGAAGAAAGCATTTGGAACGCACCATTGCTTCATCGAATGACATTAAATTAAGACTTCGTATGCTTCCCAGGATTACCACGAACATAAAGATTTGGTGGCAGTGAAAGTGTGGTCAAAACTTTTTGTGTGTGCTGTGCTATCCAATTCTTAATAAGGGATTGGGAGAAAAAACTCGCAACGACTGGTTGATTGAAAATAACGGTTTCCGAAGGCTAGAAAGGTAATTTCAACTTGATAATTATTTTTATATTTATATTACCATTTCGCGCTATAAACACTAATGACCTAATTCACACAAAAACAATTTCCATTTAATGACATTGTTGTGGAAATTGGATACACAAAAGTTTTTTAACATTTTACCAGTCACTCTTACCCACTTTCATCTTTGGGCCGTACTTCTTCAAAGACGATGAAGGCCGCAACGTTACGGTCAAGGGAGAAAGGTACCGGTTCCATTCGATAATAACATACTTTTTTTTTGCCAAAAATGCATAAATTGGACTCGGCCGACATGTGGTTTCAACAGGACGGTGCCACATGCCACACTGCACGCGAAACCATGCATCAATTGAGGGGCAAATTTGGTGAGCAGTTCATCTCGCGTTTTGGTGCAGTCAATTGGTCACCAAGATCGTGTGATTTGACTATTTTTTAGTCTATTTTAGACTATTTTTTCTGGAGCTGTGTTAAATCTCTTGTCTATAAGGGCAATCTAAAAATGATTGCTGCTTTGGAAGCCAACATTGAACGCGTCATTGCGTCATTGGTGAGATTCCGGCTGAAATGTGTGAAAAAGTGTGCCAAAATTGGACATTCAGAATGGACCACTTGAAGCGTAGCCGCGGGCAACATTAAATAAGTGAAATTATCTGTAAAAAGTAAATGACAGGAATTGATTTATCGTTCCAAAAAAAAATTTCATTCACTTTTGTAAAATTTCTGGATTTTTTCAAAAACCAAGCTCTTAAAAAATCACCCTTTATATTCAATATAGTATCTTATTTTATTGCCAGATAGCAGAAAGTCTCCTGAGATTTGACAATTATGACAATTCGCTCGCTCAATTAATTTTAACAATAATTTTATTTATGATTTTAACCCATTTTTGTCTGAAGTACACAATTAAGTAAATAAAATAAAAACAAATAAACGTTTTGTGTTTATTTGCAAAATTAGCTCTCAAATCTTGTTTGGATTTATAAAGTAAATAAGACACTAAATCAATTTATAACACAATTTTAAATAGTTTTTAATTTGAATAAATTTTTGTTTTAATTAGTTTTGTTTCAGTTGTTTATTAGAAATTTAATTCGGAAATGAGTCCTAGACTTAAAACAATTTCTTTGTGCTATCACTTAAATCCTCACCGGTAGATTTTTCAACTAAAACATTAAATAAATCTTGAAGAATTGAACATTCATCGCCGTTATGGTTAATATAAATTTTCTCTAAACGTCTTATGTATGTATATGGTCCATGAACATTTGGTAGGGCTTTTGAAACCTTGACCCACCAACCTGATCCTGCTGGATGTATCTTCGTGCAAAAAACTGACTTCGCACCGAGAATGTGCTTGAGAACATATTGATTTAAATTTTGGGTTGGATACTTTTGCAGAGGCAGCAGTTATTTTCTTGCATTTTTCTACTTTATTCTGTTTATTTTGCTGACTCCAACGAGTTAATTTATTTTATATTTACTTTTGAAATGACAACAATTTTGGGAGAAATTTGAGGACAATTCTTAGATTTGACAGATGCCAAAGCGGATATCACTTCTATTTATTTCACTTTATTGATTTCACTATGATCTGGCTCGATTTCGCTCGAACGTCGATTTTGATTCTGAATTTCAGATAGCATATAGGGGATAAAAGTTCGCTTCCACACTAGGAATTGTTTTTATCACATTGATCGAAGTTGAGGTTGTCTTTAGATCCTCACGGCATCACCTTTGGATGTTGCCTGGCAACAAATGATGATAACCACTCTCTCTTCCTTTTTTCTTAAAAAAAAACAACAGCAACATATGGGTTCTTGCATTAACTTTCTTTAAAAACGTATGTTATTTCGACGAAACTACCTGAAGACAGAGGATAGAGATTTTTGCAGTAAAATCTTTTTAAAATAGACACGACGGTCAATCTAGTTGTATATAAGAACATCAAGTTGTTTTTGTAATAGGTTTCGTCCAACTACCCAGGTTTTACTGTATATAAATGTAATAAAAATAACAAACCTAATGAGAAAAGTGGATAGTTTGAATAAACACGGATATATTCGAAAATATCAATATTCTTGAAGTGGAAAATGCACAACATTGTAAAGTGATGGAGAATATCTCAAATAGGTAATTGATTTTTTTTATTTCGCCGTAATTCCTACAGCGAAGAGAGCCTTCAATTGAGGCAAGCGCTCATTCCACCCATTGACATGCGCGGTAATGTGTCAGCAACATAATCAAGAGCAACCACCGGTATTTTACCGCTTACGCTTCCGCCGTTCCGCATCGACAATTTACGATGCGAACCAGAAAAAAGCATCAACACAACAGCGAAGAAGCAGCAATATATCGTAACTGTCGGACGATATAACAATTACAAATTTCGCTCAACAGAATTTCTTGTTCTCATCAACTACATCTTTCTACCCACTCGGTTCGGTCGGTAACTTCAGAGAAGGCATAGGCATAGGCAAAGTAAAGTATAGAATTGCTTAGTTCGACGCAGTCAGTCTGTCGTGCACCGTTGTTCATTCCGCGACGTCGTGTGGTTCGCTTGCCGTGATCAATTTTGAAGGTATTAAATAAAATACAATAAAATTGCAATTATATCAAAAAATTTTGTGAGCCAAACACACATGTGTACCTATGTAGGTGTGCGTACGTGCGTGTGTGTGTGTGTGTGTGTGTGTGTGTGTTTATATCCCAGGCAATGGGGTGCCCCGCTGCTGTGATCCATTAATAATTTTTCGCAATAATCGCAAATTTGATTTTAGTGAAGTTTGCAAAATTAATATTGAAAATTTCATCTCCGACCGATGATAATACGAGCATAAATAATACAAAAAAAATTCTGATGCCGAGAAAAAATATTGTATACTATTTTTAAAATTCTGAACAATTTTTTACCTGCAAATTAAAAAATTTAATTAACATAATATTGCGAAAATTATTACCGAAGTTATCGTTTGAAATTGCATTTAGTTTTAGCAAGAATTTTGTGTACAAAATAAGTAAAAAACAAATGTTAAGTGAATATTAAAGGACCTGAAAAATATTATATAACCCATTGCATACAACAGCAACGGCAGCGATGGTGACGACGACGACAAGTCGCAAAAATCCGGCACAGAAACCTATGAAATAAAATTGTATACACACATTTGCTCTGATTCAATACAGGGTTAGTTTTCAAGCGAAGTTTCATTGTTGCGATATTCTCGTACTACAGAATTTCGGTGCATTAGATAACGACAGTGATTAATTCTTTCCATTTCAAAGAAAAAGAAGAAGAAGTAAATATTATGTGGGACAGTTTTGCTTTGTTTAGTGTAGCCGACTACAATTCAAAGTCACTTGGAGAAAACTAATTACCCTCTCCCAGTGATTTCAGCGCTTTGAATGTGATATAAGCACACTAACAAATCCAAGTATTTGTATGGTAAGCCATGGCCAAATCTAACTAACTAATTGTACCCCTTTTAACTCTAATTGCATAAATATGTACCTTGGCATAATGTCTCGATTACAATTTGGAAATCTAGATATAGCGATTCTGATTTATTCAAGCCTAAAATGTAATATACATGGTGACTTAATTTTATATGCATATTTTTTATTGAACTCATTTTGATATTTAAATATTATGCTATTACTTTTAAAGTTCTAAAGTTAAATTTAGTTTCTCTTTCTGATTTAATTTGTAGTAAATCAAAACTGATTTATGACTGGTTCAAAATTTTTTTTTTTTATAACGATCAGTGGTTTTATAGTGGTCGCTGTGGTGTAGTGGTAGTGCGTTGGACTGCTACGCCGAGTGTCCGGGGTTCGAATCTCGGCACAGGCAAAATCAAAAAGTAGAAATAATAATTTTTCCATACGGCACCACCTCTTGGCAGGCAATGGCAAACCTACAAGAGTAAAAATTGCTATGAAAAGCTTTTCACTTCGCCGTTCGGAATCGTCATTAAACTGTAGGTCCCTTCCATTCATGTACAAATATAACACGCACAACATGAGTGGATGCGAAAAGTTCGGCCTAGGCCCTCCATGGGCTGTTGTGCCATTAAAAATAAAGTAAGTGGTTTTATATTAAACCAAACAAACAAAAAACTGTAAAAAACGGGGTTTTTCATAAGATTATAAATTTATGCCAATAATTTGTAAGATTCTTAAATTATGTGCCCTCGTGTTTACGATCATCGTCATTTTCAAGTAGTTTAAACTATAAACATAAATATGTGTAGTGTATTATGTAGATCCATGGAACCAGCTTCCCGGAACGGTCACAGATCGTACGATTTAGATATGTTTGGAGAAGCATCTTTCATTACCCTGTAATCGCTTGGCACTTGTGTGTACATAGCGTTTACTAACATGCGTCAATGCTCTGCGCGTACATTGTGTCACAGTCGCTGGCATCATATGAGCAAATTTGTGTAAGTAAAGAAATTCGCAAAAGCTGACAATGAAAGCCCGAAAGTCTGGGTGAATGCCGAGCAATCACACATTAATGTTTACCGTTTTACGCTAATAAAATATGGGAGCGATTCAATTAGCGGTGGAGGAAAGTTGACGTTTGAAATTAACTTCAGCAAAAAAAATCTATTTGGATATAAATCGTTTGTTGTCAACAAAATGTTTTTAAATGTATGTATTTTCTTCGTTCTGTTTCTAAAAAATTTCTAACTAATAGAAAAACATTTGCACGTTTGGTCGAGACCAAATCTGAAAGGATTCTATGCTCACAGCGAATTAAGTAAGTAAGTGAGTAGAAAGAGAGAGAGAGAGAGAGAGAGAACCGTAACGATTTCATGTGATTTCGCCGCGGAAGGAAGTAAGAAATACGGAAAGCAATAAATCGAGTTTTTGTGTCGTCGTCGTCATACTGACAGTGTTGGATGCGCGTGCGTTGCCCTCGAACGTGGCCACTATAAATGCTATTCGCCGGCGATTAATTTTCCATTTTGATTTGATTGTTACAGCCAACGCCAATTTGGAGCGTGTGAAATTGCGAAAGAACGTTCGAAATTTTCTTTTGAAAGAAATAATTTAAGAAACAATATCCAACCCAACACCCTTCTTAAATCTGTGCAACGCGTAATCGAACGAACTTAACTCCCAAATTCAACGACTTTGTTCTTCAGTCTGTATGTAATGGCGTTTTTGCGTACCATCCGTGCTCAACGTACAACAAATTTAGTTTATGGACGCAGCGGTGTCAATAGCGCCGATAGAAGTACGACAAATTGGGCACCTGCCCTCTGGACAGCTGGAGCAGCACGTCAAGTGAGCCATGCAAGTGGCAGCAGCAACATTGACTGTGATGAAAACATTTTAACATACTCAGCACCTAAGCGTCAATTACGCCCACAACTAAAGCAACATCAACAGCACCACCATCAATTGCAACGACACATTCTTAGCACAGTTCTATTTGCACCACTCTACCATCAACAACAATACCTGCATGCGGATGCCTCCAAGCAGGGTCCATTAAATACTGCTTCCGCAGAAATTCAAAGCGAGAGCGCCCGACATGTTTCTATTCAGCGACAACCAAATGTCCCAGCTAATCCTCAACGGGATCCTTTGGATGTCAGTTTCAATGATCCAGTCGCGGCATTCAAGAGCAAAACAACATGGGAGCTGATAAGAGCCTACGTTGTGTACTTTATCTGTTCAAGTGAAAAACTAGTCGAGAACAACATGAAGGTAAAATGAAGCATTTTTTTATTTATCTTTTAGATTTATAATTTATTTATTATAAATTAATATTTATTTTCTACCTTTCAGTACAAAATATTTTGATTTGATTAACAACACATACAATGTAGTACAACATATAATAAAAGTTACTTTACTTTTGGTACAATAACAGAAGATGACCTCTTAAACTAAAATATAAATCAATCACTTCACTCACTTCAATAACTCAATAACTCTTTAGAGCATCAACTTTTCGGCATTTACAATATTTCAAATCAAAAAATTTTAAATATTAACTAAAAACTTCTTGAAATTCTTGTCTCTAACTTTTAATACACACGACCTATAGATTTTTATCAATATATTGAGAATAATAGCGTAAACTCTACCACTACTACTTTGATTTTAAAAAGTTTTTATATTTAACTTTTGAGTAGTTTGACTGAATAACAAACACATTAGTTTGACCTATTTTTACCACGCTGTCATTCCAATTATGGATATCTTGTACACAGCTTATAGATTAGTATATATTACCTCATTGCACACTTTGCACACATTTCAAATGATGACTGATTTTCAAAAGAACAAAATCTACAACCAAAGCTTCAATAGGTTGTTAATACTCACATACTAAGTAGTTTTATTTTAATTGCGCAATTCATTCAAACAATAAAAAGGGGGTTGAAAATATATCATATCAAATGGGGGAAAAATATTTTCGTACTTTTAAGTTGCATACAAATATTAACGGGCAATTATCTCTAAACATATGTATGTATGTAAATGTGATTGGGCTGACTGAGTGACTAGGTAATTAATTTACTGATATATTTAATTGGCTACTGTTTAAAATGAAATTACTAGGTATAAATAAACATCTACTTGCTTGGTTAACCCTTATGTCAATAACCAGGTTTTACACCTTATGCTCAATATCCAACATTCATGCAACATTGTTTGGCTGCTTCTCAAATCAAAAGTACATGTAAAATTAAGTTCCACAGGGCTACGTCCTATCGCCAACTTGTTAAACATTTACGTACACAATCTACCTAAACAACTTGTACACATAACAGTGTTTCCAGATGAAGTTAGTCGAATGTTCCACATGTTCGGGCGAGTCGATATATATAGTCGGGAAATCACATATCCTCTATGTCGCTTCCTACCATTATATGGTATTTATAGTCATACATACATATATGTATGTAGTTATAGTATAAATGTATACTATACATAAATGTGTGTATGTATTTATGTTTATGTAACAAGTTTATTTTTCCGAAGTTGGCTTCCAAAATCCTCATCCGATCTTAACCAAATTGTGTACGCACTTCAGTGGTAATTCAGAGAAGGTCACGACACATATGTGAACTGACTTGGAGAAGTGGACATCTCCTATACCATCCCAATGTTTTTTTTTAATATTTCTCCGGAGGTATTTGAAATAAATACTTGAAAAGCAAAATATTTTCAATGAAAATTAAAAATAAACAAGATTTAAAAAAAAAAATTTATTTTTAAAAGGAAAAACTTTTGCTTTGATTGCAATTATTATATAAAACTGTAGACTAAGGAACTGAGGTCTTCTTCTTTGGGCTCATGAAAAACTTATATCTGAATGAGGATTTTAATTTCAGAATACTGAAATCAAATGGACAGTGCTCGAATAAACTAAGTAAAGTTTTTTATAAATTGAAACCAGGGGAAAATCTGCTGAGAATTGTGACAAGCAATATGATTTATTGGATATACGAGTACATATCTATGTATACTTATGTATGTATGTAGCTATTTTGCGAAAATATATGTATGTATTCGGCTTAAACAGAACAGTGTAGAAGCAAAAATTGAAAATACCCGATTTCTTGTTGTTAAGGTAAATAACCGATTGAAGGTTTCTTTTTCATCATCATGTGATAAATAATTAATGAGAATGAAAATTGCGCAAAATGCCAAACTGTAGCGAAGATAAACTTTACCCAAGAAAAAAAAAAAAATGGGCTCTCTAGATTTTAAGATTTTAATGAAACGTTTACTGAATAATCAGTTTGCATACTACATACATATGTATGCACATACACGTAGTACCTACAGACATATTTACATGCAAAAGATTTACATACATACATCATACATACAGTGTCGGACAATGCAATAATAACACCTTGTTCTGAAACCAAAAACCTTAAAAATATATTTCTCAAGGCATATGAAAAATTTAAAAAGTATTTACGTTTATTCATTTATTCCATAAGTTTAATTTTTTCTTAAAACAAAAACAAAATCAATTCAGTGTAAAAAAAGAAATTTAAAAGTTATACATAATATAACATTTCAAAAGGACAAACAAATAAGAACACTTCAATTAAAAAACAAATTTATAAAATATTGACTCAAATTGTTCACTAATGCTTATATTTAATGGAATAGCCTTTGTTAATTAAAACCGCTTTACACCTTCTAGGCATTGATTCCACCAGAGACGCGCAATTAGCCTGGGTCATAGAATACCACGCTCTTTGAATGCTTTGCCACAATTCGTCTTTGTTTTTAGCTCTGGTACTGCCAATCTTCTCTTTGACAATGGAATATTGTCTCCACAAGTTCTCGATTGAATTAAGGTCAGAAGATTGGGCAGACCAGGTCATAATGGGAAAAACTAATCTCGCGCAAGGATTGAGGTGTGCTTTGGGTCGTTATCCTGTTGCATTTGCCATTTCAGGGGTATTTCCCATTCAACATAAGGAAGGATCACCTCCTGAAGGATGTTTACGTAAAGAAATCATTTCGCGTCCATCGTTTCTTTTATCCAATACAGAGGGCCCAAACCATACCAAGAGAAGCATCCTCATCACATGATGCTTCCACCTCCATGCTTAAACGTTTTCCTAGTATATTTTGAGCTCAATTCTGCATTTTTCGGGCGTCTAACCCAACGTTTGCCATCACTTCCAACAAGATTCACCTTGCTTTCGTCTGTCCATAATACGTTAGGCCATTTTTTTGCATTAATTGAACCATCCCACTCAATGTGCGCTTCAGCGAACTCTACACTTTCGATGGCTTTGTGTCAACATTGGCACTTTTCGTGCTGTTCTCCCATAAAATTGTTTTCCCACCAAACGTCTCCTTACTGATCGGACACAAATTTGAACCCCTGTCTCCTCTCTAATTGCGGCAGCTGCCTTAAATGGATCGCGTGCCGTCAACATTTGTATGCGACTGTCATCTGCACTTGTAGTTTTGCGGGGCCTACCTCTCTTGCAATGAAATTTTTGAGGTAAAGATTGGTAGACAAATGTCGAGGATCTGCTAATAGTTTTAGCTATTTGGCGGTTTTTTCACCAAATCACGCTACAGTGGTTTGCTCGGTCCATCTTGGTGTGACATTACGGAATAGTTTACTTTTAATTTGTTGAATTACCCTCTATGCTACCATGTAAATGCTTACCAGTACAAATTATAAACAAATTTAAGTTTTCTTTTTAAAATATAAATTTTTTCATTGCTGTTGTTATTTAATTGTCCGTCTTTGAATGCTTCGCTCCAACTTTTTTGTTTGGGAATCCTCAAAAAATATTTAAATGTAGTGTTGCCACCTAGGAATTTATAAATTATATACCATACCATTTTCTTCTCTATAAAAATTGTTTGTCATAAGCAGTCAGATAAAAAAAAAATCAATTGTAGTTTTATAGTGCAAGGTGTTCTTATTTGATTGTCCGACACTGTATGTAAGTATTCTTAAAAGTTCTTACATCATCACAACAGAGAGAAAAAAAACGGTGAATAAAAGGGGTTTATACAAAAGTCATAAAATATACGCAAAACTACATATTATGTCTGTATGTATGTATGACATTATTTGCCTCCACTTGAGATAAGCGGCCCCTGTACAGTGACGCCAACAAGCTGACAAGCCCCCGAAAATGAGTAAACGACAACTACGACGTTGCCGACGATGACAACAAAAGTGCAGACAAACCAGCAAACAAAGGGCGGCGAATCGACAAACTGACAGAAAGACATTACGACGTTTAACGTCACTGGCACATGAGCAGAGCTTTTTGTGGCTGGCACGTTAATGGCTGGTTAGTTGTTACAACGCCGAAATGTGAAAATGCTTGCATATTATTCTGCGTGGCACCAGAGTCACAGCAAACGAAATCGGCCACATCATTTCTGTCTGTATCTGAGCACACATTCTCACCGTATTCTGGCATCTGTCCCTGTGTGTTTGTATGCATTTGCAATTACTCTCTTGTTTTTTGTGCATTCACATATTTACGTTGCATGTCGTTACTTTTCAATTTACCTTTTTCGGTTGCTTTCGTTGTTGGCAATTTAATTGAAGTCAGGTGAACTCTTTGGTAATACACTATGTATGCATACGTACATAGTTGAAATGTACCCAACAAACCAACCTGCATGCAAACGGATGCATCCGCTTTACTGGTATAACAGCAGTATGTTTCCCATGGCTCTCCATGCAAACCCCGAGAAACGTATGTTGTAAAAGCGAACATATCCGCTTTGCTGGTATGAAAACGTCATGTATCTATTTTTTCGACAAATGAACTGAAAATTACACTGTAAATCTTTTCTTGAAACAAATTATTTACTTATTAAAAATTCAATTTTCGGGAGATTAGTCGAAAGATTTTACATTGTGTAATTAATTCAACAAAAAAATATGAAACTTTGTTTGTAATATTTTTAACTAATTATTTTTAACTAAACCATAAATATGAATTCAAATAAAATAGTGGAAAGCGAGGCACTTGAAATATTTAATGCCATGAAAATAAAAAAATTAAATAATGAATGATTTACAAGCATTGCAAGTTGTATGATTTGATTGCGTGCAAAAGCATCATTCCTGTACCTTTTTTCAAGTGCTTTTTTATACTATTCGGCATGTTTACAGATTTTTATTTCAAACGTAAAACGGACCGTGGCATTTCCATACTGAATTGTTTGTTGGGCATGAATAAATATACCTACACCTGTGCATGTATATGCACATATTATACATAAATACATTAGTATTTACATCGTCAGCTATCCACCAGAACCGCGTATGTGCTTTTTAAATCAATTATGATTAAGTATGTACATACGTATGTACCTACAATATATCACCACATCCAGAATTTGTCTAAGCGTAATTTATATGTACATATATATGTACATTATAATCTCAAATCAACTTCATACAAAAGTGTCCATTCAAATGAAATTTTGCTAGAGTTCAAACGTACAAATAGTTTTTGCTCACAGTAGAATTTTTTAGTGCTCGTGGTTCTGGCAGCCGGCCGACGATATTGGGTATGTGTGTGTGTGCATTTGTTCGAACATGTGTTTCTGAAAGTCAATAACTGGTTGCAGGCGAATGAATGAAAATTCGTGCAATTTGGCCAAATGTTCATGATTCATTGCCAGCGATTTAGCTTGCGTTATATAACCGGTTCTTCTCGCAAAAGCAGCAGATCAGATAGTAGTGTAGACAATTTGCCGACAAATCGAACAATCTCATTTTTCTTTCGTCTTGCTAGAATTAATTTGAAATACAGGGTAAAATGTGTCTCGAGTTTACAGTAGAATTTTTTCTAAAAGTTATTTAAGTTTGTTTCTTGATGTTCGTTGATGCACCTATCGCTTGTTTACTGCAAGACTGTCATAAATAAAAATAAAAAATAAAGGTACAATTTGAGTAAGTATACAGAAATAACTGTATCTTGTGTAAAAAAAATGTTAACTTTATCTTATGAACTCTTCACGGCAGAAGAGTAGGTATTTGTCGATATCTATTAAGTATATGGATTATGGTATATCATTATGGTATATCAATTGCCAAGTAGACACTTTAAGTTTAACTAATTGACCGACAATAAAATCGACTGGGTGATGGGCCTTCTTAAAGCACCAGCTAACTCGAACAAAAGAAACTGGTGAATCCTCCCGAGCCCGAATTTTTATAGGGGCCCGTGCCAGTTAGATTGCAACCGTTTCGCTTCAGCTAAAGCATGTATAAATGTCTTATTTTGGTTCATAACAATAAGGGCCCCATAGCTGACCATTTTCTCCGGGCCCGTATTTTCTCTCCACGACCCTGTGGGACCCTACGGTGTAAATCGATGAATAGGAGTAGGTAGGTATATAAATAGTTATTTTTTAGCATATTTTTGTATGAATATTTGTATTACTTACATACATATGTATGTGCATTTCATGTCATCGCAATCATCGTCAATGGTGATTTGCTAACAATAAAGTAAATATTTGTATGTATGTAGATACATAGAAAGTGTTACGAAACATTTTTAAGAACCCACGTGTTGTGTGTACTTATAATAGCCGTTTGAGAAATTTTCCAAATTTGCCTACGTCCATATGTACATATATATACATATTTATATGGGCAAAAGTAATTTCATCATGTGAATATGCCATAATTTTTGCAGCAAATGGCGTCAAATGTCATTGTGCTGTGACATTTATGATTTAGGCAGATAAAGAATTAGTTGACAACAAGCAATGGAGTGACACACAGCTCGGGCAACGATGGATATTTTGAAACACCAATTTCCGGGACGTTTGATCTTCCGTTATGGCGATTTGAATTGTCCGACCGGATCGCCAGATCTCACGGCACCAGACTTCTTCCTTTGCAGCTTTTTTAAATCCCTCCTTTACAACAACATACCAGAAACCTTGCAAGTCTTGGTAGCCGACATTGAAGAAGAAACTTTGCAAGTCTTGAAAGCCAACATTGAAGGAGAAATCAGATGTTCATCAACGCAGGAGATGATCATTTGACCGATATAATTTTTCCAACTTAATGCCATCAACTTTACACCTTCAAATTAACTTTCCGTGGAAAAAGAACCCACCTTTTTTTATTTCTAACAAAATGGCAGCCTTTTCACATTATGGCATTACCTTTATCCCACTTTGTCAAGGATTTGCTGTGTCAAGTTCCATTAACACGAATATTTTATCGAAAATATCGGGGAAAAACCATGAAATCTAATTAACATTTCTTATATTAAATGTTTGTTTTCATCTCTTATGGTTTTCGAGTTACTAGCATTTTAATGCGTGTCACATTACACAAATTTCGCTTTGGATTCAGAGGGCTGTTTACCATATTTCGAAAAATTTGTTAAACAAGCCGTAATTATTAAATTTATTTAATAATTGGGAGTTGAAGCTCAGTGATAAATGAAGAGATAAGTTTGAAAAAAACATTCATCGCAATTTTATGGACTTTTATGCACGATCTGTAACGTTAGGCAAAAAAATCTGTCACGTTAACCGTGAGAATTTTTTTCTGATTAAAGGGCAATAAATGAAAAAACATACGAATTACATCCAAAATATTATACATTTTAAATAGTATAGTAAATACTTAATTGCTTTTTATTTGTTTTAAAAGTAAATAAAGGGGTTTTTAATAGGGGCATAACAATTTTGTACGCTATAGGTATTTAACTACAAATGCACCCTTTAATTTTTTTTGGATTTGCCAATGTCAAAACGTTATTCAAGGTTTACATTTTTGTCATGGTGAAGTTCACGAACGTTCACAACGTTTGGAATTATTAAAAGTTATTACCGAAATTCTGAGTCGGTAGTCGCAACTTATGTTTAAAGAAAATCCTGAATTTAATCCAAGAATCCTCTTCCACGATGAAACTAATTTTTGGCTTAATGGCTTTGTCAATAAGCTAAATATGCGATATTAGCCAGAATTGGATGGACTTGACATCAGTGATTTGTGGTTGCAACAAGATGGTGCCACATGCCATACATTTGGTCAAATAATTGATCTGAAGGGAAAGTTCGGTAATCGCATAATCTCGCGAATTGGTCCATTCGATTTAACGCCATTGCCTTTCTTTTTATGGGGTTACGTTCAGTCGTTGGTTTATGCCAACCATATAACGCGAATTTGCTAACGTTCCGGCTGATATGCGTGGAAGAGTGGTGGAAAATTGGCTCCAAAGAATCGATCGCTGCAAACGTGCTCGCGGTGGTCATATGAGCGATATCGAATTCCATACTTAAATGTAATATGTGTAACTTTCGCACACATAGTTTTCTCTAAAATCAATTTAAATTAATTCTTCATCGTGAAATTCAACATTTGGTCGGTCATAAATATTAAACATCTCCCATTACTCGTATATAATATAACTATACTTATTTTACTATGTAGTTTCATCAATGGCGTCCTTCTATATGTCAATGGAACTTCTAGAAAATTGAGTGCATTTTCCACTCCAACACTCTATAGATATTACTTTGCATAAGAAATTACACACAAATCACATAGTCAGGCAAACTTGGATAATTTTTATGTAAGACAGGAACAGCGTCTATGAAATTCGAATGACACGAACAAGCACATATCGTGCGGGAATCATTCACAAGTTTAATATGCTTGCTTTGGTCGTTGCTTTTTGAAGTGAACGAAGCTACAAATATCTGAAATTTACAGAAAACATAAATATATATGACGAAATAAATAGTAATCATCTTTGTAGATGCTAATAAACAAATTTTATAATAATTACATATGCTTCCTTCTTCTGCATTCGGTCTTTCTGCGATAAATAAACAATGCATAAGATTCTTTCATAGAGAATACCATGTATCCTTAGGCAATACGATTTTCATTCCAGTTGTTGGGCAACGAACTGACTCACTCTAAAATTTATTTGGTCAGTCAGATGTGAAATCGTTTTCTTGGCTGGAACGAACGTGATCACATTTATTAATTCATTCTTGCCATTATCATTCATATTCGTTACAATCTTTGCCAAAACTATTTTTTAATTTTTGGATGAATCAGGAAACGCCCTAGAAACTTTTTTAACTGCTTTTCCAAGAGCTTTTGAATTACTATAGCTTCCAGATACAATGACATTTAAACTACGTCATTGTCTTTGAACACTTTCATTATTATTTCATGCATTCATCATCTCCTTTTTTATTTTGTGTTTTATAACACTTCCTCGGACATCTTGACGTTGTTTATTTTCGTGCTTTTTATCCGTCAAAATGTATTACAAATTTTTCTTCTCCAGCGGTACTTTCATGGCTTCTACTCTTTTTTTTCTATATTCGTCGTACTCTGTCAAAGTATTTTTTGTTTATTTCGGACCTTCTTAATGGAATCAAACTCAGTTAAAAAGCAAAATTTTTTCTAGTAAAAAATATATGTCATGTTACATAGGATTAATAGCTAATTTTGCCGTTATAGTTAATAATATCAACGAAGTACTTTGTACTGTAAAGTACAAAGAAAAAATATACGTTATACACTTCCCAAAAAAAATACATACAGATGTTTCGAAAAACTCTTTTTGCATTTCCAACTGCCACGTTAGGTAGTGGTTATGTTGGTGGTCGCTGTTCGGCGAACACATTTCATTTTTCTCTCATGCTCGGTCTGCTGGGTACAATGAACTCGTTGCAGAGTTGCTTTTGGTCGTTTTCTAGTACTTATTTGTGCGCAATGGCAACACTAAATGGAATCCAAACACACTTTTAACCATTTTATTAAGATGGAGAGTGAAGTTAATAATTTGCAATAATGCAAGGCCATTTGTATAGCATAGTGAATACCGCTAATATTATGTGTTATTACTTTTAGTTTTATAAAGAAAAAAATATCCACTTTTAAACCATAAAAATAATCGCAGCCTTACATGCAAATGAAAAAAAATGGTTTGCATGTTTTCGTACTAGATTTTTGTTCCTTTTTTGTAGAATGACTCATTGCCACCCTGAATACTCGGTGTACATTTCACCCAGCTAATCGTGTTGCTTGTGAGAGTGAGTAAAAGCTCTCTTTATGTTCGGTGTAACAATTTCATAGTGTTCGCCGAGCAAAATCTGAACATAACCCATAATAATTTACCATGTAATTTGGTAAATATAATTTGCCGTCAAACACGCAACTTAATTCTTATATTTTCCAAAATTCCCTTGATAAAACTGAAGTTCATTGTGGTAAAGGCATAACACTATCCACAATGGCTGTCTATCTCTTTATCGTTGTCCTGTGATTGCAATGCCTCTCTCGTTCTCCCGCCTTCTTCCTCCTAGCCAGCAAATCTTCCTTAAAATCAACACAATGCTCTGCATTCATAGGGGTACAACCTGTGTGTTGACTTTAACTTAAAACAAAAACAAAAAATATATAGTCAAATTCATATTCCAACATGGTACTAATATAAGTTTCCGGGGAAAAAAGTAGAAATACTTGATAATATTTACCTTTTTGCCTCCTTGCGATCTTCCAGTCATCTTTACGTCAAGCAAAGTTCGTCGATTAATAATAGTCGGACTTAAAACGTTTTTTTCTGCTTGTCATTCATTTTGCTCAACATTAGAGGTTACGTACTCGCGAAATAAAAGCAAACATTTTCGCCTGTGGTTACCGTTTGCTGCCAGATTGTTTATGTTAAACGATTGTTTTACTGATTTTAAATATCGGTTTGGATTATTGTACATCTTAAACTCTTACTCAATTGCAGTTGAGGGCATTAGAACACGTATTTCTAGAATAAAAATGTTAATATGAAAAATATAACTCCTACCTACTCAGTGTCTACTACTTGGCACTTTTACCTACCTACTTATCACTTTCACATGTAGGGCTGCCAGACACGCACAGTAGACGCACATAGAACAATGGGC
Source organism: Palloptera scutellata (assembly GCA_958295655.1). NCBI lineage: Eukaryota > Metazoa > Arthropoda > Insecta > Diptera > Pallopteridae > Palloptera > Palloptera scutellata. The sequence continues at coordinate 84,090,420 of OY282449.1, read as the reverse complement.
GGATTTTGCTGAAATTTCATATCCAGTGGGTTTGTTGCTGCTGAACTCAAAAATCATATTTGTTTTATATTTCTCATCCTTTGAGTGTAATTAAGATTAAAGTTGACAAATTCGCTTCTTTATCACTTTCTTACTGATTTGTTTACATTTCTTAAGTAATTGTAAAATATTAAATATCAACTAAAACACGCAGAAATCGTTGGACACCCCCATGTTATGCACTGCAATCTTACCTAATGAACATTTGTGAACATAGTGATTTACTCGTATTTATTTTCAAAATAACTGTTTTTTAAGATATTATAATTTATGTAGTAGTTGCTTAACAAATATTGTTCATCCTAATTAAATTGCTTAAATTTGCGTAAAATTAAATGATTTCTAGTATAAAAAAGGATTTTAGACACAAAAAACGATTATTTCACAAATCCGCAAATTTACCAGTGAACTTTTTGGACACTGCTAAAAGATAAAGGAATAAAAAAAACGTATTGGAATAAATTTTTCCAACAAATTTCAGTGTTTTTCATATTTTCAACAGACAAAAACATGTTTTTTCTGAACTGTAGACTTTACATACTTTTAATGGCACCACAGCCCATGGAGGACCTAGGCCGAGCTTTTCGGATACACTCATGTTGTGCGTGTTATATTTGTACATAAATGGAAGGGACGGACCTACAGTTTAATGCCGAATCCGAACGGCGAAGTGAAAAGCTTTTCGTAGGCAATTTTTACTCTTGTACGTTTGCCATTGCCTGCCAAGAGGTGGTGACGAGTAAACAAATTATTTTTTCTACTTTTTGATTTTGCCTGTGCCGAGATTCGAACCCCGGACACTCTGCGTAGCAGTCCAACGCATTACCACTACGCCACAGCGACCACTGAACTGTATACATCACATGTTTAAAGGATCTTTGTCTTGAAATCGTTTTTTTTATTGTAATTGCATGATATATTCTAAAATGCAAAAATATTCCGCTTTCTCTTATTCCAAAAAATTTATTTTTGACAACTATTTTCTTGAAAAGCCAAAAAAGTATATCTTTCTGACTAAAATGTTAAAGGAACATATGTAAAAAGTATAAATTTAAGAGTACCTCCGGCGGTCTAATAACTTAGTGCAAAAATTAGAACTGAATATTGCACAGTGGTCAAATTACCTTTCCAGAAATATCAGATACACCGTATCCCTGAAAACAAATTTGTTGATTTTTGTGTATGGGGCAAGTCACTGTGAGTCGTACTGATTTCATAAGTACATGTACTGATTTTTGTAAAGTGTACTGATTATTATAGAAGCTTAAATCAATGCGCAAATGTAATTCCTAGTGCATTCCCTAAGTTTTGTACTGATTTTTATGCAATTTTGTCAATATGATGATCGCATGTAACGACAGTGAAGGAACATATAATAATATTTCAGAAGTAAGCCCTGATTGTATTTTTTTTTTCTTCTTCTTTTGTGCACTTTTGTGCTGTGCCAAGTTCCAGATGATATCCCAGTCTATTTTTCAGCTTAAATTATTTGTTACTCTTAAAAATTTTAGTGCTAAAAATATAAAATTTTGTATTTTTCGGTGATTTTACTCCAAAATTATATTTATAAAAATGTATAAAAAATACATACTTACACCTACTTCAAAAAGTTTTAGAATTAACAATTGAATTCTTTATTTATGTATTTACAATAGTAATGTTGGGCAGAATCGATACTTCTTAAAAGAATCGGTAGTATTCGATTCTTGAATGTATCGAGTACTAAAAAGTACTCAGTACTCAAAGTACTCTGTGTCGAATCGATACTTTTACTAATTTCTTTTCAAGCCATAAAAAGTCAGTTTAATACGTTGTACGTAAATGTATACTGATTTTTATTTTTAGTTAAAGTGAATTAAATTTATTAAAACAATATAAAAAATAAGGTTATGGTGTACTGGAGTCTGCTAGACTACTACACCAAGAGTAAAAATTGCATGAGAAAAAACTTTTCACTTCATCGTCTGGATGCGGCATACAACTATATATCCAATTCTTTCCTGTACAACATGAATGTGTGCGAATCGCTAAATCTAGGCTCTAAATATGACATTGTTTCATTAAAGAAGAAGAAGAATTACTTCTCATAGTAAAATTTTAATGGTCTAGTTGAGACTAGAGTTTAACTTATCTTCCATGCTGACTAAAATCCAAAATTACTGGCAGTGCATATATTTTATGATTTACTTACTTACTTTTGATGACACAACAGCCCATGGAGGGCCTAGGCCGAGCTTTTCGCATCCACTCATGTTGTGCGTGTTATATTTGTACATGAATGGAAGGGACCTACAGTTTAAAGCCGAATCCGAACGGCGAAGGAAAAGCTTTTCATAGCAATTTTTACTCTTGTAGGTTTGCCATTGCCTGACAAGAGGTGGTGCCGTGTAGAAAAATTATTTTTTCTACTTTTTTTTTGATTTTGCCTGTGCCGAGATTCGAACCCCGGACACTCTGCGTAGCAGTCCAACGCACTACCACTACGCCACAGCGACCACGATGATTTACAGAACATAAAATGATGATATTCCAGTTGCCATAAACCAAATTATTTGTTACACACCATTGTTACGTTTAATATGCCGAATGGTCTCTTGATTCGGTAACTTATCAGAATAAAAGAAATTTGAGATATTCTTTTTTACTTTACTTTTAATGGCAGAACAGACCATGGATATTTGAGATATTCGGTCAAGTAAAATTTAAATAAGTTTTTATGGAAGATGTTCTAACGGCAGATTTTGACAACTAATAATTATCACTTTCAATAAGCCGCTATATCGCCAGATTTTGACAACTACTACGATTACGGTTATTTATTAAGAATTATTACATTTCACGATTTGACGCCATTAGATTATTTTCTTTGAGGACAGCCAACATTCAACGCGTTATTGCCAAAATACCGACTGATTTATTGCGAAGAGTGTGTGAAAAGTGGACCACATCTTTAAAATAAAAACTATTTCAACACATATTTGTTGTTGCGGCCATAATGGCGGTATAATAGAATGTCGAAATCAGCTTTTCACCACAAAGGAAGAAGAGGAGCGTGTTGCTAGAAAACCCACCTTATTAAATTCGTCTTGATATGTACATTAAATCAGATTCACGTAATGTATAAGTTTTTTCTCATATTATAAACGTAAATATTAAAAATTTAAATTTGTTTATGAAATTATGTCAAACGAATTAAATAATTAAATACATATTCGTGGCTATGTATACAAAAATACTTTGCTACGAGTATGAAAAATTCGATTTTATTTACAGTTGGACAAAATAAAATGCAAACTCTTTTTGCCGAACTTTTTTCGAATGTTTTATATTTAATTAATAGTTGCAACCCTGTTAAATATTATTTTCTAATTGGGGAATTCCCTTAGAGTGTATTCATGAACAAAAATATTATGCATACTAATGCTTATTTTGCCTTATGCATCCAAAGGGGAATGTTGTTTAGTTCTTTGTCGGACAAAATAAAGCGCAAAATACTTGCTAGTTGAGAATAATTATTTAATATTTTTTGTATTTCATTACTCTGCAAAGAAATCTTAATGGTAATGCATTTTAATTAGTTGAAATAAGTATATACAAATAATGAGATTATGGATCGTGGAATATGCTGATTGCGGACCGAACTAATGGCAATGGAAAGAACTAGCAGCAAAATATAAACTATCAATCAAGAAAAATTGTAAAAATAACCAAAAACTTTGGGAACGGCTGAAATTTTAAAGAAATCGTGCGGAAGAGAGCTTAAGACTACATTACAACATGGCAGCAAAATTTTAAACCTGGCCTTTGGACTCTGCAAGGGAAATAAAAGAATCATTAGATGTGGATATTTCTTCACGAACAGTACAAAGAAGACCAGTACACAGGGACAAGGACTAATGAGTTTGTATGCGAAGAAAAAGACTCCTTCGATCTGCAAATATAAAGAAACGGCTTAAATTTGCAAAAAAAAGTACATTTCTACGTCAGAATCCTTTTGAAATCGTATTACTTGGTCCGACGAGTTTAAATTTGAATTAAAAAAACTTAAAAAGACGAAAACGAGTTTGGTGTGAACCTTCGCAGAGGTTGAAATCGAAGAACTTTGCGCATCTAATTAAACTCGGTGTAGGCTCTCTGACGGTATGTGGATGTGTTTAGTCAACCGGTGTAGGCCAACTTGTTAAAATTGATACAAAAATTACTGGAGAGCTTTACGACACAACCTGGAAAAAAGTGCTCAAAAAATTACTAAAAATACCAAAAAAAAATACTTATTTTAATGCAAATGGAATCGAAAAATAGAATGGCCACCACAATCTTCGAATATAAATCCGATTGAACATTTGTGGATGATTTTAGATGACAAAATACCATTTAACTCCAGTTCAAAATTGGCGTTTTGGAAAAGCATGCACAAGGAGGGGGGAGAAATATCGAAGGATACGTTAAACAATTTAGTGGCTTACTTTACTTTTAATGACACAACAGCCCATGGAGGGCCTAGGCCGAGCTTTTCGCATCCACTCATGTGGACCTACAGTTTAATGCCGAATCCGAACGGCGAAGTGAAAAACTTTTCACAGGCAATTTTTACTCTTGTAGGTTTGCCATTGCCTGCCAAGAGGTGGTGCCGTGTAGAAAAATTATTTTTTCTTTTTGATTTTGCCTGTGCTGAGATTCGAACCCCGGACACTCTGCGTAGCAGTCCAACGCACTACCACTACGCCACAGCGACCACTTAGTGGCTAGTATTTGAAAACGATTGGGTGAGGTAATTGAAAATAAAGGTGGGCATACCAAATATTAGTTTAAACACATTGATTTTATTTAATTACTTAAACAAAAATGTAAGTTTGCACTTTAATTTGTCTAATGTAATTTGGCAATGAGATATGATTATTTATCCTTTACTATATTTTAAAGACTGAACCGACAGTGTATATTTACATACTTCTATACGTTCAAAAGAGCCTAGCTATTTATTTAACATTTTTCCCCAATCAATATCAGCCGCATCAGATTCTGAAAAAAAAACCGATTCCAAAAAATAGCTAGTTAGGGCCTTTCTAATCGAAGGTAATACATAATATGTACATGTGTTTATCTAAATATACATAATTTGCGAATTTTTAAAATTTCGCAAATATTTCTCATTACGTAAACGACAATACTCGTGCTGCGTAAAAAGCTGACATATCTTTCTTGCAAAATCATTTCATTTCACAAAGTAAAAAAATGAATTGCAATTTCTCGTATGAAATAAAATAAAGAAATATATGAAAAAATATTTTTTTGAGGATTTGATGTTAGGAATGACTAAAACAACAACAATAACACCTAAAAGAAACAAAACAGCAAAAATTAATATATTCGCCAGTTACCGTGGGCAGGAATGAAATTTCGATTTCGATTTCGATTTCAATACCCAGCAAACTAGCACTAACGACGAAAGTCGTTGCTTGAAATTCGAACACAAAATATATAATATAATGGATGAATTTTTAATGAGCTCACTAGCCCAAGAATTTAAAGTTTTTAAATAAAAGTTTGATATAAGTACTATACTATTGCACATAAGTAATATGTATACTAGTATACAAAGAGCAAACTAGACTAATACGAAAAATCTGACTTTACGAGTATATACAAAATAAGGCTCATCTGCTTATAAAACTGTCGTAAGATCACGTAACACAAATGATCAAAAACAGCTGTAACGAGCCATTGCAGGGGTTCCGATCACACTCAAGATTTGGATAATGTACCATAGACATTTGACAACAAGAGAGCAACTACAGATAACGTTATATTTTAGAGATGCTGCGTATTATTAACACACCAAATGAAGAGAGAATGAATTTCAAAACGGATACTGATAACTGCGCTCGGTGACGAGAAATAGATGAATTTTTTATTAGATGTTACTTATGTTATATACCCCATATACATTGACGACGGCCGCTACAGGCCACATGTGTCAAATTATAAAAACAAACGTTCCTATGGAGATGGTTATTTTGGTGCCGACAGAGCAACGTGACCACCGACCAAAAATTGTGGATGTCGCCAATTTAAGTCTATTTCTAATTCGACAAGCAACAAGAGGAAGGAGAAGCAAGAGAGAGCGACGAGAACTCTTGCGTCTGTGCTGCTACCGTCGCTTTCATTTTAATGAAGTAGCTGACTACACGGGACATTTGAAGCTGTCGTCATGTAAGCGTGTAACTGCTGTCGTCAATTTTTATGGAGTAATATTCGTAACATTAATTTAAGTTGTTTTTGTTACTTGATTTTCTTAAATATTGTATATTTGTTTTAAGTTAAATATACAGGGTGGACCATTTATAATTTGGAATTTGATTTTGGTGTAAACAAGAAACGAATAATTTTGTATCAATCTGGTTTTTATTATTCCAAAGAACAATCCTTCCGGTTATTTCATTCAAATGACTTTGTCGGCTGGCCTTGAAGTAGCCCAATTTTACAGTATATTTTCGACTGTGTGGAACTGTACTTAACCGTTGGCTGCACCAATTTCGTCCTTAAGAGCCTCAGTCGTTGCTGGATACTTAGCGTAATATTTATCTTTAACGGCTCCCCACAAATAATAGTCCAACGGAGTCAAATCGCAACAGCGTGGTGGCCAATGCACATCACCAAAAGGACTAAAGATCGATTGTTGAACGACTTGTGTGCAACCATATGTTGTCTAAGTCCATATCTTCTAAAATAGCTTATATCGAACCTTTTCGTTAACCGCAAATATAAAACTAATTTTCCGTCATAATGCACATGAAATTAGAGTTGCCACACTCAAAATAACCAGTAGTTCAAATTCCAAATGTTAAATGGGTCTCCTTTTATTTTATTGTTTAGTGTTCTGTAGATAACTCCTAATTGAAGTCGAAATATAGACAAAATAAATAAATGGTTTTTATTAAAACTTTTTTTAAAAATTTTAAACTCTTGGCCTAGAGCTCATTAAAAATTTATCTAAGCAAGGCAATATATTTAAATATAAAAAACACGATTTCAATTTATGTAGTAAAATTTTGTGAAATAAAGAATATAAAATGTAAGTTCTGGTTTATATTCTGGCTCTGATTTTTCATTAGTAATCTAGTTTTTTTTTTAATATTTGTAAATCTCCTTTTTTAATAGACTTTTTAATCGTCTTTCCATTTCAAATAAAAAGTTAAGGAGTTTTTCTACAAACAGATCGACTCCCACCATCTATTCGTCGATTATAAAGCCGCCTTCGACAACATGATTAGGGATCACTTGTACGCCGCAATGTCTGATTTTGTATCCCTGCAAAGCTCATTCGTCTTTGCAAAATGACGCTGACCAACACCACCAGCGCAGTGAAAATTGGGACAGACCTCTACGCACCATTTGATACCAAAAGAGTTTTCAGACAAGGTGACTCCCTATCGTGCGACTTCTTTAACCTTATGCTGGAGAAAATAATTCGAGTTGCGAACATCGACATCTCTGGCACTATCTTCTAGAAGAGTGTCATGCTGCTAGCATACGCTGATGATATTGAAACGAAATACCTTGTGTTGACAAACAAAGAGCCACAGCGTCTTGGACAAAATCTTACTTTTGACAATTATACTTTTGAAGTCGTCAAGGATTTCGTTTATCTAGGATCCAGCATATACATCAACAATAATGTCAGCCTTGAGATCAAGCGGATATTAACTCTTGCCAACAAGTGTTACTACGGGCTCAGTAGGCAATTAAGAAGCAGAGCTCTCCCTCGGCCGACGAAAATAACGCTCTATAAGTCGCTCATTCTTACCGTCCTAATGTATGACGCAGAGACGTGGACACCTCCAAATTGAGTTACGTCCTATTGTTATTGGGCTATGGTAAAGCGTTTCCTCAAAAAAACAAAAGGCATGCCTAAAATCGAAAAGGAGATTACAAAAAAATGGAACGAATCAGCCAAGAAAGTGAGTGCTTCAACTGTGCAAGAGATAATGAAAATTTTAAGAAAATTAAATTTTTGGCATTTGAAGTTATAAACACGACATTTAAGGAAAACAAAACCAATTTATTTTGGAAAAGGTATTGCTGTTTTGAAAGAAAAAAATGCCCTTTTCGGGGGATAAATTTTTTAGTGTACACTCCTTTTTTTTTGCTTGGTTTAACAATAACTGAGTAATCTTACCTTATTTACATATAGTATGAGGTTATGTACCTTTCATTTCCATTATGCATGTGAATTAATCTCTTATAAAATTTGTTAATTCTTTCCTTACATTAACTAACGAGCATTTATTTTGCAGTTTCTCAAGAATGTTTCAAACTCATACTCCTAAAGTGGCATATTTGTTTTCTCGAGTATGACAGCGCGCCAGCTAAAAATAAAATGCAATTGTAATATGTACTAAGTTTCAGAAAGAAGTATATCTGTATACACCTACGTATATCTTGTATGTAAAAAATGATTTTATTAAAGAAAAAGTTATTATTGTTTTAAAGTAGAGACTTGATCTCTTTTAGGTTTCATTATTACCTCGATGTTAGCTAAGTGTCATGTTGTATTGATTTGTAAAATGGGCTGAAAATGTTTATTTTAAATGGTATTTAGATTTGTTAATCTTCTTATGAACTTACAAGCTTCAGTAATAAGATCAAACAAACGGGTAGAAAATTCTTGTAATTCATCTGCATTGTAGGTACATGCCGCACCCACGAACTCAGGAAAATTATCAAGTTTTTCTGGACTAGATTTCCAAACTGTCCCGGTGTTCTCATATTGACTCAAAATTTGATTACCTCACAACATTTTCTTCGACGATGAATGGTTGATTTTACGAAAGAGTATAATGCTCTGATTACCCCCTTTTTAAGAGTTTTCGATAAGAGAGTCCGGGTGTAATTTATATGCGCTTTTTTTTGTTACAATGGGCGGCATTTTTCCAAAGTATTGTCATTGTTTGAAGCCATTTGGATTTGGATACCAAATACTTTCGAAAAGAGTAAAAATGGTTTCCTAATACATTTAAGAAATTGTTAGCTTCAGGCAAGGAAAATTATTTATAGTATACAGTGACTTTATACACAAATGGTATTAAAATAAACTACATACCATACATTTATGATTTATGTATAATTAATAAAGAGTAAATAAAACGCGTTGGACTGTTCGCAGAGTGTCCGGGGTTCTAATCTCGGCACCGGCAAAATCAAAAAGTAGACAAAATAATTGTATACACAGCATCACCTCTTGGCAGGCAATGGCAAACCTACAACAGTAAAAATTGCCTATGAAAAGCTTTTTACTTCGCCGTTCGGATTCGGCATGAATCCGAACTATAGGTCCCTGGCATTCATGCACAAATATAACACGCACAACATGAGTGTATGCGAAATGCTTGGCCTAGGCTTTCCATGGGCTGTTGTGTCATTAAAAGAAAGAATAATATACCTAATAATAAAATAGTGATAATGCAAAATGATTTAATTTATTAAATAGCAATTAATAATAAATGAGTATGAAAATAAAAAAGAACAAAAAATAATATAAGGAATATTATGAGCAATAAACTAAAGCTGGTTTAATTTCGATCACTTCATAAATACATACATACTTTCTAATAGTAGAAAGTCGTTAACCCTCTAGCCCTAAATTTTTTAATTGACCTAAAAAAATTATAATACTTAAGTCGGGAAGTCGGGATCCCTGAAAGCAATTGTGGTTGTTTGAGCCTGTTAGCAATTTTGTTTTGAATAATTAAACATTTTATGTTAAATGTTACTATCCTTAGAGAATCATAGATATGCCATTAGTGTCACGGGAATTATTTTATTTTTAATCAAAATTCTCAAACTCAATCTAACTAATTGATTTTTCAGAATTTCGTATATATTTTACTTTGATTGCTTCCAGCGGCTGTAATACACATCGCAGCTCATAGCCGAAACATTATTGTGCGAAAAAGCCACGCCTTCTTCCAATACACGTGAAATGGAAATAATTTTGGTAAATCTTCCACGTCTACATCCCTTAAAAAATTTTATATAGTGAGTCAGTGAAAAAAAAAAAAAATTTCCCAAAAACTATTAAAATTTAACCCACCATTGAATACAAAATGGTGTTTTAGTTCAGAGGGATTATAGGGTATAAAAGTTCGCCACGCCCGAACTTTTCTTTATGGATTTTTTGTTATTCTTTTTGACAAGAATATCTCAATAAATATATCTTTTTTTTGAAATTGCATTATCAAAAGATAATTTCAACAGAGGCAATTTTATAAAAACTGTTAATGCAAAAGAAAAAAAGTGTTGCATTAAACAAAATGCGTCCAATACAATAGATTTGCTCAACAACAGCGATGAACTGTTAAATCACATTTTTTTTTCGGTGAACATAGTAAAAGTTAAATTCCGATTTTCGAGCTATTTCCTGAATTTTTATCATTAATCCCGAAAACCAAAGATTTGGAGTTGGCAACGCTGGCTTTAATTTTTTAATTCGACAGCTTGAGCACTCAATAAATGCAGTCGAGTAACAGTTATTATTCTACCTCATAATTTTAAGTGAAATAAATTTGGTGAATTACTATACCTGTACTATACATACACATATTTATGAACATATTGTTTTTTTCCGTGGGCGAAAGCCGGTTAAGATTTGGCATCAATTAACTATCAAATGTGTGATGTACGGTTGTGCTACGTAAGAGATAATTTGTAATTTCTATTTTTGGTTTTAGACTGTGCCTAGTCTCAAACCCTGGCACCATGCGTATCCAGTCAAGCCATTGCGCCCACGTTAGCGAGAGTTTACTGTTCTTAATTGTAATAATGATTGGTATTCAATTCATTCATTCGGTTGATAATTAATATTACTTATTTTATTGTTCCTTTTTCGTTTGCATTTTATATTCTAAAGGGACTATATCTGTAATGTGGTCGCTGTGCCGTAGTGGTAGTGTGTTGGGCTGCTACGCAGAATGTCCGGGGTTCGAATCTCGGCACAGGCAAAATCAAAAAGTAGAAAAAAAATAATATTTCTACACGGCACCACCTCTTGGCAGGCAATGGCAAACCTACAAGAGTAAAAATTGCCATGTAAAGCTTTTCACTTCGCCGTTCGGATTCGGCATTAAACTGTAGGTCCCTTCCATTCATGTACAAATATAAAACGCACAACATGAGTGGATGCGAAAAAGCTCGGCCTAGGCCCTCCATGGGCTGTTGTGCCACTAAAAGTAAAGTAAAAGTACTATATCTGTAATATGACTTAAGTAACTACATACATACATATTTACATTGTAATATTTCCTTACAGTGGATTAACTTTCTATCTTTATGACAAAATTGTTTGTGAAATTGTAAAAGTTTTCCATTACGAAATTACATTTGTAGTGTACCAAATGAATTTTGAGATCGTCGTTCTGGTCACATTTATGTAGTATTTATATTGTAATATCATTTAGTTATTATTTAGCCTTGACCTACATATACTTTTACGAGCATCAACTTCTGGTTAAAGAATAGCACAAAGTTTTCAAAACATTGATCAGATACCTGAGAATGAATTTTGGTAACCGCGATTTTCGTAGGGACGTTTCGTTCATTGATTGATACACTCTGAGTCTCTGCCTTGACTTAGAACAAAGCCATCTGGAACTGAAAGTGAAGTAAATTTTTTATGTGTGTGTATTTTTTTTTTTACTTTCGCTGTTAAAAATTTATAAATTGGACTTAATTAAATTTAAATTTTATTATACTAAATCAAATTTGCAGCTTATGAAATTTTCAAACGCAATATTGGGTGAAAAATTGTTTACAGCCCTAATGAAGGCAACATTTTATGGACATTTCGTTGCCGGCGAGGATCAAATCAAAATTATACCAACACTCGAAAGGTAACTTTTATAATTATACAAATTATTAATTTATTTCTTTTTTCTTATGTTTTCTTTTGTAAACACCACTTTCATACGTTTACTTGGCAACTCCATGACGTTTGCCAATCGAACTTGACACCGCCAAATCAAAACATATCACATTTGCGACGCTTTCAATTGCTTATTGTTTATGCCATGACCTTTCCAAACAAAAATATACATAAATATATATATAATTATATAACAATTGGTTACCTAATACGCTTAAATATGCTCACTTGCTCACGTGTGCGAATAGTTAATGAAAATCTCTAAAGCCCTTCTCGGTGGTCAACTCTTCGAATTGCTAATGAAGTCAACATTTTATGGACATTTTGTTGCCGGAGAGGATCGCTACTCGATCGTTCCCAAGCTAGAAAGGTTTCTTATTTTGTTTTTAATTATTTATTTTCGTTTTTTTAAGTTTGTTGTTTTCTGTTATGTACATATTTACATTTGAATTGCAGCAAGTTATCATGCATGGCATGACTTTATTCATAATCTCATATTTCAGTACCTGAATAACGCATCTCATTATACTATACAACCTAAATACCTATTTACATGCATACAATATAACAACATAACAACGAACAGTTTACACAATTTTATTCATTTTACCTAAACTTTGTGTTTGAGCATTTCTGGAACTTCGGGAAGTTTCGGTGACAATAATAAGAAAGTGGACTATTATTGGTTTAAATGGAAAGTTTTTTCGAGCTGCCAAATTTCACCCAATATACAAGTAGATACATCCATACATATGTACATATGTACACTAAAGTGAAAAATTGAGCCAATCTTATATACATAGAAAATACATGTTGCGGTAGGTGATTGGGGTAGCTAACTCCAAATGTGCCATCAAAGTGGAATGGAATGGAATTACCAGGGTCGTAGAGAGAGAATACTGTCTCCCGGTGGAAGAGTATTATCAGCACTTTTTGTAGTTTATGAACCGAAATCGGACATACATATTGCTACCTTGATTTACTAAACATTTTAAAACTTTCTGTATGTTGTCACAAAATTATAATTTAAAATTAAAGTAATTAAAGAAAATGGGCTTCTAACTAGCACGGGCCCGCATAAACAGTGGGTCCTATATACCTTTACAATATCATGCAGCTGCCGATATTAAAAACTTATATTGCATAAATTCCAGCTTATATAGCTCACCGGCTTGGTTAGAGCCTTGACAGTTACTTATGTATATTGACTGCATTCAGTGCCAAGGCCGAGCTTTTCGCGCTCGTCATGTGATTGTAATATTTGTACACGAATACCATAGATAGAATAAAATTGTACTCTTGGAGATTTGCAATTGCCATCTAAAAGACGATGCCGTCTAGAAGTGTAGAAATTTCACATTTTTTCTGACTTAGCGGGATCCATGCACATTAAAAAAAAGTATTTAGATTTATTTCCTGAAAACAAACCACAAATTTTAAATATGAGAAAAAATTGTAAATGAAATAAAGTATTGATTTGTACTTCCCTTGTTGTAGTTTTTAGGATTTCATAATATACATCACACATATATTTAATTCATTTAGTTTACTTAATTTTCTGACAAGAAAAATCACCGCAAACCAATATACATACTTATACTTAGACTATTTTTGCGCTTGTGTTAATATACATACTTACATGTGTATGTACGTCACATTCCAAGTGAGGATCATCATCATAAGATTTCAGTAATTGATTAAATATGTATATCTAATTTATTTACATACTTTTACTTTAGATTCGAAGTTAGAATTCAGAATTCCCATTTTTCGAATATACATACACCATGTACCACAAATTTGTTGAATTTATGTAATTGACTTTATTTGAAACTTAAATGAAGTGTGTTTTCTTTCCAACACTAACTCAATTTTGCACCATAGGGTACATGCAAACTAAGCTTTTATTTTACTGGCTGTCAAGGCCCCATTGCCCATCATGCCATTAAACTCAATTTAATTGACAACAATAAAAATCTGTCGCTGCACGCGAAATTTTGTATTTGTTTATTAAACTGTTTAGTGTGTGTCGGCATAAATATACATATACATAAGAGTGTACATATGTATGTCTGTAAGTGTATGTATATAAAAATATACTTACACATATCCATTTTTAATGCCTACTTCGTGTATGTGATTTTCGATAAATATAATAAGTATTAACTTTCCACGCAATCCAATCTGCCCATACCCTTTATGTTTTAATCTCATAAATTATGCGAATGATGACTTAAATAATTTAATTTGGCGCACTGATTCTAACCGCAATGTTTACATATATACAGTCTGTTCAACAAAAAACGTTTTTCTCCAACAATGTAATATACAATTTATTTGAAAAGTGTTTTATTTTTGAGAAATACATATTATTATGGTTTTCGACAGGAAGTTTAATATGAGGTCCCATCCCCTGCATTGTCTATAATTGCTTGGCATCTTTGGCGACAACTGGCATCTAGATTTTCAGCATATTCCACGGAAAGAGACCTCCACGTTCTTTTGAGTAATCGAATAAAATGTTTTGATTATTTTATTTTCTTTTTGGATATCTTAGCTTTCATTAGAGCCCACACATTCTCTATGGGATTTGCATCTGGTGACTGAGAGGGCCAATCCAAAGTTGTAATATTGTGATCCTCTTTCCACTTAGTGCATAGTTTACTTCTGTGTTTCGGGTCGTTATCTTCTTGTTATATCCAATCAATTTTATTTCTCCCATGTAATAATTCAGCTGACTTTAATAAACAATCCTTACACAAACTTCAGCATTATAACGGCATTTAAATTTTCCGTGAAGCACTTAAGAAAGCCAAATCCTTGGGCAGAGAAGCATCCATAGACATGAACCTTCTGCGGATGTTTTACACTTAGTTGAATAAATTTTTCGCCATTTTTCAACCAAACATGTTTAATTGGATTAAACAACACACAAGTGGATTCATCTGTAAATATTACTTTGGTCCAATCTCGATCGATATTTGTGTAAGCCCACTGAAGACGCTTTTCAACATGCTTTTGTGAAAGCAATGGTTTTGACAAAGTACTGCTACGTTTTATGCCTGATTGCTGAAGTCTGTCGCGAATCGTGTTTAAGGATATATCCCACCCCTTCTCCGATAAAATTTTTTTATTTGTTACAGTGGAAAGTACAATCAAAACTAAATTAAAAAGTATGCGTCGACAACCGCAATTATATGTACTATATTTATGTAAAATAGCACACTTAGATTTTTTTTTTTAGAAGTTAACTGAGTAAGAGAGTAACGTTTTTTCTTGAACAGACGTACATACATACATACAATATCCATACATACATAAATGGGCCCATACATATGTACTTTATAACCAAATCTAATTTTCAATAGATTACGTTCTTTTGGAGTTAAGCCAATTCTGGATTATTCCGTCGAGGAGGATCTGTCACAGGAAGAAGCTGAGAAACGTGAAGTGGAGTAAGTTTAGTTTATGATATTCGTATTAGGATATCTATTTATTTATTCTTTATATTTGTTGTATATAAAGGTCTTCAGTTTCAAGTGCTGGTGATGTGAAGGATGAGAGTTCCATGCCACAATACCACGTAGATAAATCGTTTGCTGATCGTCGCTATAAAGTTAACAGTGCTAGAACTTATTTCTACTTGAATGAAGCTACATGCGAGCGGAATATGGAAACTTTCATTAAATGCTTGGAAGCTGTTTCAGGTACAAACATACAAAAAAAAACAAATTAATAAAAATCACAAATGTTACATTTTAATGTTTATTTGAATGTTTATATACATACATACGAGTATATAAGTACCTAACATACATATAAGTATATACATTAGAGTGGATCGTCATGCAGGATAACTAACGTTACACATTTAACATTACACATTTTTATTTTTGTAAAATTTTTACTAACTCCTGCTCTGAGGGGTTCTCAGGAATAATTTTAAGTTAATATCCAACTTACAAAATCGTGGATTCCATGGCTTGAGAAATCCTGGAGGGAGGCAAACAAAATTTCAACGAAATGGGGCAGTCCATATAAGAGTCTCCAGAACAAGAGATAATTTAACTTCTCACTAATTTTACTAATTATGTAATTTGATCCGGCACCCCTCATAAATAACTTTTAGATCATGATTAAGGTTTAAAAAACCTTAGTACACAAAATTTTGGCCTTCAATTTGATCTTAAAAGTTTTCTAGATGTAGTTCCAGAATATATATAAAAATTATTCCTTAGGGTGGCCGAAGCAAAATTTAGAAGCATTTGGGGGGAAATTGAATTTTCTCCTGTTTTGGAGACCCCTATATGGACTGACCTGTTTGGTTGAAAGTTTGTGTACCAGGATTTCTTAAGCCAAGGTATCCATTTCTAAGCTTAGATTTCAACTTAAAATTATTTGTGAAGGGGCCCGTTGCAAAAGTTAGTAAACATTTTGCAAAAGTGAAAATGCCAGGCATCTTGTATTTACCCCTCTTCTCATAAAGTGCTGTTAAGTGGGGTGTTATAATTTCGATCCATTCTATTGCATACATATGTAATACATATTAAGTTTGAATTTATAAATTTAGTACCTACACTGTTAGCAACCTTTCTTCTTCTTCTTTTAATGGCACGACATCCAATGGAGGGCCTATGCCGAACTTTTCGCATCCACTCATGTTGTGCGTGCTATATTTCAACGTACATGAATGGAAGGGACCTACAGTTGTATGCCGAATCCGAAAAGCGCGTTGAAAAGCTTTTCATTGGCGATTTTTACTCTGTACATAGGTTAGCCATTGTCTGCCAAGATGTGGTACAATGTAGAAATATTTTTTTTCTACTTTTTGATTTTGCCTGTGACGCTCTGCGTAGCAAGCCCAACGCACTACCAATTGCGCTAAAGCAATCATTCAGTTAGTTTTAAATTAACAAGTGCCTACAAGTACTTAGTTTAAAGAAACATAAGTGTTGTTCAACTGCAGACCGAGATTCGCAACCAGTGCATGCCGAAAACCGAAACTGCACTTGGGTTAGCCAGAAAAGGCACACAGTTGGAAATCTTTACTTTAGCTATGCTAATTTCTGATTCATATATTAAATTTAACGAAAGGTGGTTATTACAAACCACCTGCAAAAGTGACTAATAACCTGAATAAGATAGTCAGCGAACTACAGGCGTGCTACTAACCAGCAGGCATTTCGAGAGAATTTTCTCTTGGCAAGCAATCGCAAACCTCCAAGAGTAAAAATTTAATTAGAAAACAATTTTCACTTCGCCGTTCGGATTTGGCCTAAAACCGAAGGTCCAAAACTGTAAGTCATGTATGTACAAATATAACACGCACAATATGAATATAAGTTCCTGTACCATTAAGCAAGAAGAAGAAGACAACCATTTTACCTTAACCATAATCGCAAACACTTTCTGTTCCCCACAAAATTAAATCTTATTTGGTCCTTATGTAATCCAAGTCATTCACATTTAAGCAATTTCATTTTTATTTGGTCGCAGATACATAATTAAAACAATCTACAGTTTATTTTTTAATTTTTTTTAATATTGAAATTGGTTTTTTAAGGTGGTTTTTACCTCACAAATTCCAATTAAATCAAATTTAATTGTATCTAATTGCATAATTAAATTTCTATTAAAGAAAACCCAATTAAAGAAAAGTCAATTAAACAGTTCGTAGCACAACATGGTCATAGCCATAGTCTTAGTCAACCCTTTGGATGTGCATTTTAGGGTAGGAGGCAAGGCGTTGGCTGGAGGTGATGAAGACGTGCTATGCTGATGAAGATGTACTAATAAAATGTGATACAATGACACAAAAAAAATGTGTAGTATATATGGATTTGCTTAGTCTAACATGCAAATCAACATCAAAAACAACAAAGGCGCTTTGGGGCATATACAACATAGTTGTACCACCATATATTATAAATAGACGTTTTTCGTTTTGTTGGTTTGTGCGGCACAAATTGGTTTGCTAAAGTGTGGGAGGGCGGAGTGGGAAGGGGCAACATATGTACATACGATTTTCACTGAACGATTCTTACCAATACATGAACTTGCAATGATGAAATGAAAATCGTACAGCGAGGAAAAACAGAAGCAACATTATTTTCTTGATTTTTTGTGTTTCATATTTTTATACATACATATGTAAGTATGCACATATGTACATATTAGGTACTTAAAAAACAACAAAAAATTAGAATGAAGCGGAACAGATGTTCATCACACGAATTGATGTCTGTCGCCTGACAGAATTTATTTTAAAATTTCGTTATTATTTACTTAAATATTTTCTCTTTTCTTTACGAATATCAATACATTTAACGAAGTTTGTCACAGAAGAAATGCTTCGCTGGATTTTACATAAGCAGCTTATTTTTATACATAAGTACAAAGGTGTGCAAGAGAACGAAATTGTTTCAGATTATTGCACAATTGGCAATAATCTGATATTTTGTTCTTCGATATGCCAATATTTGCCAATAGTAACAAGACTTCATTAGACACATAGTGGAATAAAGAAAGTAGGGAGGCAAAATTAATTTGAAGTTTTACTACCTTCATAACCACTTCTCCACCTATTCGAGGCTATGTGTAAATACTTTAATTTCTAATTTACATATATTAGTTTATAGTAATTAAGACCCATATATGTATTGCTTATACATAAGTAAAGGGTGTTATTTTTTTGAGAAGTGTGGTTTTCAATCTGGCAATACTTTTTTCGGAGTTGGTCTTTTTGACAGCTGTCACTTGATTCATGCTCAGTTTGGTTTGCCATTTCAAGAATTGAAGCCGAATGACCATCAAGCGCGTCGCACTTTCGGTGAATGGGCCCAAAACGAGATCGCAACCGACCCCGATGAAGCTCACTTTTGCTTGAATACGTTGGGTACGTTAATAAGCAAAATTGTCGCATTTGGAGTGATCATAATCCACAAGCCATTGTTGAGAGGGAATCATTGGTCCATATTTCTTTAAAGATAAAGCCGGTCATAATGTTACAGTCATGATAAAATGACTTTTTCGTACCTGAATTGGAGGATGTTGATTTGGACGACCTTTGGTTCCAACAATCAATTTACTGAGGGAAACTTTTGGTGAGCGCATTATCTCGCATCGTGGGCCTGTGGCGTGGCCTCCAAGATCGTGCGATTTATCACAGCTGGACTATTTTTTGTCGGGTTATGTGAAGTCGCTTGTCTACACAGATAAGCCCGAGTCGATTGACGCATTGGAAGAGAATATTTGGCGCGTTATTACTGACAAACGGCCCCAGTTGCTGCAAAAGTGGTCTACAATTGGGTCTCGGCTGGAATTTGGAATAATGGCAAATCCTTATCTTTATAATAAAGTTAAATTCTTGGCCATAACATTAAATAATATGTGTTTTATTTCTTCTTGAAAACCACACTTCTAAAAAAAACACCCGTTAGTATATGGTAATTTTATTATTTTTATTATTTAAAGAAATTATAATTTTTTATTTATTTATTTCATTTGCTCCTGTCCCTCAAACCAAAAAAAATCATACTAACAAAAATTTAACCAATGAATAAAATCAAAATTCCTATATATGTATGTACATACTAACAAAGCTGATGACAGCAAATCAGTACCCCGACCTGTTGCGCTGGGTAAGCTAAATTTTGGTACTTCTGTAACTATGTATAAGTAGCAATCTATGAAAGGGATATGTATGTCTAGAGATTTCACAATAGTTATCTCTTAAGATATTTGTATCATCTTCACTCCATTCTACTGCAGTGCTTCTTAAATACAACAAAATAATTCCAAATGATCAATATTACTAATATTAATCAAAATTCAAAACAGAGAAATTTTTTCCTGCCAAGAAAACGAAAAACAATTTTTGTTATTTATTAATCATTATTCTCTGACAGAACGACAACAAAAAGTATTTATAGAATTCTTTTGTTTGAAGAAGCTAAACAGTATTTTGGGGGAATTCGAAATGAAAAAATGTATTCATTACAAAAACAATTATTATGATTTAGGTGCCACATTTGGAACTGGTATTACTGCGATTAAGCTAACCGCCCTGGGTCGTCCACAGCTTTTGGTAAAGTATTAGATATTATAAAAATTGTATTGAAATGTTTGTTGCGCACATAACTAATTTTTCATGGATTTTCAGTTGCAACTCTCTGAAGTCATTATGCATACCCGTAAATATATGGAAGATCTTGTCGGTGGGAAGGGCAACGTTTTGACTCACCATAAAACTATTAATGACCTGGAGAAATATTATGGCTCTTTGGGTGACAATAAGAATGTAAAGGATTTTCTTAAGAATGTTACATCGGATAAAGAGGGGTATGTGATATATGTAAATTCCTCCATAAACTGGCTGTCGTTAAATTTTCAACTTGTAAGCGACAATATATATGCGATATTGTGCGATCCTTTTTTTTTACCATGAATTTTGACTGCGGATTGTTAAAGAGAGAAAGAGTTCCATACATCATTCAGAGTTTTCTAGTTTAGTAAAGTTAAGAACTTTATTTCATTTAAAGTTTTTTTCATAGGACGGAGCTTAATAAGTTTAATAATTGTTAAAAATCTAAGCATTATTATATTACCTTGACTAATTTAGACTTATTTGAAAGGTTATAATGTGCGAATATTCTAAAATAGTATTTAAAATTTTTCAGTACCATTCAAAAAAGAAAGTGTTATTCTTACTAAAATATTTTAGAAATTTGTTGTGAAAAGCACTTATCTGTTGCCGCTCCTAGCTCATAATTACAACTTTTCACTCCATTTCTCGCTCCTTTTCTATATATGTACCTAAGCGTTTCTAGCATGCCATCGTATGGTGGTAAAGTTGCGGAATTTCGAAACACATAATTTTGAAATTTGGTAAAATTTTCAATAATTCAATGATGTATTCTTGTTATTATTTATATTTTCTACTTTTTTAGTGAGTTTACTGCAAAGAAAAAAATTTAGCAATAGAAAAAGTACTAAACTTTTCTAACCTAGAAAAATTGGCAGTATAATACAGGGTGTTTTTTTCAGAAGTGTGATTTTCAAGAAGAAATAGCATATAATTTAATGTTATGGCCAAGAAGTTAGCTTAATTATAAAGATAAGGATTTGCCATTATGTTTTAATAACAATTTCGGGCAAGTGGCCGCCGCGGCTGGTTCGAATAAATTCCAACCGAGAGGCCCAATTTTCGAACCCTTTTTGCAGCAATTGGGGCCGGGCCGTATGTCAGAAATAACGCGCCGAATATTCTCTTCCAAGGCGTCAATCGTCTCGGGCTTATCTGCGTAGACAAGCGACTTCACATAACCCCACAAAAAATAGTCAAGCGGTGTTAAATCGCATACCAAACAGTGACTTTTTCAGGATGTAAAAGCGTCTCAACAATGGCTTGTGGATTATGATCACTCCAAATGCGACAATTTTGTTTATTAACGTACCCAACGTATTCAACCAAAAGTGAGCTTCATCGCTGAACAAAATTTTCTTTTGAAAATCGGGGTCGGTGGCGATCTCGTTTTGGGCCCATTCACCGAACGTGCGACGCGCTGAATGGTCGTTCGGCTTCAATTCTTGTACGAGTTGGATTTTGTAAGATCGCAAACCAAGATTCTTCCGCAAAATCTTCCATAAAGTGGATGGGCACAGCTCCAATTGTTGCTCGCGATGGCGGATGGACTCATTCTGGTCTTCTTCGATACTCTCCTCCACAGCAATAGCGTCTTCGGTGCGCACTGTACGGCGTCTCTGAGGATGCACATTATCCACTAGAGTAAACGTGGGTCGAAACCGATCCATGGTTGCTCGAATTACCAAATCTGCTGGGCGATTATGTCGACCGAATGTTGGACGCAGCGCGCGACGTGTAGCGCGAACCGAACAATTATTTTGGTAATAAATTTGCACGATTTGCAAACGTTGTTCAGAAATAAGTCAATTCATTATGAAATGACAAACCAAACTGAGCATAAATCAAGTGATAGCTGTCAAAAAGATTTACTCCGAATAAAGTATTGCCAGATTGAAAACCACTTCTAACAAAAACACCCTTTACCTTTCACCCTGCCCTCTTCTTACGAAGCCAAACCTCTTGTCAAAATCAACACTTCAACTTGTGTTGCATAATGTAATTTTTATGAGAGTTTGGACATCTTATATATTGTATACATATATTTATATAAGTATTTACATAATACTTCCACATATTGGACTTTTATTAATTTTTATTTTAATTTTCAGTATTCTCCACTTGTTTCCATGGTCTGGCATTGTCGATGAAGATTCGCAATTGAGTGATACATTCAGAGTGCCCGATCCACAAACTGGTCAAATGCGTAGGCTGATCTCTCAGATTCCGCCCAAGGAGGAAGAAATGTTTAGAAATATGATTCGTCGTCTTAATACTATTGTCAGGGTACATAAAACTACTTTGCTACTACATAATTACATAATTAAAATAATTCAGGAACATGGAAAAATAACACTATCTTACACAGGATAGGTTTTTGCACAGGCTTTTCATAAAATATTATTTATTTTGTGCTCTCTAAACACAAGGTTGAGGTTAGACAACGCTACCGTAGAAAAAGTACTAAACTTTTTTTCGCCGCCTTCTTGAAATATGTAAGACGTGCTTTTTTTTAAATTGTTGATATTGTATAAGATTTATTTCACCCAAAATTTTAAATATACATTTGGCGTATTCAGAAAACCACCTGTCGTATCCTTTCAATTGTCATTGTTCTCTCATTTTGCATACAAAATTAATATTATAGCCATAGGTCAGAATAAGACACCTGGACTAGGACACTCCTACCATTTAATCGTTGTTTTTTGTACAATTTGTTATTACTTTTTCTTAGCAGAATCCATCATCATCAATCATTTGTTCATCCCATAAACCTTAATAACGAGTCATCATGGCTTTCAAATGCTGGTGGTTCCTCGAAACTAATAACAAATTATACAAAAACAAAGATTAAGTAATGAGCACTTCTATTTTTAGCTGAAATATTATTTTTGTGTATGTACTACAAGTTCAATTTAAAGTAAAAAGTGAGTCAGTCATATTTTGAAAAGGAAACCAGTTACAATTTTTCTGACTTCAAATTCGTGTTTGAGAGGCAAACACAGTAGAAAAAGTCTGTGCAAAAAAAAAAGTGAATTTTGTAAACTACTGTAATATTCACTTTATTTCTATAATTTCTGATAAATGATTTCCTATCCTGGAAAAATATTTTTTTTGTAATACACATTATGTGGATTGCACATTATTATGGATTAATCGAAAAAGGCATAGCTTGAAAGAGAGCAAAAAATATAAAACTATAACCATTGTTTGTTAGCGTCACTATATTTGTAAACTTAACATTTACAGACTGCTAAAGAGTTGGATGTTCGCATAATGATAGATGCCGAGCAAACCTACTTCCAACCTGCCATCTCACGAATCACATTGGAAATGATGAGAAAATTCAACAAGGAAAAGGCGATTGTATTCAATACATACCAGTGTTACTTACGTGAAGCTTATCAAGAGGTAACGCAAGATTCGAGGATAATATCATACACGAATGCCCATATAACTACGTACATACATTTTAGGTTTGTACTGACCTGGAGCAAGCCAATCGCCAAGATTTCTACTTCGGCGCTAAGCTTGTGCGTGGTGCTTACATGGAACAAGAACGTGCACGTGCCGAAGCTCTTAAATATCAAGATCCAATTCATGTTGATTATGATGCAACGTCGGAATCGTACCATAAAACATTAACGGAATGCCTCAGGCGAATTAAAGTTCGTTACGAAATTGCTAAAAATTATTTCCTCGGTAATAAAAATATGTTTTTCGCATTTATTTTATTCTACAGATACAAAAGGATTGTGGTGAAGATGCTAAGAAAATTGGAATCATGGTTGCATCGCATAATGAGGATACTGTACGTTTTGCCATTGAAAAAATGAAGGAAATCGGAATCTCGCCAGAGGATAAAGTGATTTGCTTTGGTCAACTTTTGGGCATGTGCGATTACATAACCTTCCCCTTGGGTAAATATGTAACACACATTAACATGTACAAATTGCATTAGACACCTTCGTTCTAAAAACAAATATTCTTGCGCTACCAAAACTGAGAGTTTGATTTTATTTTTAGTTTAAAACATTCCAAATTTACTGGAAGCCGTTGATATTCTAACTTTCATGCAGATAGATAATACTAAACAGAACCGTGAGGGAGGAGGTATTAACTCTTACCCAAGGAGTAAAATTTTCAGTAATTTTGGTGAAAGACATGAAAATGAATCTTACCCCTCGTTACACTTTGCAGGAATCATGCGATTAGCTAAGGAAATAATACAGATATTTAAGTGTCTATAGATATCTATAGATATATATCTATATCTTAGATATCTATGTGTCTCCCAGTTTTTCTTTGCCGAACGGTGTAATCAATGGTTTGTGTCACTCGGACTAAAATTTATTGATTTATTTGGAAATCGCACATTTTTAGTTCCACTGCGATTAACAAAATTGTATATGAAAATATATCGCTCGTTTGCTGCAAGTTATCATAAATCAAAAAATATAAATAAAGAAAAAAAAAACGAATTTAAAGTTTTGAATTTAAAGTTTAGCTAACAACAAATTCTCTCAGCAAAGCAGTGTAAAAATCTATTCCAAAGATTCTGGTTTAGCTACAAAAGCAGCTGCTGTTATTCCAGCGTAATTTGCAGAATAAAAAATACACTTGCAAACTATGGTGTAAAAAATAAAGAGTGTTTGAAGAATTCATATGATGCAATTATGACTTTTTACACAAGAGAAAGTACTAAATAACAGTTATTTCTGTATAGATAACTAAATTCTTTTTTTTTTGATTTTTACTCAGTCTCTTAGTAAACAAGTGATATGTGAAAGACCGAATTTATCTGTCTTCACTTAATAATGTTCTATAATATAATCTATATAATATATTTTTTACTCAGATTTTAGAGACCCTTTAAGAGCTTTATATTACAATATTACGATTATTTAGTTTCTACTGTTTATTCATTCACAATAAATAACAGAGGTTCGATCACCGGATTGTCTATAAAATCAAATTATTACAACTTTATTACATTCACCACAAAACACTTAGAAATAACTTCACATTTATATTACACATTCTGTGTTTTAACTAAGACTGCCGAACTGTCTAGCACATTCCAGAGCTCTTCGAAGTTTCAATATGATGCTGTGTTTTATGTCATTAGCTAACACAGCCTCAAACAACTAGCATAGCCACGAACCTCGAAGAGTTTTTATAGTTTCTATTCTAATACATTCCACGCTAGATGGCCTGGATGTGTAATAACTACATAAGTATGTGTGTTAATGAAAGTGAGTGACTTTCAAAAAATGCTGGAAAATCGATTTTCATAGCCTGTTTCCCAATGAATTTGAAACCATTTGAGTGTCAATTTCTTTAAAGTCACCAAATTTCTTTGCACAGTAAACTTAATGGTTTTTGGTATGATTAATTATGTAATTTTTGATATTTATTTTGTTCTATTAAACTAACTAATCTTTATATTAATTTAAAAAAAAAATTTTAACCATGTAAATCAGTAAACTTTAATTGCGAACATCTCAAAATACAGACCATTCTGCAAAAGTTCCAGAAAATACTTAGTTTTTTATTTATGATTAAAGTTTTTTTTTTATCCAATACCGATGAAAAAGTTAAAATTTGTCGCACTGTGTAGTTCATAAAATTTAGTATGAAATTCGGCAACAAATAAATAGTTTAACCACAGACTAATACTTCCGCTACACAACAAGCATACTTCGATTCCCAATCACTTTTTGTGGCCATCAATTCATCGCAAACTTTGGGGGCTCCACCAGCCGCAATGAAAAATTGTTTGCAAACATAAATTGTTTTGAAAATGCCACCAACTTTCAAAATGGATGAACCATCAAATGTGTGTCGCTAATTTTTTTTTTCATAATATGTTCAATTACATATAATACATATCACTAGTTTTACATTTTAATTTCTATGTTATGGGTAATTTTTCAAAAGTTTTGCAATTGCCGAAAGTTGGGTTTTACATTTAATATATATAACGTGAATATTTGTTTGATTTTTTATAAAATTATGTTTCTCCGAAATTAAATATGACTCGCTTCTGATACTTTCCTGAGTAAAAATCATTGATACGAAATTTTCAAGTAAATACATATGTATATTTCCAAGCATACATATCTTCAAAGTTCAACCTAACCATACTGAACAATAAAAACAAAATTCCTTCTTTTGGAGTAAATTTAACTTTCTTTCCTCAATATTTCTTAGGACGCAGGGATACCTCGTCGAAATGTAATCTCAACAATTGGTTCCTTAATTCCTACCAAGATTTTTTGGATTGTTGAAAGAAGTTGCATGCGATAATAATTTAATGGAATTTTAGATTAAAACTTTTAAATAGCAAAATTCATGCACGTTAAAGTTAACCGATTAAATTGTGTAAAACATTTCTATTTAAGGTCAAGCTGGATACTCTGCATACAAATATATCCCATATGGGCCGGTGCAAGAAGTGCTGCCATATCTGTCGCGGAGAGCTCAAGAGAATAAGGGAGTCCTGAAGAAAATTCAGAAGGAGAAGCGGTTGCTGCTTGCCGAATTACGTCGACGAATATTTAGCGGTCAATTGATTTATACACCTAATGGCAAATATACTCCCATCTAAAGTGTGGATCCATCTCATTGTGCTGATGACAAGTAGAAAAAGAACAAACAAAGATACATGAAAACAAACCGAAGCGGAAAAACACTCACATCCATATGGAGTGACTAAAGCTGAAAATTATGAACGTGTTTAAATTAATTTACAAAATAAAACTTTATTTAATTAAACAGCAAAGAAAATCTATATTAATAAATATGTTTATATATTAAAATTGTATTCACAAATATTGAAAATATATAAATTATTATTATAACTATTATTGAAATGATTAGAAAATTTTAACAATGCTGAATGTTTTAACAAAATAAAAATTTGAAATTGCAACAAAAAACCCAAAAAAGAAAAAGAAAAAAAAACGAAAAAAAGGAACAATTAAAAACTACAAAATATTTATGTAATGTTGAAAAGTATGTGTAACTTCTTCTTGGCAAAAACCAACCAACTAACAAACAAACAAGCAAACAAATTCATTATGCTGCATTTTCTGCTCTCAGATAAGAATGTTAGATTATGACGTCAGTGAGTGAGTCAGTCAATCGGTTGCAACTTGTTGCATATTCGAATATTATTATGATTATTATCATAATTAACATTTTACCATTATTGTGTGAGATTTCACTTTGAGAACTTTCAAAACATATGTATACTATATAGTTTTGTGTGTATACTGTTTGTTTTCTTTTCTTCACTTTTTAATCATTCTTAATAATGAATAATACTTTAATATTTTATTGTAATAATAATATTTTATGTAGCTTATTAAGAATTTTCATTTTAGTGCTATCATTTAAGAATCTCAATTTGGCAAATAAAAACAAAACTAATTTCGTTTTCATTCAACTACAATGAAATTTAAGAATTGTTAAGTTTATGTACGTAGAGCGTCAACATCAAGCATTGAATTGTTCCTTTGTACTATTATTATTTTATTGTATTTTCCTTTTATATTTTATAGTTAGTCTTAATGCCGTATTAATTTAAATTATTTTCATAAATTAATTAATGGTTAACTCATATGCTTTTATTATACACACATACATACATACATATATACGAATATCATTTTCCTCTTGAATATGGCTTTAATTAAATTATAGTTTTTATTCGTTTTTGTTTTTGTTTCTGTTTGTTAATAAAGTATTATGTAAAAAAATGTTGAAGCAAAATAAAATCAAAATTTTCAATTTTCAAATTATTCCATTGGTTTCCTTTCATTTCGTTGCGAACATAGAAGAAATTTTCGAATATTAAATAAAGATGTTAACTAATTCAAATGACAATAATAAAATGTTAAAAGTAATTAAATAAAAAATAAAATACATAGAAACTCGAATAAGAATAAAAACGAATAAAGAGTAAAAGAAAAACATTTCGAAGAAGCTCAGTGCAAAAGTGGAATTTCCGATTAAAATATAAGAGAAACTCACTTTTGGTATTTACCTAATAATTATGTATGTAATTGTGTACTTTGTTAGTTTTTAGTTCTTGCTTCGATTAGCGTTTCTTTAAAATTACGTACGAGAATATTCAGATCAATGCATACCTACTATACTATATATATACATACGATTAAATACCTACATACTTATAAATATATTTGCAAAAGAAATTCATTTGAGAGAATCATTTAGTTGAGAGAAAAACAGAGTCCGGCGTTTTGGCTTTTATGCCGAGAACTTTACATACTGCAACCGAAAGTTGATTACTGAATGACTGAAACACAAGAAAAAGACAAGAAAACAAATGAAACTTTCGTAAATGTATTTGCTAAATTTTATTGTACACAAGATATTTATTTCAGTGTTGAATAAAGTAAATCAAAACAAGTTAAATTTGAAGTTTCACTTTGCGCGCACGTCCTGGATAATTTACCAGTAAGAAATTGCTATAGGTACACCAACCTATCGTCTGAAAACCATCTGAGTCAAAATTATCAGCCTCTTTTTATTCTTCTCTGTAAATGTGTGTACAGTAGTTGAAGTTTCTGATGCTTTGAACGCAAACAAAGTAACAAAAACGTATAGCCAACCCTGAAAGCAAGTTTTACACTGCCTACCCGGCTACTTACTTTTAGCAAATAAGTCCAATCTTTGCAATCAGCAAAGGACAAAAAAATCACAAGATGCTGATTGTATAAATGGAAAAATGATCATAGAAGTGCCACAAATTACTGTAAAGCAACTGCTACAAATCTTTAACGGCATCTTTCGCCATTGCCACTTTCCTAAGTGGAAATTCTCTCAGATAATAATGGCTAATTGCGCATATTCCCCAAATTGTTTGCGAGACTCTTATTCCATTAAATGATTCCGACACTGATAGAATCAAAGCAAATAATACCCACTCACCAATTTGAGTTTAGGGGAAAACACGGTACTGTGGAACAATTGCATAGAATTGTATCTGAAGTACGAGAAAAGTATTGTTCTGCTATTTTCCTAGATGTTGCTCAGGCGTCTGACAAGATTTTTCATTTTTGAAGGCCTCTTGTACAAAACTAATAAGCTGTTACTTTAAAATACCACGCTATACTAAAAAGCTATCTGATAAACAGAATTTACTGCATTAAACATAAGAGCTACACATCAAAAAGTTATCCAATTGCAGCTGGAGTCCCACAAGCGAGTGTCCTTGGTCCGTTACTCTACCTGTTATTCACCTCAGATTTGCCAACAAAACATAATTGACACCATCTACATTTGCTGACGACACAGCAATTGTAAGTACCCATATTGACCCCACAACATCGATCAAAAACCTGCAGGATCACTTTGAAACAATAGAAAATGGGTTAGCGACCTGGAGAATAAAAGTAAATGAATCAAAAAGCGTCCGTCCTACTGACACGTTCGATTTAGTGGAGCAACGTTTTCCAGGCCGAATCATCTCCCGAAATTCCTATGTCAACTGGCCACCAAGATTATTTCACGCCGTACAGTTTTTTTTTTGAGGTTTTGAGAAATCCCAGGTCTATGCAAATAAACAACAACAAAATTCCTACGCTCACTTTTCTAACCACATGAGTCGAAACTTGGGGTGGAAGTTAATCATTAACCAAAATGTTAGCGCCGTTAATAAAAGATTTACGGATTAACGATTATCAGCCCAGCTCTGATTATAAACTATATTTAGAATTTTAGCCATTTATAAAAATGTAAAATCTCTAAACTCAATGTACATAGTTAAATGATTAAATTCAGTCCAGCAGCCGGTAAAAGGATTTGTTAGTAATTGGATGTGACGCGATGCAACTCCGCAAATAAGCTCGGAACCTATGAATGGCCTTTGTCCTCTCGTCCATCCTTTGATTACAATAAAATCTGGGATTCATTCTTATTCATGGTGGATATGGCTGAAAAAACTCGGAACTTTTCCATTTATATGGCTTTCTGAAGTCTAGCCCCATCCCTCTGTGTACCAAGCTTGTGTACCTGGTTTGATTATGAAAATTTTATTGTTTCATATCTAACGATTAATTATACTGGCCAGATTGTATCAACAACCAGCAGGAAAACTGAAAGCCTCACGGAGAGCGACTGCACCAAAGACAGGAACAATGGTAAAGGCTACTGGACAGAAGAGATGTGCCCTACATCTATGTATACTCGTAGAACGCATCTGGGCAACCATTTAATGCGAGATATAAATTTGTACTCCAGAGAAGTAAGTAGTACCAATAGTGAAATTTATATAGGAAATTGGAATTGTGGAAGTATTGTAGGTTCATGTAGTGGCACAGCGGTCGTTGCGGAGTAGTTGGTAGTGCGTGATTGCATTCCCTCTCTAATTCTCCTTCCTTTTTCAACCCACCTATCCATAGTCGTGCCAAGCAACACAATCCTCTGCATTCATAGGGGTAGTGTACCCCTGTGTTTTAAATGTATCAATAAAAAAAATATATTTTTTGTACTTACATAATTACAGGGTGTTTTTTTAGAAGTGTGGTTTTCAAGAAGAAATAAAACGCTTATAATTTAATGTTATGGCCAAGAATTTAGCTTTATTATAAAGATAAGGATTTGCCGTTATGTTTTAAAAACGATTTCGGGCAAGTGACCGCCGCAGCTGGTTTGAATAAATTCCAGCCGAGAGGCCCAATTTTCGATCACTTTTTGCAGCAATTGGGGCCGTATGTCAGTAATAACGCGCCGTTCGTTAATCGTCTCGGGCTTATCTGCGTAGACAAGCGACTTCACATAACCCCACAAAAAATAGTCCAGCTGTGTTAAATCGCACGATCTTGGAGGACACGCCACAGGCCCACGACGCGAGATAATGCGCTCACCAAAAGTTTCCTTCAATAAATTATATGTTTCGCTGGCTGTATGTCGTTGGCATGTAGCGCCGTCTTGTTGGAACCAAAGGTCGTCCACATCAACATCCTCCAATTCACAATTCAGGCACGAAAAAGTCATTAATCATGGCTCTATAGCCTTCCCCATTGACCGTAACATTATGACCGGCTTCATCTTTGAAGAAATATGGACCAATGATTCCCTCTGCCCATAGAGCACACCAAACAGTGACTTTTTGAGGATGTAACGGCGTCTCAACAATGGCTTTGGCTTGTGGATTATGATCACTCCAAATGCGACAATTTTGCTTATTAACGTACCCAACGTATTCAACCAAAAGTGAGCTTCATCGCTGAACAAAATTGTCTTGTGAAAATCGGGATCGGTGTCCAATTCGTTTTGGGCCCATTCACCGAACGTAGTCGATGGTCGTTCGGGGCTTCAATTCTTGAAATGGCATACCAAACTGAACATAAATCAAGGGACAGCTGTCAAAAAGACCAACTCAGAAAAAAGTATTTCCAGATTGAAAACCACACTTCTAAAAAAAACACCCTTTATTTAATTGAGAAAATTTCTAATTACGCTGAGGTTAGTTTAATCCGAAAGTGTGAAGTCTATCACAGCAAATCTTTGAAGGTCATCATGTTGCAAGTTTTGCTTTACTCTCCAATTCATAATAGAATTTCGAACCAAAGCATCAAAGAAAACGATGAAATAAAGTGAAACTATGAAAATTAATTTTAATTTAATTCAATGTTTTTTTGTCTTATGACTTGGTGCAATAAACTTTATGTGATCAATGATACAATGTGCAATGTGCAATACCATTGCACCTCTATGCAAATGAAAGAGAAAAAATTAAGACCTCCACAGTTCGTCTTTGGCTTTCAAAATGCTACTACGTACAGATGTTGCATGCAACAAAATCAACGACGCGTGCGGGATAATTAAATTGAATTTAGTGAAATTGTTGTTGTGCAGTGCATTCGTGGCATGTGGCGATGTTGAGCAGGTGGACGGCACCATCGTTACGAGCGTCAGTTATGTATTTGAAGGTTTCAGTCCATATTCAATGCTCAGATTCTTTGAGTTCAGTGACAAAGGTTGGACTATCAGCGAGAACTGCTTGAGGGATATGTACAACTATTTGGAGGGTCTGCGGAAAGGTGCTCTCTGGGCTGTAAAATGTACCCTAAATCATAAAAACACTTGCATTTCCTTTTTCATTATTCTAACTGCATACATTCAATTTCAAGTATACGATGCCAGCGGTTACTATGGCGGTGGTGCCTTCGGTACCTCAACGAGTGTGCGCATTAATAACCCGAAGTTATGCCGGGCGCTGTTGCACCAATACGAGGAACAGATATTGCAGGCATCGTGGAGTTATTTGGCCAATGCAACAGTGGTGCCATTTGCAGTGCACATTGTTTTGGGTCACTATTTACTTGAAATCGCCGATGAAGGCTCATACAAGGTATGCAGTCTTTTTCCCTTGTGCTGCGAAATACTCACGCGAATTCGATAATTAAGTTAAAACGTTAATTAAATTTCTTGTAGTTTGAAAAAATCCATCAACTCATTTGTTTTCCCTCATCTTGTACAAATGCGGACGTGCAGCAAGTTTTCGAAGTTTACTTATTCCAAAGCAATCATATCGTAAAAAATAATACATATCTTGGCCATCGTTTCGTCAATGATCATTTCAGTATAACAAATGATTTGAATTTGTACATGTTGCTGTAAGTATAGAAGTTACAAGAATATACCTACATATGTATATACTTAGTATGTAAGTGCTCGTATGCATGTGTACTTAGGGGATGTACAAGGTGTGACAAAAGCAAATCACAATGTGTATTGGCTGCCATTTTGATAGAAATGAAAAAAATTGGGTTCTGTTTTCACGGAAAATTTATTTAAAGATGTAAAATTGATGAAATTAAGTTGAAAAAAATATAAATTATATCGGTCAAATGACTACCTCCTGAGTTGTTACACATTTGTGTTCGTTTTGGGTCATTTTGAATATTTGCTCGCAAAACATCTGCTTTCTTCTTTAATGTCGGATTTCAAGACTTGCAAGGTTTGTGATTTGCTGTGATAGACGCGAGATTCCAAAAAGCTATCTGGGCGGCCAGTTCAAATTGCTGAAACGAGAGATCACACGACCTGGAAATTGGTGTTTCAAAATCTTCATCGTTGCCTGAGCTGTGTATCACTGCATTGCTTATCTGTCGACAACACAAATATCAAAGCACAATGACATTTGACGCCATTCGCAAAAATTATCACACATTCACATCATGACATTACTTTTGCCCCGCCTTGAATTTAAATAGTATTTTACTAGTATTATTTTTTTGCCATCGCTCTGGGACTATTAAGCTTAGTTTAACTGACCAACTGGTAGTTTCATCATTTTTTCAAGTCTCATGATAGCTGGTCTTTAAACACAAATGTTTTGCAGGGCGAAATTGCTTAGGCTTAATTTTAAATTTGTATCATCTTAAACATAGTTTAAGTTTCTTACACTTAATTTCATAATTTATCTATTTCAGAACCTTTTTCTGTGTTTCCATATTCATCTACACAATGTTTTACTTTGTAAGAAATTACCTTCCATTATTTAAGTTCAACGTGAACTGTACAAATCCTGATAAACTTGAAAATAACTTTAATTTTACAAATGACAACGAAACACGGATAAGGATAAACAAGGATAAAAATTTCATTGGGAAGCAGTCGATGGAATCGGCGGTGCATGACTTAAAAACTGTGAATTTCATTAGCGAGCCAAATATAGAAAAAACAGGTTGAGTTTAGATAATTTCACCCTTATTTGCATGTTTATAGTACATAATTTTTATCGAAATTTCTTCTAATTTACATAGATAACTTACCAAGAATTGTGTCCCGCCAGCAATTCCATCAAATCGAAGAAGTTCTCAATGCCATATCATTGCATAATGTACTCTACAGTCTCTTTCAAGACGACACAACGCCGCAGGCTGCCATTTATGTCGCATTCACAATAGCGCTTATTTATGCTCACCTTTTAGCGGAAATGAAATTCATGTCGAGCAATTTGAATTCTCTGGGCGAAGAGAATGAGAAGAATTTTATGTTGAAGAACGCCAGTTACGTTATTGATGTCTATTTTTTTGTTAGGTCAAGTCAGAAATACATATGCCATTATACTTATGTACATTTATTATATACCATAGCTTTATTTAACATTAATAAATACTTTATTAAAACTTTCAGTGGGTTGCGATTGGCATACGGATTTTTTAAAACACTTCCCCGTGATAAACTCAACGTATTCGCTCAACTGATCCATGTTCTACGAATAATTCTGTATAAATTTGTTTGGTAATTACTTATGATCCTGAAAGTATATTAATATTCTTATCAGTTGTAAGTTTATATACCTTGCCCTAAAAGTATGTTATGGTTATGTGAAGATAGTTATGTTGGAATGTTTAGCGACATTGCTTAGAGACATTGCAGAGTTGCAACCAAAACAATGTAAATTCGTTTTAACAATAGCCTACTTTTATGGTAGATTTTTCAATCCAAGTCTAATTAAATTTCCGGTAAATCTAAACTAAATTTAACCTCAGTTGATAATATTAACTGTTATTCCGGGAACTCAGCGTCGCCACGGCGATCATATTTTAAATAAATTTAGTTTCAAAATAAGAAATGATATTGATGAAATCATTTGCACTCATACTCACACACACACACAAGAAAACATTCGCTGATTACTTTACATTTCTTCCACGCTCCACATTTTTTGTTCCAATTACCAAAAAAATATCTATGAATATGTATGTTATTTACATGTATGTATGTATACCATATATATGCATGTTATGTCTAAGGCATAGTTTTGGCTGTGGCGTAGTGGTAGTGCGTTGGACTGCTGCGCAGAGTGTCCGGGGTTCGAATCTCGGCACAGGCAAAATCAAAAAGTAGAAAAAATAATTTGTTTACTCGTCACCACCTCTTGGCAGGCAATGGCAAACCTACAAGAGTAAAAATTCCTATGAAAAACTTTTCACTTCGCCGTTCGGATTCGGCATTAAACTGTAGATCCCTTGCATTATGTACAAATATAACACGCACAACATGAGTGGATGCGAAAAGCTCGGCCTAGGCCCTCCATGGGCTGTTGTGCCATTAAAAGTAAAGTAAATCTATCAAATGTTATTGGGCTTAAATTCACACTGAAAAACTGTTGCCGTGAAGTTTATTTTGAACTACATTTAAACTTGCACTGAAAAATTTCTCCGTACCAATATTGTATGATTTTTTTTTAAAAAGGAGGAGGAAAGTATTATAAGCCCAGTTGACTTTTGAAAGAGTTTTGCCAAAGCCTATCTCCTGATCTCTGTTACTCCTGAAGCGATGGCAGTGAAATTGTATTTGCTAAGAATTTTCCAGGCGACTTGGGACTTCCCTGCGATTGAACTTGAACACCTATAGCTACTTAGTAATTGCGTTCTGTGGTAAGAGTGATATCCACTCTTCTGTGTTAGGAATAAGGTTGAAAATCTATCTACTCTTTCGGATAACTACCACTTTCGGAGTCATTCCTGAAAGGTGCGCTGTTTCTATTCTTTTTCTGCTGCGTTCGTTGGGCTTTGGTCAAATTTGCCATACAAACGCTTCGTTTCTTGTGCGTGTAACGCAATGTCTGCCCAGATAGGTGCTGCCGACCGTATTACGCAAATAGTAAGAGTTGAAAGCAGGCGACGATTGCCTCCCGGGGGCCTCCGATGTTCTGCTTTTTCACTAGCGACTTTTAGATGCTATTTGAATGTTATTCTGATGTCAGTAGCACGGCCTAGATTATGTGCGCTGCCAACTTCAACCCCGAAACCCCTCACTTAATCTGGTACTGCTTCACACAGTCATCGGTATTGTAAACCAATAGGCTGTTTTGGAAATAGTTTTCAATTATTTGCTATAAGTACTCCGGCACTTGATAGATATTTCACCTTTTATGTATTAACCCTTTCTTCCATAGAGAGCCAAAGTTTATGTTCTTGCGTAGGCAATTAAATTTTATGGTACTTAGTACAAAAAAGTAAAACCTCTAACCAATAAACTTGAACTAATTGACAAGAATCCCATGATTTCGAAAGAGATACTTGCTAAATTAAGCATGATTCAAAGTCTTCTCCAAATATTTTCAGCGATTACTACAATTCCCAATTTCATTTCCATATCAATACTTTACTTACCATATGACTATTTTCCATTCATCCTGCAGCTTATCTCCCTCCTACACATTTTGTATATTTGCTGAGCATCTTCTGGACACATATTTCTTTAATAAAATTACACTAGAGATTCCATCTTACGACTACAACAATTGCAGAGATAATAAATTCAGCAATATATTATATTTGGATACATTCTTTCCATTAACGGAAAGGGTAACGAAATGAATAATTAGCTGCAAACACATGCATTGAGATTGAGAAAAATTAATCTTTATTACAGTGCATGCCTTGGACCTGGTTCATGTCGCTTGAGGTGCAATTTTTCATTATTGCTTGCTTGATTTTGCTGGTTGCTGAAATTCATCGCCGATATGCCATCATCATTGGTACAACAATATTTTTGATTGCCATTCTTGCTGCAACAGTTTGGGAGCTGAACCCTGGCAATCAGTCCGGATACGACAAGTACGCTTCTTGACTTTCTTTGGCTTTACAAGAATTTCAGTTTTGAATTACCCTCAACTAAATCGCAGCACTTTCACGATGGACAACGAATTGGCGCAGTTCAATTTGATCTTTGACAACATTTGCTTGCGTATTATTCCATATCTGCTCGGCATATGCTTGGGTTATATTTTGCACAAGACCAACTCCAATATTAATTTGAATATTTTCGTTTTTATTTGTGGTAAGATTGAAACTGGGCATCCCGTAACACATATTGCATCGGCCTGACTATTATTTAACGTTGTTTCATTTCTATGTCTTGCAGGTTGGATTGCCTGCTGCTTGATTTTATGTTTATTTTTCTTCGGATATGACATGGTTGTAAATCACTTAAATAAGCAATTGCACGCTTTTTTGATAACGTTGTCGCATGCCATGTGGTGCATAATGTTGCTCTGGATTATATTGACCGGAATTACACAATATGGTGGTAAATATGTGTTAATATTTTCAGGTATCTTATGTATGATGTGGAAATCTTATCATTATGTCTTATATGAGTATATCAGGGAAATTACTACAGTTTTTCAAGAATTTTCTTCTTAATCGAAAATTTATAGTCAAAATAGGATCATCTAAAGCAAATAAATATTTCTATTGATGCTTTTTCGGGTATCCCATAAAGCACTTATTGTGGACTATTTTATAAATATATTTTCATATTTTCATAAATGATTTACCACTGTTTGAACCTTCAATATGACATCAACGCGTTATTTAATTGGTGTTCTCTTAATAACCTGAAATTGAATCTTGATAAATGTTGTATTGTCTCTTACTATAATAAAGCAAAACCCTGTATGTATGTTTGACTAATCCCTAGAAAATTATGCTTTGACCCGTAAAAATTAAATTAAAGATTTAGTTGTAATATTTGACACGAATCTTAATTTCTCAAAACATATTGATCACCTCCAAAGCATATTCCATGTTACGATATATTAACAGAAATCAAAGACCCGAAGACTTTAAAATCACTTTATATAGCTTTTTCATGCAGACACCTCGACTGTTGTTCTATCGTTTGGAATCCCCGCTATAATGTTCATTATAATCGCATAGAAAAGACACAGAAAATATTCACAAAATATTTACTTTGTAAAATGCACTGGATGGGATGGATGGGAACCTTCATTATGTGTCAAGACGGAAATTATTGGGAATAGACACTTTCCGATCGTAGAATATGTTTTTCATTATTGCTCGTCTATAAACTTCTTACGAGAAGAAGTGAATGTTCAGAATGGTAAAATTTATTTCAATTTTCAACTCCGTAACTTAAGAAATAATCGACTCTTCATTGAATCCTTCCAAAGAAATAATTATGCTTGCAAAGGCCAATCGCAAGGTGCACTCGTCCTTCCAGTTATTATAGCTATTCTTTATAGTTTAATTGCTCGGAAACCAAAGACCCTTGAATACTGGTATCTCTTGAACCGGATGAAAACTGAAAAAAACGTCATCATAAAAATACATGAGGGAATCATGACTTTCTTGATGAAGTAAAAGAAAGTTGCAAAATGTGCACCTTGTGTTACTTATTAGAACACATGCGCATAATAAGAATTGTTTCTAAAACAAATATCTTAATCTGTTTCTGGTCCATTCGGGGCAAAAAACTCATTGAAGAAAAATATTCAATTCGGACTTTGTCAAATCGTAAACCGTTAAAGTGATTATTTTACCTTATTCTACCAGAATATACTATCAGAATAATAGGCAGGTATTGAAAACACACCTATGCACCTCCTACTTTTCAGCAACACGTTTTTATATTTTTTCTTTTCACATCATAAATGGAGAAGAAAAAAGTTGACTTAAGAAATGAAAATTCACGCTGTTATCGTCGCAATACATACGATTTTCAGCGATCTTGAAATTTCATAATTTTTCAATGTAGTCCGATCGTTTGTTCACAAAGTTTGTCGAGAGTTGGAACCATTTGATGGCAGTGTGGAAAGTGTTGCCAAGCGCATAAAACATGAGATACGTTCAGACAGTCTTAGAACATCACACTGTTTGTGCAGCAAGTCCAGGGCATTATTGACGAAGACCCTTCAAGTTTGTGATCGCACAATCAGTTGCATTGTCCACGAAGACATCCTGTACAATTCCAGTACGTGATGAACAGAGGACAAACTCGAGAACAAAGATTCATGGGTACAACGACTTTTAAAAAAATTAAAACATACTGAAATCCCGGATATGCTCTAGTTTATTGTCAAGAAAAAAGTTTTGGTCTGGACAAAAAAATAAACAACCGAAATGATTGGTGGCTATGTTCGGATCCTTAAGATGTTCCCCGTGTTATGTACACAAAGTTTCCGGCAACTGTCACAGTTTTGGGAGTGAGTGGTGAGCAACGAACGGTACGTCATGACACCCACTTCTTTCCTCAAGGGCTTCGGGTGAATGCTGTTGCTTACATTAAGGTTTTGGAAACAGTTGTGAAACCCTGTATATAGGTAGATATCGTGCGTGGTGAGAGCCCAAACGTATTCGAAAAGGATTCTGAACCTTCTCACAAAGCTATGACAACACAAGATTGGATGCCCGAGAATCTGCATGTTCACATAACCACAAACATGTGGCCACCTAGCTCCCCTCATCTTAATACGCATGGAGCGTTGTTGAACGCGAAACCAATAAATATCACCATAATACGCTTGATTCACTAAGAGTTGCTATTAACAGAGTAATGACGGATATGGATGAGGATCATTTGATTCGGGCATGCAACCCAATTGAACCTGTTATTGCCGCTAGAGGCAATTTTATCAATCAATTACATATAAAGCCTAAATGTCACTCAGTTTGCTATAAAACATTTATTAAATTACAACAACTTTTAGTATTAAATACAATATGTCCTTTTTTAACGCATCCAGTATGTAACGTTAAATAAGATGGTCACAGAAACTAGCCTAATTATACAATAATAAAGTTATATTACAATAATTTAATTATTATAAAATTTCCAATACAGAATTTCTGAGGAGCTTTCTCTATTTCAAATATTTCAACACTCTCGAACGATTATCGCCCATTTGCCTGCTAATCGCACCGATTATAATTAGGCTTCTTGTATTTACAGCAGATGCGCCAATATATTCATCGAACGGCCAAATCGTAAGAATTGTCGAATAAACATTGTTGTTCTGTTTTGTTTGTCGTTATTAACCAATTAATATTCTATGTTTGTATGTGTGCTGCTGGCGGAGCAGTTTGCAATGTCAATCGGATGCTTATTGGCAATTTACATGAGCGCACTGGTGCTGCACGTATTTTTCGACGGACCTGTCTGTGCAGTTATGGAAGTCGTGGTAATGAAACGCATGATGAGCTCCTAATTGGGTTACTGGGTGTTTTACAATGAAATTAGTAATTGAAAAATTAAATTTAATTAAAGGTTGATGCAAAGAAATATTATACCATATAATAAATATACAATTTTTACAGCTCCATTTGGCAATTGCATAAGCGGCTGTGGATGTGCAAGTAGCCGTAATCAAAAGAAAGAAGCAAACGGAAATCTAAGCAACAAAGAAAAATTAGCATAACGAAAGGCCTTGTTTGTTTTTCCATTGTAGTAAAAGCGAAGCTTTTGTTATGTAGAGTATTTATGATTATTTTGGGAAAGAAATTGTTAAAATGAAAATATTATTTAAAAAAAATATATATATATAAATACAGACAGAGTTTGGCAATATATGAAAAGAAAAATTGTGTAAAAATATGTTCGCGGTTGTAAAGATTTTACTTTAGTTAAATGTGAATGCACGTTAGCTATGGACTTTTAATTTTGTCAGGTTTGATGAAAAAATGCGTGATCGAAAAACAATGGCGGGGTAAAATGGGGAAAATTGTCGTCGCATCGAGGTTAAAGTTAAACAAAAATGCGACAAATTACTTTACCGCTGCTCAGAGTCGCTCCTAGAAGGTGAATTAATCTATATCAAATGTAAGACTGACCTCATTAATTAGTGGTCGCTGTGGCTACGCAAAGTGTCCGGGGTTCGAATCTCGGCACAGGCAAAATCAAAAAGTAGAAAAATAATTTTTCTACACGGCACCACCTCTTGGCAGGCAATGGCAAACCTACAAGAGTAAAAATTGCTATGAAAAGCTTTTCACTTCGCCGTTCGGATTCGGCATTAAACTGTAGGTCCCTTCCATTCATGTACAAATATAACACGCACAACATGAGTGGATGCGAAAAGCTCGGCCTAGGCCCTCCATGGGCTGTTGTGCCATTAAAAGTAAAGTAAGAAGACCCCATTAATTTTTAATGGCTTACATTTTTCTCCCATCACTTACAAAATAATAATTTTTTTTTTGTTTAATAGGCTCATCCAGGATTTATTATTATTTATTTCTTAATTTTTTGCAACAGTTCTCATTCATATCCCACACAGCATTTCCTGAAAAGGAACAATGTAAGACCGACATAAATTTTCACTCTACAAAAATGTTGTCCAACTCTTAGTGGGCTCTTATACAAAATGAAATGAAATTAGTTTTCAGATAGTTTTTACTTTATTTTTGTATAGGTATATAGATTTAAGGTATATATAATTTAATGTATTTAATTCTCTTGTTGTTTATGAATCTATGGACCGACCACTATCGCTCAACCGAGTTCTTCAGAGCGTTCCAGAAAAGTAGGTAAATAAAGTAATGGATTTTCTAAACAAATTTTTTTCCTAATTAAAAAAGGGGAAACACCTTTTTGTATATGTAATGGTTGGAAAATCTAGAAATAAACAATTTCTCAAATTCAATACTCTGTGTAGTTTTGTAAACTTAATAAAATCAAATCGTATTTAGTTAGGTCTGATACAACAATGAAGCATAATTTTTTCTATATCAAAAGGGCGCTTTGTGGTTTCTCTGTGCTTAAAGGGGCTTAACCCAAAATATAATTTTGATTTAAATATTTCATAGTTTCTTGTAAATGCATAACTCTTTAAAACCTGGAGACTAGCTTTATAATCTTAATTTAACTTTTCTCGAAAGTGTCGATACGAGTAAATGGAAATTTACAAAAATTAAAACATTAGCATCGCATTTTCTCAACGGCGAATTATGTACCCTTGTATATATTTTGTTTAAACTCACTTCTACTTACATACAATTTTAAAATAACAAATTTATCTAAATATATTTAAAAATACGCATACAACCATATGTAAATATACCACACACGACATATGTACAATTTATGTATGTTTGTGAAAAATTCATGCGGTCACGCACATTCTTTGATATCATATTTGCGTTCGAGTATAAGATAAAATAATAGCAGGTATCTAAAATGTAAAGTCAATGTTAATTGACACTCACGCAAACTCACATATACACACACATACGCACACACACACTCGCTTCCCCATATACATCTGTCTATATACATTTTTTTTATAATCGCTTATTGTACCCTGTAACCAACAAGTCTGGTCTATTACTACATAGTAAGTACTATACTAGTCCGAGGAGGAACACAACTGGTTAAATGTCTAGTCGAAACAACCTTGCGTTTGGATAGTCCTGCATTATCTTTGTATACTAAGTAGTCTAAAGCTAGTTAAATTGAACCATTTTGTGGCAGATGAAAAAAAATATATATTATTCTTTTTTTGTAACTAAAAAATGACGTTTTAAATTTTATGAAGTTTACTAGGCTCGAATTGTAACTGTCACTGTGGAATATGGTATTATTAGGTTATCTACATGAGCATTGAATGATCAATGTGTAGTGTAAATTAGGAAGCATCGCTGCTTTGCCGCTTTTTTAACGCGCCAGTGTATAGCTCAGATTACAAACGCGTTCGTACGCGTAATGTACAATTTTTTGTGGCGGAGTTATAATTTTTTTTTGTTTCAAAAAGAATAATAATATACGTTAAATAAAACCAGTTTTTCATTAACCATTTACATTTTGCGAAATATAAATTATTCTGCGGCTACTTGTGCTTTCCAAGTGCAATGGTGTTTGTTTGGTGTCAACCAGAACGACGTTTATTACATAAATCTGATCATGGTCGCCATGGCGTAGTTGGTAGTGCATTGGCCTGTTACACCCCGGGGTTCAAAGCTCGGAACAGGCAAAACCTACTACAAGACTAAAAATTGTCCAAGGAAAGTTTTTCACTTGACCATTCAGATTCGGCATAAAACTGTAGGTCTCTTCAATTCATGTAATAGAACACGTACAACATGTGTGGATGCGGAAAGCTTGGCCTAGGCCCTCCATGAGCTATTGTGCCATTAAAAGAAGAATGTCATGTCTAGCATTACATTTTACTAGCGTTTGTACTATGTATGTAGTATGCATGGGCTAGAAATAAAGGGTGATTTTTATAAGAGTTTAGTTTTTGAAAATGAAAAAAAAACACAGAAATTTTACAAAAGTGAATGAAATTCATTGTGGTCGCTGTGGCGTAGTGGTAGTGCGTTGGACTGCTACGCAGAGTGTCCGGGGTTCGAATCTCGGCACAGGCAAAATCAAAAAAAAAAAAAAGTAGAAAAAATAATTTTTCTACACGGCACCACCTCTTGTCAGGCAATGGCAAACCTACAAGAGTAAAAATTGCTATGAAAAGCTTTTCCTTCGCCGTTCGGATTCGGCTTTAAACTGTAGGTCCCTTCCATTCATGTACAAATATAACACGCACAACATGAGTGGATGCGAAAAGCTCGGCCTAGGCCCTCCATGGGCTGTTGTGCCATCAAAAGTAAGTAAAGTAAGAATGAAATTTTGTAGTGGTCGCTGTGGTGTAGTGGTAGTGCGTTGGACTGCTACGCGGAGTGTCTGGGGTTCGAATCTCGGCACGGGCAAAATCAAAAAGTAGAAAAGATAATTTTTCTACACGGCATCACCTCTTGGCAGGCAATGGCAAACCTACAAGAGTAAAAATTGCTATGAAAAGCTTTTCACTTCGCCGTTCGGATTCGGCATTAAACTGTAGGTCCCTTCTATTCATGTACAAATATAACACGCACAACATGAGTGGATGCGAAAAGCTCGGCCTAGGCCCTCCATGGGTTGTTGTGCCATTAAAAGTAAAGTAAAGTAAAGAATGAAATTTTTATTTGGCTCGATAAATCAATTCCTGCCATTTACTTTTTAAAGATAATTTCACTTAAATGTTGCCCGCGGCTACGCTTCAAGTGGTCCATTC
Organism: Palloptera scutellata; assembly: GCA_958295655.1. Lineage (NCBI taxonomy): Eukaryota > Metazoa > Arthropoda > Insecta > Diptera > Pallopteridae > Palloptera > Palloptera scutellata. The sequence goes on along the minus strand of OY282449.1, from coordinate 84,046,485 downwards.
TGAAGGTCCAATTTTGGCACATTTTTCACACATTTCGGCCGGAATCTCACCAATGACGCAATGACGCGTTCAATGTTGGCTTCCAAAGCAGCAATCGTTTTTGGATTGTCCTTATAGACAAGAGACTTAACAGAGCTCCACAAAAAATAGTCTAACGGGGTCAAATCACACGATCTTGAAATTCAATTGACTACACCAAAATGTGAGAATAACTGTTCACAAAATTCGCCTCTCAATTGATGCATGGTTTCGCGTGTAGTGTGGCATGTGGCACCGTCCTGTTGGAACCACATGTCGGCCGAGTCCAATTTTTGCATTTTCGGCAAAAAAATGTCGGTTATCATCGAACGGTACCGGTACCTTTCTCCATTGACCGTAACGTTGCGGCCTTCATCGTCTTTGAAGAAGTACGGCCCAATGAAGCCGCTTTCTCATAAATCGCACCAAACAGTACATTTTTCGGGATGCATTGGTAGCTGCTGAATGGCTCTGGCTGGTCTTCACTCTAAATACGGCAATTCTGTTTATTCACGAATCTATTGAGCCAAAAATGAACATCGTCGCTGAAGACACATTTTTCACAAAGCACGAATTTTAATAATAAATTTCAATAATTTGCAAACATTGTTCAGCCGTAAGTCTATTCATTATGAAATGACAAACTAAACTGAGCACAAATCAAGTGACAGCTGTCAAAAAGAACAACTCCCAAAAAAATATTGCCAGATTGAAAACCATACTTCTAGAAATAACTCCCCTTATTTTTAATCTATTTGATTAGAAACATGCGCGAAGTGGTCTGCTGTTCATTGCAGGGTAGGTACTTACATAAATGCAAACATATGTACATATGTATATCATATATGAACGCGTTGTGCTCGCGTATTTGGTAAATCACAACTTGTGCCATAAACGAGATGTGGAAACTGAAATGAGATTTAAATATTTATTTTAGTTTATTTTATTTGTGTGTATTTTAGTTAGCAAACTTAACTTGCAAATGCTTCGTTTTGACACTTTCACTTTTGCTCTCCGTCAGTCTGTCCGTCGAACGTTGGTTACCAACAACAGCTGACTGTAGATACGAGTATACAAGTTAATAAGTAAGTATGTAGTTTAACTAAGATGCTGTAATACTCCAACTATGGAGTTCATACATACATACTTATTACATACATACGTATACCTACAAATATGCAAATGTAGTACGTAAGTAAGTACTTGTGCATGCATGTATGTGTCTTTTAGTTCATTTATTTCACAGTAACTCCTGAAAATATTTCCTTTTTGATTGTGTTTTTTTTAAATAAAATAAACGTATTTATTTAAAAGAAAATGTAAGCCTAAAATTTTATTGCAAAATAATTCACAGAATTAATTTATTATTTTGTATGCATTTATTAAGTCAGTAACTAATAACATAAACTGTCTTAATTTTATATTTGATTTGAGCTTGTCAATCACCTAATTTTTATTTATACAAAATTTAACGATTAATTTTAAATTTAGGTCAATCGATTTATTTCGAACAATGCCCTCATATTTACGCTTGATTATTTATAAGAGCACAATTTATAAAATAATAGAGGCGAGTAGTGGGTTAAGTTAATTTTCTGTTTTACCATTGATGAGTAAAGATTTTACAAAAATGAAATCGCACCAGATAAGCGCAAAAGAAGGGAATCCTGTTTGAAAGTTGTTTCCTTTTATCTTTGAACTCTAGTGATGAACTTCCAGTAATGATTTTTTAATCATATGATATTTCCAGGTGCTCGAAGGTGTCGAAAGTAGCAAAACTTGGACCGAAAATATTATTTTTTTAAATTTTTCAACCTAAATTTTTATATTGCAAAAATTCAGATATAATAAATTAAATTAATGCAACAACACCAAAGAAGGTATTACTTAAAAGCGTGTATTAGATTAAAAGGCATTAGAAGCGTATTAAAAGCGTTTCATATTATAAGTTTACTCTGCCGTAACCATGAAAAGTAAGTTAGAAGAAAAAGACTCAAAACTTCTATCTCTTTCTTACTAGCTATCTTTTTCACCTATAAATCTCTCTCGCACAGTCTGTTATGCTAGGGCCAGGGTAAATAGCCTCTTTTAAAAAGTTATTGGAGCAAAGTATTTTAGTAGCTATAAACTTTAACAGCAACGAATGGAAATATGTATTGAGCAATTCGGGGAGTAAAGTAATTACAAATTGGTGTTCGTAAAAATCACACCGTACACAATTAAATTTCGCATCGAATTGAAATATTTGTAAATAAGTAAGAAAGATGAAATATCATAATAATGAAAACAAAAATAATGTATCAAATTGTATCAAACTTTGAAATAAGGCGATCACGAATAGGCAAGCAACCAGACAGCCAGATATAAAACAATATAAAACAAACGAAACAGCATGACTCTCAATTTTGTAAATGGACCCATTTTGGAGTTATTTATGTGCATGTACGTATATATATGAGATATACTACATACTCTATATAGCGAAAATCGACTTAGATTATGTAAAACCCAGTATGAAAATGTTAAAGAAAAGAGCTGTCAAAGTGCAGAGCAGAGTAACACAAATACTCACACAAGCACTCACGCACACAACTGAAATCCAACAGCAACAGCAATATGGTATATTGCATAGTTGAAGTATCTACATACATACATACATATACTACGTTTTACTACAGCAATATTGTTGTAGTATGTTATGTAATTCATGAATGACCTTTCTTTTTTCTTCTTCTCTTCTCCTCTTTCCATCGTTTTCCTCACAGCTTTAACTTCTCTCCTTTGTTGATTTTGAATTTTTGTCTTCATATTTATTGCAATACATTAAAAAAATCCACGAAAAAAAAAAAAAAAATAAAGAAACAAGATTGTTGTAAATGTAACTCGTATTTATATGGGCACACTAATGCATGCATACATACACACACACACAAACAAACATGCCCTTTTTACATATGCACGAATGATAACAAATAGAAAATAAAATAAAAACACTTTAAAGTTGTCGAAAGCTGGTACATACATACATACATATATACATATTTAGTACATGAAACCCGTTAATGAGTTTGGCATACTTTAAGACGACTGCTCCGTCAGCGCTGGCATCATAAGCGCCACGGCTGCGCAGCATCAATTTTACTACGCGATTGCGATTGTGTGCAACTTGATTTTTTTGTTGTTGTTGTTGTTGATCGCTTTGTGCGTTGTCCTATTATGTCATGCCCGCAAATACATACATATGTACAAGTACAAGTACACACACATACACACACGCACCTCTCATATTAACTTTTGAGCTTGCTTTGTGCATTGTTGTTTTTGATTTGAATTTAGCCTTTCCTCGCATATCATTGCAGTTTTGTCAATTTTGAGATAAAAAAAATTTTATAGAGAATTAAATGGTATGGTATATACTTTATAAATTTCTAGGTGGCAACACTACATTTAAGTATTTTTTGGGGATTACTTTACTTACTTTTAATGAAGCCCATGAAGCCGAGCTTTTCGCATCCACTCATGTTGCGCGTGTTATATTTGTACATGAATGGAAGGGACCTACAGTTTAATGCCGAATCCGAACGTCGAAGTGAAAAGCTTTTCATGGCAATTTTTACTCTTGTCGGTTTGCCATTGCCTGCCATGAGGTGGTGCCGTGTAGAAAAAACATCTTTTCTACTTTTTGATTTTGCCTGTGCCGAGATTTGAACCCCGGACACTCTGCGCAGCAGTCCAACGCACTACCACTACGCCACAGCGACCACTTTTTGGGGATTCTAAACAAAAAAGTTTAAGCGAAGCATTCGAAGGCGGACAATCCAATAAGAAAGAACAGCAGACGAAAAAATTTATATTTTGAAAAGAAAACTTAAATTTGTTTATAATTTGCATTTAAATGGTAGCATTGAGGGTAATTCAACAAATTAAATGTAAATTATTCCGCAATATCACAGCAAAATGGGTCGAGCAAAGCACTATAGCAAGGAGGAGTGTGATTTGGTGAAAAAACTGCGAAATGAGGGAGAAAGCATCCGCCAAATAGCTAAAACTATAAGCAGATCCTCGACATTTGTCAACCAATCTTTATTACCTCAAAAATTTCATTGCAAGAGAGGTAGGCCCCTTTCGGCCCTTTCGGGGCAAAACTGCAAGTGTAGATGACAATCGCATACAAATTTTGGCGGCACGCGATCCATTTAAGGCAGCTGCCGCAATTAGAGAGGAGACAGGGGTTCAAATTTATGCTCGATCAGTAAGAAGACGTTTGGTGGGGGAAAAAATGTATTGGAGAACAGCATGAAAAGTACCCATGTTGATACAAAGACATCGAAAGCGTCCCATAGAGTTCGCTGAAGCGCACATTGAGTGGGATGGTTCAATTAATGCAAAAAAATGGCCTAACGTATTATGGACAGTTGAAAGCAAGGTGAATTTTGTTGGAAGTGATGGCAAACGTTGGGTTAGACGCCCGAAAAATGCAGAATTGAGCCCAAAATATACTAGGAAGACTTTTAAGCACGGAGGTGGAAGCATCATGGTATGGGAATGCTTCTCTTGGTTTGGTGTGGGCCCTCAGTATTGGATAAAAGAAACGATGGACAAATTTCTTTACGTAAACATCCTTCAGGAGGTGATGCTTCGTTATGCTGAATGGAAAATGCCCCTGAAATGGCAAAATCAACAGGGTAACGACCCAAAGCACACCTCAATCGCGAGATTGGGTTTCTTATAATGGAATTTCCGTTATGACTTGGTCTGCACAATCTCCTGACTTTAATTTAATCGAGAACTTGTGGAATATTGTCAAAGAGAAGATTGGCAGTACCAGACCTAAAAACAAAGACGAATTGTGGCATAGCATTCAAAGAGCGTGGTATTCCATAATCCAGGCTACTTGCGCGTCTCTGGTGGAATCAATGCCTAGAAGGTGTAAGGCTGTTTTAATTAACAAAGGCTATTCCACAAAATATTAGCATTAGTGAACAATTTGAGTCAATATTTTATAAATATTTTTTTTAATTGAAGTGTTCTTTTTTTTTGTCCTTTTATAATGTTTTTATGTATAAGTTTTAAATTTCTTTTTTTACACTGAATTGATTTTGTTTTTGTTTTAAGAAAAAATTAAACTTAAGGAATAAATGAATAAAAGTAAATACCTTTTAAATTTATCATAAGCCTAGAGAAATATTTTTTCAAGGTTTTTGGTTTCAGAACAAGGTGTTATTATTTCATTGTCCGACACTGTATGTATGTATATGTTAGTTTAGCATACCCATCGAATTTGGCGATATAACTGAAAATACAAGAAGTAATGGGCTTGTATTCTTTGATTTTATTTTTATTTTGAATAAAAAATCGAAGGGCCGGTTTCAGATCAGCAAAATCAGCATTTAAGTTAATTGTCGATTACAATTTAAATGGAGTTTAACTACTTGCGGATTTCACATCATCGATATTTAAGTATTGAAATTGTTTGGCAGCACTGCACATTTTGCAAGGAAAGCCTAATCTTTTTTAATTTGTATTTAATAATATTTCATATCATATCCCGTCGCCTTTTATTTGTTTATTGTTCAAAACAAAATGCAACCGTGCCCCCAATGTTGGCAATTTACCATAAACACAGTTTACTTATTATGATTTTATTTAGCTTGCTGATTTAGCTTGCTGAAAGCGGACCTAAAAATAAGGTTTTTAGTATAAAGAGCCTGTTCCCAACGAACATCTAAAGGTTTACATTTAAGAGGAGTAAACTGTACAATTGTATTCACTCATCTTAAGAACGAAAAGTCTTGAACAGAAAATACGAAAGTCCAGGTATAAAATTTGGATTCGAAAAATCTATTAGAATGATACAGGCCGATCCAGAAGAAAGTTTCAGGTCGTTACCAAACTCATGATTCAATTTGAACATCTTCAAAATTTGCTTTGTTTTCCTTTTTAATTTGGAAAATTATTTTACCGAATTTGGCAAGTTCATCAATTACAGTATATTCTACGCATGAATTTGATACAGGCTTCGATGAACATTAAGATTGCCATAGAGAGAATAACAAGAATGTATATAGCACAGACAGGTCAGACGATCGTTTCGGAACCAGCCATGTTTCCTCATCAGTGATTTTAGTGGTATTTCTTGAAGTTGAAAATGTAATCAAGAGTTATATCATTAACATTACAAGAATTTCTAATACATATATTCACTGAATAGTATTATTGCATGTCTGTTACAACGCTGTTCTACATACTTATATTTTGTTGTTATTCTCTTTTCAACTTCCTTGTGAAAAATGTTTCTGGTATACTTAGGTGATGGTTATACTGGTGTTCGCTGTTCGACGAACGCATCATATTTTACTCTCGTGCTGGATGTAGTGGTGTTACATTGGTGTTCGTTACAGAGTTGCTTTTTGTCGAAATTCAGTTTTTTTTTTAATACTATATTGTTTGCAACGGCAACACTAAATGATATACCAAAAAACTTGTAACGATTTTATTAATATGGAGCGTGAAATTAATAATATAATTGAAAAATTATGAAAATAATATGATTTTTTTCAATATTTTATGAATAATATATTTAATATTCACTTTTAAAAACTAAAAACATTCGCAACTTCGCTTTTCTGCATATGAAAATAATGATGTACAGGTTTGCATATTTTCCTTCGATTTTACATACATTTTTGTTCTTCTTTTTTTGGAGAATATCTCATTGACACGCTGAATACTCGGCGTGCTCGGTGTACATTTCACCCAGCATATCGTGTTCGGTGTGAGAGTGAGTAAAAGCTCTTTTTTCGTGTTCGGGCAACAACAATTGCATGGTGTTCGCCGAGTAAAATTTGAATATAACCACTGCATTATTGAAGGGAGCCCTTTTCTTTATGGAGATAATTCCTATATCAAACTTTCTGTATCTCAGTAATGCGGAATGAGTTATTTCCCTCATTCATAAAATTCAAGAAATTAATGAAACTTAAATCTAACAAAGTTAATATAATTTTACAGTTTATTTTTTATTTTTTTTTTTTGTTGAGACAGAACATTGTGTTGATTGGAAGGAAGATTGATAGGTTGGAGGAAGAAGAAGGGAGAATGAGAGAGGGAATGCAATCACATGCTACCGATAAAGAGATGGACAGCCATTGTGGTAAGTGTTATGCCTTTACCACAATGAACTTTAATTAAAAAGAATGGAAAAAGCGTGTCGAGAAAATACATAATTGCTGTGGGTGCTTCACCTGCACAAAATTCAGTAACCTAATGCTACATTTTTCAGATTATCACTTTCAGTGTTTGTTTTTAGGTTAGGTATTAAATGAATGTGTATACTCACACTTATAAGAACGTACAGTTTTTTGGGTTTCGTTTACAGACCACAAATATTAGGAAATCGAAAAGTAATAGCTCTTAGCTATATTCATTTAGTTAACCAGATCGATATAAGGTAAATATTTTGTTAGCCATCGGATAATATCATCAGCCGGGGCTCTGAAAAGTTTAAAAAATAATTTTTCCAGATATAATTTTTTATAAAACCCAGTATTCCATAATTGTTCTTTATTTACCATATATAGTTCATACATAAGCCAAATGCATTTTTAAAAATATAATTATAGATATTAATTGCTGCCGAATAAGCATACAATTTTCATAGTTTTGTTTAAAATTTAAAATTTTCATACAATTTCCATCCGAGTTCTAAAAACAGTGCATGTTAAACACTTTTTCAGCATTAATTAACTTGATCCGATTGACTATTGACTATCAAGATCCTCGCATATATGTACATACTTAAAAGGCTTCCGATATTTTGCAATCCTCTAATTTATTTAACCCTCCCCAAGCAAGCATCTAGACAGCTGTCAGCAAAACGGGTGTAATAACCACCAGAACAGTTGGCTTGAGGTACACTTTATCATATCCCCAAACTTTCATAATAATGCTTCGGCTATGAGCTGCGATGTGTAATACAGTAGCTGGAAGCAATTAAAGACAAAATTTTTCAAAAATCTGAAAAATTGATTATTTAGTTTGAGTTTGGAGAATTATGATTAAAAATAAATAAATAAAATACTCCCGTGAAACTAACGGCATATCTATGACTAGCTAAGGATAGGCACATTTAACGTATAAAATGTTTAATCATTCAAAATAAATTGCAAACTGGCTCAAACAACCACAATTGCTTTATAAATCCACACCAAATAATTTTTGGTGTTTTTGAGAACATGTTTGTCTTTTTCATATCGATATTTATGTATTATAATTTGTGGGCACTAGAGGGTTAAAAGTCTTTAATGTCACTTACAAAAACCATTTTAAATTAGTAAAAGAAAGGACGATCTTTTCGAATCCATTTATGTTGTGTGTGATATATATTTCTACAGGAATGGAAGGGAACTGCAGCTTTTCGAATCCTACTGGTGAAGTGAAAAGCTTTCCTTTGGCAATTTTTACTCTTGTCGGTTAGCCATTGCCTGCCGAGAAGTGATGGCGTGAAGGAAAACCAACTACGCCACGACGAACACTTTATAAAATAGAGAAATCTAAAACTGTTCAAGTCTACAAAAAAAACTCAAACCTAATTTACGGATCTGAGAATCTCATACCGCTGTTGTTTATGGTCTTTCAGTTAATGCAACAGCTGATGAATTGGCGAATCAAACCAATCAGTTCAATTTACAAAAGCTATATGCAATGGACGAAGAGAAAGTGCTACACTGTTATATTAAACAGTGATATAAATTCAATTATCAGTGTACTGAATTAAATAATTGGGTACCAAGGTGCAGTAAGGGGTCTTCTGCAAAACTCTTCTCACAACAGCCCACGAAGGCCTAGGTCGAGCTTTTCGCATCCAGTCATGTTGTGCATTTCATGTTGTTATATTTCTGTACATGAATGAATGAAGGGACCTTTAGTTTTATGTCGAATCCGAACGGCGAAGTGAAAACTTTACGCAATTTTTACTCTTGTAAGCTTGTCATTTCCTGCTCATTTCAACTGGAAATTATTCAACATTACACTAATTTCTAATCTGTTCTATCGTTCTATCACTGATGTTATTGGTATATGCTATTAAAATATTATATTATTGTTTTATATTATTATGTATCTACATAAGTACAAGGAACGGAGAATCCACACGTAATCCATTAAACACCATTGCATGACCAAAAAGTGAATGCTAGGGCCGTCGTTTGCGCCGAAACCATCATTGAGCCAATTTTCTTCAGAGAAGGCAAAACAGTCGATGGGAATCGATATCGGTAGATGTTGGCTGGTTAGGTCTGCCCACAAATGTTTGAAAAAGGTCTGGACTGTTACTGGTTTCAACGGTGCGACATGCCACACTGCAAATCAAACAATGCAGTTTCGGCAACGAAAAAAGTGTACGCCAGCAAGTCTCAGACCATTGACAAGCTCAAGGCAAAAATTCGTACCGAAATCATTGCTATACCGCCCGAGCTGCTTGAAAATGTGATGGAAAACGCAGGCAAAAGGGCTTTGGTCAATAACGGCCGCCACTTGATTGATGTTGTCTTCAAAAACTAGTCCATATAAATTGTAAAGTACCAAATTAAATTGAAAAATCGTTTTTTTTTTAAGTTATTCTATTTTCACATACCGACATAAAAGATGGCACGCCCTACCCTGTATTAATAAATATTACATCATATTGGGCAAATTAAAAAAATAAATTATTATGTCTTTGAAACATCGGACCAAGTCCGACAAATCGGACCATCTGCTTACATTACTACAGACCAGTATCCTGGTAATTTTGCAGCTTCCACAAGACGAAGGGAAAATCTGTTCGGTAGAGATGTCCTGAGTATGAGCTATATTCGTGCTTTTCCCCCTACTTGAAGGGTGTAAAGCTTTGCTCTCTTGACATAAGTAAAATATGAATTTGGGTTTTGCACACGATTGCTATGAGAAAGCCCCAGTGTGCATCATAAGGATCAAAATATTAAGTACCAATATGTGAAAAAATCCTGTAAACAATATTTTTGCTTAGTTGACAAATGGAAAATATCTGTCACATTTGATCGCACGAGATTTGACATACAAATTTGGTAAATGCATTAAAAAAATTAAATATTTTTAAACCTTACCTTGATTAGAAAAAACTAGCAAAAATTAGTAAAATACTTGTAGATACGAGTATTTATTTACTTTACGCATTCAAAACATTTAATTCTGCTGTTGGCTGCCATTGGCGACGTATAAAGCCTGCTTTCATCATATTTCATAAACACAAATTGCACTTGCGTCAAGTTAGTTAGTTTACCATTTTGCATTGTGTCTTCGAAAACACGATATCAAAGCATACATAAATCGTTTACGTCTGCGCATCAGCCAGCGCCAACGTCAACGGCAACGCCAGCATATGTTACAATCGAATTCGAATTGATTGACTGGAGTCATTCATTCATGCCAGCCAGATTCCCTGAAATGTTAACAGAAAAATAAAACTAAAAGCTAAAACGCAAAAAAAATATTGCGCAACCCGACACTAAAATATACATATTTACATGGTGGTAGTGGTGGTGATGGTTGCATTGGTGGTAGTGCACATGTACCCGTAGCCTAAGCTGGTGTGCATGTGCTCACAATTCTCACTTTCGTTTTAGTTTTTGTTTAATTTCTTTTTAAATTTCGTTTGTTATTTGTTATTATCGTTATTATTGCATATTTTACTACCTACAACAGCAACCTTTACAATCGACAGCAACACCAATAAATGGCAGCAGTGGCGAGTAGTGCCGGTACCCACATTACGTGTACGTGTACTCTCGCATACTTTTGCACCATTGTCACTGCAATAGTATTACCACACCAATAGATGCCATGCCCCAAAACATATTAACACTTTTTGTCGCTAATGTTGCCGGTGCTGTCGCTGCTGTTGTTTAGTTCGGGGAGCCGTCAACGACGGCAGTACCGCCGTTTGAACTTTTCTCGCCAGCCAACGAAAGAAGAAAAACACTTTTCAGTTCACTTTCGTTAGTCGAACGGTGAAGTTGAACGATCGTCGTAGAGTGAGAAGTGCGCAGCAGCAGCAGCAAAAAGTCTACCAACATACAATACTTCATAGTACATATTTACATACGGCATAACACTTACACTTACTTTATTTAACATTGGTCTTTTGCATTGTGCTCATCTTGAAAGATATGAACCAAAGCATTTCAGCCAACTGCATGTACTAGCAGCAGCAATAACAACAAAACATCGTGAGAGTATATGGTATCTAGTGATGTATAGTGGCATCGCTGAGTGGTGTATCTTGGTATCTGTGCTGTTCGGTGATGTGATAAACATTTTTTAGCATATTTTTACAAGTGATCACGACGCACAGCCGCAATTCGAATTTGTGCGATCATACAAGGCGGTCGTGTTATAGATGGATCGCTATAATTTATAGCATACGGTTTCAGTTGCGACGTGCAAACAGCATACCAAAAGAAAAGAAGCGATAAAACGTCTCGCTGCAAGTAAAAGTGTCTGCGAAAATAAAAGTAAAATTACAACATAAACGAAAAGGAAAATAAAAAATAAAGAAATTAAAAATCCGGAAGATAAAACAAGAATTCTGCTTAATCGACCACTGCACGAGTCAGAGAGTTGCTTTTCCATTCAATCGTCCGCAGCGATTTCCTTCTTACATTATCACACGTCAAGTGAAAACATTATACATAAACGGTGTATATCAAAAAAAATGTTGGGTTCCGTTTAAAATTTATTTAAATTAGCACACAATTTATTACCTTGGTAAATTTACCTAAAAAATTAAAACAGTGAAAGTGGTGCGTGTATTTTTATTTACTTAATAATTTTAGTTTGCATAATACTGAAACCAAGCCCAACTAAACGAAAAAAAGTTAAATCGAAAAAACGAAAATCGAAAAAGTTCATAATGGCCTTTTTTCGTTTGTGCCTTTTTGCCGCTTTTTTGGCAAATACAATATTTTTTGAAGTAAATGCCGAAATTAGCAATGGCGGCAGTGATTTGCCTAAAATTAATCTAACCCATTTAATGATGTTGAACAGTGAGCACATGAACACAATTAATCTACGCTTAAATACGAATATCAGCCATCAGGCAACACAATTGGATACCGACAATGAATCCTTCGATTTAACGAAATCGTTACGCCTCAAGGATATGTTAAATATTTTCGACATCTCGTACATCGCTTCGCAATGGAATACAATCAGCAGCAAGTTTTCTGTAAATTGCTCAAAGGATATGCACAAATATTTACGTGGCTTAGCTGCGTCCAATATGTGGGCAGTGAAAAGTAAGTGAAATATTTAATTGCAGATCTGCGAACTAAGGCTTTTAAAATAACTTCTAAAGCTAACGAAAACCAATAATGAAACAAGGAGCTTATATTGCAGACATTTAGCAGACATTTAGCAGACATAGTGGCAATTCTTCAGAAAAAAATGTGATTTAACTATCTACAATATCTTTAATAATAATATGTCATGGGGAAAGGTTAAGTTATAAAATCAAAGATATGCATTTGAGGATGTACAAGGATAAAGCATCTATGATTCTGATACCACTTTAATAATTGGTTTTTTTTTGTCAAATATATTGAAGTGCGTGGCAATCTTGCTCAATAGCTCTAAATAACTATGTTTATTACCAGAAATTCATTTTTACAAATGATACAAATATTCTGTAAATATTTAAAATTTTAACTTCGTGTTTTTGTTAAATGTGCCACAGCCACAGTTTTTAGATTAGGAAGAGCTCTTTGCATCAATCCATTTAGTACATGTGCATTTGCCATGTAGTTGTGTGGACAAATTTATATTTCTAATTATCTATTTTTGATTATCACCTAATCTGGAAAGTGAGTGCCATTCTTCCGCGAACATATCACTTCACCATATGTTAAACGCAAAATTTTTGGAAAAATGTTATACTTACATAAGTGTTGAAATTCTACACAATTGAAGGTGAACAGTCAAGTCTCCAAATTTAAGCAGTAAATATTCGAACCACCTCCTAAACGGATAACAATATCACTACATATGTATATTTTGGTTCAACTCTTAATTGGGTCACGAACCGTTTCTGCAAGGCATTTTTTTGGTTTCATAGAATCCTTATAAGCCGACAAATAATCGTTTACAGCCGTTTAACATTAACTAAGCAATATTTACGTGTAATTTAAAATGCACCAATCTGTTATGTGGTGGAGGTAATGAATGCCGTACAACCACTACAATTAGTCAAATATAATGAACAATTTCTCAAATACCTGATTAATTACATAAACCTTATTTTCTGAAGAGTTTATCTTTGCACAAATATTCGAACTACTTAATATCCGGAGTGACCCAATTATGAGGTTTGGCTACAATACAAAAATCTTTTGGTATTTTGGTTCATTTTGTTCACATTTAGATTAAAATTAAAATATCTAAAAATTTATCTTTTAACATTTTTTATTATTTTAAGATTTATGATATTTATTTATAGTTTTTATTTTTTATTTTACTACCAAAAATTACTCAATTCAATTGCGTTAAAACTAAATTATGAATTTATGTAATTATTTTTTAATTCGCGTAAATTCAAGAAATGAAATTAAAAATTTTTTAATGCTGAAGGGCATTCAGATACATATTTGAAAATTATATACGTTTTTTAAGTTCAATGTTGCCATCGAGACGCACGAGTTGCACTTAATTTATGTAAATACTTATTTATTTCTTATACAAAGTAGTTGGGCGCATGAGTTTAATTTTCCCGATTCTTGTTACGAGTGTGATCACGCATTTAACATAGTGCATTCAAAAAAGTACCGGCAATTGGTCAATAAAACACAAAGTAGGCCCAAACATGGGCCTTCAAAGTTGGCCCCTTCCGAAATAATACACTTGTGCCAACGATTAATCCAATCGATAATACTAAATATTACATTTACTCGTAAAAAGAGTGCATCAACTGACATTTTACAAAAGCCGATATTGGGGATCCAAAAATTGGCCAAAACAAACTTTTTGGAGGTAGTGATAAATCTAATTTTTTGTTTGAATTTGAAGCACCCTAATGTATGTACATGTATAATATTGAAATGCTGTGAAATAGTTTTTACTTAAAGGAAGACAATTGGCTGAAGCAGACCACCAAATTTTACTTTACCTTTTATTGTCTAGGCCGAGAACTCCGCGACTACTTTCCGCATTGTCAGATCACGTCTTTATGTAAATTAGGTTACCTTACCAAGACCACCTGCTGCCAAAACTGGACATTGCCACACAAAGTATAACGACAGCTCAGCCTCCTCAAGACTCTGTCTCCAGAAATCATAATCAACAAGATGCCTTCTTAAAAGATAATTATGATAATTACTGCAAAATGTTGTACCAACTGTGAAACTTTTATGAGTTTTTATGACGTTTTGATCTCCAATACGATCCGAAAATGTAAAAACAAGGTCGTAAAAGTTCGTTCAAGTGTACGATTGTGATACTGGCGAGCTTAACTTTTCCAATATCGTATGTTTTTTAAAATTTATTACTACAGCATTGAACCGAGACATCGCATTTCCAATGTTGCACATTTTCGGAAAGAACTCGACGAGACCTATCCAACAATATAAAATTCTTAAGAATTTGCTTCATTTTCATAGCTCGTACACTATAATCATTCTTAATTGTAATTGATTTTAATTGTAATTATAGCTGCTGTTGTGGAGTTTTAAAATTAAACCTTTTTCTTACCATAATATTAACGTTAATGATGTAACGTAAAGAGGAAAAACCGGTTAACCGGTGTTGATTTTCCTTGGTGACCGAAAAACTTGGACAAAAAAATAGTTACTCAAAAAAACCGAAAAAGTACTCAAACAAAGCACATACACATATAAATAGCTTATGGTAGAGAGTATATACGTATAAAACTGTAGAGTAAAATGCTGGGTAACAGGTTAATCAAGTAAAAAACAGAAGTTATAAAGTAGTGCATTTTACTTTAAAGGTTCATTTTCGCTTTTAAGCACTTTCCATCGGTTTACGAAGGAAAAGTTCCTCAATAAAAACCCGGTTTTATCAGAAAAAAATCAATCATCCTAATGCGCGTTGATGAACTGATTCGACTTTTCAATTTATTCAATTAATTACCCAATTAATATTATGTCACTGTCATGAAATTTTCATTAAGTGCAATATTTTTTGGTATGAAAATAAATACTTCTTCTACTTTTTAAAATTTCTTAAGTCGGTTTCAAACAACTCAAACTCGTAAAGAAACTTTTTTAGAAATCGACATTCTGGCAACATTAATAAAAAAAGCACTTTGGCATATAGAAAAATGCCATAGATGTAACGACGATGTAAACGGACAATGGGTACTGATGATGCTGCTGGGTACAGCTAATGATGAGATCATCATCACAGATTATATTTAGTATTTTTACTATCGGAAATAATGCGAAAAATGCTAAACGTACACAGGCGTTATGTAATCAATTATTATCACTACATTAATATTATGACCACAAAATTATGTCTTGACATCTTGTGACTGCTGTTTCAGTTGTTGTGTCGACTGTGTGCATGGTCTCGTATAATAATATGTATTTGTATTTTCCAGTTGTTAAGTTTTCATATTGAAAGCAAGTTTTAGTTTATTGCACTTTTAATTAGCCATAGTCTAAAGTGTGTCAACCGATACGAGTTTATTTATTTTTTTGAATTTTTCATTAATTATTAATTGTGCGGTTGCGCTTGCGCTTGCGCACTGCCTGCCGCCATTTGATATCAACGTAGATTGTGATTTCAACATCTGCATTCAATGACCAAGATCAATAACTACTTTACAAGAAACAGCAAACGAAAACTAAAATTGTTAGTAGTTAAAACAGTAACACAGTGTTATACAAAGGCAGGTTTTGTTATACATTTTGTAGATACGATCAATTAAAGGGTGTATTTTCGATATTGAATTCGATTACAAAAGTTTGAAGGCTTCGGATTTTTCGAGTATGTGCCCAATTAAATGTAATCCATGTGATACATAAGTGAAATAATTATAAACGTATAAATTTGAAGGTAATTCTTTAAAATCGTTCAAGTGTGACATTCGTTGAATAATATTAAAAAATTAAATGATTTTCAAAGAATCAGACAAAAATATTTACATTGCGCAAGTACCTAGTTTGCTACAATATTTACTTAAGTATGTTAAATTACGTTCTTTATTTTGCTCAATATCTACCATTCCACAACAGCTAAATTGTAGCCAGAAAGCTTCTTTCACAATCGCGTATAATCATACAAATAACCTTAACTTGCAAATTTGTCATAATAATTTGTTTTCGATATATATTTACTCAATACTTATGGTATAAACACTTGACATTACTGAGATTGTCTTGTAGGCTACAAATATAAAAAAACAGTCTCTTTTAGGGAAAATCTTTCTCGGTACTGCTTTGGACTTAATCCAAACGGCTTAGGAAATAATCTCATTTTGAAACAGTTTTGCTAAAATTTAATTTGTTTTGGGTTCCAGCTAAGATAGCTGCGGCCACAAATCACTTAAATTCAATACTCGAATTTTAAGTTAATTTTATTTGAGCTCCTCTTCGATGTTTCAACATTTCGTTGTACTGGCTTATATAAGTTGAGAAACACTATGCTGTCAATCGTTCATAGTTTTATATGAGAAATTGATTCTTTTACAAATTGCGCATGTTTTTCTAAACCAATAAGACTTTATTTATTTTTTTTTATAAGTACATAAGTTCTAATTTTTATTAAAAATTTATTTTTCTTTTTAAAATTTTTTGCTATACGTGGTCGCCGTGGTCTAGTAGTGCGTTGGCCTGCTACGCAGAGTGTCCGGGGTTCAAATCTCGACACAGAAAAAAAATTAGAAAAACTATTTTTGTACACGGCACCGCCCTCTTGGCAGGCAATGGCAAACCTACAAGAGTAAAAATCAACTAAGAAATGCTTTTCACGACGCCGCTCGGATCCGGCATAAAACTGTAAGTCTCTTCCATTCATGTACAAATATATCACGCACAACAGGAGTAGATGCGAAAAGCTCCATCTAGGCCCTCCATGATCTGTGTTGCCATGGAGGGTTGGGTTCGGCCAAATTTTGATTAAAAAAAAAACCCGGTTTAATTTCGCTTCAAAAATTCAGATTCGATCAAACACTAGAAGGAATACGTAGCTAGTTTAAACTAAATATGCTTATTAAGGATATTTATTAAGTATAGCATATGACTTTACACGGTACAAGAGTAGAATAATTTTTGAAATCCCAGCAACGAAGAAACAACAAATTATATTACTATTCTTGCACCTTCAAGGTGGAGAATCCCTCTATTGCATTCTAGAAAAATCAAATAAACTATTTCTCTTTGATTTCAGAAATTCAGTCACGCATCTATCGCTTCATTTAGCAATGATTTCACCCATAATCCTTTAACCGTATTCTTAAAAAGTAATCAGGGATTAACCACAATCTTATACATATTAAGTTTAACCAGCAGGTGTAATCCATTCGTGTACAAATATAACACGCACAACATGACTGGATGCGAAAAGCTCGGCCTAGGCCCTCCATGGGCTGTTGTGCCATTAAAAGTAAGTAAAGTAAGGTGTTATCTACCCTGAATTCGTTGCCGAAATGAAAAGAAAGTAGAATTTTCTTTTGCTAAAAGTTTTAAGTAAACTTTATCTAATACTAATTACATAAGAGGAAACCCTAAGCCCTTCCATGGGCTGTTGTGCCATTAAAAGAAGAAAACAAGGATTACATAAGGTTTATATTTATAATCGAAATGAAAACGCAAATTCACTTGAAAATTAAAATCTTAAATTAATTACCAGTATTTTCATTTATAGTAAACAATGTATCGTATAAAATTGGTAGCTATGTACAAACCTACTAAAAAATTATTGAGGTAGGTAATTAAGACAAAGTTTATTACATAATGATGGCAGTTTGTTGTGCAATACTATTTTATGAGTTTCTACTAAAATGTGGGCAACGACAGACAACAGAAAAATACCAACAGAAACAACAATAACGAATATGGGGGAAAAAAGAAATTATGTTGCGTGACGTTTTACTTTACTTACTACTTACTACTTACTTACTACATACTACTGCTACTGCTACTGCTACTAAGTACTATTTGATTATAATAATGAGCACACAATTTGACTTACATATTTCTGAATTGCAGCACATTCGCATTTTGCTTCGCAGTGTTTTGTTAAAATCTCCACAAATATTGCCCAATTACTTGATACTTCGCCAAATGCAGACAGGCTGTGTTTAGATTTTGCGCAACCAAAACAAAAATTGAAAATACATAGTATAAAGAAAATGTACAAATTTGACATACTAAAATTTCTTGAACGTTATCTTTTAATTTCTTCTTCTTGAATTGACGTAAATGTCGTTTACCTTTTTCAAATGAGCAACGTGAGCTGTTACTTTGTACAGTAGCAATATTGTTTTTCTTTTAAAAAGCAATAAATTATGCTTTTTTCGTAGCTTAACACTTTCAATGGCATTGAAACTACAACAAGAATGGGAAATAAATACATAGTAAATAAAACAAGTGAAATACGATACGGAAAACACAAATGTAATTCGACTAATGTAAAAACATAATAATCTGTTATTTTCTTTATTCATCACGAATTTGCATATGTGTTCATAATGTCAAAGGTTATGTGGGTTGTTGCATTTCGACGTTTGGCAGTCACACACGAAAGCAACAGGCTACAATGGCTAAAAAAAACCATCTGGCTTTTACAAGAAATATAAGTTCTATTTTTAATTTAAAATTAATTAGAAGTTCCACATTTAAATGATTGTAGCTCAGATAAAAGATGAGATGTGACATTACCTATATATTTGTAGTGAAATTTGTAGCTATCGAAGTACTCGTATTCATGCATCCTTTTATTTTTATTTTTGTTATGTAAGAGGTTAAGGAAAAGGTCAATCGAGAAATCGAAATATCTAAAATATTTGGTCGATATCATAATTACACTAAATAATATAACCTGTGGGCGAGTATACGAGTCTTGCCGCCGTGGTATTAGCTGGTAGTGCGTTGGCCTGCTACGCACAGTGTCCGGGGTTCAAATCTCGGCGAAGGAAAAATCAAAAAGTAGAAAAAAAATTGTTCTACATGGCACCACCTCTTGGCAGGCAATGGCAAACCTACAAGAGTAAAAATTACCTAACAGTAGCTTATCACTTCGCCGATCGGATTCGGCATATAACTGTAGGTCACTTCATTCATGTTCAAATATAACACGGACACAATGATTGAATGCGAAAAGCTCGGCCTAGGCCCTTCATTGGCTGCTGTACCATTAAAAGAAGAAGAAAAGCTTGTACGAGTATAATCGTGTGGTTGGTTATGTTGTACATAGGTTATATCTCTGCCTAAACTCGTTCAGAACTCATCAAACTTATATTGTTGGAACCTTTTCTAAAGTGACAAAATGTTTATAATTTAATTGACACAGTAATTAATTTTGTATTAAGAATTTCGCAGACCGTCTTCTTAAAATGAGCTAATAATGGCTTTAGCACTTAAAGAATATTGAAGATTCATCATACCTAATAATGCAAATTTAGGTACTTGTATAATAATAATATCACCAAGTATGTACTTGGATGCTTATTTTAAGAAGCATACCATATCTATAGATTTTTAGTAAATTTAATTTTAATTACATATGCCTACGTTCTCCAGGTAATGTTGATTGACGTAATCTCTCTCTTTGAATTCATATATGTACATACATATGTTCTTAGTTACTCTGCTTACTATGCTTAAATAAGAATTGGATAACTGAATATCAATGAGTATAGAGATAGGTTGGTTAGCTTAGCTGATTGTTTACCTTTAAATGCAGAATAGCTAGAAGCATAATGCTTAGATACTTCCTTCATACATTATTATCTAAAAAACATTTTAAAGGAACAAAAAATCGAAAACCACGATCTCTGGATCCGCTAGTGTGTGTTGTTAGAGCTTACTTTATTTTACTTTTAATGGCACAACAGCCCATGGAGGGCCTAGGCCGAACTTTTCGCTTCCACTCATGTTGTGCGTGTTATATTTGTACATGAATGGAATGGACCTACAGTTTAATGCCGAATCCGAACGGCGAAGTGAAAAAGCTTTTCATAGCAATTTTTACTCTTGTAGGTTTGCCATTGCCTGCCAAGAGGTGGTGCCGTGTAGAAAAAGTATTTGTTCTACTTTTTATTTTGCCTGTGCCGAGATTCGAACCCCGGACACTCTGCGTAGCAGTCCAACGCACTGCACTACCACTACACCACAGCGACCATTGTTGTTAGAGCACCGAGAGATAAAACTTATGTTTACTCCTTGGAAGGAACATCGTTGCCACTATTTCCATGGTAGATGTTCTGCAGAGATGCCGCTATTTCACGCGTTCCCTAGAGCTACGTGCCCTATAACTGAACACGGAACACACGTATTCCATTTGAACACAATGTACTACGCATTACAGAGATAGTTCTTTCTCTGTCGCACTGTTCGATTATGGAATAAGCTCCCCGCGAATGTTTATCCTGACAATCTTGACCTGGTTAAATTCAAAGTGAATGTTCACTAATACTTCCCCCTATTTCTCTCTCCCTCTTATCTCTCCTCCTCTCCCAAACAACACAATGATTTGCATTTATAGGGGTTGATTGTCAATTAAAAAAGAAAGCCAGCACTATTCCCAGAGCAGTGCAGCTACAGAGAAAGTGTTGGAAAGTTGCTACCTTTTCGATGTCATGGCAGCCACGTCAGTCATTACGCAAAATAAGCTGTACGCTACTTGATAAGTATGAGTAGACAATAGCTATTCAACTTAACTGCTCTCCTAGACCGACAAGTTCTCCCCAACACTCATTCACTAGTTTCGATTAAGTGATTTTCGAAGTCAAGGGTTTGACCGCAGCTTGGCTGTGCAAGTAGGTCTTTCCTTCGCCTTCATACTTTGACATCAATAGCCATGGAATACAAAATTATTATATACTATACTTGTATAAATCATTGAAAAATTAAACATGAAATCCTTTACTAATGTTTAAAGTTAAATCATATTCCAGTTCAGATTGAAGTTTCATCGTCAAGTACTTGAGAAGACTCCAGAGTCTATTCCGCCGTCTATTTTTAGTACAATCCCTACTTCTTATCGAATATTTTCTAAGCAAAAGTTGAATGCCGAATCCGAATAATGAAGGTGAAAGTTTCTTAACGATTTGTAAGATGTCGCTGAATTGAAAAAATTGCTTGATCATAAATTAGCATTGAATTTAATTTTGTAAACCAACATGAAACGTTTTAATGACAATTATTTTCGTATGTGTATGTAATGAAAAGTAAAAATTTTATTAAGATGTTGTATGTTGTAGATACGAGTACATGTAGCATGAAATTTTTATACGTGTGTATAGGAATTTCGTTGATTTAAAAATAAATGACACCTCAGCATGAAGGGGCTAATTTTAGTGCAAACATCAACGAAAATAACAGAGAAAAGGGTTCATTTTTCAAATGAATTATTAATGTAGAAAATATATATGAATTATGATTGTCATTTATACCATACATACACATAAGTATTTGTACAAGGTGGGACAAAAGAAATGTCATAATGTGAGTGTGCCATCATTTATACAAATGGCGTCAAATGTCAGTGTGCTTTGACAGTTATGTTTTAGACAGGGAGAAAATTAGTTGACAAGCAATGGAAATTTTTAACCACCAATTTCCGGGCCGTGTGATCTCCCGTTATGGTGATTAGAACTTGCCGGCCAGATCGCCAGATCTGAGCTATTTGAAATCTCGCGTTAACCACAACAAACCACAAATCTGGCAAGTCTTGAAAGCCGACTTTGAAGAAGATGTTTTGCGAGCAATCATTTAAAAATCCGTAAGACGAGCACAGATGTGCATCAACTCACATAGGTCATTTGACCGATATAATTTGTTCAATTTAATGTTATCAATTTTACACCTTCAAATAAACTTTCGGCGTAATTTTGTTTATTTCTAACAATTCACTTTATGTCATTACTTTTTCCCCACCTTGTACATACATATACGAGTATTTGTATGTACGTATTAATTCAAGTTTAGAAAATGTATGCACTTTTACAAAACTTTATTACTTTGTGGTATTGGATCTAATTTGTTTATTACTTAAATTGTTAATGACATATGTTAATGACAAAGAAATTAATTATTTAATTATACAAAAAAACTTAATTAGTACTAGATCCAAAAAATCAATAAAAAACTTTGTATCTCGAATCATATTTAGAAAGAAACTAAATATCACTGATGTCTTGAACGACCGTTTGCATGTGGTATCACAATGGAATGTTCTGCCCTAATTGTGTCCTAGTAACTGTAGGACAGCCACTCTAGCCTAACCTAAATATAAAGACCCTCTTAAAACCTTCCTGCATTACAAATATTTCTTTTTGGTTCGAAAATATTTGATTTAGCTGCCAAAGATTTCAAATTAAGATTTTGCGAACAAAATTTCATGAGGTGCAACTTGTCCCCATGTTCGCTATCAGCTTTTCGAAGTAAGTGTTCTAAACACACCCAGCTCTCATCTATGTTTGTATGTATGCAAATCTCGAAAAGTTATGCCAATCTGTTGATCGCAACACTATGTAGTGGATCAAAAAGTGTAGTTTGAGGTTTTCGTTCCTTCAAGGAATCATTTTCATTCGTGTCAACAACACATTTTCTTACAATGTTTATAGAATGAATGCACTTTCAATTTCGTTTATGAAAATTTAATAGCTTTCATGAAATAAGTACTTATGTAAGTAAATAGAGATTGTTGTTGTGTGCATGTAAAAACAGCGGTAAAACGGCACACTAACTCAATTATCCACTTCGAGCTCCAATGATTTCAATGATTATGTACGAGTATGCAATGGAATATCGAGACTTCCGCATTAAGTATGAGGGTACCTACTCCTACTACTTATTTTAATGTGTATATTGGAAAATTAAAATTCCGCATGACTTCCCCATCTGCACGAAACCGATTCAACGTGACCATAAAGTTAAAATTACTCATGCCACATTTGCAGTTGGGACCCTTTTAAGGTTATTGGCCAAAATTGCAAACATTGAGGTTTAAATTACACGATTATTATGCTTTCTTGTTGTTGTTATTGCCCATTTTCTTGAAATAAATATGTAGTTTCACCAATACATACATACTTCATTCACGTCATCATCGATTGAGTAAATTATTGGCTGGTCGCGATTATGCAAGAAATGGCTCTAATTTGAAGCTATTTACATATGCATTAAAAACATTCCCAAAATTTTGATTTGTCATTGTGTTTATAGTTTTTTTATTTTTTGGTGCTGGTGCTGGTGCTGGTGTTGTTGTTTTCTTTGAAGGAGGTCTAACTTCGAGTTTGCTGCCATACATATGTGTGCTCTATGTGTACTCTATGTATATGTCCATACATATAAGTATGTATTTATGTATTGTAATGTGTACTCTGAGGGTATTTAGCCCAAGGCATAAGACGTCACCTGGATATTATAATTGTTTATTTTTTTGTTTCTTTATTTTACTTTATACATTCCAATTACAACGAATGAACGAGTCTGATGAATCACATCGTTTTTAGTAAACGAGAAAAACACAAACATGCAAAAATACCAAGAGATAACAACAATTTCAAATGTGTCAGGTATTACACACTTCAGTTATTGCGCTGCCAATATTCACAATGAAATCTCGTAAGCATCTTAACTTGTCTTTTGTCCGTTCGGCCTTGTGCCGATTATCTGGCGCGCACATCTCTTCTTCAACGGTCAAAGTAGCACAACAACAACATCGGACGGACACTGGCATCGAAGCTGTTGACAACCTCCAAGTAATTGGAGATTTCAATGCGATAATTGGATTTGTTTATTTATTTTCGTTTTTTTCTTAGTTTTTGTCTTTGAATGTCAAATTTTCACTCATACTCGTAAGTACAAAGTATGTTGCACCGTTAGAGTATTTATGTAGTCAACAGTGTGGGCCGAAATCAATTTAAAGGCCAAGTTCAATTCAGATTGTCAATTTTTTAATTCAATGTAACTATTAAAAAAAATAAAAGACAATGGAGTTACTGTACTACCTACCAACGAGTATGTACGAGTATGTACTGATTTAACAAACCAATTAGGTGAGGCCTCAAATAATGCTTCAGTTTGAATATACATATGGACTTTTGACAAAACAAATTTTCGCCATATACGAGATTTAAATTTGTCTGCGCTTATCTCCAATTTATGTGTACAGAGATCAGAGAAGCATATTGAAAGGATGAAATCTCTGGACGAATTGTTATGTCAAAAGTTCACAGATATAAACTACTACAAGTAATATAATTCAATAATTCAATATCAATATCTTTTTCTGGAGTTCCAGTTCACGATGGAGCACTGAAGGGAGTCGGTGGGAACGTTTGTTATTTTAAAGTTGTAAAACTTTGATATCTAGAACAAAGTTGTTCGCTATGAAGAGCTAAACATTTTTGTACACCAACCCTCACTCCATGCTAATTTATAGAACACAACGGAAAGCTTCGATTTTGATTGAAAACACGCTCATTTAATCAAAATCGAACATATTTGCAGGATCTTACGTAGAAGTTAATGGGCTTATCTCGGTTAATATTATATAGAAACTGAAACATTTTTGCCAAAGCAACATGTCCTACCCATTTATCCTTTATGAAAGCTCATAATGAAATCTCGTAAGCATCTTAACTTGTCTTTTCTCCGTTAGGCCTTGTGCTGAAAAGGTTCTGAGAGAAAGAGTGAGAGAGAGACAGTAAAAGTATAAAATGTATAACGAAGAACTTTGCTTCTGGCATCAAAGTTGTAGGAGTTCCAAGAAGTACACTTGCCACCAATTTTCATTACATCCGTAAATTCCAAAAAATTACTTATTTACGAGTAACATAAGTTCTTGAAAAATTATTTTTATTTTAGTTTCAAAAATATCCGGCATTCGTTTCGTATCAGTACAGTCCGGTAAATCAAAGTTTTGGAGTTAGGAACCCTACATGGAGTCAGCAAAACTCGTATGTCTAATCAACTTTTGATAACATGGCGGTATCGATTAACATTATCTGCAAAAGCATTACTCTGAACAATTTTTGTACTAATCAGAAAAGTTTTAAATTATATTTACGAGGTGCACAAGTATGAAACCGGTAATGATCTCTGTGTCGCTAGGTAAAACTATACAAATCATTGGCGCCATTTTTTCGCATTTAGTTCTGTCAACAATATTCAGTTCATAAACAATCAAGTTTCATACAACAACATATTTTTCCCCCCTTGTAAATATGTCGAATTTTGTGCCTACAAACTACGATATGTATGCGGACATCATTGATTTTCTGTTTCTGCTTAGGTATCTCATCGAATTCTTGTGGAAGCTTACGGCCAGCACGCTCTAGGCAAAACACAGTGCAACCAGTGGTTCAATAAGTTTAAAAGTGGCGATTTTGATGTGAGAAACGAAGAACGTGGAAGACCCCCGAAAAAGTTTGAAGATGCCGAATTGTAAGATTTACTCGATGAGGATGATGGTCAAATGCAAGAACAACTTACAGAACAATTAAATGTGACCCAACAATGCATTTATCAACGTTTAAAAGTCATGGGATTGATTTTGAAGGTGGGAAGATGGGTGCTGCATGAATTGACTGAAAGACAGCAAGGTACAAAACAAAGTCATATCTTCATCGAATTGTTGCTGGCGATGAGAAATGGATCTATTTCGAGAATCACAAACATAAAGGATCATAAGTTAAGCCCAGTACACCGGCCAAATCAACAGCAAAACCAAATCGGTTCGGAAAGAAGACAATACTCTGTGTTTTATGGGATCAGCGAGGTGTTATCTGGTTTGACCTTCTGAAACCAGGTAAAACATTTACTGGTCAACGCTACCAACAACAATTGGCCGATTGAACCGTGCTTTGCGCCAAAAACGTCCAGAACATCAAGCTAGGCAACACAAAGTGATTTTTCTTGACTCGGGAATTAATAGATTCGTACAGCTGGGAAGCCCTCCCCCATGCGGCTTATTTACCAGACTTGGCTCCATCTGACTACCACTTACCATATTTTCATCAATGGGACACGCACTTGCTAAGCAGCACTTCAATTCGTACGAAAATGTGAAAAAATGCTTCGATGACTGGTTTGACTTAAAAGACTAACAGTTTTTTTGGCGAGGCATTCACAAATTGCCAGAGAGATGGGATAAATATGTAGCTAGCAATGGCCATTACCATTACTATTTTTCTTAAATAAAAGTGTATTTTCACAAAGAAAAATATCAAAAAAAATGTCATACGTGTAACTTGGTGAGATGAGAAGAAAAGAATCAAATAATTCAATAGATGTTAGAAAAAAAGATGTAGATGAGTTCTTTAAGGAAGGTATTTATGAGTAAGTAGAGGAATATAATGAGCAGAATATGTATGTATATTCTCAAGTAAATAATTAATAAAAACAATCGTTAACAAAAATTTCTGCAGTAAATTTAGAGTTTCCCTAAAAATAAAAAAATATAAATAAAAATAGAAATATGTAGATATACGTATTTAGAAAAATTGGTACATGAGAAAAAAAACATTAATAAGAAGTAAACACTTTTTTATTTGTTTCCTTTAAAAATACATCGTTACTAGTTGAATTTAGTGCGCTTTTTTGAAAACTGAAGTTAGTTTTTCCTCTTCAGCTCTAATAATTTTCTGAAAATATTTCTTTCGAAAATATCATCAAAAAGTAAATGAATTATTAAAATTCCCGAAATGTTCTATCAACTGAAAGAAGACTTTGTATAAAATATTTTCCAAATCTGCAAATGAGCAAACTGTTAAATTTTGGAATTAATTAGAGGAAAATAATGTTGCACAGTCCATAAGAATGAACAGTTTTATTTGATAGTAAGTAATCATAGTTTATCAAAATTGAGTCATAGTTAAATGACTAGGAGAAAAGAGTCATTTATATTTCGACCTATAACTCCTAAACTAGAGCTGTTGCCGAAAAGCAGTATTCCGTTTCTAAATAAGCTCCTAAGATATTGCATATTACAGGAGAAAAATCACTGTTGACTCAGTGTAATCAGTGAAATTCATTATAAATAAAAATAACTACTAATTACCCTTTCTATTTGAACATGGGCACCGAAATTGAACTATAAAACGTACACGTTGAAATTTTTCAACCAAATCACAAGCTTCCTCTGTCATTTTCCATTGCATCAGTGATAGCTCATTAAAAGGAAAAGAATATGTCATTTTATTTACTTAAAAAGGTATTATTCATTATTTGAGCCTTACAGTGTTCTATTCATAATTTGGAAATATTAAATCTATTCGAGAACAAAGATTTTGTTACATACTGTATACATTATCTTTTTAAATTTGTCCATTACCAAAAATATACTCGGTATTGTAATGGGCTAATTAAAAAGTGTTTACGACAGAGAATAACTATGAAAAGTAGTAAATTAGAAAAAAAACAAGACTAAGATTTAATACCGTGATCGACCCTGGCAAGGATATTCTGAAGAAACATTAAAAGTTTATTGTTGTTCCAGTTTTGGATTTAACATTTCTTTTTCGGTGTAAATGCCAATGAGAAGAAGAATAAATTTTCTCTGTCATGCGGCAAGACACCAATGGTACCAATAGTAGAAGGCTTAGGCCGAGCTTTTCGCATCCACTCATGTTGTGCCCGTTATATCTTTGTACAAGAATGGCAGGGACCTACAGTTTTATGCTTTTCATGGGAAATTTTTATTCTTGTAGATTTGCCATTGTCTGCCAAGAGGTGATGCCGTGTAGAAAAATTTTTTTTTTCTACTTTTCTATTTTCCTGTGCCGAGATTTGAACCCCGGACACTCTGAGCAACAGGCCAACGCACTACCAACTGCGACCACACTCGATATGTACTCGTACATTAGTGTAGAGTGAAAATGTTTCCACACGGTTTGGGCATACCTGTATAAAGTTGCTGTTTTAGATCAATAACAAAGAGACAAAATATTATTTGGCTCATCGTATGTTAAGAGCTGCCGCCGACGTCACTAAGCTTTAAAAACGTTCACACAATCAGCCATTCATACAATATTACGCAGTATCAGCTTGCGTGGTCGCTGTGGCGTAGTTTTAGTGCGTTGCACTGTTACGCAGAGTGTCCGGGGTTCGAATCACGGCATAGGCAAATTTAAACAGTAGAAAAAACAATTTTTCTTTCACTGTTCGGAACAGCATGGTTATTATCTGATTTTGATGGCTTTGAAAGAAATATATTTTTTAATCAGCTTTGTGAGTGATTTGTGAGTTAACTACGCCAAATTATGTTGTATTTTTCGGCTGTATGGAAAGTAGGCCAGTTCTGGAAATTTAAAAAACAAAGTGTAATATTTAGTAGATTAGGTTAAACTGCTGTACTATGGACCTACATAATCTCTACAGGGTATGAAAATACTTGCTGCTGGAAGTATCTGGATTGAAAAAGATTATTTTGTTAAATTTAAAGGTATATAAATGATGAAAAATTTGTTAAAGCGGATGAATCACACTCTTTGCTTTGACATGTAGGAACTTCACAATAAACGCTTCTCTAGCACCATCTGAGGTCATTTAAATGTGTTATGTTAGATTTTTAAATATTGTTTATATTAATTGTCACAATTGCAACCATGCCAAAAACAGAAAAAAAGCCAACATAAAGACACATTGCAATTCCAGTTTATTTTTCTTTAATTTTGTGTATTTTAGTGGCTTTTTATTGTTTTTGTAATCACCATAATTGAACGTGTCATTTAGTGTTTTATTATATCAACTACCACAGCAGCTACGACAATAGCCATAGTAAATAACAGCAACAACAGCAACAACAATAAAACAACAAGAGTAATAAAAATTGAATCAAGGTGAAATTTCTTCACAACTATCACGAAGATTTTATTTCTTGCAATATTATTTCATATTTCGGTTTTCATCTCAATTTTATAAATATGATGTTTTGCCTTATTTTTTAACTTACCTATTAAGCAATTTTAAATTAACATTACTTACTATCTGTTGCAATAAGTAACATCATTATGGTATAATTTGTTTTGTTTTGTTAGCTGATGCGATACGCGTGAGCTTCATGGGTTAATTATCTACCTATGTGTGTTAGGTTTTTTAGTTAGACAACTTTATTAATTAAAACTTTATGTGATTTAGCATGTACTCAGTGTTAACACCCAATGAACACAGCTCCACCAAAGTCAAGCTGGAGCTGGCATATGCCATCGGAGATCTAACAATTTTTGGTCTTAATTGTCGCACTTTAAACTTACTAAAACGAAATTGTAAATTTGCGTGTTATTTTCAATTATGTATGTAATTTGTACTAAAAATATAAATTAGAGTGACTTTAAATGTAATCCTTCATGCTGATGCTGATGCTCATCTGTTTCTCCTCCTTCTCCGCTCACCATAAGATGCCCAACATTAATTAAGACGCATGACACGAATGAGCAACTACGACTTTGTATTCAAGTACATACTTAGGAAAACTGATTTGGTGTGTAAATACTCGTACATACTTATAAATATAAAAACATTAACATTAAATGAATATCATTAAAACTTTTGTTTAATTTTAAATATATTTTTTATTGCGTTAGTTTGCATTTGGAAGCAATTTAACATTTGATTGTCGCTGCCAATGCAATTCCACAATGCAACCTTTTATAAACCATTGCACCTCATTAAGAACAAGCTTACAATTTGTATGCAGTAAATATATTTAAATGCATATTTACTTAGCAGCAAAATTCGATATTTGTTTGTGGAATGCTTAATTTGATACTGAAATTTCTAGAAGAAATTGTATTCACTTTTGGATGCAATTGATCAAGAAGGAATTTAAAAATATTGCGTCATGTAAAAAGTATCCGCGGTTGTGGTAACTACAAATCCGGCAACACTAGTCCGATTATGTCAAGCGAACACATGTTTAAAAGGTGGCTTTTCAGGCTACATTTTGTGTGTCAAAAATGTTCTGGTCGGCGAGTCCCTGACAAAGCCGATGAAACTTTGCAACTGGTGGGGCAAGCTTCGTACAGTTAAAATCACGAAAATTAGCTCTACACTGAGTCGTTTTGGCTTTGTGAGCTATCGAATAGTCTTGCTGGAACGTCCAATCAATATCGCTGTCGAGCCTAGGGGAATATCACGGCGATACATTTCTTGGTTGATTTTAACTCCTTGTTCCACAAAAATCCCACTCCATACCATGGCAGATTGAGGATTTTGGCGATGTTGAATGACGAATGATGGTCCAGGAGCCTCTGTTGACCAGCTTCTGTTATTTTGGCGGCTTTACGCTTGTTCAACAGCAAACAGCTTTTCATCTGTGGAGACGATTTTTTCCCTTCCCTGCGGCCCGACGTTGAAGTAAGGGACATCTTTGAAGTCGTACACGCAAGTTTTCATCCGTAAGTAACTGGCCTTTTCAGAGCTTGTAAGCTTTGAGTCCTAGTTCGTTTTTTGCTATGTGCCAAACTGATTCACGATTGATGCCAATTTCGTGAGCAACTTTTCTCATGGAAACAAAACATAAATCATATGCACTCTCGATTACGTAGAATAATACGAGAATGAAGATAATTGCAGAAAAATTACAATACTTTCTCTATAGCGCGAAGAAAGTTGTATACACTTATTACTTGTCACCCTGTATTTGTCGAAAATCACGTTATTTTTAGGTCCATGAAAACTTGACTTTGGAAATTACTTCTATATAAATCAAAAATGAACTACTGAAATAAATTGATTATGCCCGCCCCTCCCAAATCTTTGAAACCGTACAAATTATTTTTAATGACGACTTCGAAACGATCAAATCTAGTCGACGTCAATTGAGATTCTGATGTAGTACTTGTCCAAAAAACCATACCCAATATGAAATAACCTTTCTAGATAAATTTCGCGTTCGTAGAGTTACAAAATGCCAAGTTGAGCAATATCTAAAAGATTGTCCAAACTTAGTACGATGCAACTTACATACAGGATTTTTTTGCTACTTGGTTTCTGACGTTTATATTTCTGACAGTTCACGCGTGATTCTTGACATATGTCAAAGTAAAAAATGCTCAGTTTTGTTTGCCATATCATCATGAATAGACTTACGCCTGAACAACGTTTGCAAATTATTGAAATTTATTATCAAAATTCGTGCTCTGTGAAAAATGTGTTTTGCAAGCTACGTCCATTTTATGGTCGTCATAATAGACCCACAGAGCAGGCTATTCAGCTCATTGTGACCAAATTTCATACCAGTTTCACTTTATTGGACATCAATCCACCAAATCGTATCCTTAGAGTGCGTACCGAAGAGAATATTGCTGTTGTATCCGCTAGTGTTGAAGAATATCGCGATATGTTCACCCGGCGCCGATCGCAGCAATTGGGTTTGTGTTATTCGACCACCTGGAAGATTTTAATCAAAGATCTCGGATTAATGTCATACAAAATACAGCTTGTGAAAGAACTGAAGCCAGGCAACGCACCACAACGTCGAATTTTCGGTGAATGGGCCTTAGAACAGCTGAATGACGATCCGTTTTTTTATGGCAAACTTGTCATCACCGACAAGGCTCATTTTTGGCTCAATGGATACGCGAGTAAGCAGAATTGCAGTATTTGGAGTGAAGACCAGCCAGAGGCAATTCAGCAGCTACCAATGCATTCCGAAAACTGCAAAGTTTGGTGCGGTTTACGGGCAGACGGCATCATTGGGCCGTACTTCTTCAAAGACGATGAAGGCCGCAACGTTACGGTCAATGGAGAAAGGTGCCGGTACCGTTCGATAATAACAGACGTTTTTTTTTGCCGAAAATTAAAGAATTGGACTCGGCTGACAATCGGCTCCAACAGGACGGTGCCACATGCCACATGCCACACAGCACACGACACCTTGCATCAATTGAGAGGCGAATTTGGTGAGCAGTTAATCTAAGGTTTTTGTGCAGTCAATTGGCCACCAAGATCATGTGATTTGACCCCGTTAGACAATTTTTTGTGGGACTATGTTAAGTCTTTTGCCTATAGGGACAAACACTATTACTGCTTTGAAAGCTAACATTGAATCCGTCCGGCCGAAATGTGTGAAAAAGTGTGTCAAAATTGGAGCTTCAGAATCGACCACTTGAAGTATAGCGGCGGGCAACATCTAAGTGAAATTATCTTTAAAAAGTAAATCGCAGGAATTGATTTATCGATAAAAAATAATAAAAAAATTTCTCTGTTTTAAGAATTTTCAAAAACCAAGCTCTTAAAAAATCACCTTTATCTTCATGCATACAACGATTTTCAAGATGCATTTTTAGTTGCATAATCTCTTGAGTTGCTACTGTTCATGCAACAGTGACATCTGGTTTACTTCATGGTCATGGTACACGTATTTGTCATGGTAACCATTTATTTGCCTTTTCAAAAGCAACTAGTTTTAAATGCAACTTCCCAATACCGATTATTTCACGTTATAGATCGACTATTAAATTTTTTGGCCAAGGTCTTCGCTGGGAAATAGTTGAATATTCAAGTCGGTACAAGTTTTAATTTTCCTCCAAAAATTAAATAAAAACACAACAAATGGCAAATCCGGTCGGAAAAACGTGAAAATAATACCGGCGCAGCTTACAAGCTTCAAAAAGAGGTAGACAACATAAGCCGAAAATGCAACTGGGCCATTGCACGCAGCGCTGATTATGGTGACGGCCATGGCGCCTAAGCACCAAACCAGAAATGTGCGCGAACCAGTCTACATACTCGTAGTTGAAGAGCTCGTTCGATGCACGCTAGCGCAACGGAGCTGTAAAGTGACCCCAAAATGAGTGGCAAAAAGAAACTTTGGTAATTTGTTTTCTTTCGATGTATAGTTGTTGTGCTTGTTGTTATTGTTATGTAACTGCCATTCACTAAAAAAAAGAAAATAATTAAATAAACAAAATTTTTTCTACGAAATTATTATATGTATTAAGATTAACATTGTTTTTCATATACCATACATATTCATGTAAATATGTACCATATATTGTATGTATGCACTCGAACATGTGTATGTGACATATACGAGTATGTATGTATGTTTCTGTTACATTTTTCCTTTAATATAAATCACATAAATACTCGTAAATAATTATTGTCATTCTTGTTTCTTCTAGTGGACGATGCTTCCGGCCACTATACATCGGGCTTCTTTTACGGCAACAATTACTGGTTGGGTTCCCTATCACTCTGCGACTCTATCCATCACAAGGATGATGATGCGGCCATCACAGGCACCAACGCCGCCAAAAACTCTGGTCTACCTTTTGCCAAGGCGCACACTCAAGCATATAACACCATATACAATGAGAATCCACCATTCATTCCTGGATTCTATATTGTAAAAATGCTTTTAAATGAAACGTTTCCCACATTTGTAGTGAGTACTTACCTGTGCCCTTCAATAATTTATTTATGTATGTATTAACTCTTCTTTTAGTTTATAAATAGCACTATTACTTGCACCATTATTATTTGCTAAGTAATTTACTTAGCCAGAAAAAAGTTTAAAATTTTTAAAACTTTTCACAAGAACAAGGTCTTGGAAATATGCTAACAATGCTAATGACATAACAACGAAAATAAGTACTTAATATTTATAGCAAATATCCAAAATCAACAATAAGCACTATTTCATAATTTATATGAAAGTATTTACATATCTACCTACATTAAAGCGCCTCAAGCCCCATACAAATCACAGTGTTTTCTGTATCTTCCTCAAATGAATGATGAGCCTATTCCCAAAATATTTCGGCTCATCATTCAAGTATTGGATTGTTTAAAAAAAAAGAACTCTAAAATCATCTTTGGTAAGAGAAAATTTATCAAGTTTTTGATTAATATTTACATACATAAAGCTCCCAAATAATAGACACTCGGAAATGATAAATTTGCTAACAAATTCGAGATAATAAGTTTTTTGCCGTAATTTTTGTAATGTTTTTTATGCGTTTTCTATGAAAAATTCAGATATTTGGCAAATAATTTGATATAAAGTATAATGATGCATGAGTATTTATTATTTCTGAGGGTTTATTTATCAAAAGGTAGCTTCACGAAAATGTTTAACAAACAAAAGAATATTTTTAGAGTTGTTTAAATCGTCACCCTCAACAACAACTACTTTTTTCGCTGAGATGCCTTAATCTCCATATATGGTATCTACTTACATACTATGCACGTGTGTTCATACTACATATATTTATTAATTATTAATTTTTTTACCAAAAGAGGAGGATTTAAAAATCTAAAATGTATATTTTTTAAATATCAGAACTTTTTTAATAAACATCATCGTTTAATGTCATACCAGTTAATAGAAGTCAAGGCAATGGTAAATCTAGATGGGGGCTAAGATCGGGCGGGACAGAAGTTAATATATCCTACATTAAATTTTAATCTAATTTTGTCGGTTTTGGTATTACATCTTTTTTTACCAGCCTAATTCACTACCATATGATATACCAAATTTGTATGAAAATTTTTTTTTTTTATTGATTCATTCAACACACAGGGTGTACTTCTATGAATGCAGAGCATTGTGTTGAATGAAAGGAAGATTGATAGGTGGGAGGAAGATTGAGAGAGGGAATGCAA
The DNA here is from genome assembly GCA_958295655.1 of Palloptera scutellata. NCBI lineage: Eukaryota > Metazoa > Arthropoda > Insecta > Diptera > Pallopteridae > Palloptera > Palloptera scutellata. Next base: position 84,011,656 of record OY282449.1, on the reverse strand, counting down.
TCACACAGGACACCGATAAAGACATAGACAGCCATTGTGGCAAGTGTTATGCCTTTACCACAATAAATTTCAGTTTATCAGTGTCGACTATGACCGCATGTAGCGCCAAAGGCCAAGCATTTCGCTTTTTATATTGTCTTTAGAAGATTTCACGTATATGGAAGATAGGCATGGTTATTACCCAATGATGATATTTCTCAGCAGCTATTGTTGAAGAATAACGACCTCGATAGTCTAGCGGGTAGCGCACTAGACTTTCAACCGGGAGGTTGCGAGTTCGATTCCCGTTTTGGCCTGCTGGTTAGTTCTTATAAGTTTCTTGGATTACTACCGAGATGAAGTGTATGAGAATTATAAGAAAGTCACAAGAATTCCTCTTGGTAAGCAATGGCAAAACCATCAAGTGATAACACATTGCTAACAATCGGAACCGGAGTTAAACTGTGGGTCAAACAACGTGATATCCTAAAGGACCGTTCTGGCCCTCGTATGTCCCTGGACAGCCACTTAAACTAAGTAACTATTTTTGAAGATATTTCAACTATGTATTTCTACAAATTAAACAGTAGTTTTTCGAAAAGATAGTTCAATGAAGTTTACCAAATTTAGGTTACGGTAGCACAATAGCTTATTTTTGATACCAATATCGAATGGTTAGTCAAAATGAGAGCGTCATTACTATTCTAGTGTAATTGAATTTAGTTAAATTTATTTTAAAATTTTTTTCAATATCACTTTTTGATCTATCTGAAAGATACTGGCAAAATTGGGTAGCCTATTCCAACATTTTACCTCTCAAAGAGTGTGAATATGTAATTTTTCACAAAAGCCAATGTTGGGAACCCATTCCCCTATTGCCAGAAATTTTATGGAAGGTTTCTTCTTTGTCCGAAGTAAACTTTTTGGATGGTGAGACTAAGAAAATGTATAAAATTTTTAAGTTGGATCCCACAAAGACTAAGTCATTTTACTATGCCAATACATAAGTTTTTTGGTGTTTCCTTTACACATTTCTAGACATTTCTAGGGGTCAATTTTAGAAAACAATTACTTCTTTTTTCACATAAAAATTTGTCCTACTGTGGGCAAAAAGTAGTAAGACTTTTTAATTTGAATTTCGCGCGGAAACCCATTCATCAAAATATTATTTTTTTAAGGTTGGTATGACTGTCGGTGACATCTGTGCCAAATGTCACATCAAAATAATCATTAGTGTTTAGTATACGCTTGTCTTTCCGAAGTACAAAAAGTGCATTCGGCGATTTTCACAATGAGTGAAATTATTCAACAAAGAAGTTTCATTAAATTTTGTGTGCGGAATCAAATTTTTGGTGCCGAAACGTTCAGAATGTTGCAAAAGGCCTTCGGTGATAATTGTATGTCGCGAGCAAGTGTTTTTGATTGGTACAAATTGTTCAAAGATGGTCGAGAACGCGTTGACGACGAACCACGTCCAGGACGGCTATCAACATCAACTGATGATCAACACGTCAATAATATCAAGGAATTGGTGCTCGAGAATCGACGATTAACAGTCAGAGACCTTACTGGAATCGTTGGAATATCGGAAGGATCAGTGAAAACGATTTTAAAACATCATTTGGGCCTAAGAAGAGTGAATGCACGATTGGTTCCAAAATCACTGCATTGGTTTTACGAGACCATTTTGCCAAAAATTCGACTGATATCGTTCCGCCTATTCGTACCACCCTATTCGCCTGACTTAGCACCGTGTGACTTTTGGCTATTTTCTAAACTCAAAAAACCGCTTCGTGGACACCGTTACCGTTTTGAGTCAATTGAAGACATTAAACATGAATCGCTAAGCGCATTGAAGGCTATTCCGGAAATTGACTTTAACAACTGTTTCGAGAATTGGAAAAAACGTTGGCACAAGTGTATTGGCACAAGTGTATTCAAAGTAATCCCCCCCAAGTGCCGGGGGGGATTACTTTGAAGGGGACGAAATAGATTTGGAAGAATGAATAAAAAAATTTGAAATTATGAACAAAGTCTTACTAACTTTTGCCCACAGTAGTACGTGAATTTTTGTCTTGAAATATCAGATTTTTTGTAGATAATCTAGAATCTTACCAGATTTAGAATACACCAGACTTATACTCCACTTTGTTGAAAACGCACACAAGAAAATATGTGAGAATATAAAAAAAGTTGCTTCCTTTTAGGAATATATTTGTTCTAGCCCAAATAGTTTTTTAAAGGATAACATACACAAAAATGGGAACCAAAATATACTTTTACAAAAGCCAATGTCGTGGACTTTTCTCCATAAGCCAACCATTTCATTTTGTGAAAGGCTTCATTTCCTCACTGAATCGAAATTGCAGGGCTGGTAAACACTGATCAGAAAAAACTGTAGGGTAATTTTCAGTTATCAAAATAGCAAACACATAAATAATTTTTTGAATGTTAAAATACATTATAGAGATTTCATGATTAATTTGATTTCAGTGACATTGAATTCTTTTTATTCTCTTTATTGTATGACATTTAATTCATTTTCAAAATCGGTGGCCTTAAAACGGTTGTGCATGGGTTCGACATGTTCAGAATTAATGGTGTATTTCACCGTCGATTACAATTTTCCTGAAAAAATTAACATTTTTGGACACAAGGCACTAAAACACACGCTCTGTATACTTTTTGTGGTATGATATGTGAAAATAAATAATCTGTGAACTAGGACATTAACTTTTATGTATTTTGGATAAGATAGATAGATTATCATTATGGTTTAGGGCTTATAGGCTTTATACTGAATGCATATATATATATAAGTGTATTGTTAAAATCGCTCGTGCGCACAATTGGAAAATCACTTAACTTAGCACGAAAAAGGCCATACCTCAGTTGAAAGAATATAGTGATCTGATTTGCTACATTAGTTGTCACAAAAAATGGGCGGTGTAGCTCAAGCAGGCGGGGTGCCTCCCCTATATCTGATAAGTATGGAAATGTCTGTAAATATTCAAGTCCCAAAAATATTTTATGTAAACAAAACTAAACCAAATCTTTTATTTTGTACAGAATTAATCAACCGCGAAGGTTGATCCGTTCATGAAAAAAAACGGGGAAAGAGAAACCGTGTAAAAAGATATTGAACACCGTGAAAGTTTAGAGACTGGGGTACTCCCCTGGGCCCGACAGCACTTTGGCGATAATGATTGGACGTTTCAGCAAGACTCTGCGCCAGCTCACAGAGCCAAAACGGCACAAGAATGATGCAGGGCTTATTTTCCTGATTTTATCAAATCTCAAGAATGGCCACCATATTCGCTGTATCTCAATCCGATGGATTACAGCGCATGGCCCATTTAATAGGCCAGAGTCTGTGCTAAACGTTAAAACGCTAAAAATTTGCAGGCCCTGGTCGTTAATTAAAACGCAAGTTAGCTTGTGTGACATCAAAAGATGTTACTTTATTTCTAAAGGTGGCTCACAAGTTACTCTTTTATATCGAAAATTGATTAAAAACAATTCTTTTTTTATTTTTGCAAAACCGTGTAAAAAAAATAAAACCGTGTTAAAATAGAAATTGGGAGAACAACCGTGCAAAAAAAGAAAAATCAAGTGTATTTAATACATTAAATTAACGAAAGAAAATTAAATACTTATTTCCATAAACATGTATTAAATTGGAAATGGAAAGTATCTGTTAAACAACTTCAGTCACTATTGGAGTCTGGCATCAAATATCTGGCATCAAAGATACCTACATATGGTATGTATGTATGTATGGTATATGTAACATCGTTCTCAATTTTTTTTCGCATCGTCTGCGCCTTGCCAACCATTACAAAGCTCTTTTATTTAGTAGTTTTAGTGCTATAAAAATTTAAATATCAGTCAAAGCAGCATCTGGCGGCAGCTAAATTTATACAAATTAGTTATTTATCCGATATACTCTAAACTAAACTAAAATATTGAGAATTTCTCAAAAATTTTAATAAGTCACAAAACAACCAATTAAGAAATTATTTCAAAACAGTTTTTTATGAGGCTAATGCAGAAAAAATTAATCTTTTACAGCTCATAAAACGATCAAAAAAAGGAAAAGCAAAAAATAAATGTAATAAATTTGGTTGCCAACAAATCAAAATGTTGCCAAATACAGGGTTATCCATTTTGTGGTCTCATAAGAGCAGTGTTGACATTCCTGGCATGTAAAACATACCTATCATTGCAAGTCCCAATGACTTCCTGACTTGGACGATATGTGGTTCCAACAAGGCAGCGTCGCAAGTGCCACAACGATAAATTCTTTTACTAGGAGTATCATCATAAATTTGAATTCAGATAGCTTCTCCACCACTGTACAATACAAGGTGGGGCAAAAGTAATATCTTTACTTTACTTTTAATGGCACAACAGCCCATGGAGGGCCTAGGCCGAGCTCTTTGCATCCACTCATGTTGTGCGTGTTATATTTGTACATGAATAAAAGGGACCTACAGCTTAATGCCGAATCCGAACCGTGAAGTGAAAAGCTTTTCATAGTAAATTTTTACTGTTGTAGGTTTGCCATTGCCTGCCAAGAGGTGGTGCCGTATAGAAAAATTTTTTTTTCTACTTTTTGATTTTGCCTGTGCCGATATTCGAACACCGGACATTCTGCGTAGCAGTCCACCGCACTACCACTACGTCACAGCGACCACCAAGTAATGTCATGTGCCATAATTTTTGCTACTGGCGTCAAATGTCATTGTGCTGTGACATTTATGTTGGCAGGCCAGAATGCCAGATCTGTCGGCACAAGACTTCTTCCTTTGGAGCTTTTTGATATATCGCTTTTCCCACAACAAACCGCAAATCTTGCAAGTCTTGAAAGAAGAAATCAGATGTTTCAAAGGCTGTAAAACGTGTACAAATGTACATCAACTCAGGAGGCGGTCATTCGATCGACAACATTTTTCCAACTTCATATCATCAATTTTACACCTTCAAATAAACTTTCCGTGGAAACGGAGACGAATTCTTTTAATCTCTAAGAAAATGGCAGCCAATTCACATTACCATATGATATTACTTTTGGCCCACCTTTTCTTTCGTATACCATTTTCAATTTCTTTGTTTATAATTTCACAAGGTAAACTAAATATTTTCAAAAATATTACATGCTTTTTATCATTTATTAAATCTCTCCATCTTTTTCAATTTATTCATATTTACCATATTGTAGACTTATGTTTGGAACGTGATATTATCTCTTCCCGAAAACCTGATGTACGTGTCTAATTCTGAATAAACAGAAAGAAATTACTATTCGCTAAATATCATAAAGATCTATGCACACAATTAAGTAGGTATATTGTATGTACTTAAGGTATACTCGTAGTTATGTCGTTTGTGCAGAAATGTAAATTTTAAACATTAGCACTTATTATTCTTAAAGATAGAATTACCTTTTCAGAATTATCTCTTCTGAGATCATTAATTAGATAATATAGGTAATGCTTTTTGGATTTGTTAGCATTTGAATGTTAATGATTTTTTATTAACAACTCAGTTATTTAAGTATTTAATTTTTTGTTTATAGACAAGAACGATTTATGTCGGCGTCTGTCTACCTGCAACTTGTACACCGAAAGAAGTTGATACACTAACGCAGCTTGCACACCACCAATTGCCGTCCCGTAACATCAACGTATTGGATGTACGAATGCCCACTGACAAAGTGTTTAACATATACGATGACAAAACGTTTTGGATATTAATGTAAGGTTTGATATATCCAATTTCATACACATATTTACACATATTTACACATATTCCTCATGAAGCACACTAAGAAAAAAATTTCGGTCTAAAATCAACCTCGGCCATACTTATTTGTAGCCGTTCTCTTCTTATTTCCTTTAAGACCGAAAAATCTTAAATGAATAACAACTGTCTTAAATCAATATTGTATATTTCCGAGCATAGTAATCTTGAGTTTAGGAAAAAAAAATAATTTTTATTAAAAACTTTTCGGCCGTAAATAAAAGTTTATTTCTTCAAATTAAAACGGAGCAATCTTAAAACAAAACAACAAAACAGCGAATTTTAGAAAACTATCTCAAAATAAGTACGATTTAGTCTTAAAATATGAATGGGTGGTCTTGTTTCTCGAAAACACATATTCTTAAAATAGAACAAACCCATCTTAAAATAAAATCTTTATTATCAGCATTCAAGTAAGAATTTCGTACCGTATTTCTTAAAACTAGACCGTTTGTTCACTGAGTGTATGTATGGACATATACAAATGTATGTATGTATGCAAAACACACTACTTACTATTTACTTATAATATGAGTCAAAAATTAGAATTTTCCTACTTTTCTATCCGAAAAAAATTAAAACACTAAGTAAATACACCCACTAAGATATTTTTTACCCATTAAATGACAGTGATGCTAAGTCATTAAAATTCTCCGGAATTTGGTAAAATGCATAGGCAAAGTAACTAAATGTTTTCGTTGTTGTTGTTGTTTTTATTGTGATTGTGGTTGGTACCACGAGCCCAATAGTGAGCCCAATAGCGAGCCGTTTTGACACTACTTATGTCCTCATCTATTTTCTTGTATATTTGCTTTTGTGGAACAAGCCGGATTTTAATATGATCCATCCCGACTGTTTTAAGAAGTTTCGGTGTTCGTTTAAACTTATTTCTCACAGTTTACCGAGGTTATTGAAATAAGGTTTACCTCGGCTTTGATCACGGTTCGTCCCAAGCACAGGACGAACCGTCACATAGAAGATGAGAAGTAATGTATTTTTCCTACGAGTAACCGCAACTGCGGCATTCTCATTTTGTCTATGACCGTAGGTTTTTTGGTACTTTAATAAAGGAATTTCTAGAATTCCGTCATTGCATCGCTGCCATTTGAAGAGTTATAAAGTGCATACTATCGCGTAACTTATACAATTTCGAAATTATAATAATCAATTTCATTTAATACAATCGATTTCAGCATCGTTTCAGCTTGTGTGCTCGTGTTGATGGCTGCCGGCACCTTATATGAAATCATTCTAACGCGACGTCTGCAGGAAGCACTACGCCAGCAGGACAAAGAAATGATGAACAATAGTGAAACGTCTTCGGGTATCGGCTGTGCATCGTCCGATTACAGTGAATCGATGACTCAGGAATCGCTAAAAAAAGAGTCTTTGAAGGAACTGAATATTGTGCTCAACCTGCCGAGTACCGTTGACGCCGCAAGCAGCAATAACAGCACTTCAGATGAACATTTGGAGGGGCATCTCCATGAATCCGAAAAACTCAGCATCTACTCTGAATTACTGCTTTCATTTTCGGCCATCACCAATTTCAATGCAATTTGTGATCGCAACGTTGGTTCTGATACAATTCCGTCGATACATGGTTTACGTGCGTTCTCGATGGCATGGGTGATTCTCGGGCACACGTGTATCGTGGTCTTCAAGTACTCGGACAACATGGAAATGCGGAAGGACGTAGAGAAGAACTTCTTTTTCCAAGCAATTACCAATGGACCATTCAGTGTCGACACTTTCTTCTTCATAAGCGGATTTCTGATTTCATACTTGTATTTCCGAACGAATGCAAAAGGAAAACTGAACAAGTTGACAAAGGGTAGCAACGAATTTACGGCTGGCACAGCGCATTTTCTGGGATTGGTAGCCTACAGGTTTATGAGGTCTGAAACAATTTCATTTAATGATGAAATTTCGAACTAACGCACAAATCTTTAAAATCAACTTGTGTAGGGATGAGAAAAGTTCATTTACAATTAATAAATGCTATATGATTTTGAGGAGGCTTAAACCGAGGCTAATTTTTCGAAGCGTACAAAAAATATTTTGTCCGTATGGAACATGGATCGATTTTGTAACACCGATCATGGTATCGCTTGTTGAGAAGAGGGATTCAAATAAAATTCTCAAACATCTTTCCCCCTCTTTTCGAAAAACCATGGCATGTTGGGTGTTACCGGAAATCGGTCCCAAAAGTCTAGCCCGCCGCCACTTGACCACCTCGCGGCATTAAATTTCGACCCGTCGTACATATTATGTACATATAACCGGTCTAAACTGTTAAACTATTTATATTAGATTCAAACCGAGTATTTTCTGGGAGCATATTTTGTCCTATGATAATCATTTGAGCCTGCAATTTCACGCCAACAAACTGTATAGAAATGCAGTTACTTTGAATTTCTAAAAGTATTCGCATTCTTCAGAGATCTGATTTTTTCAAAATACCTGACTTACCTCGGAAAAGTATAGCATAATAATGAAAGCCAAGGGCTATTGTGGCACGCGATCACAGTGTACTGACGTAGGTGAAGTAGTTAAGTTCACCTACGTCAGTAGTTAAATATTTGCGTAAATGCAAAAAACTTGTAAATGTGCACTTTTGAAATTCGTCATAAAACTATTTTTTTTGTGTAATTCCTGAAAAAATCTTAAGTTGCAAATAATCTGCAGACTTTATTTTTGTAGGATAGTTTTCGAAAATGCGTTTCGAAAATGCGTCATCAATTTCAAGGATTTTCTTTAAAATTTGCATATATAAAAAGAATTGCATAATGTTTTTAGAACCAGCTTAATTTTTTAATATTCTAATGAAGTTACGATTGAACTGAAATAGAAATATATTCGAAAACTTTGAATGATCACATTCTAAAAAATTTCCAACTTGTTTCCAGATTAACCGCACCATATATGTTTGTACTGGGCGTGGTCCAAGTGACAATGAAGTACTTGGCAACGTATTCCGTTTTCGATCCGCCAACTATGGATCATGTAACTTGTCCCCAGTACTGGTGGCGCAATGTTCTCTACATCAACACACTGTTCCCCGTTGACGAGATGGTAAATTTATCTTTACCCCTACTGTATCATTACTTAAATTAACCAATTTCTGCCCATAGTGTATGTTATGGAGTTGGTACTTGGCAAATGATACTCAGTTTTATATCATTGGTGCTATCATACTCATCATCGGCGTGCGCCATTTTAAGCTGTCTGCCTGCACCACAGTTGTCTTTCTGGTCTCGTCTTGGATTACCACAGCCATAATAGCTTTTACGAACAACCATCGGCCGAATACTGACGATCCTTTGGCGCTGTTTGACAAAATATACGACAAACCGTGGACGCGTCTTGGGCCCTACCTTATTGGCATGACCGTTGGCTGGATACTCTTTCGTACGAACTGTAAAATTCGTCTACCTAAGCTAACAGTGGCAATGGCCTGGGTTTTGGCAATGTTGAACCTCTTCGTTCTGATCTTTGGTCTATATCGCGCTGAACTGTCACAGTTCATGGCAGCCGCATACAGTTCGTTGAGTCACTCTGCCTGGGCCTTATCATTGGCATGGATAACAATAGCTTGTTCAAGCGGTTACGGTGGATACATTAATTCTTTATTATCGGCTCCATGGCTGTACCCATTCTCACGGGTTACATACTGCGCCTACTTGGTGCATCCCATTGTCATACGCTCGATGGCATTAAATACGGATGCACCGCTGCATTTGGGAGGGGATACAATGGTAGACAGCTCTCAAAATGTTCACGCTTAGACACTAATCGAAAAATAAACATTTATTCTTCTTGCAGGTTGTTTTGTTCTTCGGACTGGTGGTGGCCTCCTATCTACTAGCGTTCGTGGTTTCGATAGCATTCGAAGCGCCCGTTGTCACAATGCTCAAAATTCTGTCTCCTAGTCGAAAAAAGCGTATCGCTTAATATATGTTTAATTTGCTCGCGCAAACTTGTACATAATCTCTACGAAAATTTCATACTTCAATTACTATTATCTAATTAATATTATTATTCTATTTAATCATCACATTACATACATTTCCATTTACATTTACCTATACATCCATACATATCAAATTTTGTACACATTTTTTGCACGCATACACACGGCCGAAATTATATACCTAAAGAGTTTATTTTGTAAATTTAGAAAAATTTCTTTAAATTTCATCTTTTTAATAATTTATGTATTCCAGAGGATCAATCATACTCGAAAGCGTCCAAGCATGGAAACTTGTGAAAATATCATTTAGCTGAGTAATACGTAATTTTTAGGTGTTAAATGTACATACATTAATTGTATATCGAAAAAATACGAATAAAGAAATAATAATAATGCAATGAAATGCAAAATTAAGCATTTATTTTCAGTAGAGACAGAGAAGTTAGTGACTTGACTTGGCATTTACCTAGAGATAAGAAATGAAATGGAAATATATATAAATGGCTTCTATTTAAAGTACAGAGCATTGTTATGCATTCCCTTGCACGCGAACATATTGGTTTTGAGCATCCCATATAGAATATATTGAGAGAAGGAAGGGGCGTAGATAGCCCCTTGCCCATAACTGATATACTAGACCCTAGTCATATGAAGTAAGAAAACTCTTGGCGACAATTCAATCAAAAACTTCGGTTAAAATTTAGAGAAGAGAGAGGACTTGGTTGTCAAGACTCTTTTAGTGCTCATGGAAAAGTCTTCAAAATTTATTTAGTATTTGTTTTTTTATTTACGTTGTTTCGATATCCGTTTCATTTGTCTGTTGTGTAAAGTACCACATGTAGCGTAGTGCTAATAGATTTGTCTTTCTGATAAGAGTGCTAAGAACTTCAAATAAGACAATGATAGACATTTTTCCTGTAGAAAAAAAAAAAATTGTTAAAAAAAAGGTATGTAAGAACCTAATAAACACCATTGAGGAGAACAAGAGCTCTCTTAACCAGTCTCTAGAACGGTTGCTTACAAGAGTCATCACGGGGCATTACCCGATGACGCCTATACTTCAGCACTGGCTGATTCCAACCAGCAGTTTATGTACAAGTTGTCGCGACGAGGAAAATTAGGAACCGATATTTCATTTTCTATGTCGATGCCTAAGACTGCAGAAGAAAAGGCTTCAGTGCATGTGGTAGAAATTCTTCACAGGCTTAAAACTAGAGTAGTAATTAAAGGAGGGATATCGCATTTTCTCGCATTCATTTGTAAAACTAAATGGTTTAATAGGTATAACCCTTGGGCTGTAACGGAACTGACCAACAAATACATTCGCAATGCAGCGAGTGGAAGTGTGGAACTTATCCGCGCACGCCTTCTTAACCTAATCTGATCTAGTAAACACCATTTGTTTCTACGCATATATACATTTATTTTGCGAATACAATGTTATGCATTAAAAATTACAAATAATATCCAACTACTTAAACTATAACCTTACTAATTAGTCGACGGAATGAAATCGTTTTTAACGAACGTGACGTTTTCTTCACATTCAATATTAAAAAAAAAAATTATTAGAAAATACACTTCTAATTGCTCTTCTTGTCATTGTCGCAGTCGTTGCTATCGACTAAAGCTTCAGTCTCGGTAGCTACATTTTCCTCGATTGCGATGCCCGTATCTAGGCGATTCTTATCGACTGGATACAGCCAACGTTGATACAAGTAAATGAGGAACACAACATCATCGCGCAAACAGGCGACACGGTGGGCAGTTGGCATTGTTATAATGAAAGCGAAGAAATCATCGATGAATGTATTGAAAGCCTTGTACATAAATGAACGCCAGGGCAGAGCGGCTACCGATTTTAGCTTGTAGTTGACGAATAGTTGCGGCAGCATAAAGAGAAATCCGAAAGCATATACCCCATTAACAAGCGAATTTAACGTCCACGAATACCAGCTGCGATGTGGCTGATAGAGCAACGAATACACCGCCCCCGCCACGCACAACGGATACAGCAAGTAGCTAAGATATTTCATTCCCTGCTTATCAAATTCTTCGGTTTTCTTTTCAGCCGAACCAATAGCTTTGGCCTGATCGTTTCTGTCTTCTTTACGTGTCTTCACACCACCCAATCCAATCTCTAGCTTAAGTATCTTTTTACACTTCCATAATTCGATGAATAGACCTAAGCCTGCAGGTCCAAGCACCAGCATCGAAGTGTTCTCATCGAGTAAATACAAGAAAATAACGATTTGCGAAAAAGCTCGCCATAGCGTTGTACGAGTTGAGAGTCCTTCGTAGGACTTCTTTTTGCGCCAGAATATAACATCGTTTTTGAACGAGAGAAAATCGAAGAGAATCTGTAAAAAATATTAAGATGAAAACTCAATAGTATATCTCTTACTATGTATATTAAATTACAAGATTTTGTAATCAATAGAAATTTAAACGAAAAACTTCTCTATTCTATTCATATCCGAAAACGCCAAATTCATAGTTTCCATTAACCGATTTTAAAATTAAAATCTTAAAAACTCATATGGTCCAGTAAATGCCATTAATGTACAAAACAAATTAAAATGAAGCTCTGGATATCAGATGGTCACTAGTTCTGTGTAAATACTAACACTGAATAACGACCCATATATATTTTTTAATCTGTAGATTTTGAATAATAGTGATAGATGTATGCTTGGTAGCAAGTAATTTAAACTGCATTTTTAAACTAAAACACTTAGCTACGCTTGTTACATAATCAACACACACAAAATAGGCGCAGCAATTAACAGTGTGTGCTGCAATACTCACATGAACGCTAGCTACAAGAATAGTGCCGCACAACAGATAGACATTTGTATCTGAGAACATGCCCTTCACTTCGTCCACATCTTTTTTAGAAAAGCCCATAGTTTGCACCATCGTCATTGCATGCTCAATCATGAGCATCAAGCGGAGCTTACCAATTCCTAAGGGTTTGTACTGAAAGTTTATTCTAAATTCGGTGGTATTCTTAGTCACTTGCACTAGATCACGTAAGCGAGTTTTAAAAAAGTCAGTTTTGAGTATAGGCAATATCTGATGATTTCTGTTTATATGTATCAATTTAGCCATTTCCGGTGGCACATCTTGATGCGAAAGCGATATACTGTCCGTGAGCAAGGTAACATGCACATTCGACATAATATGCGTTACAGGTTTCTGTGTTAATGATGCAGTTGTGGTTGAAATTTTTTCTGCCTTTTGCTTTGTGACACCAATTGCTTCTTTCTAGACATATAAAATATATTGTAATATGTAACATTTGTACATGTGTAGCAATAATGCTTGTTAGTACTTACGTCATCACCAAGTAGATTGAAAGTTTCTGCCCGCGGCACGATGTACTCCGTAATACCCATGCTATGTATCACAGTAGGACCCTCGCGACGTAACGTCTTCCAGTCAAGTGGTTCTCCTTCTAGAGCAAGAACCACTTGCATATAGAAGCTGCCGTTCCGGCGCGTCTTCAGCGGTACATCAAGTTCAAAGTCCCGTTGGAAGTCATGCCAATAATCAAATTTTTTAGAACTGTATATTTTAGTCACCTCATTGGAAATGGGATTTGCTTTGACGGATGTGAATAACGCAAATTGCATGCGTGGCCTATTGCTCAAGAATGATGTATAACATGGCACTCCTGTGCACTGAAGGTTCGTAAACAGTTGTGCCATCAACCACATCGAATGCCCAATGTAGGCGACGAAAATCGTCCCCAGAATGGTCGTTATTGACGGGATATACATTTGTACGTAAATACTGTTAGTTCAACAATTCATTTAAGAAACTGTTGGGAAAACAAATAATTATCTTCTCACTTGTAGTTGTCTATCCAATTAGAAACCGGCAGTCAACTGACAAGTAAGAAATTCACCATGAATCACTAAGGCAATTGTAAAGTCCACCACTTAAACATGCACTGTGGACAAAGACTAATTCTGTTTACTAAAAATTTGGGAAAGGAAAATATCATAAATTGTTATCTCCTATTCCAGATGCACAGTTTTAACGTTATTTCCATAACGATAGTAAAAATTAATTTTATCCATATTTTGGAGATTCGAGTTTCCTTTTCCTTTTCTTCAGAAAATATTGGGGCTTATAAAAAGTATCCGCTGATTTTTGTTACAAGATGATGTTGTTTCCCACAAATCTGGCAACACTAGTCCGAACACATGTTTGAAAGGTGTTATTTCAGGATAATTTTTGTGCGAAGACAGTAGTTTGACAAATTACATTGACTTGATAATGAGTGAAATGTCGGAAGAAATACGCTATGTGATGCTTTATTACTATAGAAAAGGTAAAACCGCTGCAAAAACATGCCGAAAAATTTATGCGGTTTACGGTGAGGATGCTGTGAGTGAACGCCGTACCCAGGAGTGGTTTGCTCGATTCCGTTCAGGAAATTTCGATATAAAAGATGCACCTCGCTCTGGTCGGCCAGTGACTGAAAAAGCCGATGAAATTTTTCAATTGATGGAGCAAGATCGACACGCAAGCTGTCAGGATATAGCGGAGGCACTAAACATCAACCACATGACAGTTTGGAATCATTTAAAGAAAGCGGGCTACGCAAAGACGCTCGATGTTTGGGTACCACATGAATTAACGGAAAGAAATTTGATTGACCGAATTACCATCAGTGAAACCCTGCTGAAACGCAACGAAATCGAACCATTTCTGAAGCGAATCATAACGGGCGATGAAAAATGGATTCGATACGAGAATATCCAACGTAAGCGATCATGGTCAGAGCGTCGTGACCCTTCTCAAACGACTTCAAAGCCTGGATTGATGGCCAGCAAGATAATGTTGAGTGTTTGGTGGGATTGGAAGGGAATTGTCTATTACGAGCTGCTCCAGCCGGGTGCAACGGTTAATTCGGTTCTCTATTGCTCTCAACTCGACCGGCTGAACGAAGCAATCAAGGAAAAGCGACCAGAATTGGCCAACTCGAAAGGAGTTGTGTTCTATCATGACAATGCCAGGCTACACCCTTCTTTAATGACTCGAAAAAAATTTACGGAGCTTGGATGGGAAGTCTTAATACATCCACCGTATAGCCCTGACCTTGCACCGTCTGACTATCATTTGTTTCGGTCTCTACAAAACTCTCTTAATGGTAAAAAATATAACGACCGAGGAGCCGCTGAAAATCACTTGGCCAAATTTTTCTCCGATAAACAAGTTAAATTCTACACCGATGGAATTATGAAGCTACCCGAAAAATGGCAAAAGGTCATTAATAATAATGGCCAATATATACTTGATTAAAACTAATTTTCAATAAATTATTGTTAAA
Organism: Palloptera scutellata; assembly: GCA_958295655.1. Classification (NCBI taxonomy): domain Eukaryota; kingdom Metazoa; phylum Arthropoda; class Insecta; order Diptera; family Pallopteridae; genus Palloptera; species Palloptera scutellata. Next base: position 83,996,561 of record OY282449.1, on the reverse strand, counting down.
AAATATACCAAACAGCCGCGTTTACTTTTTATGTGACCAATAAATACCTATTATGCTTAGATTGAAATGCTCCTTTCAGAAATATTGTTTCATTTATATTTGCTCCGCCCCCGTTGAAAACACAGCTACTACTTTTCAGAATGCATCAAATTGGTTTCGGAACAACCCATGTGTATTTCAGAATTTTTAAAAGCTCTACTAAACAATCCCAATTAATTTTGCAGTATCTCAAATCTTTTTAAGCCGAAATGTATTTCAGAAGATTTCGAATTTTTAGCACCACGTAGCGTGTATCAGTGGACACTTTTAAATGATTTAAATTGAAAAAATCGTATCCACATTTGAATTTTAGTTTATTGCTTTAAATTCATGAATGTAGAGTTACTTTACATAATGCTTTTTATTCTGTGTAACCTTAATTTTAAATCCATTTTAATATAGTTATAACGTGATAACTATTGCATTAAACGTTATTCATAGTGTGAAAGAAAAGACTATTCAACCATTACGTATACCTAAAGCTTGTTCCAATTCGGCACGCTTCTGGTTGACCTTAGTGAAGAAGTAACGTGAAACGGCTTCGTGTGTCCATGGCTGATAATAGAATTCAGCTCGTCGTTCTTCCTCCGGATTGCCAACAACATCAGTCATCGCCTAAAAGAGAATATGTGAAATTAGCATGCAGATATTACGAATGAAAATAATAATAATTGTAAACTACCTTCAAATCACGTGTTTGACTGACAATCCAGCGATGAATGAATGACTGCGGATCCTTTGCAAAGCTCAGGAAGAACTCCCGGTTTGTTTTCATTTGGTTGATGGTGTCAACAGTCTCGTGAATCTTGGTGTCAAGTCCTTGGATTTCCTGTTGACTCGCGGTGCTCATAAGGAAATTGTTCATTTGATTCTTTAGTGTGTCGTCCACCTCCACGTCAATGTCATAGCAGGCGGTCTGCTTATTTTCGGCACCACTTTCAATGAAATGGTTGATGACAATCGGATCTGGAGGATGCAGCAGTGGATTGAGGCGTTGTGGTATTTCAGCGAATTTCATTCGCTGGCAGCCGAATATTTGCTCCAGATACTTATCGCAATTAATATATTCGCGTTCATGAGCATCTTGAAGTTTGTGTGTTTTGATATATTGCCAGAGTGCCGATATGATGACTGGCCGTGTTTGTGTGTGTACGCCCAAAAGACGTGCAAGTCGTGGATCGAGTTTAAACTGCAGTGGTTGATAGTCAAGAAGCAACAAGATGGTACAACGTACGTTGCGATCACCAGGTCTTTTTACCTGAAAACCATCAGTCTCCTGCGTGGTGTGTGTGCGATGCCATTCGACTAGATGATTGTCGGGTCCGTACAACTCCTTATCTAGCTCAATGACGAGAGATTTGAAAAAAGACGAGAACTTGCGCTTAATCTTAGTGTTAGGATCACCTTTGCCGTCTTCCAGCAAGCGACCTTCTACACGCAATTCCCAAGAAGCGACTGAACCTTCATCGCCGTCATTGCTGGGCTCTTTGCTCGGGTAGAAAGTGTTTGAAATGAAAATGCGCAATTTGCGTTTCTGTTTCATTGGACGTTTTAAAGCCTCCTGGATATCGAGTCTTTTCCGCATAATGGTTGCATCTAGTTTTCGCTCAAAGGTAAGCAAATCCATATACGCTTGGGACTCCGGTACTAAGTCACGTACCTTTTGTGGTAAAATTTTATCAGCCAATTTCTTTTTTTTTTTCGCTGCGACAAATTCACTCTTATTTTGTGCGTTATTAATATTGCGCGACTCTGCAGATCGTTTACTGCCCCCTCCGGGACCGCTTCCACGAAGACCACTTTGGAACCCAGGTTGTGATGCTCGCTGATGCAGCGGGGGCCCACCCGGAGAGCTTGTGTTTCCAGCTACTGGCTGTGCAGGGTTTTGATGCAATGGAAAACCGCGTTGCTGCAAGGTATTAGGGAATGTCTGGTAAGCGGTGTGACTCAAATCGATAGCAGTGTACATTGTACTTACCGGAAAACTTGCAGCTGCAGCGTACGGACGCATACCTGCCGATTGCGGAGGAGGTGGTTGATACCGAGGTTGACCAGGCAAAGGTGATTGTCCAGGTTGCCCTGGAGCAAATCTTTGAGACATATTTTTAACAGAAATCTCACTAAACTGTAACACTAAAATTTTCGCTTACTAGCGTCAAAGTATTTTAAAAATGGCGTTCTGACAAACAAATGTCAAAGTTATTCACCACACTAAAACAGCAACCTTGCCAGCTTGTCAAAGGCGATTTTATTTAAGATGATAGCAGTAGATAAACAAATTCACATAAAAACTAATAAAACAATCAAAGGTAAGCAATGGTTTTGACAACTTATTGAAGTCCCAACTTTTCACTACAAAGGAAGAAGAGGAGTATGTTGCTGTAACTTAACCTGTAGCTTGAATTTTTAAATGTGTCGGGGTAAAATCCACTATTTAATGTTGGTGGCAAACGGTAGCAAACTTGAATGGTAGAATGTGATGTAAAATTTGTATCGTCCAGTGAACAAAAATCGAGTTTCACTGCGCCAATGAGTATCATAGTACTCTAATAAACTTTGACAGCCACGGCTGGTTTTACTAATGAATTACAAATCTTTACATATTATATATCCTTTGTCTGTTTGGTAGTAACGAATGATCTCCGGAAACATAAAAGCTATCGAGATTTACACTATAGGTTTGGTTCGAGCTCTTCTAAGATTTTGCTCTTTTTGGACCCGGTAGGTACCGTTAGCGTCGAGGCATTTTGAAAAGCTTTATTTATAATCCGATTTGGTTCATATTCAGAATTTATATTAGTCACATAGAAAGAAATATTCTTACAAAAAATTGATCCGGTAGGTGGCGCTGGCGTAGAGATATTTTGAAATATTATAATTATGGTCTGATTTCAAAATATTTTTATGTATAAATATTTCCAATAGATATCTTCAGCAATCTCCCTTAACAAATGCAAATGTTTCCCCGACATTCAAATTAATTATCATAAAAATGTTGATGTGAGCGATATCAATGTCATCAATGTATTCAGGACATGATTGATTCCTAAACGTTTTAAAATCAGTGGGTAAAGAAAAGAGACTATGTAATGGAACCAGATTAGTTATTAAAAAAATAATGCACAATGTCATTGAGGCCACAATTCTTAAAGGGAAATTTAAAATTTTATGTGTTGCTTCCAAGAATTTCTATAATTCCTACCGACACACGGATAAAGTTCATACGATTGCAATTTCTTATTTAGTTGGCATTACAATAAACAAAAAATATTGTTCATTCTTTTATGCTACAATAAAAAATTTATTTTGCTATTCACCTGTTTTTAATTAATATTAAAAAATGCAGAAAGGTTTTCAAGATATAAAGACCTAAGTAAAATAAAAAATTCTTTCAAGGCAGAATAACGTTTGCCTGGTCCGGCTATTAATTGAAGAAAACAGAGATAAATACAAAAAATGGATCATGCAACTCAATATTTATTTCAATTTTCGTTTTCCGCTGCTATCTACTCTCTATAGTAAAATTACAAAATTACATTTGTCATTTTCTCCAAATTTTATTTGCTGCTGTTTCCATTTCATTTAATTTCAGCATATATTGTTACTGTAAACTTAATTATGAAGGCAAGAAAATTGTTTAAAAAAATAAGACTGAAATCCTTTCTAAAGTTAAGTCTTTACGCTTCTGTGAGGTCTGGTTGTGGTCCACATACATATAACAATCATTAAAACTTAATGACTTACAAAACAATATCGTCAGAGTTCAAGTAGAAATCAATAAGAACCCATACACATTTATTGATTGAGTCCGTGTTAGTTTAGGATTAGATTAGATTGGATTAGAAGTGATGGCAGACGCCTCACATAGATTGTTAGGTCCATAGTTTCAACACAAACTTTAAAAAGTCAATTAGGAATTCGAGCTACATCCATCACTGTTTCCAGTTTGAAAGTAATTGTAGTATGTGCAAATTTCTATAAAGAGCCAAAGTTTTTCCCAACGTCTTTAATCTAGTCCCAGCTAGTATTGGGTAATGACAGAAAATGTGTTCAAAAGTCTCAGAGAGAGTGTCATTCTGTTCCTGCATAGGTCGATTTCCATCAAACCAAGCTTTTTGACATGATACTTATAAAAGCAATGTTCAATAACTTACTTACTTAGCTGGCACTACAACCGATTAATGGTCTTGGCCGCCTCTATAAAGCGTCGCCAGTCGCTTCTGCTTTGTGCGCGCTGGCGCCAGTTGATAAGGCCAAGTGTAGTCAGCTTGCCCTGTACCTGGTCTTTCCAACGGAGATTAGGACGTCCTCTTCTGCGTGTTCCTCCACTGTGGCTTGAATAAAACACCCTTCTAGCCGGAGCGCTTTGTTCAATTCGCTCAACATGACCCAGCCAGCGAAGCCGCTTGATTTTTATACGGTTGACTGTGTCAGTGTCGGCGTACAGCTCATACAGCTCATCGATCCATCATATTCGATACTCCAACCAACATACTTCATTCTTTGCGAAGAAAGAATGTAAGAGTATTTGGGTGACAAAAGTTTTGATATACGGGATATCTACTCCATCCTCTATTAATCTTCTATTAGAGGTACAAAAAAGATGATTGTCGAAGGCTGCATAATGGAGCAAGAGTGATGGTGACATGACATAGCCCTACCTCAAGACATACAATCTGTTTTGCCAGCTCATAACCTCATTTCCCATTATATCAAAATGTTCGGGGACCCTGCCGAGTTCTAGTTTATTATTAGTACTAATACTTTGAAGAAAATTTTAACATTTTATCACCGATTTAGACTTTATAGTACGGCTTTCGAGAGCATTCAGAGCAGGTTGACTGTCTGAATACGTTTAGGTTCAGTGTTAATTAGCTTCCAAAATTCGACATATTAACGTTTATATTAGTTTGTCCACTTTTGGTTTTGTATTTTTGATAATAATGTCGTGTTTTTATTACACTACGAAATAGTTCAAAACACTACGCTTTTTCTACATTAAAAGCTTTAATGGCAACACTGGTCCACATACTTAAAAACTGAACATGCAAGGAATGCAGTGTTTTACTTTAATAATAAAATTTTATTTTAAAAGAAGCCCGGTGGCAGCACTCTTGAATTTGTTTAATGTCAATATAAGTGAATTGACACTTTGTGTTGGAAACGGAGCTTCTCAGGTTTGTGGCAAGTTGTTTTTTTAGATAATTGTTATTTTGCCAAATCGAATTAAAATGGACGAAGAGTGGTGCCGCGAAAAACTACAAAATCTTAAAATAAAGGAGAATCGTTTGACAACGCTCACGGAGATTCGAGTTCGCCTGAAGGAAGCTCCAACTCTAGAAATGATAATAACAAATCGTTTGTTAAGCTCACCTGAAATATACGATTGTCTGGATGAAAGTGGAGAGCCTTTCAATCTTGCAAGTGACATTCTATCCATATGCATGTCGAATCTTTCTATCAATGACCAAAGTGACTTGCCACGTCTTTTACAGCGAGCACTTCTGCACCAAAGTCCAATTATTCGGGCGCTTGCCTTAAACACTATACTGAAAGAGCTCCAACGGAAGATTAACATAGAGGAAGTTCATCTTGCAGTGTCTGACGATTTGTTAAAGAGTATTTTAGAAACAATGCAGCATGAAGAGACAGAAGTTGGCGTACCTTCTATAAGTATTCTGTCCACTGTGCTGGAGGAGCAACTAGATAAGCCATTTGTGAAAGAAGCTTTGCTGCATACGCTTTCGCAAAAAGAGACTATTAAGTGTCGCGCCTACGAATTGGCTGTAAACTTGGCCAAACGCTCTCCCTCAACGCTCAAGAAGGTGGAGTTTCTACTCGATCGTGCTCTGTCCGAATTGGACAATGACGATGTTTTGGTGCAAGTAAACATTCTTGAGATTTTAGTTTCGCTGGCTGAACAAAACCATGGACTACTTTATTTAGAAAGGAGACAAGTTTTCGAAGTGATTAGCAAGCGTGTGGAGGCGTTGGAACGGAATCCTTTGGATCGTCTCTTGGTGCCAGGTATCATGAAATTCTTCGGTAAGATAGCATCTATGCAACCTCAAAAAATCATTATTGGATATCCGCATATGATTCAGTGTCTTTTTGAGAGCATCCACTCAGCTGACACTACAATTCTACCCGCTGCATTTGACACTTTCGGTTTGCATTTAATATATTTTCCTGATATTTTAGGCATTAACGTTTTTGTTCATTGCATTTCAGCTAATTTAGCACAAACTCATCAAGGTAGAATTCTTTTAAACAAGCATTATTCCGAAGCTCTGAAAGCCATATTCGAAGATTTTGCATCTTGTTTGCGGAATCTTTCTTCGGATTTAAAAAACAGAGCATTTAATACTTTGGAAGTTATATTTATGACAGAGGGCTCAATTTCACCCGAAATCAGGTAAAATATTAACTAATTTCAGTGCAGTTTAATTGCAAATTCTGTTGTAAAATTTGTTTAATGCAATAATAAAGGTGCTGGTAGGAGTAGAAACTAAGTGTTTAAGAATCTTCGCATCAATGCGAAATGGTTCCATTAAATCACTTTCTAAAAAGGAGAAAGTGATTTATTTATGGGATAGCAAAAGTATATCGCCTAATTTTGCTATTTAATTTTCTGTAAATTGTATACTTTTGCAATTCCTGACCAGAGCTTAGATAATAAATAAATAAAACAAAAATATTTACATTCATATGTATGTACACCCCTGCTCAAATTAATAGTTACACTGAAAAACTTTTTGTTCGTATTGTATTTTACTTGTGATTTCCCTAATTATTGTGAATTAATGCTTTGCGTGAAAAATGTCAAAAAAGGCTTGCTCAATATAGTAGTTACACCTACAAGTTCACTAAAATTTTTTTTTAAAGAATATTTTGTTTTTTGAGTTCTTACAGTTCTTTATTTAAAAGCGGTAAATTTTGTTTTAATTAACTTAAAAATAGTGAAATTTGATTAAATAATTTATAATTTAAATGGGTCGTAAATCAGACTGCACTGACGAAAAAGCCCCGTTAGTTTCGAACCTAAGAAAAGAAGGAAAATCACTTCGTGACATTGGCCGATTGATGGGGAGAATCCATAATTTTGTTAGAAATGCGTTAAAGTGAAAACTCAAAAACGAGTCTCGAGGAAGTCCCAAAAGAACTAGCGCTATTCTCGATCGTCACATTGTGACGATTCCATTTAAGTCTTCAAAGATAATAGCAGCCGAAATTGGAAACGTGGCCCAAACGATTCGCCGACGGTTATATGGAGCATGAGGTTAAATTTTGCAAAGATACACAAAATCTGGGTGGGGTCTGAGGGTGAGAAAAAGTGGAGAAATATTTTATGGAGCGACGAAAGGAAAATTAATCTGTTCGGAAACGATTCAGAAAGAAGTGTACGCAGTCCAAAAGGCAAAGAATTTCACATTCGTTTCACGAAAAAACAGTGAAGCATGGAGGTGGAAATATTATGGTTCGGGTATGCTTTTGTTGGTATGGAGTCGGTCTTATACACCAAACTACTAACCATATGACAGCAGACGAATACAAGGATATTGTTGAGATTACAATGCTACCCTATGCGGAGGAAAACATGCCTTTACGTTGCGTCTAAGTTGTTAAAAAAAAATGCTTTGAAGACTATAATGTCAATGTTTTACAGTGGCCAAGTCAATCCCCGGATCTAACTTCAATAGAAAACCTGTGGGGAGAAAAAAAAAAAATTGGTGAAAAAAGTTTTCTCTAATAAAGAACAATTATGGGAGTATGTTTAGAAAATATGGTATGAGACACCCATAGACACCTGTCGGCTTTTGATTAATAGTATGCCAAGGAGAGTAGCGAAAGTATTTCAAAATTGTAGTGGGTACACAGGATATTAGTTAAATAATTTAAAATATCCAATAATTTTTTATTAACACTTTTAATTATTCTTTTTTTTTTTTGTAATACTACAAGTGTAACAATTTTTTTGAGCAGTCAAATAAGCGCCTTAAAATGTTTAATTGGTCTCATATTCTTTGTTATACTTTATCTAGTAACGAAGTTTATTTTGCCTTATTTATTTACTTACATCCACTGAATTAATATGCATTTTTTTTATTAAAATATTGAAAAAAAATCATTAAAGTTGAAAGTGTGCCGTGTACTTATTATTTTGAGCAGGGGTGTATGTATGTATAAAAAATAAATTACCGTATGAAAACGTGACTATCTTCAATCTGAATTTAAATCTGATTGTACCAAATTTTGTAAAAATTTTTTTTTTTGGAAAACGTTAGATTAAGTTAAAAAACAAGAAGAAACCGCTAGATGATGAAAAAATGCTTTATAAAAGCCAAAACAGGGACAGAATATGAAGGAGAAATAAATTTAAAATATCACCGAATATTACCTATTTTCAAAAAAAAAAATTAATAAATCACTCAGCAAGTAAAAGAGGTATCATATTTATTTGACATGTGTTAATTTTTTTTAACAGTTTAGCCAGACATTTTTGCACAAGTAGTATGCAATGTTTAAAATCGTAGAAGACTTTACGTCAACCGGAGATTTTAAAATTTAGTGTAGTAAATTTACTTCGATCGTCTGAATCCGGATTTTGGCCATAAGCAGTTTAATTTCAATTTCTGGTGAACACATTTATGGCACCTTGTCCTTGAAGGCTGAAACTTTAAAACTTCTTTTGCTAAAAAGAATATTTTTGGTACCTATAGAGAAGTAAGTAGGTTGTATTTCATTTTATATCCAGTCTTCGTTTCAATGTCAAAACATCATCTGGGCTTGAAAACTTTTGACGGAGCGGATATTTCTGTAACGTCTACCATATTTGTTATACTGAATGTTGGATGCTTATTTAAGACGGTCTGTCATCATTTTGAAAACTGTATTCTAGCGGTGATTGTCGCAATTTAGATCAGTGCAAGTTTCGTAATTTTTCCATGCACTTCAAATGTAAACAAAAAATGTAAGCAAAAAGCCGGGATTCCAAAATGAATATGAAACTGACGATTACATACGAAGATTGTGCTTAAAATTAGATAGATAATTAATATCGAGAACTAAAAGAAGTTATACTTCTGGGTGGGAGGTGGTTTTCACATATACCGCTTCAAGCAATTTTTTTTATGTGGGCTGTCATGCCCACTAAATCTTTTCATTGCGAAATTTCACTGGCAACCAAAGTCTGTGTCATCTCAATACTATACCACAAATAATTATAAAAATATATCAGGATTATGTGGAATATGTCACACCCGCTAATCCAAGCTTACCCATAATTTTTTCACAGAATTCTCCGTATTGCCAAAAATAGTTTCATAACAAATCTTAGTAGTGTACCATGGTTCCTGAGATATCTGATAGTTTACATATTGGAGTTTTCCATAATAATTAATTTATTTGAAAAAGGGCATATTTTCATTGTTAGACTATTTCGCACTTTTGCCGCCATTTATTTTCAGTTTTGGGGACAATTTAGATTTATCCGTAATTTTTTGAAGCCTTTTTTTAAGGTAAATTTCCATAATTTTGAGCTTCAATTACCAAAATTTGCTATTTGTTTCATTATGTAAATATATCCCCACTAAGAATCTAGATAGAATTACTCAGCGAGTTTGCATGAAAATACTCTATCCGTCTGTAGAAATATTATTATAATTTTCTTTTCTATTATGTATGAATCCGGTGAAAAGCCAATGTCTGTGCATAGTCTCCCGAAAATAGCTAGTAGCATATGTATATGTATGTAGCCTGTTGATTATCTAAAATATGTATTTAAAAATTACTTCTGGGTGGCTTTTGAAAAGTAAATCTATGTGTTGAAATCTAATAACTCGGTCACGTAGAACTAGCATCGTCCTTCCCGCTTATATTTATTTTCCTTATAATCAATTTTGCAAAGTTTTTCAGATACTTATGTCGTATTTAATTGTTATTTTACTTCTTTAAAAATAAGGTCAAGATTGGTGAATAGATCAACTTCGATGACTTTGCTAAGGCTTTATTTAGTGCACATCACAATATATCCGTTCAAACTCCAAATATTTACTGTCAATTTTACGTCAATATATATTAGCTGCGTTTTATTCTCCACTCTACTTATGTATAACTAGCAGCGACAGTTATGTACATACTATAACTCCAGCTGCCAGTGCTGTTGAACAGTTTCGTTGTGAATGACAATACATTGAACAAGAGATTAAACAACTTGCTAGTTTTATTCGCATAAAACACAGCTAAGTATTATCAAAATATGTATATCCATTTTTTGCCGTAGTAATTCAGATTGTATTAAGCCAGTCATTACAACCATATAAATTGCGATTTCTAAAAAATTATTGATGTAATTTCAATCCTGTTAGAATTTTTTCATGAAATTTAAAGCAAACAAATTGTAAATTTTAAGGAAATAAAATGATTTATTTAGTCAATAGAATTCCACAAAGATCCTTCAAAGTTCATTATACTAACAACTCTTGCGAAATATGTGTTCAACATATTCCAAGGCAGTGTGTACATAATTCTGCATTTTATCAATATAACATTAAAAAGTAAAAATCCAGATAAGATTTTCTCATGCCATTTCGATGCGTAATTCCAAGATTATTTATATTGAACAAACTTTGGCAGAATTACCAGTGTTGGCACCACTAGCATACGAAACACGTATTTTTTGGGGCCTGGCGTAACATTGCCAAACTAAAAATAAAAAAGTTGCCATACTTCGTTAGATGACGTACTTTTTGGTATCAGTTTAGAGTTCCTGTGTTATGATCTTGGTAAGAATTTCCGAGGCTGTCTTGTAGTGATTGAGATTTAAATTAGTAAATAATTATCTCGAATAAATTTGATTGTGTTAAAGAATTTCTATTAAAAGGGTGAACATAATTTAAAGTCTGAAAAGTCATGGGGGCCATTGTTCTTTTCTTTTAATGGTACAACAGCCCATGGAGGGCCTAGGCCGAGCTTTTCGCGTCCACTCATGTTGTGCGTGTTATATTCGTACATGAATGGAAGGGACCTACAGTTTTATGCCGAATCCGAACGGCGAAGTTAAAAGTTTTTAATAGGCAATTTTTACTCTTGTAGGTTTGCCATTGCCTGCCAAGAGGTGGTGCCGTATAGAAAAATATTTTTTTCTACTTCACTACCAATACGCCACAGCGACTAACCGAATTACCACTAGGAAATCAGGGAGTTGCCTTGGGAAAGGGTGCCTGTTCATGAAGTGCCTGATACTTTTGGCTGATGTGATAGTCGACAAAAGTCCTTTACATAAAAGCAAAGAAATGTTCGACGATGTAGTGGCCGAGGTGGCATTCACCGGTATGTTATTAATCATAGTGGTTTTGACCGAGCTGGTGTGGATATGTTAAAATATAGTATTTCTCTATTTTGCAATGGATTTTCTTTAATTTTGTAATTAAATTAATTAATTTCGTATTTTTCACCAACACAGACATACTAGTACAAATCACCACTAGTAACAGTGGTGCTAATAGATTATGTGTGTATTTGCCGACTGTGGTACAGTCTTCTTACCCTTTTTAGCATAGAATATATCTCGTTTAATTGTTTCAATTATAATGAATAAATAATGTATTAAACTTGAAATGTAATTAATGGAGGAAATCGAGAAAATTATTTAATAAAAGTGTAAAATATCAGGCGCAATTTAAGAGGATCGCAATAAGCGGAGGCCGACACCTTAAAGCGCCTGAAAGACCAATTCGGCTTTAACTTTTTTCTACACACCGTATTGGCTCATAGAGCTAATTTTATGTAATTTTTTTACGTTTAGTTGTAATTTCCTTGTAATCATTTAGTAATTGTTTCAACAGATAAATATATTATATAGATCCGTCTCTAAAATTGCAGCAACATTTTACATCAGTGGTTTACTTATTTGGCGGCTGGAACGAATATGCAATTCCTTATGGATTTCTGTCGAAATCCCTTCCCGGATATTAAAGTGTCGTGCTTATTATTTATTAGAGCCCTTTGCTTGCATGCCTGGGGTGTCGCTGCTTTGAAGGACACAGCTGGATTTCTGGAATACTTATTAGATAGAAAAGTGGAGTTTGACAAGGAATCCAAATACGCAAAATATGAAGTCATTAAACTGTTGGTCGAAAGTGACTCATTCGATGTTCAAACCCAACTGCAATTGCGTGCATACATCAATGAGGGACCCTATTTTGTGCAGACCGTAATGGATGTTGCTGTGGAGGGAAATTAAATTTCTTTATTTTATATAATCATACATAGATGTCATTTTTTTTATTACATGCTTTTATTTTTTAGTATACCAAGAGTGGTCAGCTCTTTAAATCAGTAAATATTAATTTTATAAAATAAATCACGTAAATGAAACATCTTCCGTCTTTATTCTTGAAATTGAAATATTGTAATAAATTTTACTTAGTTCTATTCGTTTTCTTTAATAAAGAGAAGTTATACATACATACATAAAAGGATACAACAACAATAACAACAACAGCAACAACAAATTTCAAATTTTCGTATGCATTTGACCGAGAAATTAAATATTTCCTTTTGAAATAGCATTCGCTCGCAAAAAACTGACAGATTTATGTGATTTGCGGAACGGAGTGAACTTTTTATTTTTTGGCATAAGGATTTTACGATTGAAATGCACAATAACGGCAATGATTTTAAGTATGAGCAGCAAACAAGATACCATCATATTTTAAAAAAGTGTTTCCTTTCATTATTATTATATCATTATTTTGTAATATCTTGTGATTATTAAACCATACATTTTTGCATTTACGAGCATCTACTTCATATGGGAATATGTAATAATAAAATAAAAATGAAAATAAAAAATGTTTAAGGTGTTCAAATAAAACAAATTTTAAACAAATAAAATAATTGAGGTCATCAATCTTGGGCTTCTTTTTATTGTTTTTCCCTTAGGTATGTACTTCTCATGGCGTTTTTAAATAATTCGTTGTCTTTTTTATTAACTGCCTTGCATTCATACCGAGACGTTCCATCATTTACCTAACTTATAAATAATGATAAGGATTTTATTTTAAAAATGAAAATCATCATCAAATTATTTCATTGATGACACGTAGTGGTAATCATAAATGTCTTATACCTATTTGTGTACTTTAATGCACTTGTGAACCATCTACATAAATTGTGATAATTTATTTTCATAAAGCATAATATTCCTTCCGCTAGAGATGAGAGTGTAAATGACGATAATTTTCATGCGCCACTGTAGTTAATATACTTGTATGTATGTAAGTATGCAGAATACTAAAAGAGGGGTGAGGATAATAGGAAAGAAAGCTAGCGAAAGAACGATTGTATTTTTGCTTTTTCCAAAGACTTAATAGCAATAACTTTTTAAAGAAAAAATTTGAAATAACAATTATGTAAAGCTTATACCTTTTAATGTTGCCCATTTTAGTATTTGCTTGTTTCTGGATAATGGTTATTGGTCACCTTCTCAAAACAGTTATCTGACAACCCAAGCAAATTAATAATAATGGCCCTAGACCCTCCATTTGTCAAAATTTCGTTAGCTTTTCCTTTTGCTCACTAAATTTGAAAAATACTATATCTTGGACAATATGAGGTCAATTCGACTTTTTCTATATTTATTTTCTGGCCCTTAAATCTTTTATTTTTATTATTTTGACAATACCTCAAGTATAGTTTGGTGGTGCACATGAACATTTGATTTATTGATTACTATATTATGTAAAAACACCGATGTAAATTTATGTACATAATTTAATTTAACATAGGATAAAAAGGAGCTATATTAGTCAGAGTTATCTGACATGTAAAGAAAAGCAGCTTTCAAACGAACGCACCCACATTTTCAGCCAAATCTGTCAAATAGTTTCATTGTGACAGCAATTTAAAACAGACGTTTACGAGCAAGTTTTCTTAAAAATGGGAAAAAAATGAATTTCGTGTTATTTTTTGCGCGAGAAAACTATCACGCAAACCTAACAAAAGCTTCAAAAGTATTAAGTGGACTCTTCACCACTGATTGGAACAATCCACCACTGGTTTACTCAATTTCGGTGCGGTCTTACCAGCACAAGGGACGTCGAACGTTCTGGTCGCTCAATCGAGGTCACCACACAAGAAATGGTCGTTAAAATCCACGATATGATATTGGATGATTGGCGAGTGAAAACTGCGCGACCGTGAATAGGCTACAGGCTTATCACGTGGATCAGTGATTTCAGTTTAGCATAAATATTTGGATATTCAAAAGCTATCCGCAAGATGGGTGTCGCGTTTGCTCACAATTGTCAACAATCGCAATCGTTTGACAACTTCAAAGGGTTGTAATTTTTATCCGAACGATTTTTTATGTCATTTCGTAACCAGATACCAAGGAAAAGTAGAAACATTGGGTTTCTGCAGACGAATTGAAGCCGAAGATGACCAAAATGTGTCTGTCGGCCAACAAGGTAATAGCGACAGTTTTTTGGGTTGCGACCGGTTCTACTCATCTTTCTTATTTTGAAAAGGGTAAAATGATCACCGCTGTATGTAATGCAGAGCTGTTGGATCGATTCGCCGCTGATTTGAAGCAAAAACAACCGCGTAGAAAAATGTTGTCTTCTACCAGGAAATCGCATCAGCATACAAATCCGCAGTTACAATGGCTAAATTGGATGAATTGTCCAAGCGATTTCTTTGTCGACACCAAGGAAAAGTAGACACATTGGGTTTCTGCAGACGAATCGAAGCCAAAGATGACCAAAATGTGGGAAATGCTCCCTCATCCAGCATATTCTCCAGATTTAGCCCCTATTAGCGACTATTTCCTGTTTCCAATCATAAAGAAACGGCAGTAACAGATTTGGGTCGAATGAAGAGGTATTGATAAAACAATCATTTATTTTAAGGGCTTCGAGAAATCGTATTATTTGAAGGGCATCGACAAATTGGAGAAACTTTGGACGAAGTGTACCGACTATGTTCAAGACTATGTTCAAAAACAGAACGTGGTTATCTTGAGTGATATTAGAGTTTATCATTCGTATTATGACGGAAAGTTATTTTTATATTTGCGGTTAACGAAATAGGTTGATATACGCTTGAACAACGTTGGGAAATACTAAAAATTTACTTGCAAAATTGTGAATCTTCTACCGAAAGAATAAGAAAATTACATTCAAAATTCGGCAGAAGAGAAGCGCCTTCCACAACATGTTCTTATACTCCTACAGTGCGCGCAACCGAAAAAATTGCTGCTGATGCTCAGAATGTACAAGAAGAACGCAGGAATTGAACATTTCACACACAATAGGTATTGCATAAATCCTCACTATGAATCCGTACAAAGTTCAATTGGTACACCAGTTGAAGCCACATGACCATCAGCAACGTTTTCGGTTCGCTAATTGGGCTCTGGGACGCCTGGAAGAAGATGACCATTTTTACCGGAAAATCATATTTTCTGACGAAGCTTACTTCGGTGGTTAAATAAGCAAAAATTTAATAATCAAAAAATTTAAAATAAATAATGATAGGCGGTTGTAATATGGTAGGTTGAAGTATTTAGGGATTGTAAGCTATATAATATGATAATATCAACGATAAAGATGTAATTGTGATCGCCGTGGCGTAATTAGTAATGTGTTATTCAGGATGTCCGTGTTACAATTTTGGCCTACAGAAAACTGAAAAAAAAGTCCTAAATGGAACCACCTCTTGGCAGGCAAACTGAAAGAGTAGAAATTACTTTAAAAAAGCTTTTAAATTCGCCGTTTGGATTCGGCAACAGGCAGTATGTCCCTATTATTCGTGAAAAGCTGATTCTGGCTAATATTTTTTTGAAAATCACTCATTTTCCGTTTATCCATTGAAATTAAAAAAAATCATATGAAAATGGATATGAATATGTGGAAAATCGAATTGGGTTGTCTTTACTAAATGCTTCACAATGTCTACATTTTTTGTACTATTTTAGCAAACTTATGCTTTTTATTTTCACATAAACGGTAATAGTTTTCGACACTTCGACCAATAACTGAAAAAAGAGCAGTAAAAGACGTTCGTGCAAATGTTATTTATCAAGGTTCAGATTATCGAAAATGCCTTTAAGATTAGACTAATTTAGAAATTCAAAGTTGCCAAAAAATATAAGTACTATGTTTCAATTGATAAAATTTACCTATGTTCTTAAAGAGTGTTTTTTTATTGATATATTCACCACACAGGGTGTACCGCTATGAATGCAGAGCATCGTGTTGAATGGAAGGAAGATTGAATTGGGAGGAAGAAGGAGGGTGAATGAGAAAGGGAATGCAATCACACAGGACACCGATAAAGAGATAGACGGCCATTGTGGTAAGTGTCATGCCTTTACTACAATGAACTTCAGTTTATCAGTGTCTTTGTTTTTGGTTTTCTCTGTGAAAAACCTTGGAATGAAATCAACCTTCAGAACTCAGCACTTCCTTAATAGCTTTTATAATATCCTGAATAGCTTTAATTTTGTTTGTTTGTGTTTTTTAATCCAAAATATTTCACTGGGATAAATCTTTGTATTTATTTACAATTCTGTTACTACTTATTTTACTAAAAAGTTTAAATATTAATTCATGGATACAAATCGCAGGAATCCTGTTGATCCTGTTTATTTTTAATGTGTATGTGTCCATGCATATTTAAATGCATACAGGGTAAATGTATTTCAAAAGTAATTAAGTTATAAAGTTTGTAGCTGTCTACCCTTTGGCGTATTTCCGCTCTAGATTAACGTATTTCATTCTTATGCACAGAAGCTGAGAAGAACTGAGAAGAAGACAATTAACCTTTTTGTTGCAACAACTTTGTGATGACATATTAATTCATTTGCATTGCCTCTTGGCCAAATTGATGTGGTCGCCAACAGTAAATAAAATCCAAATAAGAAGGCAGTGGACGATGAAGCTCAAGCAATTTGCTTAACTGTCATATTTACCATTAATATTCAAAGCTCTGGTTGTATCGTCATATTGTACCACTGTAAGTATTACATTGCACTGCAACGCTTCAAGCACTGACTCAAAATTACAAAAAAATCAGAAATAATCGAGGTAAATGATTTCGATCAGATTTGCATCTCTGCAATAAAAACGTTAATATTTACAAAACTTCAGTTTTATTTGATTAATTTGTAGCTGACAGTAAGTCCGTTTTTTCCACATTTGTGCGATTTGCATGCATCGCCCTAATGATGGGAAACTGCTTTGAAGGTGATTCAGAGTTAACATTATTATCTTTTTTCTGGTCTTGTTTTTGCAAATTGCGTTCACCCATAATTGCAGAAGTAATTAGGACAAGTGCGTTCGGACGATGATTTCTTGCTCTGAATTGAAGTATGTACATATTTATATTTGTTGAAAGCAATTAAAATACGCAGGTGTGTCCATTAGAGTGGATAGATTTTACGTGGGGTTTAGTACATTGATTTTTCATAAAGGCTATGACCCCTACTAATAGAGAAAATAAAGTCGATTTTAAAGTTAAAGTTAATTTTTTACACAGCTTATTCGTCTTTGCAATATGATATTGACTGACAACACAAGCAAAGTGAAAATTGTTACAGACCTCCTTGCGCAACTTGATACCAAACGAGGTTTCAGGCAAGGTGATTCCCTATCGTGCGACTTCTTTACTTATGCAGGATAAAATAATTCGAGCTGCGACCATCGAAATCTCTTTTCTACAATAGTGTAGCATTCTCAAACCTGGAAAAGAAGTCTCGTCGAGTGGGTCTAGTGGGGAGCGAGGACAAAATGAAATACCTTGTGTCAACAAACCAAAGAGTTACGGCGTCTTGGACAAAACGTCACTGTTGACAATTATACTTTTGAAGTCCTCAAGGATTTCGTTTAACTAGGATCCAGCAATTACATTGACCACCAATGTTAAGAGACTGTTAGGAGCGTTCGAGAGGAAGATACTCCACAAGATCTATGGTGCTATATGAGCACCTGCTAGAAGGGTGTTCTATACGAGCCACAGTGAAGAAACACGTAGAAGAGAACGTCCTAATCTCCGTTGGAAAAACCAGGTACAGGGCGACCTAACTCCACTTGATCTTATCAACTGGCGCACATAGTAGAGGCGACTGGCGAAGCTTTATCGAAGCGACCAAGACCTATTTTTCTGAAAATGAATGCTGGAGGGTGCGCCAGCATAAAAACAGAACAAAACACAAACATTTTCACTAATTTCGTTTCATTCAATATTCAATTTAATCCATTTTCTTCAGAATCCATATACGAAGTGGGGTTAAACAACTCACATTTATGTCGATCCTAAGGTACACAGTTTATTTGCATGAATTAAGTTGAAAAACAAAAGCGGAAGCGAGTAATTAATATTATCACTTATTTCTTTTTTCAGAGCTAAGTTCTTGTCGAATCTTAAATGCTTGGAAATGTTTTGAATATTTTTTATTTCGTAAAAAATATTTTACAAGGTCTAAAGTTTAATAAAAATTTAAGTGGGTTTTTAAAATTCCAGTTTCGTAGGCGTATCCCTTTCTGAATTTCAGAACTTTTAGAATAGATTTTGTTTTTTCATTCTATATTGTATCTATGTAAGACTTGTGAAGGAAGGCGAAAACTAGGTGAAAAATTATATCCACGTGCAATATGCTAAAATCATGCGTGACTCCTACAGCGAGAGGTACGCAAATCTGTTATATCGTTTATATATCGTATGGACTGCAGAACAATAGTTGACGTACTACCTGGTCACTGTATGATGGCAATACACGCGTTTAACCTAACATTAGCATATAATGGAGGGTGCAGAAAATGTATAGAAGAGGATGCAAGGGACAAACCCCGGATCATCTCCTTTGTTTTTGCCCGCGCTCGCAAAGACTCGATTAACATATTTAAGAGTCTAAGTGCCTTCAAATTTATTTGCAAGATTTGTTTAAAATCAAATTTAGCAACCTAATGAAGCCCAGTAAAAATAGGATAAAATTGCTGGCTTGAAGTTTTTGAAAAACTATTTGGAAATATGTACCTAATTTATTTGAAAAAACTAAAATCCTATATCGTTTTCGTAAATGAAGGGGGTTTTCAACCAAATTCGCTCAAATCAAGATGTCAATATCAATTTCATAAGTATGTTTTCATTAACTGATTATCTCTCTATTTATGTACAATAGATGTCAATCTATTGTCAAATTTTGACGGACCAATAAAATACTCATTTTATGTGTTACTATGGTATTTGGTTATGCTCTGATTTATTTATTAACGCTGTAAAATTTTATAAATTTAGCGCCTTTCGCTTCTATGTAGCGTAATACTCGTAAGTATCAGTTGTTTTTTTTAGATGCGGAGAACTTTAAATTGAATTAAAACACAGAAAAATGTTGTTAATGTGAAATTGACTTTATTTTAAAGATACATTTTTTGACATTAATGATTGAATATTATTTCGGGCATGTGGCCGCCGCGGCTGGCGCGTAATTTAGAGGTCCAATTTTCTCACATTCTTCGGAGTAAATCAGGCTGTACTTTGGCAATAACGCGTCGAATGGTGGCTTCCTGGTTTATTGGCATAGTTACCAGCTAACAGGTCAATTTCGTGAAATGAATCGTTCGTCAAATGTTTCTTTCAGTAAATTAATTGTGGGGCCGTCCTGCTGACACAACATTAATGTCTTCTGAAAAGAAGACATTAATGTTGCACCGTTGTAGCGGTTCAACTTGTTCAATTTCTGAACAAGTTGAATCTTGTAAGCACGTACCAAGTTTAGTTGTTGAGCACGATGACGAATTGATACATTTGCATCATCATCAACACTACCCTGCACACCAGCAATCGCTTGTTGTGTGCGTACTGTACGAAGTCTCACGCGATGCGAACATATTACGAAAACGATCCACAATTTCTCAAATTAACCAATGTGTTGGGCGATTATGAACACCATAAAACGCACGTTATGGCCGATGTGTTTCTCGAATTAAACCGTGGTTTCCAAAATAAATTTGTACATTTTGCGAAAGTTGCTCAGGCGTGATTCTGTTCATGATGAATTGCCACACCAAACTAACTTCAAAACAACCGAGAACTGTGAAATCGGTGCCTCATCATTACTAAAAATAAATATACCTATTTGAGTAGCCAGAAACAGAAAATTTAAAGGTGATAGTGCAACTAAGAATAAGTATTTGCAACCAAAATAAATGTAGTGCATTTATTAGTCGACATGACCAGCAATATGTTATCATAAATATTATTACTAGTTGACCAATACGAATTCAACAAGCAGATGTTTCATATGTCGGGCATGTCCTAAGGAAATGAACAATGTTCAAGTAAATTTGGACTGTCAACTCTCCATTGATGGAAACACTGCTCGACGATTTTTTTCTGAGATTGACATTGCAGCAGTTATAACAAAGCTTGATTAAGATCTCATTTTCAATTCTCAATCATATTGAGGGTCTTATCGTGCTGCAAAGCGATTGAAAATAAGAAATTCAGTGTGCTTTTAAAGGGCACTAGAGATTGTATATACTATAAATATAAGAAATTATACTTGGTACTACATGCCTAGTTCTGTACACAAAGTTTTGATACACCGATGCGATGTAATCAAGTTTTTTGATTTACTAATGGGTAAATATTTTCTCGCGACTACCTATATATGTAAGTATTTGTGTGTATTCATAAATAATTTATAATAAGTACATATATTTCTTGTTAAGTAGGTTGTTTGTCTGAGGAAGCGTTAGAAGCAAACCACAAAAACAACACCAACAGAGACTTAATGTCTTATTTATTTTTTCTTCCGATCCACTTCTTTCATCGAAGAGAAATATAAAAAAAAATAACTTATTGCACTTCGATAAGTATGTACAATATTATTTAGTGCAAGATGAAAATTCTGATATTAATACTTATGATAGTTTTACTAAATTGTTAAACTCTTCATCTAAAAATTCTTCAGCTGAGAATTACGCAAGTGATTTTACTGAATAAAATAAAACAATTTTAAGTAAAAATATTATACAGGGTGATTTTTTTAGAAGTGTGGTTTTCAAGTAGAAATAAAATGCATATAATTTAATGTTATGGGCAAGAATTTAGCTTTATTATAAAGATAAGGATTTGCCATTATGTTTCAAAAACGATTTCGGGCAAGTGGCCGCCGCGGCTGGTCCGAATAAATTCTAGCCGAGAGGCCTAATTTTCGACCACTTTTAGCAGCAATTGGGGCCGGGCCGTATGTCAGTAATAACGCGCCGAACTATCTCTTCCAAGGCGTCAATCGTCTCGGGCTTATCTGCGTAGACAAGCGACTTCACATAACCCCACGAAAAATAGTCTAGCGGTGTTAAATCGCACGATCTTGGAGGCCATGCCACAGGCCCACGACGCGAGATAATGCGCTCACCAAAAGTTTCCTTCAATAAATTGATTGTTTCGTTGGCTGTATGGCATGTAGCTCCGTCTTTTTGCAACCAATGGTCGTCCACATCAACATTATTCAATTCAGGCACGATAAAGTCATTTATCATGGCTCTATAGCGTTCCCCATTGACTGTAAGATTATGACCGGCTTGTCGATTATAATCACTCCAAATACGACAATTTTACTTATTAACTTACCCATTCAACCAAAAGTGAGCTTCATCGCTGAACAAAATTTTCTTGTGAAAATCGCGCGAACCGAACAATTATTTTGGTAATAAATTTGCACGATTTGTCAACGTTGTTCAGGACAAAACTATTGCCAGATTGAAAACCACACTTCTAAAAAAAAACACCCTTTATATAAAAAAAATATTGTATTTTATTTATTTTATATTATTAATGTTGTTGTTATTG
The DNA here is from genome assembly GCA_958295655.1 of Palloptera scutellata. Lineage (NCBI taxonomy): Eukaryota > Metazoa > Arthropoda > Insecta > Diptera > Pallopteridae > Palloptera > Palloptera scutellata. The sequence goes on along the minus strand of OY282449.1, from coordinate 83,974,664 downwards.
CAACAAATTAAAAATTCTTCAAATTCGGAGTGTTACCTCCAAATAAAAAAGCCTGAAAGCAGAACATAGCGTTAAAAAGCTCTTCTATGGTATAATGATATGCATGAAGGAGACAGTAAAAAACTAACCAAAAATTTTACTTTTGTTAGAAAACCGTTAATGTTACACAAAAACCGATAACATTTTTGGAATGAGCGCATCATAATCCATTTAGAATACACCGTATGTTTCATATTACACTGATAACTCCTTCTATTACTTATTGTCCAATGCTAGTATGGGCGCATAGCACTGTGAGCTGGCTTGACTTTTTACTCTGTATTACTTATTTATAAGGTGAAAATCAAATTTGATTGCTGTGCAAAGGTTCATCCTTAATAAAGAGAAAAATGCATCTCTCATTTTGAAGGAGAAATAACAAACGAAATATGATTGAATTGTAAAAAATCTAATTGTTAACCACGACATAAGAATTTTCATACCTTTCGCTAGTTTGAGTATAAATAAATACATTAAATCTGGGATATCAGTTGAAACCTTCAGCTGCTCTTTGGCAATTGACCACTGTTTTAAGAACTTAAGCAAATAATACCTACTTATAAGGCTCGAAAGTCTGTTTTGTTTTGTACTACACAAATAGATTTTGACATTTTTTTTCGGTTCTACTAAAACTGAAGAAGCTTAAAATATAACAAGTGTTACGTACAGGAATTGTAGTTTTCGAGTTATTATGATTTAAAGTGGAAATATTTTAACCTCTTAAATATTGATTTAAGAAATATATTAAATATTAATTAGAGAAATATAAATTTGCTCCGCATTATTTGAAGCAGAGTTCGAACTTTAACCAATAATTTGTATTATAAGTTATCTACTTTTAAGACTTGCCGGCAAGAAAACTTTCTCTGTGTAAATGAGGACTTACTACAATTAAGCTTCTCTTTAAATAACTCATTCTAATTAATTTGATTTATAAAAGGTTATTGTAGATAACTAAATACTTGTATAATTGTGAAATCATTATTTATGTAAATCAAAACTCAATCCTCGAAATAAAAACACACAAGACCTGAGCGATTTCACGGTTAAATTTCAACCATCCGCCAACGAATAAATATTTATTGAAAAAAAAAAATCATTCTCACGTGCTGTCAAGGTGGTGGTTTTGTGCGTGCCAAGGATTTTGGTTACTCAACATATTTTACGCCTTTTTTATTTTTGCAAATCTCATGTGAAGCGCTGAAGATATTGTGTTTAAACTCAGATAAGTATATGAAACAACCACCGTTGGCAACAAAACGTATAACCTCATACAAAATTCTACGGTTACATAAATTTAACACGCTGTCGGGATTTCAAGATTTCAAATTTCAAGATTCAAATCAGTGCAAAAAAATTCACTGAAAATAGCCTAGCATAAAAATTTCACCGGAGCATACGACATCGAATCGCATGAAAGGTAGCCGGAGATGGGTGAACGATGATCATCAATGAAGGATAAAAGCGCATTAGACGCACTTTAATCAATCGAAACCGATTTGTCGGCTTAACATGTTCTACTCTACTATTTTCACTATTATGGCCGCCGTATATCATTGTAGCGGGCGCGCTTTTCCTCTTTTGGAAGTAGATATCTGATAAAAGAGTAAGTTCAATTCGTTGGCACATGATTATCCCAGTAATCAGTTTTTACTACAAATCTCGTTATTTAACGAAATATTTTAAATGATAATTTCAAACTCACACTTGAGTAATTTAATTTTGCATTTAAACAAATTGCAAGGTCAACGTAATCAATAGGTGAGTATAGGTTAAGGGCTAGAGATTCGATGTCTGAATGTTGTTCCCGATGAAAAGATAAATATTTGTCAAATTTACTTAAAATTTATTAAAAGTGCAGAAAACGAGAAAACTAAAAATCGTTTCATAAGCTTTAGTGTTCGAGTTGAGATACGAGGTTTAAGAACTGGTGTAAAATTTGGATTCTTAGGTGAATTTATACAATGTTAGTAAATAAGTCAATTTGATTCGAAATGGAGAGATGGTGGTTGAAGAAATCGTTATGCAAGTTAGTGGAGCAGGTGAAGTGCTGATGTAAAAACAAAAAATTGTTCAGTTTTTTGCCTGGAACAGCTTTGTCTTAGACATCAAAGAAAATCTAAATTACAGTAGCTATTTCCCATTTTTAATAATGGAGGGTAGGGGCGGAATGGCAGATATAAACATCGTGACTAGTTCTATTCTCTAAATCCAAATGCAATCTTTGTGGGATGTGGAAATGTAATATAAGCCACTATATAATAGTCTGAGAAGTCCTGTCGGCTGCTGCTGGGGGGACTTCATAAAAGCCAATTTATTCTTCTTCTTTTATTGGCACAACAGATATGCCCTACCTAGGCCGAGCTTTTCGCACCCACTATTATGTATTTGTACTTCAATGCAATTTTAATTTTTAATTTTTTGTTATATTTAACACAAATGTATATTCAATGAATGCAGAGTATTGTGTTGAATGGTAGGAAGATTGATAAGTGGGAGGAGGAAAGAGGGAGAAGTAGTTATGAGTGTTTGCTTTAAATTTGCAAGGGTCATACTAATCGGAAAAGTATTTGTACGGATCTTATTCCAAATACGCGCGGAATGACAGATTAAATAACTTTCTCTGTAATGCGTAGCGCGGTGGAACACTGTGTTTACGTGAAATGCGTGAGTTTCGACGATGCTGCAATAGAGCTGGAAACTCTGCTGTTTCCTATTAGCTTTATCGCTCAATGTTGGATACGGTAGAGGAGCTCCAATTTGTACTCTTGTACGTTTGCCATTGCTTGCTAAAATTGATTTTGCCTGTGCCGAGATTCCAACCACGCCACCATTTTACTTCTCGTAAATTTGGCCGATTTAACGAATATTAAAAATAAGCTCAAATTGTAGTACATACATTCCATGGTTCCCTTTATACTTGTAGATTGAGTGCTACTCTCTGGTTCCTATAAAAAATAAGAAACATGTGATCAAATTATTTACTGGGTTTGAGTAAAGTTTTGCGCAAGAAGGGTGTGAATTGCCAAGTTTATATTGTATGTATGTATGTATGTATGTATGTATGCAGTACGTGTGTGTGGTTTGTAGTTGGGGTAACAGAGACTATGAGTGTTTCACAGGGCGTAAATGACTCTTGATCCTGTGATGATGCAATTTTTGTACTTGGTATTACTATTGTTGTTTCTATTGTTGACGTTGCTCTTTTTCATGAAGTCGCGTCAAAACAAATCTCTTCCCTTCCCCTCTATCCTCTCCGTTCTATTTCTCCTTAGACGCAACCCTCACTGTTGAAGCCGCAAATCAAAATAATATTTTTGCGGCATTTTCATTTGTACCTAATGCACACACACACACACATACATATAGTATGTATATTCAGTTATTTAGCAGCTTCCCAAATTGACAATGTCGCGTCGCACGCTCAATGCATTGTAATAGGACTATTTGTCGTGTTCGTTTTAATCCTGTTGAAGCGTTTAAGACATTCCCTTTCCCCCATGCCAGCGTTTTTATGCGATTTCCTTGTTATGATAACAAGCAAATGCGAGGAGTACATTTCTCTATACATTTCTATATTTATATTACGAATTGAGTTGGTGGAAATAATTTGAAAATTGCTTTCAAATTTTATGAAGGTCGCGTGCGGTTTGATCTTTGATAAGCAAAGAAAAATAATAAAAATTTGATAAGAATTTTCATATTATTTTATTATACATATATCACATACAAACAAACAATACATACCATACATATGTACATATTTATGGGTATACTGAAATTTATTGTCCCCAAAAATTAAGATGATTTGTTTTGCCATTTGTTCAAGTGCCTCAATTTTCAAAGAACCATCCCTCAAAAATATTTTAAATCATTTGGTGTCTTCATGTAAATTTAAATCATTTTGATTTTTCAAGCGGTAATGGAAATTTTATTCAAATTTATCTATCTACTTTAGCTAGTGGTTGTTTTTGTTGTTTGAAATTGTGTGTGTACTTAATCCTTGATGATTTATATTTCTTTTTCTATAAGTATATTCGTTCTACAATATGTGTATGTATTGTGAATGGTCATAATCGTACCTCTAAAGAAGTTTGTTCGAGCCTACTCCATGCATATACAGTACACAAATTAATAGCCAGCCTGGACGATGAGAGAGGCTGAGCGAGCGAGGGTATAGCCAAAAGTTGGCGTAGTACCATAAAAGCTTTACAAGGAATTAAAATGAGCAATATTCAAGAATTAAAAAGGCATTTTCGCAATTAAAATTTCTTTTTTCCGTAAAGGGGGAAAATGGTTGCATAAGTATTTTAAAATTTAGTAAGCTGATTTTAACTTTTCGGTGCAATGATATTCAGATACATTGGACAAATTATGCCTAAAATTTCGGTTGATTTCCAATTTCGATTGGAGTAATCTTTCAACGAAAACTTATGATTATGCAAGCTAGATATGAAAATAAACATTATTCTGTTGAAATTTAATCTAAGAAAAAATTTTGTTTGACATTAAATGGTATCAGAGATTGGTCTCACACGTGAATAGTTAAAGCAGTTATAAAAAAGTCGCGGTATTCATGTCACGGGTGAACTCTTTTGTGATTATCAGTAGCTCCAATTTTGTCCTTACATAAGAGACTCAATCGAGGTGAAAGTGCGCTTGGTCAGAAAAGATGATTTTTTCGGTAAAAATTCTCATCTTCTTCCAAGCGTTCCAGAGTCATGTGACGAATGGTCATGCGGCTTCAACTGTTGCACTAATTGAACTTTGTACGTCTTAATAGTGGGGTCTTTATGCAAAATTGGCAACAAAGAAGTGCGTGAAATGTTCAATTCCTGAGAACGATGGCAAGTTGATGTTGTTGGTTCTTTTTGCAAATTCTGAGCAACAACTGCAATTTTTTCAGTTGTGCGCACTGTAGGAGCACGAGAACATGTTGTTTTATCCAATAAGGATCCAGTTCAACGCACACGTTTCACTAACTTATGATTATGAACATAGATGCGTGGAAGGAGCTTCTCTTTTACCAAATTTGTTCTACTTTCGGTTGAAATATAAATTTTTAGTATTTTGCAACATTGTTCAAACTTATATCGACCCATTTCGTTACCCGCAAATATAAAACTAATTTTTCGCTTTAATACGAATGACATTAGAGTTGCCACACTCCAAATAACCAGTAGTTCAGTTTTAAAATGTTAAATGGACCACCCTTTACATAGAAAAACTCAAATTGGTTACCTAACAAATTAAATTTTAAGTTTAGTTTAACTTAACTTTCTTTTGGTGGTTTTGCTTGTCGGTAGTACATATAGACAATTATCGAGAAAATTCTCACCTCGACAATTATTCTAAGATCCTAAAAGTAGTGTTGTCAGTCTAGTCGAGGCTAGAACTGACCTTTATTTTTGTCACTTAGCCTCGAAATTTAGTGTTAAGTTTTCTTGTTTTTTTCTAATCAGATCAAATTTTCCAAAAATAACAATTAACTTTAAATGATTGTACAAATTCAGTGCAACGCGGTGTTGCAAAGCCAACATCTGGCAGCTTGACGTTGTTTAGAACACATTTTGGAGCAATTACCATTTTATCATTTAAAATTGATTTAAAAGCAATAATAGCTACCATCCTAGCAGATTTGATCGCAGGGTACCGCTCAATAGATACATGTATAAACAACATGGATGTCAGTGGCGAAACAATTGTTGAGACAGACGTGAAAGTAAGCCTTAAGGCTTGATTAACCTCCAAACCTTCACTTTGTTTATATGTTTGAAGGCCTTGTGTTCCTATTTGCATCCGTTCATAATGCATACGAATATGTAGAAGTTACCCATGTTTTCCTGATTTCCTGTGGCTGAAGTGCTGTTGAATTTTGCATTATTATTTTTACCCCCATCTGAACAAGTTCAAATATAAGTCAGATAAAAAGCTGGGCTACCTGACCAATATTGGGTGGGTATGGTACATTAAAAATGCATACCACTGTGTGACAGCACTTCTAACATACATATGAAGTGATTGCACTCCATACACGTACATGTGCAAAAGAGGTAAAACATCATAAATATGCGTTTATTATTATCTAGTTTTATGTATGTAGATTATTTGGTAGAGCATGCAGTTTGCAAAAAAATTATTTAAACAAAACATTATTTAAAGTATATGAGTCGATACATATCAAAACCGCAACCCAATTTGATGCAATACACACTGACAAGTTGAAAGAAAAGCAAGTACGTGAATTTCGCAAAATTGTTTTGTGGTGGAACAAATTGAGCAATCCAGTATGTGACGTGAATTGGTGGAGATGGTAGTTCAGCCCGGAAATACCATTCAGTTTTTTACTGATGGTTTTAAACTGACCGGCAGGGTGGGAGGGGGTATCTTTGAAAATAGTCTGGGTATTCATATATCTTTTCACCTCCCTGACCATTAAAGCGTGTTTCAGGTAGAGGTATCGGCGATCAAAGGAGTAGCTGACTGCTGAAGTGCGGTAATATATGGTATGTATCTTCTTGTGATATTTACATATTCACTGATAGCCAGGTAGCCCTTAAGTCACTTAACAGTGTAATCACTACTTCCAAAGTAATCGCCAAATGCGACAAATGTGAAATGAGATATCTGATTGCTTTAAGGTAAACTTGTACTGGCTACCTTGTCATTGTCACATTCCGGGTAATTGTAAAGCCGATAATCAAGCAATGCTAAGCGCAACATTCTCTACTCCTCACGAAATACAAACCCAAGTATGCCAATGGAAAGCTGAATATTTAACATGCTTAGTCAAATGATTAACAATGCTTATAGTAGGTGGAGAGGAACGTTCACGTGCTCCCACTCAAAACAAATCTGACCATCCTACAACTGTAGGAGGTCAGAAACCCATGCCCCCCTAACCTAACCTAACTAATGGGTTGACCAAATGAGGCGCAGGAAAGTAAACGTAAATTTGACAGGGACGCCATGTTTGTTTTCTGTCATCTTTATGTCATTTTGTTAGTTGAATGTTTGCCATTTATCGCTATGGGGTCATATTCGATTGAAGACCGCATTAAAGTTATTAAAGAACACTTCAAAAATGGTGAAAAATTAAAAAACAACGACGAATTGCAATGTTTTTTCAAAAATCGCTTAACTTCGCGTAGAGGAAATGGGAAATGCGGCCATAATCGAAATACATATTTTGTTATGGAAGTTTCATTTCCATGAATATGCAAATTGCCACTAGCGCATCATTATGCAGAGCACTTTAATTCCTTGTGTGCCTTGACCTAAATATTTATTTATATTATGTAATAGCCGCAGCTTGAATTCTTAATCAACCCCATTATTCAATTCAACTCAAACATCAATTTATCAATCATCTACAGCAGGCTAATAATAAAATAGAAGAAACCAATAACAGAAATAATTACTTCACTTCCGGCAAATAAGAAGCAATAAAATATTCAATTTCTACAAAAACAGAAAAAAACAGAAAAAAACAAGGCAATTGCAAATTCAATTCGATTATTGATTTTAATAAAATTGCAACAAATTACTTCTTGCACCTCTGAAATTGCCGCGTATTTGTTAAGCAATTACGCTTAACTTATAATAAAGAAGGCAAACAATAAAAGCGAGTTCAAGCGCCCTGTGAATGCGGCTCATCAGCTCGACATAATGGTAGATGTTTTCCTTGCTACAGAAGTGTATTTAAGTGTGTATGTGTGTATGTAACACCTTCATGCCGATTGTGAGCACGATTTTGCCAACATTTTTGAGTGGAGCGCGCGCGCGCGCATTTTGTTTCCAGTACAAACAACAACAGCCACAACAGCTAAAATAAAATGAACGGCCAAGCGAGAACTACAAAATGTGTTAAATCCAGCCCAGCAGGCCATAACAGCAACAACAACAACAACAAACAGAGAGCAAATAAACGTCCAAAGACAAGTTAACACCATGTAAGCATGCAATACACGACGGCGAGTCAAGTGGAAAGCGTTAATAACACTGAACAACACAAAACTAAACACAAAATCAGTGCAACTGCAAATGCATGATGCACCATCAACAAATCGAAAACAGCAAACGTACATGTGAAGAACATATTGACGGACAGACACTCAGACGGACGGACATGCTCCTAAACTACAAAAATGTAAGCGACGACGACGCTTAATTTACTCACATCAGTTTTTCATCCATAAAATGCATTATTATGCTAAATGACTATAAAAATCACGTTTACAATCCATTTATGCTGGGATAATAACCCATTCGGCAAGACAGAACAGCATTGGTTTTACGCCGCGGATAATTGAGTTATCTGATCCTGTAGCACAATACCATAATAATACACGTTCATATGTATGTACGTTGTCTTTACCTACAATACATACGTACTACTTAGTAGGGTAGTACCGAATACTCGCATTTGCTTTAGCTTATGCGAAATTTAAATATTCTTCACTTCAACCTTCAAATTTCGCTTTCGATATTTAATATGAGAGTTTTGACTTCACTGTGGTGTAGTGGTAGTGCGTTGGACTGCTACGCAGAGTGTCCGGGGTTCGAATCTCGGCACAGGCAAAATCAAAAAGTAGAAAAAATAATTTTTATACACGGCACCACCTCTTGGCTGGCAATGGCGAACCTACAAGAGTAAAAATTGCTATGAAAAGCTTTTCACTTCGCCGTTCGGATTCGGCATTAAACTGTAGGTCCCTTCCATTCATGTACAAATATAACACGCACAACATAAGTGGATGCGAAAAGCTCGGCCTAGGCCGTTTATGTGCTGTTGTGCCATTAAAAGTAAAGTAAAGTAAGTTTTGACTTCAGCTTTTCGAATTCAGCTTTTCCATGCTTTCTTTTACACAAAGCTAGATACCGTTTTCTAACGTGTACGATTTGCACAAAACTTAAATCTAACAATTCCAAAAGCTAATTACGGGCGCGTCCGACCTTTATAAGTATTTATAGTGTAGATTGACATAGTTACCCTGATTTGATCATTTTCACATTAGCTTTGTTCTTTGAAGACTTCACTTATTTGGGAAATAGGCGTGGTTATTGTCTAATATTGGCTTTTTTCTCTTGATATGGAGACCGAATAAGGTTTAATCTGCTTAACAATTCTTCTTTCTCTCCTTCTTTCTTTTAATCGCTTTTTTCAGCCACTCATATTGAGCGTGTTATATTTGCACATGAATGGGTTTTATTCTGAATCCGAACGGCAAGTGAAAAGCTTTTCATAGGCAGTTTTTATTATTGTATGTTTGTAATTGCCTGCCAAGAGGTGATGCTGTGTAGATAAATTGTTTTTTCTACTTTTTGATTTTGTCTATGCCGAGATTTGAACCTCGGACACTGTGCGTAGCAGGCCAACGCACTACCAACTACACCACAGCGTCTATTTCATTTGTCAAATACATGTATTGGAAAATTTTACTTTACGTGGGTATTGTCAGATATTGACAATTTTTGTTCAGGTACATAATTCTACTGAATTTGGATTAATTTACTTAAGTTTATTTTAAGTTGCTTACGTTAAGAAAATGTTGATCATGCCCCTTTGAATAATTTTGCCAATTTTAGAACTTAACTACTTCTTAAGTATAAAAAACAAACAGATGGACAAATGACAATGACTTCCATTCATGCTGTATGAGTTATATTTCAATAAAGTTTTATGTCGAACCCGTCACTGTATCATCTACGACTTCCAATTAGATGATTTTCTGAAATATTCTTATTGAAGTTGAAACAAAAGTAGACTTATTAGCATTCTCTATTAATTTTAGAGTTTTACTACAAAAATATATTTGCACTTGTTTTCGGTGTAAGCACATACTTTCGTTACAACTCTAACACATACATGCAATCATGCACACAACTGTAACGAACGCTTTTTTAGAATCTAGCGCTAAGAACTGACCATACAAATATTTTGTTTTGCCTATACACTGAACTTGTACCCACTTGATTGCTCTATACCCATTAGGATATAATTAATTTGTTGACTACTGGCAGACTATGTTTGTATTCTCCCTCAAATATATTATTAATATTGCTCGTAACTTTTTTGTCGGTTCCTCTCCGTTGTTTAATCAAGCTGCCTATTTAAAATATGTATTAGACTTAATTATCCAATATCCAAGAAAACTATCGAACCAGTAAGTATTTGACTGAAACTCACATTCTACACAAGGCTAACATGTAAAAATGAATGTTTCCCTTTTAGTGGTTTAAAATCTTTTTCGATTATAAATACTATCACGACCATTGAATTAAAAAAATTTAAAAAAAAATTTTATTTACAATTATTCGCCCACTCTTTAGGAGCAAAGATGTCCAACCGTGTGATAATTCTCATCAATCACCACGTAAAGACATTTCCGGCTGGGTAAGCCACCGATAACACGATAGGAAGGTGCGCTGTAAACATACACACATACATATAACATTGTAAGTAAGTAAGTATATAAGTATACATAAATGTGAGTAAGAGTTAGTGAGGCAATCCCAAAACCAGCTGAAGAAAATTATAGTATCGAGTGGACTTTTTAAATCGTTTATTGGGATAGTCACTGCTCCCAACATCGTCCCAATGTGCTTTGGTGGTGTTCGCAAGCTCCTCATATGTGGCTCGTCGCTAAAAAGCCAGCAATTTGCAAGTGGCCTCTTAGCCTTCATTTGTGAAGACACTCTAACTATTTATGTATGTATGTGTTCGTTAAGACAACTTCATTTCGTTGTGTGCTCTTCGAAACACGAAATATTTTTACTCTATTCATGTTGGCCCTTCGATCATCTTCCCCTCGTCTTACCATTGGTTAGCAAATGCGTGTAAGTGAATATTTGCTGGAATCGCGATAAAACATTTAGACGCGCAAGCTAAGCTAATCATCCGGCGAATCCTTTGAATAGCAATTTTCATTTGACCATTTTGAGTCTGTTGTTGTTTGCTTCCTACATGGCGTAGTAATTCGTTGGAATGAGTTTTGCCTAGGGTATATGTAGCATGCATAACAACGTTCCTACATACATTTCCTCCAATTTTGATACAAAATTAAGTCATTGACATTTATAGAGAGAAAGGCCCAACAAAAATATATGTACATTTAGATTGGTTTCCGCGTGGCGCTTTCATTATTATGTAGTATGTAGCTCTACGATTTAACTAACTATTTTAAAAATACTGATTAATCATTTTTCACAATGTGTATAAAAGGGGAATTGAAGTATCCGGAGAAGAACACTGCACAAATGTGGTCAAGTTCGCTATCCGGGTATTACTTTCTTTCCTCTGTTTTGTTCTGTTGTTCTTGCCAAGAACTTATAAATAAACAAAAGGTCGCTTATTCGTTTTTTTCAAGATGAACTGGTGGTAAAGCCTTACTTCTTTGTCGAACTTTCAATTTGCTTTATATTTCACAAGTTTTAGAGTTACTTAGAGCTTGATTATTTCGTCCACTCTTTCAGCAATATTTATTTACGGATGGCAGATTGGTCATTTATTTAGTTTAGCTCCATAGATAACAATTTTCGAGTGAGGTCGACCATTTGAAAAGTATTTAACAACTCGAACTCAACTTTGTTTGTATCTGAACTGGAATTAGTTTTATCAATAAAACAAGGCATTATTGTTTAGGTAAATTTTGTTTTTATACCCTACAAATTCTGTGTACAGGGTATACTGATGTTGATCGATTAACGGTTTGTAACGCCTACAGTTAGAAGTCGTAGACATGAGCATATATTTATATATACATACATATGGTCAGCTCGCATAGCGGATATAGCCATGTCCGTTTGTCTGTATACACGATAATCCAAGTACAACTTAAGCAGTCAGAAAGAGGTTAAGTCCTGAAATGGGCAAGATCGGTCAAGTGAGTATGGTACCTCCTAAACAACTAAAAATTTCAAATTAAATAGTATCTTAAACAACTGTTCGGAAGATTGTCAACATTGGGCAAAAAGCCATGCCTACTTTTCATACTAGTGAAGTATTAAAAAATTAGTGAAGAAATGGAACCGAATTTGGTACACACAGTTAAAACACCACTCCTGCTTTCCATACAAAATGATTTAACCTACCTTTGAATGCAGAGATGTATTTTATTTATGTAAAGTTCAGGCGCGGCCGAATTTTGCTTTCGGAATTTTTTAGGTCGGACTTAACGCTCGACAACACTTAACAGTGAATTGAGCACCAATTGGAATTTCCCGATCTCATAAAGCGGTACGGTGAAAAATATCTAACTATTCCACAACTAGTACTCAACTTAACTTGAGTCTGAACAAGAATCTTGCTCCAAAAGATCATGGTTGTGCACCTAAGTAGTATTTTCTATAAGTTCTATCGATAGAAAATTGTATTACGGTTTAGGTAAACTTTGTGCTTCCTTAAGAAAAATATTTGTTAAATATTTCATTTATTTTGTATTAAAATAAAAATATTTCCTATGCACAAAAAAAAATAAATAAAAAAAATTAACAATGTCGAAACGAATCATCATTAGAGTATGTAATATAATTGTATTAACACTCTTCATTTTCTAATGACTACAATGTAGCCGACACCAGCAACATTCCGCCATTCCTACTCAAAATAGCCAAACACATTGTATTTTTGGTGAAAATTAAATTTATCAAACTCAAAATTGAAATTTATCAAACGAAAGAAGAAAAACATCACTCTAAAGTAATTAATCAAAGTGAAAATTTGAATTGTTGAAGGCGCCTTCAGAAGTTTCCTGGAACCGCAACTGGTCCACCTGCAAGCAGCAGGTACAAAACCTTACTCACCTTCCACTCAACCGTACAATGGACGGACAAACGGATGGACAGACAGACGGTGTGTCTAATAAAACGATCAGCCTACATGAATTGCGAACTGCGAAATGGAATCTAAAGTCAAGAAATGGACGGACAGACGAACGGACAGACGGACGGAAAGACAGACAGTACGATTGAGTGGATGGATGGTCGAATAAGCATGATGATGATGTGGTTGTTGTTGCTGGTGCTGCTGCGCTGCTGCTGCGGCTGCTGCTGCTGTTGATGTGAATCTGTTTGCTACATTTTATGAGAAATGTTGCATCGTGAATCTCAGTTGCGGCGGCATTTATTTGTTCGTCGTTTAATATTCAGTTACGCCGAGAAGAACTGGCAATGAATCTCTTTTATTTTAATTCATTTTGGCTTTGCCCTAAAGACAATTACACTCGTACATCATCGGTCATGGTGTATTGTTGTTGGATTGCGCACTTCATTGTGAATCGCATCACATTGAGCCTCCTGACCAATACCGAGCCGAACCGAACCAAACGAAACCAAACCAAGCCAAGCCAAGCCAAGTTAAGTCTCAAGTCAAGATGTCTGTCCTGAGTAGCTGGTAGTGTGACTACAGACAAAATAAACCGCGTGCTTCTTATTAACTGCATTAAAACCCAGCAGGGTTTTCACACCTTTTGCACCCCACTGCGTTGCCACGGCATCATTTTAAATCTTGAGATCTCAATAAATACACACCAAGCGCGTACGGACTTAATTGTGGCCGCAGGAGCATTGTTCAAATATTAATTGGCATATTGTACTGTGGCAGCGCAATGCAATGCAGCAATGGCTACGGCAACAGCTACAGCCACACTGCCAACGAAGCAATTCTCAACTGACGAGATGAAGTTGTAATAGAAATAAATTTTGTTTGCGATTTTTTCTTCTCGTCTTTATTATTCCTCTGTTATCTTGTTTTGTAAAATTAATTACATTTTCATGATATTCAGAAAAGTGATTCAGTGAAGTGAAGTGAAGTGTAAGTAGATATGGTAAGTGTGTATTATTGTATGTAAGATGAATATTATACAATTTTGATTGAAAGAAAGAGATTTCGCTGCCAGATGTAGTGAAATTAAAGTTAACTAATATTGATACATTTTTTTGTATAGGTATGAATAGATAGAATTTGCCTTCATGCTCAATAAAAAGTAAAAATGTGCACAATAGTCAGTCGATATTGCATTGATAAATAAATTGAATATCACTTTTTTGAGTTTAGTGTCAAGCGTGTCAGGTGCCAGGCCCGGCAGTTCGCGCACTGAATAATTTAGATATCAATCGACTAATAAAACATGTACCACTCTTTTTATATTATATATTTGTTTTATTGTATGTACATAATTATTTGCATAAAGCAAAAACTGCACTCCTTTTCCAGCAATTAATTGATTATAAATTGATGAAGTAACAAATTTAAATCCGGGATTTCAGATTTCTCAATAGAAACGCACTTTGGACTTATAACTTTGCTGTCTAACAGCATCGCTTATCGTGTTACTTCAATCTTCTTCAAAGATTTTATACCACCAAGCCGGGTTCAATTATAGGGCTAAGAATAAAGTTATCGATATTTTCATATCACTGGCGAGTCTGTTTCCGTACGGATAATTACCACTAATCATTTTCTAACTGCTAATATATGATGGAAAACTAAAAAAACAGACACAAAATTCAAGTCAGCTGACTGGGTGAAGTTGGCTGGGACCCAAACAAAAATGCATTGAGTTGCCTAATTTTAGCGAAAAATCTTCTTTAGGTTGGTGAAAATGCTCAAAATAAAATTGGTCACTTAAATGAAGATCAATCGCTTAGTTAAACTGAAGTAAATTCTGGTTGGTGAAAGAGACCTATATAATTTTTGCAACTAATTTTTTTAAAAGAAATTTGCTGTGTGGATAATTACCCAACCACAAAATTCAGTGCTGGGCTTTAAGTGAACGCAGACATAGCAGAACTTATCACAAGTAAGAATATATCGAACCAACACAAAACTGATCTTCTAGTACCTAAATCGACCCTTAAGAAGATCCTCGACTTTTTCCAACAAGAGCAGATTAGAGAAGAAACAGAGTGGGAACTGGTTACGAGATAGAACTCGACACTGTCGGGCCCAAGATGAACGGAGGAGTCGTTCCGGGAGTCTGTTTAGAACATCTCAACATTGCCGAATATCTTAGACTCTCGGATGAAGCCAGCGTTTGCTAGGCCGAACTTCTGGCGACCACAGAAGCATGCAAAGAACTGGCTAAGGTTCAAAGTAGGGCAAAAAGGGCTAAAGTAGCTATCTTCACAGAAAATTAATTAGGAAATTAGTTAACCAATGTAAAGAGTCACTCGCTTACTACTGGCTCTAGTCTAGACAACAAACAACATTCATTGGCTCAATGAGGATGTAGTTGCAAATCAACGCTGTAGCGCTAATTGAATTTCCTCTGTGTGAGTTAGGAAATACCTATCTGCCTGGCTTTCGTTGATCATTGGTTCTGTTTGGCTTCATAACCTAGCCCACAAGTTTAGTAGCAAACGTTTCATAACTTGCATGAATTTGCTTTAAAATTAATTAACAATCTAGTTCAATTATCGAATTAACAATTTTTGTGCTATCCTCTAAAACCATCATCATTTACCATTAATAAAAATTGATTAGACAAATGCAATTATTTATTTAAAAAAAATAAACTAAAAATAAATATTCTTATTGAGTATTACATTAACACCAAAATCTAGTTGATTATATGGTAAAAAGATTGAAATCATTTGTTCATTCATTTCATTTATATGGTCCGCGTATTGCACAAGATTAATTTGCACAGTAGATATGTAGTTATAGTGATACTAGCTCTCCTCATAATTGTAGTAATAGAAAAAAATTATTAGAATATTGTAAACTTAATCAATCAAATAATACAGCTTATTAGGTACCTATTTATTAAACATAATTTCCTGAACATTTTGAAATTTAGTTTAAAGTTTACAAACGTGATTCAAATGTATGGCTACAAGTAAACGTGTGTGTGTGTGTGTGCCTGAGATTTAGTCAAGCATACACACAATTGAAAATTGATATTCCCAATTACCTCACCACTAGCTAGTTAAAAAAGCTAATAAATAAATAAAAATCACAAACGGCATCAAGAGCAACAACATAACATCACTTTGAGGTCACGGAGCAAAACGGATGCTAAAACTCAATTACATAACAATCTGTTCACATTTTTTCACACACCATCAACTTCAAATGAGCAAATGAAAAGTTCATTCTTTCATATGTTTCATTCGTTTCTCTCTCCACTCTTTTGCATTCATGATACCGCAAACGTGTAGCACGAATGAATGAGCGAATGAATGCCACTCCGAGACGCATTAGGAATTTGAAGTTGCCACACCGCAGAGCACAACCCCAACACATACAGCTCACAAACATCGACACAAATTACATTGCAATTTTTTCTGGAATCAACAACAGCGACAGCAACTGTAGCAGCACCAAGAACAACAACAAAAACAACCCCAATGAAAATCAATTGCTAAGCACCGGCGTTCCTTGGAAGTAATTTGCTTCGTCAAGCCTCTGCCAAAAGTCAAAATAAGAAATAAAAAGAAACAAGCAACAAAACACCAGCAACAACGAGAAAGAGAATGAGAATAACGAGAAAAAAGAAGTGAGTCTCAATGTGGTGGCAATCTACCTCCCCTAAGCATGTGAATGCCAATTGTAGCGCAACAAAAACAACATCATAAACTAGGTATGTTGCAACCAATGTATATATGTACATATGTATGCATTGTATACCAACAATTGTACATACTGGTACATCATGTATGTTGTTGTGTGGCATTGTTGTTGTTTTTATCTTGTCTACTTCTATCTACATATATCTGTACATACATATGTATGTATGTCTGAAAGTGTCGTCATCGTCGGCAGCAACGACAGTAGCTAGAGCAATTGCTGCAAAAGCTCTGCATCAGCAGCAGTTATCCTTATTGCTATTTGTTATGTGGTAGATTGGGCTCATTGCTGTTTTATGGGCCTAATGACGAATTCACACTTTGAGGCTTTCTTTACTCAACGGATTTGTGCTATTCTGCTTCTATTACACGTGTGCATAGTGTCTCACAAAATTGATCACACAGTGCTATTAAAAAAACAAAAGTAACGTTGAAAAACCCAAAAAATTTCGAAGTCCGATAATATCTAAAGGTTCTGATCCAATTTCGACTTTTCAAAGTATTTCAGCTGAAAGTTGTTTTAGCGCTTACAGTTCTGTTATTGTCCTTCGTGAAGTAAAACATATGTACTTAATACAAAACGAAGTTTTTAAACAACCAGGAAATCTACCTGAAAAGTAAGTATTTTTCTGAAAATTTCATAATTTATAATGCTTTTTGAGACTCCGCAAGGTTAGGTCAGGTTATGTTAATTGACTGACCAGGGACATATGGAGGTCAGAATGGTTCATTATTGACGAACGGCCACTTGGTGGCTTGCGACAATGCTAAAGGCACCAATAAACATTATGGAGTCAGATCGAAAAAATCTTAACATATATAAAAATCAATAATTTTTAAACGGTTGATCTTAGAGTTTTGATTTTTGTTTTATTTAATTGATAATATTTTATAAATTACAGAAAAATATAACTTATATAGTTCTAACCACTATTTATGAACTCGCGGACCTTTTTTGGCAAGCCTTCCGTTAGAGATTTGATAGTTGTTTCAGACACCTTTTTGGAGCAGTTTGCCCATCTCCTTTTAAAATATAAATTTTTTGCAGCATTGCTGTCTGGAACTTTTTGGACTTTGTATGTTTTCAAACCTGCATTGGCTTTAACTTTTCACACCAAATAGTCAGAGCACTGGGCTAACCGGGCATTTTTTCTAGCAGATGTGTTTGGAGATCTTTTCAATATGCTTTCTATTTTCTTGGCTTTCCCAATATCATGTGGTCCTTGTTTTCTTCCCGAACCAGGTTTCCTATCTATGGTCAAATTCTCCTGAAACTGTTTCATAACATTGGAAACAGTTTGACGGCAGACCTTCAATTCTTTGGCAAATTTTTTGTAGTACCAATTTTGATTTTTTTACAAAATTTTTAATAATTTTAAGACGTACTTACTTCTTTTTCTTCACTCATTTTGATCAAACTCACAATAAATCAACATGTTTGTCATTAAAAATAATAACTGACATATTTTTCAAAGATAACTAGATCAAAGAAATTTTTAAATTTTACATCCAAAAAAAATTATTAGGTAAAACGTGTGTTAAGATTTTTTCAATCTCACTCCTTATATGGTAAAATACAATAATACAGATATGAGTCGAGGCTTGTTATAAGTCACTGTGACTAAAATTGTAGAATTTTTAAGACCTATGTGGTTCTATACGATTTGTTTTCAAAAATTCTTTCCCTTATGTTCATCTTGTTAGTATAAACTTTATTACGCTGTTTGCTTTTCGATTTTATTATTGTCTCTTTTTATCGTGATTATTTTTGAGGTCAATTTTGAGAGTCACTGTATGCATGCATATTTTGTTTTTGTGTTTGTGGCACTATTAACTGTTTTTATTAGTGTTTCTGGTTTATGTATTTGAATATTATAATTTTATTGATTTATTTTCAAGTGCTAAATTTTTGATTTATATTTCAAAATTATTTAATGTGGTTTCAAATGAAAATCTACCAAAATCTATCTTAAATCTCAATTGTTGGGAGCCAAAGGTAACGAGTCCAATAACGACTTATCCTGAATTATAGAACATATGTATATTATTCAGTAGCCACTATTCAGGATGTTTTAAAAAACACAATAAAAACGTTTTCAAGTAATTTTTCACAGTTTTTTAAATGTTTTCACATAACCTTAGCCATAAGTATTCCCTGGCATCAAATAGTATTATTATGTAAGTATATGTGTAAATATTATTCAGAAGCTAATATAACTTAGAGTTAATACATATATATCTTTCCACCGAATTTGTTTTTAGCAAACGCATGCTTGAATAGATTTTGTAAGTTTAAAAGAAAGACGGAACTTTGTTGAAAAAAAATCATTTGAAGTTAAACAGTGGCATATTAAACATACAGACCTCAAATATGAGTCTGAAATACAAACGGTTGACTCGAGACAAAAAATTATTTTTACATTGGAGGAAGAAGGAATATCCTGCCACGAAGGGCGGATAGGCTATAGTCATCCAACAGCAACAAATTTGTTGAAGAACAAAATACAGAACGATAGTTTGGAGAGCAGCAGCAGGAAAAGGACTAGGAGAACCGAACAAATACCGTTATCCACCGAATGAGCATGGAGAATCGTTTTAAAAGTTCCGTGGAAATAAGAAAATGCAAGCTAAGTGGTTGAAGTGGCTCAGGCTGCACCGCAATTGGACTCAAGTAAGAAGAGCAAGTTTAACTTGCACTGTGCCAAGAAAGATTTAAGGACACTTGTGTAACAATCCTCAGAGTCAAATGATCTGGGGACGGTGTCCTTTGTTCTTTATTAATGGAATTATAAACGGAGAAAAATATGGTGAAGTCACAGCGGGTTTTTTATACAGGTGCAGAAAATATTTTAGGACCTTGATATTGATCGTATGGAAAGGTAGATTGGCCTGGAAACTCTGCAAATTTAAATCCAATCGATATTTATGGCACGTGATGAAACGAAAAATGGCTCAGCATAAACTACAGAATAAAGTCGAGCTAAGAAGATTTTTGGAAAAGTGTTGGAAAAGGAAATTTTAAACGGTAAAATTCAGAAACTTGTTGGGTCAATGCCTGCTCAAATCGAAGCTATTATAGCCTCGAAAGGTGGATCGAAATCTTATAAGACTTAAGATTACAATATTATTTTATCTAATTTTCGAAGGAAAACATTTTTGTTTAAAAGCAGCTTAAAATTGTGAAATATTTTGAAACCTGAAATAAATATATGAAAATAAAAATTATCCGTTTATTTACTTTATATGGAGTAAAAGAAAAATTCAGTATGGTTCTGTTTAACTCTGGCTTCAGTATGACATACTGCAAAATTGTGTTGGTTCATATTTACCATAAATAATCTCTTTATGCGAAAAGCTCGGCCTAGGCCCTCCATGGGCTATTGTGCCATTAAAAGTAAGTAAAGTAAAAGTAATCTCTAATATTGGTATTTTCTTACTTCTTTTCATCGGCAGGCAACTAATTTACATACAAGTAAACCGTTAATCGATTTTTTCCGAGCGCATTTACATAAAACATTTTTTATTCTCATTTAATTCAGAATCAAATTTTAATCAATTTTAAGTATTCATATGATTTTAATATTCTAAATAATAACATTATTAAATCTATTTGTAAATATTTAAAACCTGCATAGTTTCTCTTTATATCCTTAAGTTTTCTCTTGAGTACTTTACATTTTTGATACTTTTATAGTTGGAGCATAGTATGGTACATATATTTATTTCTGATATCAAATAAGGTATTGGTATGGGGCCAGCCCTTCACATCGGACATAACTTTTTTGAATGAAGTATGTATCTATGCAGTATCTTGCAGATGATAGTGCAATAATAACTTCAAATAATTAAATAATTCGCCAACCGAAGATTCTCGGTATGTGCAAAATGAAATTGAGGAATAAATGATTATTTTTGGAATGAAAAATTAGATGAAAATACGAAGCTTGAAATTTGTAAAGTTTAAATAAAAACGAAAAAGATTTCGTGTTAAAATCGCACAAAAGCCAAGGGCTGTGGAATTTTATTTATGAATAAAACCAAAAAGTAGTTGATGCGAGAGATGCTTTGTAACTACTTACATTTACTAGTGTGAGACGCTAAAGAAAAACCAAAATTGTATAGCGGAAGTCGCTACTAATTTGATTAGCAGCAGTCGCTAATGAGGATTACTGTCGAATTTTCTCACTACATAGGAATTTATACAGTCTGAATACTGGTATAAATAAATAAAATTGGTATGTACAGAGAGTGTGTAATATGTAAATACAGCCGGACACTATGGGGCTGAGAAAGGGAGGTGTCTAGAGGAAATATGTTTATGAACATAAGACAAGAGAACACACAAATAAAATGAATTTCATCGTGCTTACTTTTAAGTTATTTTTATTGACAAATATCTTCTTGAAGCAAGGAAGTTTTCCTTCTTCAAAAAGTGTCCGTCTAAGAAAGGTGCCAGGGAGTACACTGTATATACATATTATTTCATTGGAATAAGAGAAGTACCAGCCGCGGTTGGTTCGAATAAATTCCAGCCGAGAGGCCCAAATTTCGACCACTTTTTGCAGCAATTGGGGCCGGACCGTATGTCAGTAATACGTACCGAATATTCTCTTCCAAGGCGTCAATCGTCTCGGACTTATCTGCGTAGACAAGCGACTTCACATAACCCCACAAAAAATAGTCCAGCGGTGTTAAATCGCACGATCTTGGAGGCCACGTCACAGGCCCACGACACGAGATAATGCGCTCACCAAAAGTTTCCTTCAATAAATTGATTGCTTCGTTGGTTGTATGGCATGCAGCGTCGTCTTATTGGAACCAAAGGTCGTCCACATTAACATCCTCCAAGTATTTTAATTAAGAATTAAAAAAGAAAAATAACAGAGTGATATTCTATTCCCTTAATGGGCACATTCAATATAACTATTAAATATGAAAGTCGTGATATGGCGGGGAAACAAACAGGTCCTTCAGAGGATTCTCAACATGAAAATAGCTCTCTAGCTAAAAAAGTGGAACATCAAAGTAAATTCCGAGAAATCGGTTCACGTAACCGCCATTAAAATGAATGACAAAGTGATTGTGAGAAATATCTTGATCGGCGACTTAAAATATATAAAGCCATATTAAAACCAGTCTGTACTTATAGAATTCAACTATAGTGTACCACCGGTAACTCCAACGTAGAACTACTTCAAGGCTACCAATCAAAAACTCTTAATAATGACGACAAAAGACCAAAACAGCATCATGCACTCTTCCTTTTCTGATGGATTTATGCTTCAGGCAATGTGGCATTCCTCTCCAGCAAACAACGAACATTTTGTGATGATTGAACGATTTTCTTGTATAAACCATGTTCACAAATTATGCAGTTTCAGCAAATGATTTCGACTGAAACTGCAACCGTTCCCATTGGAAGCATTGTTTAGTTTCGGGTTTCGTTTGGCAGTTCATTGTTTATTTCTTGTGTGTAAAATGGCGACGAAAATTTTACTATTGCGAAGTACTTCGGTTTTTACCATTTAAATGCGAGGAAAATCAAAATGTTATATGAAATATTTAGCACTGAGATAAAAGGGCTTCAGAGAAAGTATCAATTGTTACCAACATTGCAAATATGTGTATTGAATTTGCAGAGACAATGGATGACGCTTGCCACGGTTGTAGCCTCATTGGCTTCAAAGCTAATAAGTAGTGTGTTGGAAGATGGTAAATATATAAGTACTTAATTCAAATACGTGTAATATAAAAATCAATGAATCCATTAAATATAAATTAAATTTTATTTAAAAAAAAACACAATAGCAGTTTCAGATAAATTTCGTCTTCTTCTTTTTCTTTAATATGCTATTCATAGTGAAACATCAACAGAAATTTATTTTTTTTTTTTTTTTTATTGTTACATTCAACACACAGGGAGTACCCCTATGAATGCAGAGGAAGAAGGAAGGAGAATGAGAGAGTGAACGTGATCATACAGGACACCGATAAAGAGACAGGCAGCCATTGTGGCAAGTGTTATGCCTTTACAACAATGAACTTCAGTTTATCAGTGTCGACTATGACCACATGTAGCGCCAAAGGCCAAGCTTTTCGCATCCACTCATGTTATGCGTGTTATATTTGTACAAGAATTATAATATCGAAAATAAATATTTAAAAAAAAAAAAAAAAAAAAAATTAGCATATTCATTTCAGCGAATTAAATCAGGGTTGCATTAAATTTTTAACTTAATTTTCGACGTGGTTTCGGCGAAGCCGCAGTATTTCCGACGTAGATACAACCGAAACTACGCAATTTGGGCTCAATGGGAACATGGTATAATCAAGCACGCAAAACTGCGCATTTCACATTTGGAAAGTGTTTGAAATTTCGGTAAATGGAGTTTAATTTCGGAATTCGCTGGTCTATGCCATTAAGATCAGCAAAAATTATAAATTTTTTTTTTTTGTAAATATAATTTTAGTGAATCAATTTTTCAGAAAAACTATTAATTTATTTCTCATTGCTACAGTTAGTGTCATTAACATATTGATGTAAATCGGTACATACATATATTGTATGTATGTATGTATGTATGTATGTTGACACAACCGACGTAAATGCAGTTTATGATGCCAAGTGTTGTGCATATTGACAAGGGTTGATTTTGATGTTGGATTTATGATTTTTATGCGTCATTTCATAACCACACAAAATTGTTTGTTTTGCGGTTGCAATTTATATTTCTGTTCACAAAAGTAGGCGTGGTGCAAGATATATGCAATATAGGTGCACATAAGTATGCATTCATAGCATGTGCAAATCCTTCAAATCACTTCAGCAGCGTATGAAATTATAGCGACCACGTTCCGCCGCATATGTTAACGCAAACCGGTGTCACCAGCCGAGATTGCTACAAATTGGCGCAATTAACACGGTCGTTATGGTGTAATTGAAATGCCAACTGTCGCGTATTTTATCTACCTATCAACACAATTATTTGTAATATTTTGATTTGCAGGAAATTTTTAGCACAAGCAAATTTTTTTTGGCAAAGACAACAAATTTTTTCTCCTACATACGTATGTAGAATCAGGTAGGAGTTATATAATATATATAATTAGAGTTTTATTTTCCAGGATAAAAAACGAGAAATTGCCGAAATTTTTAAGGAACAACATTTTAGGAAAATTTTCGAGTTTTCATCGAACACACGAAATGGGAGTTTAATTAGCTTTTGCTAACTAGAATTGGTTGAATTATTATTGAGATATCGACTTTAACCCTCTAGTTCCTTAAAAAATTTTGGTTAAAAATAAAATACTTCCCGTTATATTAACAGCATATAAAACAGTCTATGGCTAGCTAAGGATAAAAACATTTAATACAAAATGTTCAATCATTTTCAATCAAAAAAAATGCTAACTGGCTCAAACAACCATAATTGCTTTGAGAGATCCCGATTTCCCGGCTGCATAAATCCACTCCAATTAATTTTTTTAAAGTTTTTGGGAATAGGTCTGTTATTTTTAAATTGATATTTACCAATATATTTTATTTTAGGCCAATTAAAAATTATAGGAACCCTCTAATGATCGTTAGTTAGTTTGGAAGTTATCCCGCCCATTGCATCCGTTAGTAGCTCATGCTACACATATTTGTAGCACTTGCTTTATGATAAACTTAAGCGTTCTCAAAGCAAATTCGTCGTGCATGTGTTTTTTCGTTTTAGATTGAATTTTAAGTATTTAATAGTGACGGAACAAAAATCGCGATTCAATAAAATTTTTTGAACATCACAAGAAATGGCGGAGTATCTGTAAGTTGGCGCACTCATTGGTTTGTAAGTTGCCGCGCCGTTTTTCCCATTTCTTGTGTTTCTCGCGCCAATTGTTGTGTCGAATCGCTATTATATTAATTCTTAATCATTTTAAATGTACTTGGATGAAAATCGTAACGATTTTTAATAATTTTTTGAGTTCTTTCTTGCGTTTTTGAAAAACGCAATCATTAGGTAAGTCAAGACAGTGATGAAATTTGGCTCGTTTGCTGTGAACAAATGCCACCCAAAATTACAGTCAAGAACTCAGAGCAATGCCACAGCTGTCGACAATTCTTCCACGCCACTTGCATTGAGAAAACAAACACATTAGATTTTTGCCCAAATTATGATTCCGGTGAGGAGAATGAATTTTCCATTTGAATTTGTTTCTCTTTAAGTATGTTTTTTAACCAAATAAATGTGAAATAGTTATGGCTGACGTTTAAACTCAATAAAATAATATAAACTCAACGAATTTAGTGTTTTTTATTGAGATTTTTTACTATTCAGTGCTTTTTCGTGGAGCGGCAAATTACAAGCCAAAATTTGAAAATGCTCATTTCGGGGCTTTTCGGTAAATCAGCTGCAACTTTTTTTTCATGTGTCCAATCCACTTGGTATACTGTAGCTGAGACTTTGCTCTTTCCAACGATATTCCTAACTTTACATGTTTTCCTATTCTACTCCCAGTTATCGGCCTTAGAAAAAAGTGCTGCGGAAACTTACAAACCTCTACCCTACAATTATTTATAAGTAATCGCTATTTAATATTTTCACATCCTCTGCCTTGCAAATTCCATTTAAATAATTACTCACTTTGCTAAAAGGCCAAATAAATAGACAATAAGAGAAATGCTTGTTTGGAACGTAGTTTTGAAAATAAGACATTTTTAAATTGAATTACACAGTCCAATAAGTTAAAAAAAAATTAAGTTAATAAACTTTGTTTATTTCTACCGATGTGATGTGAATGAGAATTACATATAAGAAAGTGTACACCTCTTGGTATGCAATGGGTATGGTAAAACCACCAAGTGATAACAAACGTTGACTCTGACAAAGCCTGAGTTGGCAATTTATGTTCTCAATACCAAAATAATACCATGAACAGGTCATGGCTGACTGACTGCAAAAATTAAATATCATTTTAATTGTAGTTAACATAACAAATTTATTACACACAATATGTACAAAGGTGCCTACCTTATAAAAAAAATATTATGTAATTAAAAAGTCGACATTATTGTAATTTAATCTTTGTGCTCTCAGACATTTTTCAAGATAAC
This sequence comes from Palloptera scutellata, assembly GCA_958295655.1. Lineage (NCBI taxonomy): Eukaryota > Metazoa > Arthropoda > Insecta > Diptera > Pallopteridae > Palloptera > Palloptera scutellata. The sequence continues at coordinate 83,948,962 of OY282449.1, read as the reverse complement.
AACTCACAAAAACGTTCACCTTCATCAAATTATTATTAAAATTCATTTTCGAGAAATCCTCCTCATACTTACATTTTCATTGAAAGTGCTTATACATACATAAGTACATAAGTACTTATGTACTTATGTAAGTATATATATGCATATGTGCATGCATAAAAAACAACCCCCTGAGAAGTACACCTGTCCTTCAAAGCAAAAAACTTTCGTCCTAATAACATGGAGCATACAAACTTCTGACTTCACTGATGAAATATTTTCCAAAAAATTTGTAAAGATCGCCAAAAAAAACAGAGAAAAAGTGAAAAACTGAAATAAATTTAATTAAGTTTCATCATCAGGAGGCGGAAGAGCATTTCATTTACATGCTCGTAATTTACCCGGTGGTGTCGTGTCGCCGCAGCCCGAATACATTCGAATGTGGAAAAGCAAATGCAAAAGGCAACGAAATTGAACTATTGTGGCGACGGAATCAAGTGAGACATAGCAAAATGTTCCACAACACCAAAAAACGAACGAAAACATCCCAACACCAACACAGCAATGGCAGCTACATAAGCAACAACAACGATGACGATGACTACCAGAAACTTTGATGTCATTAATAAAATTATCACTACGGCACACACCAATTAAGCAACCTGCCAACGTATCCAACATTGGACTCCCTTGCCATCTAGCTCGCTCCTCATCGCCACAATCAGCAGGCATCGCGCAGGCACCCACCCCCACCATCTTTCTGTTGCCCGAAATGCTCGAAAATCTCAGAAAATTAACTACACAAATTCGAGATACATACTCGGATGCACGAGTATATGTACATATGTATTGTATGTACTTACCTATGTACTTTCAAAAATATGTACATGCTGTATGCATGTATGCACAGTAGTGGAGGAGATACTGGGCGCCATGCTACGAAAAGCTAAGTGACAACCACTCCAACTTCCCTCCACACCCATTAAATAACTACAATACATAAGTATGTCTGCGTGTAGAGCGAGCGTTTGTAAGTATGAATAAAAATAAACAACATTGTGGATTTGTGGCTAGAATGGAATGGAATGCCTACTCGTACATAGTCCTGCGAGATAAATACAAAATTAAATGAAATAAAGGCAAAAGAAAACTGAACACAAACGAGCATACAACGGCGAATAAAAGAACAAAAGGAGGAGAGCAAGAAGGACGAAATGTACAAGGAAGGAAAAAAGAATAATAATAAAATGATTCATGCGCATTTTCTTTAAGCGAGGCGTTTATGTTAACAAATTAAAAGCAAATTGGTCGCCGCAAAGTCTCCCATTGTGCCCACTTCACACGCACACACACACACACACATACAGCTACAAACATATAAATGAGGGAAATATAAAATTATAACAACAAAAACACAACACAGTACAACAAGAGCCGCTTGTAGAAGCAACAGCAACGTAAAGAGATAAAGGCACAACGGAATGAATAGAAGGAAACAACACAAGAACAGAACAAGCAACGTAACAAGCCAAAGCATACCGTAAAATTCACTTACTGTAATTGTATGGAATATGGTGCTTGCAAATCAGTTAATATTGTTAAGTTTTCGAAACAATATGAGAATCTGCAATCCAAAACGCAAGTCCGTTTCGTTTATGGCAATTTTTTTTGGGGCCTCATCCTCCTCATATGATAATAAATTGCGATAAAATAGCAAGCGTGAATGCCCTTCGTGTGTTACGGCCTCTTTGTGGGCCAGATTAGAATAAAAACTTTTAATGGACGTCAAAAAGTTATCTGCCGAAAAACTTCATTTCGTATCTAACTTTCTAACCTTTAAGTGACAAAGGAGAAATTAAAAACCAATGACTTGAAGTCGCTTCTATTCAATATGTAAATCGGAGAAACCAAAAAGTGAAATTGCAAAATTAAAATTATGTACCTACATATAATAATTATTTACTGATTTGTGTGTTATTTGTCAAGCTGAAAGTATTACTTTCAAGCCCACTTAAGTAATTGTATTTAATAAAAGCTTTTTCTTGCGATTTCATAATAAAATGAATTTTAATGGTGATTGCAAGTAACTATCAGGAAAAAGTTGCAAAAAAAACGGCATGGGTATGATTTTTAGTTTTATGTAAAATTTTTTGTTTTACTCTGTCAAATATGAGATATTAGCCCCGTAAAAATTAAATAATAAATTAAAAATTTTTAAATAATCGACTTCATATCATATTTCGGTTAAAAACATCAACATTAATAAGAATCTCATTCGAAAAAAGTTTGATAATGTTATAGGCACTATTCATAAGCATTATTTTGTTTATCAATTTTGAAGTTCGTAAAGGCTATTTTTTGTTCCATTGCTTTTATATAAAGGCAATTATTCTAGGTAGTTTTTCTCATTTTAACTTTTTCAGAAATATCACATAGAGAAAAGATTAAAGGACGGGAACATAGAGTAGCCCTGGTAGGATTAAGCTCTTGAGTCTCTAGTGTCACAGTAGGAAGTTCAAGTAAGAAAATTAAGCACCTCTTGAACTGCATTAGTGACCCTCTTTTCTAAGTGTAAGAATGGTATTTACCACAGAAAGAGGGGCTATCACTGCAGCTGTTTTGGAAAACCCCACATAAGTTCCTACATTTATTGATAAAACGGAAAGTGACCCTAATGTGGTAGCCATCACCACTACAATTTTGAAATAAGAACATGGTTGTTTTTTTGCAAGTTACATTAATTGCTTCAAAAAATTAGGCTGTTTCATTTACCAACTTTTTTTTTTAATTGACTTACGATATTATCAGTTTACGTATGTCGTTTACTTTCTCAGAATTGTTTTTGTTACTTTTATTCAAGTACAAGCAATTTCTAAATTTGTAAAAGTTATAAGAAAGTTTCTGAATTTTCAATAATTTAATTTATACATAAGTTAGCATATAAGGAGTATTAGTAGCAAATTCTGGCGAAACGTTAAGATTTTCTCAATAAATATAAAACATAACTATAAAATTATTAAATAGGTATCACTTTAAAACAGAAATGTGCAGCACTTCATCCAACAATGATCTAAAATTATTTTCACAGATTCATTATAATCGATGTAAGTAATAAACTATTATTGGGGTTTCACACCCATCGAACTGTTATTAGAAACAAGTTGATACATGATTCTATATGGCCTTGACGTATAGAAACAGGTATTTCGAAGTTTTTAAAAGCCCAGGTATTTTGGTTAGAAAATTTAATACTTAAAACAGAAAAAATCCCAAAAGCAGAGATCGGGTGTGGCGGAATTGATACACTCCTTTCGCATCAGATATTTTTGAAGATACATATTTTAAATGTGAATGCCCAATTTGGTTCTATCCATTTGCTTTGATATTTTCTTTGAAATTTTATTTGTATTCGAAGTAGTCGTGACTTTTGCCGATATAAGTTTTTCATATGTTCATACCTACGACGCCTAATTCTGACGGCTACAAAACAACCGTTATTCGATCAAATCCAATATTTACTAGACACAAAGTACGTGTGATATAAAAACGAAGAGACAAAATTTTAATCTCAATATTTGTTAGAATCATATTCATTGGAGTACATAACGAAATAAGGGAAAATAGAAGATGTTTGCAGTGTCTCAATGAATGTGCTGTGTAGAATGATGAAAATATAAGTTTTTTATAAACTAATATTTCGCCCCGAGTGGTGTAGTGGTAGTGCGTTGGATTGCTACATAGAGTGTCCGGGGTTCGAATCTCGGCACATGCTAAATCAAAAAGTAGAAAAAATAATTTTTCTATACGGCACCACCTCTTTGGCAGGCAATGACAAACCTACAAGAGTAAAAATTGCTTATGAAAAGCTTTTCACTTCGCCGTTCGGATTCGGCATTAAGCTGTAAGTCCCTTCCATTCATGTACAAATATAACACGCACAACATGAGTGGATGCGAAAAGCTCGGCCTAGGCCTCCATGGGCTGTTGTGCCATTAAAAGTAAGTGAGTAAAGTAATTTCCACACGAATAAATTCTGAGGGGATATGGATACAGGTACAGGATACAGATCCAGGGATTGCGGAACACTTGAATTTGTTGCTCCTTTAAATTTTTTTAATTTTACCAACGATCAAAATAAGTATATGAGATATTCATAAGTGGCAAACACCAAATTCTGGAAACCGCCTATAGCGTCCATGAAAGAAACATACCATAGACCTGTCGGTCCAACTTACGGTAGTTAATTTTTCAACCAAATACCCAGAATATAGTGTATGTATGTGTGTGTGTGTGCACAAGTGTAACAAAAAAACAAAAATACTTTCCGACCAAAGACGACGACAACGGCAACGACGAAACAAATTTATAAACATACTAAATGCTTCTCATACTTGCAGATACACACACAAATACACGATTGAGTACAGCAACAAATGCACAAATAATAATTTTATGAGCGCAAATTGAAAAATGCCGAAAAACTCCGCCCTGCAGAGTCGACAACGAGAACGACGACGATGTCGTTAACATACACGGTCATATGTATCACACATAAACATTCTAAGGAACACAAATACACGAACGCCAAAGTGCAAAGAAAATTGAAAAAATATTCCAAAAGGTAAAAACATACAAAAAACATTGAAAATTTCCCAGTATTATTTCCAATATGAAAATAAATTAAAATGATGTGAATGCATTTGTCCCGCTCACACTCACGACAGTGGCAGCGTTTGTATTTCACCAACACAGCAGCAGTAACAGCAGCAACATTGGTGTTGGTTCTTGGTGGTGGTTTATGTCTCTTTGCTGTGTTGGTGTTGTCGTCCATGTTGAAAATTGTACATTGCCTTGTTGTTGTCGCCGTTGGTCTTGTTTATTGCACAGTTTGTTGCTGCGGTTAATGAATAATTAAGGTGTGTACCAACTCGACGACGACGATGGTGATGGTGTCCTTGCGGCAATGGCAAGCGGAAGTATATGAAATCGTAGTGGAAGCGAAAGAAAATTGAAAGAGCATCGAAAAATTGAAACAACGACGCCTGAGGAATAAAATTAAGTGGTTTCTTGATGAATTTTTGTCCCATTCGCACTTGCGTTGTGCATGGCGGCTTGGTGTGGCATGTGAGTATGAATGGACCATGCATATGAAGACGGAGAGTGAGGGCAACCATTGGACGTAGATAATGATAATGAATTATAATACAACAATGGCAACAATCTCTGGCTTTGGTACGATTCGGTTTGGTTCGCTCACTCGCTCGTTCGTTCGTTGTTGTTTTCGCATGGTCGTTTATTGTTTGTGTTGTTTGCTTTTCGGCTCTTGGTTTCTTGGCAGAGCGCTGCATTTTCTGTGCTCAGTTCAAATTGAATTTCCATTGCGAGCGTTTGGGTGATTTCTGTTACGATACTTAACTACCGTCGGCGGTGGCGGTTGTGTGTGTTCAGGTTGCTAAGGCCTAAACCGGATTCTATAATCTTTTATTGATTTAACTTGCTTCGCGGACACTTTGTGTGCAATTATATTCATTTACTTCTTATTAATAATATTGGTGCAAATTGAATTTTAATTAATTAGCATAATTTGCTACAACAGCAACATCCACTACAAAGTGCAGCAACAGTGATCGCGTGTGAAATATTAATTGAATTTATTTGTATTTATTAAAAACAAATTAAATATTTTACAATTTCTTGACAAATTATCGAATTTCGTACATGAATTGTCCGATAGGGAAGCAGCATTTGCGTGTCGCAATCAACGACCAGCGCTCGTTCCTCAAACGTTAAAAATAATGGTGCTAGAACAGCAGCAGCAGCAATTACAAACGCAACAGCAACAAAACATAAGCTCCACAAGTAGCAGCGGCGCCAGTAGTACTAGCAGTAGTGGTAGTAGTGGACCCGGCGGCAACAACAGTAGCAGCAACGCCGCGTTTAGGCACCACATTGCCAATATGCCGTCGGAAAGTTTACATCCTACGGCCGCATTACAGCTCTATGCCGCTGCCGCTCAACTAGCACCAGGTGGTGTGCGTGTTCCGCCATGGGGCTCTTTTCTGCAGTTCGGCGTGCCTGGTGTATTCGGCGGCGGCCCGTTTCTGGGTCGCCCACGTTTCGAAGGAAGTCCGCAAAATGCCGCCGCAGCTGCATCTCAAATGGCCGTTAACGCCAGCAATGCATTCGCGAATCTGACAGGACTCAGCGTCGCCATGCGTAACGTTTCGGCGGTGCAGACAACGGCGGCGGCGGCTGTCGCCACTGTTGCCATTCAGCATCGATTGATGATTGGAAATCGGCAGAATTTACAGACGGGTCCCCCTAGCGAGGGATCAAATGAAGACGGTGGTGAGTAGAAACACCTTTCTATCAACGATTTCAATAAAAATAGGTGTGAAAATTCGCTGCAATGAGGTAAACAGCTTACCCTGTGTTTATAAAAGAGTATTTACCAAATTTGAAAGAAGATTTCTTGATTTTCCACAACATTTTTCGAAAGCCATTTCAATCAATTTGTTCAATGAATGCTCTGCCCATGCTTTGCCTAGGATGAGCTATTCGCTTCCAGTCATGTTGTGCGAGTTATAAATGTGTAGATTAGAGTGAAAAGTCTACTTTTTCAAATTTTACAGGACAAAAAACTAACTTTTTATCTACGTGCCTTAGCGCGTAATTTTGGACAAATGCGAACGTTGTACTTTTGCATATTAATATCTATAGCAAGTAAATACAAAACAAGTGCATAATTCTTTTTGATGTATCAAACAAACGATGTATCTTAATTTATCTTTCTGTGTTTTCATAAAAACTGGAATTAACGCTTTTTCACTTTAAGCTAACGATATTTATATTTGAACACGAATAGAAGACCGGTATGTTCACGAAAGTGTAGAAAAGGTATTAAGAAATATGATTGTTTTTGAAACGACACAAAACGAACTCAAAATACTTATCATTAGCAAGTTAGTAAAAAAGTTTTTGAACTTGAGCTTGTTGTGGAAAGTGACTTTAATAAACAAAGCTTTTTATAAATCTTGGAAAATCATGTTTAGGAAGATCGGCTAAAATTTCAATCTAACCTTTGTAGAATTTACGGCCTTCATTAATTTTGGAAATTAATAAAAATATTGATATGATTTTTATTAAATTTTAAACCTTTTTTCTTTAAAGATTATTTTTTAGAAAAATGTTAAAAAAAAGCTGTAAGGTAAACTAAAAATAAAAAGTAGTCTCGGTTTTCTTTGTTCTTTCATAATAGAATTTTTTTTTTCAGTTGATGTTTTTCACTTCTTCTGTCCATTTTGTATTTTATTCGGCATTGGTTAATTTTTTCTACCGAACTACAATTATATTTCTGATACCGACTTACCGATACCGATTCATTTTGAAAAAAAATTGTTAATAATTGAATTTAAAATATACCTCGGTTGAAAAGTTCTTATATCAGAAATGGTTAAATTTTTCGGAGAAAATTAAATGGTAAATGGTATGGAAATAAAAATATATCAAATCTATCAGCTGTTTTTGTAAAAATACGAAAAATTCAAAGATATACCATATTTATGTACCGATTTTGGGAAAAATGCCCAATGAGTACTTTTTAAGTTCTTAGATTTTCAAAACTGAGTTTGTACCTACATTTGCCTATGTACCTCAATTCTTAACCGGTTTTAGGTTTTACAACGCATCAAATATTTGAAATGGCTATTTTCACGAATGTTACAATGAAAGAGTTAAACATAAATAAAATATGATACTTTGATATTTGATAGATTGAGTATTGTTCGAAGACTAACAATTAACTTTAAAAAGAACATGTTTGTTACTTAAAATATTCGGTATGTATTCCATTCTACATTTCAAACAGTCCAAATACTCGACTTTCTACATTCAAATCCTTTAATTGACATACATCAATCCTCGATTTACACCGTATGGAGTAAAGAGAAACCGTTTAAATCAAGTAACGTGTAAATCAAGGGATGAGCGTGCCCGGATTAAGGGAGATATTTTACATTATTCCTATTAGGCTTCTGTGTAAAAAAGTAAGAGCTAAATTAACCTTTTGTACTCTAATCGTATGCATATTGATTTATTTTTAAGTTTTTTTTATTTATTCTTCTTTATATATTTTATTGCTTATTTATGACCTGATATGTTAATTTGATGATTTGATTTCATTAATAAATAATTACAATGGAAATAGCATAAAATTTCTGCAACTGCTAATCCTAAGCATTTAAATATTTTGCAAAGAATTATTATTATAATTGTTATTTCAATTTAGACATTATCATTTGATATGATTTGTTACATTTGCTGTAGCACAATAAAGCACACAATAATTATTTAACTTTAATTCTATTAATCGGCAAACTCAAAAGAATGAGGTCACCACATGCTTTAAGTATAAAACATCATTCAATTAGTTAAATTTTTTATTGACTTTTTGATTGATAATATTTTTTTTAATGAAGTGTTAACAGTACATAAATTTATTATATTTCAACAATAATCGTATTTTGAATTAATGAAACTGATTTCTTTCATAATATAAATAGGTACACGAACCTAAGATTATATCATTAAATATACAACATCCATTCTAATCACATACATACTTTAAATTGTCTTTATAAATCACATATAGATTAATCAATGGGAATGTTGTGGCAGATGGTATATAATAAAAACTAAAGTACAATTTAGTGGTATTCATATATAGTATCTCTGAAAAATATGCAAAACTGAAAACCTGATGATAAGCATTAACTTCTTACTGGGGTAAGATAGACTTAACTAGTCACAGTACACTTATCCCATTAATATCTACAAGTATCTATCTATGCATGCATGTACTACTGTGAGCAAAAAGTAGTAAGACTTTTTAATTTAAATTTCGCGCGGAAACCCATTCATCAAAATATTATTTTTTTAAGGTTGGTATGACTGTCGGTGACATCTGTGCCAAATGTCACATCAAAATAATCATTAGTGTTTAGTATACGCTTGTCTTTCTGAAGTACAAAAAGTGCATTCGGCGATTTTCACAATGAGTGAAATTATTCAACAAATAAGTTCCATTAAATTTTGTGTGCGGAATCAAATTTCTGGTGCCGAAACGTTCAGAATGTTGCAAAAGGCCTTCGGTGATAATTGTATGTCGCGAGCAAGTGTTTTTGATTCGTACAAATTGTTCAAAGATGGTCGAGAACGCGTTGACGACGAACCACGTCCAGGACGGCCATCAACATCAACTGATGATCAACACGTCAATAAAATCAAGGAATTTGTGCTCGAGAATCGACGATTAACAGTCAGAGACCTTACTGGCATCGTTGGAATATCGGAAGGATCAGTGAAAACGATTTTAAAACATCATTTGGGCCTAAGAAGAGTGAATGCACGATTGGTTCCAAAATCACTGCATTGGTTTTACGAGACCATTTTGCCAAAAATTCGACTGATATCGTTCCGCAACCACCCTATTCGCCTGACTTAGCACAGTGTGACTTTTGGCTATTTCCTAAACTCAAAAAACCGCTTCGTGGACACCGTTTTGAGTCAATTGAAGACATTAAACATGAATCGCTAAGCGCATTGAAGGCTATTCCGGAAATTGACTTTTACAACTGTTTCGAGAATTGGAAAAAACGTTGGCACAAGTGTATTGGGGCCGGGGGGGATTACTTTGAAGGGGACGAAATAGATTTGGAAGAATGAATAAAAAAATTTGAAATTATGAACAAAGTCTTACTACTTTTTGCCTACAGTAGTACCATACTAACCAAAACTTTAAAATCTCATAATTCAAGCTCTATACAAAATAAGTTAAAATAATGTCTAACAATTGATATTGAGCAAGAAAAACAAGGCAACGCTACGAGAAATGGTACTAATTTTTTCCTTCTGTTTCTAATTATGAATATGTACCTCTGTTAAGATGAACTTCTTGAATATGGTAAATATTGTAAATATACAAAAAAAATTATTTAGAAATTGATAATTACTAAAAAAAATACATAAATAGTTTCAGTTGAACTTAGATTAACCGTGATGCGCCTAATCGACAATCCCAGTTAGCCGAATCACTAATTTTATTGTCTTTTACATATTACATATGTTTATAACAGACCAGTATGCTTCTTTGTACTACGTTAAACACGAGAAATAACATATTCAAAATGTTTTCCATCACGGATAACAAAGTCATTTAGGGTTAATAAATAGAAGTAAACACAAGCTCAACAATTTTAAATATCCCGGTTAATTATGTTGCCGGTTAATAGAGTCACGAATAATCGAAGTTTAACTGTAGGTACATAAAATAAATATGGGAAATATTAAATTGTAATAAATTAAAATAGTAATGGTTCAAAGATATATTTAGAAAATCTATTGTATCCTTATCTGCAACTTATCTGAAACTTTTATCGGTTATGGTAGGAAGATTATGAATCAAATCTAACGTTCTATGCAGAGTTTGAGTAGTGAAATCAAAATATGTGAGTTAGAAGATATTTTCAGTAAAAGTGTGTTATTTCCTTAAAAACAACTTCTCAAAATAAGTTTAAATAGTTGAAACTATAGAAATACAGTGACTATTTAAGGGTTAACATATTGGCGTAACAAAATTAATAAAAACAAAATTTGTGGTACAATTTTATAAAAAATTTTCCCTGGCCACGGATGCTATAGCAAACTGCCTCGATCCTTACATGGTTCAGGAATAATTTTACTTTTAAATGTAGAAAAGTTTCTAGTAAACACTAAAAATTTCTCTAATATTAACACAACACAATATATCAGTATAGGATATATTGATTTTGGTTATTGTCGCAGATATTGACTGAAGATCGCGATAAACATATTAAAACTTGAACAATATTAGCAAAAATTGCACGGCATTTCTTATAGACAAACAAAGCACTGAAATCAAATTCATTCAGTGAAGTGAAACTTTTGTAGGAAATACTAGATAAAATTAATGCAATTTCGGTACAATTCGCACCAAAATATACTTTAAAATATCTGTTGTGAAAATTGTTAACATTAAGCAATAGCCACGCCTACCTGCCAAGTGGAGTTTATTTGACGAGAATAAAGTTTTACCTATAGATTTCAGATACTAAGTCCATTCTATAGCCCATTTTTACTATACTACTTACCATTTTGGGTGGAAACTATAATGAAGAGAACAGACAGATCTCTTAGTCTTAATTCAAATATCCTTGGCGCATTTTAAATCTTTACTATTTACTCAAAAAAAAAAAAAAATTTTAATTGTCTATATATTTTTCCTGTACCGAATGAACACTTACACGTTTTTTGTTGTAGAGTGGCGAAATAGAATATGAATATGAAATCATTTCAACATTATCATCTAATTAGCAAATGGGATTGAAATTGTTGCTTCTTTTATTAAACTCCATCCTGATTAAAAGTTATTTAGAGGTCGTTTATAGTTATCATAATTTGATAAAGTTTTAGTAAACGTACGTACCTAATATACAGTCAAAGCTCGATAACGTAAACATCACATATCATGGACACTTATTTCCTCCCATTGGCTTCTAAATCGTAAACAAAGTCTGGTTTTTATTTGTTCGCGATATCGAGCTTTGACTGTATAGGAACCATTTATAATTTGAAATTTGATTTTGGTGTAAATAGGAAACGGTTTCAATACGGTTTTTATTATTCGAAAGTGTCATCCTTCCGATTAATTGTAGTTTTTCATTCAAATAGCTTTTGCGGCTGGCCTTGCAGTAGCCCTTAGGCTCAACCCAATTTTTTAGTACACTTTGGACTGTATGGAGCTTTTCTTGACCGATGGCTGCACCAGTTTCGTCCTTAAGAGCCTCAATCGTTGCTGGCTCTTCATTCCTCTCTTTTGGATCCAAATATTGTTTAAGACCATATCTACTATATAGACCAGAAATAATCAGTTATCATTGTGCGGTAGTGTACACCACCTTCCTTCCTCTGAGCAACAGGAGACATTTTTTCAGTTGTACAATTTGTAGGAGTACGAGGACGTGTTGTTTCTATCCAATAAGGATCCAGTTTCACGCATACGTTTCACAAATTGATCCACAAATTAATGTCATTTTCTTACACTTTCGGTAGAAGATTCACTATTTTGCAAGAAAATTTTTAGTATTTCCTTAGGTTGTTCAAGCGAATATCAACCCATTTCGTTAACCGCAAATATAAAAATAATTTTCCGTCATAATAACTAATGACATTAGAGTTGACACATTCAAAATAACAAGTAGTTCAAATTCTAAATGTTAAATGTACCACCGTTTAAAGTTCCCGACCTGATTTTCAACTTTTTGCTCGCTTCTTATTGGCCCAAAATTAATCAGAAGTCATATATCACACCAATATGGAAATTGCAAAGAGTACAGTAAAAAAAGTATGTTAGTTCATTTAGTTCATAAGTCAGCTAGTTGCCTAAGTCAGCTCGACCGTAACGGAAATACTTTTAAACAGGGTTTCATTATACCCGCAGATTTATTTCATATCATGCATACCATTATCATAATTTTATAAAGATTACTTCTTATACGTATAAAAAATTGTTTAATCTGTGCTTGTAATGGACCCAAAACATTACGAAAATAGGCAAATTATTATATACCTTGTGTGAACCACTTGCCACATTAGGGTAAATTTACCAAAAAGGGGTAATTTTTGACTTATGTATGTAGAAGAATATTTCTTTATGGTCGGGCTGCAAAAAGCTGAACAGACTTAGTAGTTAAAATAAATTCATCGACTTACTATATTTATTGGACATAATGCTAAAAATTGTGAAAAATCCTTAAACTTTACTTTTATTATTGAATTAATAAAAAAAGGTTTGAAACTTTGGTACAGAATAATCATATAAAAAAAAAAAAACATGTTTTTATGTTTTCTCGTTTTGTTGTAAAAACGTTATTATAATCAATGAATCCCAACGGACCCACTTACCCGCCCAACCGCACGAGGGGCACATCCGCATGTTGTACGGATTGGTGACTGATTCAGCTGCATTTCCTAATGCATTGATAACTCGCTGATTGTAGAGAATAACTCAAAATTTTGGTTTCCTTTGCAGCTACAGATTATTAGTAATCATCAGCTGTTTAGCAATTGAGAAAATTTAACAAACTTTATATTGGAGAGAGTCGGAAATATCAAAAATGCCGTAAAGAGAATTAAGAGAACATTTTTTTTTGTTCTAAAAGCATCAAGTTTTATTAAATTTCAATATGAAGAAAATTTTATATGAAGACCACAGAATTATTGATAAAATTCATAAGTAGTAAATTTTCTTACAAAGTATGAAATTTGTTACACATAGCCGGAAATTTCAGAAAATTTGTATGGCAACACTGTACCTACATAATTATGACGATTTTTTTATATAACACTAATAATTATTTTTTGAGAAATTTTTTTAATTTGGCTTTGGCTTACTGGAATCGTGTTGTTGCAATTAAATTTAAGTGCAATTCGCCGTTGCAAAGTTGGCGTTATGCAGGACTTCTACGCATGGTGCCCATGTTCGAAAAATTTATTCTCTACACGCCACCTCCTCTTGGTTGGCAATGGTAAACCTATGAGTGAAAACTATACCAAATAAATGTTTTCAATTCACCATCTATAGTCGGCAAAAACTTTCGCAGCCCTTCATTGAATTTTGTGATATTATAGAATTAAAAACAATTACCACCAGATTCAAAAAGGTATTGTAGCGCAAATGGATATTTTGTTTTAGGAAATCTTGATTAAACCACTTTAAAGATCTCTACGAAAAAAAAAATTTGGTTTCAAATTCCTGTACAAAATATTTAAAGATGAAAACAAAACAATATCATGTATAGGTATATTAACCTACAAATTAAAAAGATTAAATGGTTAATGGTTAAATGGTTATTAAATGGAATGCAGATCAACTGAAATTGACTTATTTATTTAATAATTTTTATGTACATCCTAACACTATAAGATTAAAAATGTTGTTATTTAAACGGTTGCCGTTTTTGGTAGAATTGTACCAAAACTGGTAACTTTTTCTTTGCTTGGTAATTTGGTCAATTTTTTTTTCAATTAGGTAATTTTTGGGAATTTCTCTTAACTTTTTAGCTTGGATATATCCTGTTCTCATTTTCGGTGACGCATTTCTAGTATATAATATAAAATCAGTAATTTATACATATGTAGTTTGTACTGAAACTTTGATCCGCTGAAACTTTTATGCTCATAAATGAAAAAAAACTTTCTTAGCAAAAGTTTAATTACTTTTTAAGAGTATTAATATTATTTAAAAAAATCGATGTTCTCCTACATCTGTTTAAAAATTTATAAAAGTTGGCATAACAAGTCGGACTTTAATAACACCTGAATACAAAAGGTCGTACTCGAGAGCTTTTCAACAACGATCGAACATAAAATAAAAAATCAAAGAAATGATAAAAAAAAAATAAAAATCAAAAATGGTGTTTCAAAGGACAAATTCTTTTTGCCCTGTTATACTCTTTGGGTAATCTTTCAAAATAGGTTGTGACACATTGCAAATTTTCTCCCATCTAGTACACACGATGTTTGGTCAGCAAAAAATAAACATATTTAGTTAAATGCAATATATTAATATATTTTTACAATACAAATACAAATTATGCCAATATAAGTTATTTAAAATATTTACTGAAAAGTTAATATTACTTATTTCTTTTTACTTCGGTTTTGATTTTTCTTTAAATAAAAAATTTTGTAATATTTGGTAACATTTTTTAGAAGTTTTGGTAGGCAAAGGCGAGTGGCAACCGTGTTCTCGTATACCCTACAAAGTTAATTCATACAACAGAAGATCAGTCGATTATCAGCATTCATGCGAACGGGTTTATGCTGACACTGACACTGACACCTTTTTGTATATATGTACATATGCACACAAAAAATTTTTGATATCGAATTAAATTTGTTGTTTGCCGAAATTTGTTTCCTTGAATCTAAATGCTTAATATAATATATGAATGTACATACCAACGCACAGTAGCATTTGCAAGAAATAGAGAATGGAAAATATGCAAACAATAGCCTAATATGTACCTAAAAGTACTCGAAGGTTTCTTGCAGTGGCAGCATATAAAGGTCTCCAATACATTCAAATAATATAGGATTGGTTGGTGGCCATAACGGATTTAAACGTTGTACGGCCAAACTAGTTTTTCAAATAGTTATGCAACATTTAGTTTTTAAAGTGGCTGAAAACCAATTCTGTAATCAACCACTTTAATAATACATACTAAGTATGTACAATATGGTATTCAGTGAAAATATTTTCTAGCAATTCTTGTCATAATATTATTCCCTTATATGGATTTTGACATGTCACAAAGATCAAAGATCACTGATGAATATGAAAATTAAATATTCCTGTAATTTGAAGGTATTAAAAGAATGTTCATTTTTAATTTAAATATTTTTTTTATAATGAAATTAATTTATAAATTATTTTATTTATTTATTTGTAATATAAATAGTAATTAATCCTATTACAACAACAATCATACTAGTCATGAACAGAAATATGGATTTTCCATAGACAACTCGATACAAAACTGAAACGATTTACAAATTATTTCAAAAATATGTATCTTTCAATTAGTTGAAATTTAATTGGTTTACAAACTATCTACCAATTACTTAAAAAGATATGCAAGCTTGGACAATTGATTTGTGCCCAGGACAACATAATGTTGTAGTTGCGGTGTTCAGTAAATCAGTTTGTCGACTAACTTTAAACCAGTTGGTTTCCATACAGCGAAGTCTTACTCACACATGCCCTTGATTATATTTAATTTAGTTTGCATGAATGGGAATTAATGCGGTACTTTTGCTTAAATATTTTTTAAGTAGTAAAGACTGTGAGCAATTCATCTTATCGACGTAACACTGCACTGCATTTAAATAAAGTTGATAATTTTCAACATGCGCAAAGAGAGAATATTTACCGGCTTCTTCTCAATCATTATTGCTTTAAACTTAATTTCTAGCCATAAAGGTAATTAAACCTTCTCAATACTCTTCTGCAGAGGGATTTATCAACTTAATTGAAGTGACCTACTTATAAATACAAACATCCCATAGCGAATTTGAAGATTTAAGGTTTTAAGGTTTTAGTTCCGTCAAAAAGTCTTCTATGTAATTGTGGAGCAAAGATCATAATGACAAAGATACATACATATGTACATACTTGTATACACAGGCACATGTATACTACATACTGGTTTAGTAAAGGTGTTAAAAATCCTCCTCCTCCTCCTTTTCACTTTGCCGTTCGTATTTGACATAAGACTGTAGGTGATTTCCATTCATTTAAAAAAATATAACACGCACAACATGATTGGATGCGAAAAGCTCGGCCTAGGCCCTCCATATCAAAAAAAAAAATTTGAATTTTTAGTAAAACTTGTTAAAAAAATCATAAACATTTCTTATGAATTAATGTGTTTTGAGTTGTGACAGTCTTGCCGCAAATGAGTGTGTGCTCTAAAAAAAGCTTCTATCCATAAAATGATCAAGCTTTATGGTTAATTAATACTTTATTCCTGGACACAAATACACTAGATGGAAAGCTAAGTTCGAGCGCGAATAAAATTCTTTTTACTTTACTTTTACTTTACTTTAAATGGCACAACAGCCCATTGAGGGCCTAAGCCTAGCCTTTTCGTATCCACTCATGTTGTGCGTGTTATATTTGTACATGAATTTTTTCGGAAACATAAAGGTGTTTTCCATAGGTTCACAATAATTTCGTAGTTAAATTCAAGCGCACCCTTAAATCTTCTTTCTGATCTGGCAACGTCACTCAAGGTTTACATTTTTATCATGGTAAAGTTCACGAATGCGCAACGTTTCTTCTTCTTTTTATGAGGAAAATTTGCTCCAAAGAATCGATCGCTGGAAACGTGCTCGAGGTGTTCATAAGAGCTATATCGAATTCCATAGTTTACAAAACTGAAGGCAATTTTTAAATATTTCTACAAAAATAGTCAGCAATTATTTTTGATCAACAATTCGGTGTTTACCTAATTTGGAGACCTTTCAATTATTTCTTCACGTTTTATTTCGATGACCTGGTAAACGTAAAGCAGCGCTAGCCCAATAATCTTTTTTTTTGGAGCATGATAGTTATAATATCAGATAGTTATACAAAATGTTCAAATTAACTGAGTTTCTCCCCTAAGGGTTATGTGTCAGGTCTATTCCCACATAAAATTAAAATCTTAAATCACAGATACCTCAATGTTGACAAATAATACTTCCATACCCAGTCTTTGTATCGTGCTACAAATGGTTCCTAAGATATCCCATAATAAATATTCATGTTTTATGAGACACCTCGACACCTTTTCCTTTCCTACACATGATTTTCTCTACCATGGCATTATTAACCAAAGTCTTTGTACCAAATTTCACGACCATTATGTAACAGCACTCGAAACAATGGTAGTTGATTTTAATGTATTGGTAGCTTCTATTCTATCAGCAACATTGCCATACACAGTACAGAATCATTGGAGAACGCTCGAGATGCATGACGAACTATGTTGATGAGCACGAAATTTGTAAAAGGAAAACAAAAATTAAACACTTTGTTCGTATGGGCAGAAAGCCCACATTTACATTCACATCATTCTGCTCTTCCCGCGTACCCGTTGATTCTGTACTGTGTGAATGTTATCGTAAAATGAAAATAAACTACTGTACTGTTAGTGTTGTTGTATTGTACACATGCGACTTCTTACCTATTTACTTTATTCACTTTATTCACTTTACCTTTCCAACGATCTAAGTTTCTTACGAATATGTTGACGTTCGACACAGGTAAATAGGGAGGTAACTGGTTTTTGCTTAGCATATTAATATATAGGTATATATTTTTTAGGCATAAAAAATACTATAGTTAAAACAAAAAATTGCCACCGTTGCGTAGCTGCTAGTGCACTGTCCTGCTACGCAGAGTGTCCGGGGTTCAAATCTCGGCATAGGCAAAATCAAAAAGTAGAAAAAACTAATTTTCTACACGATACGACCTTTTGGCAGGCAGTGGCAAACCTACGAGAGTTCGGTTCAGCATAAAACTGTAGGTTACTACCAATCATGTACAAATATAACATGCACAATATGAGTGGATGCGAAAAGCTCGGCCTAGGCCCTCCATGGGCTTATGTGCCATTAAAAGAAGAAAAATAGATAGATACTTCCAGAGATATTCAAATATGATCTTTGAAGGATTTTATATAATTTTTTATTTAATTTTATTTTATGACACAGACAAATGAAAAAACATTCAATGCTTTAATGATGATGTGAGAGCTACATATGAGCTACATGTGATCTTTTTACAACTTGATTTACATATTTGACTTAAACGAATTTAGTTGTTGGATATGATTAGTTTTAACGTTTAAGCAAAACATAAATGAAATTTCGTTTTATGGAACGATTTTATTTTATATTTTTTGTGTTATGTATGAGCTTCTTGGGCTAAATTTTGATATTTACTATTAAACATATTGCATTTTTCTATAACTCCAAATTATGTATACTTATACTACTTTACTACTATCTGAATAAATCTAACCTTATTTCGTAATATTGTTGGTGGCTTTTATATTTTATTTTTGTTTTTACGTTTTCTTGTTTAGTTTTTGTACTTTAATTTAGATTTTACCTTTTCCTATGTTTTTGTAATTAGATGTTTTTAATTTGCAAATAAGATTCGATTTCCCACATTTTAATATAGTCGTTGTATATAACATCTTCTATTTGCATAGAGATAAATCTTCTTCCAAATATTTCTGTTTTTAATTAAATCAATTTTTACATTATTTTTGTGTAGGCGGATTTTGCTCGCTTAGATATTAATTTGATCTGATCAAGCGATAATGATTTTGTAATTTATAAATTAACAACATTTCCATCTCTTTGGTAGAATCGTTCAAACATACTTTTACACACATACATACATAAGTATGAAGGCATTCATAGAGACACCACACACACACACATTATTTGTACTGGCGATAAACTCATTAATCATTTTGCAAAAACGAAAATGAAAACTTAATGCATACATAAGTTCGAAGCGTTTTTGCCTTCAGCTCATTCCTACGCACTGAAGCGTGTTCCGCCAACCACCTCGGCAAGGAGGTTGAGAAAACATAGTTCTGATAATGAAAACTCGTTGACATGAACTCATATGGTTACTTTGGTTATGTGTTTCTTATTTTTCTCTCTTTGGCATACTTACGTACTCTTTGGTTATGTGTTTCATTCACTCACTCACTCACTCACTCATTCAATTCATCATTCAGACTTGTGTCGGATGCATTTTAAATGAAAACATATTCTAGCAGGAAATGAAAAATGTCATAAAATGATCAGATTCATTCATCATCTTACATTATTTTCTATTAGAGTTGAAATCGTCGTTTTAGGGTGAAATATATGTACTACCTTGGTTGTAGTTTACAATCAAAAGCATCAACAAAATGTTTTTATTTTTGATTTAAATTTAAAATCTTCATATTGTGTCCTAGATATTGAAGTGACCGTGACCTGTTATAGTTTTAATTATAACCTTAATGGTCTTACTCCAATAACAGTCCCTACAAATTTAACCCGTAAGGTTTAAATCGGAAGGTTTTAATCGGAATTACATATGTGTGTAAAATAAAGGGTGATATCGATAGAAAAGTTATCCTAATATACTAAGTAATAAATATAAATCTAATGTAGGTGATATTTTGTGATAAGATAGTTTCGATTTATTTTATGATGATTGCCGAAATATTTCAGATATAGTAATAGCAGCTCGTGAGGAGGTCGAAACAAAACTTTTATTAGCTAATTTTTATAATGTACGTATGCGAATTACTCAGTAAACCGCCCTAAGTAATTTACTGCTAAAACCAGTGCGCTAGGTCAGCCTCAGCATGAATAGTTGTGTTTTATTCGCCAAATCATTTAACATGTGCGAGTAAAACGATCAAGTTTGGTAACTTCGGTTATTCATGTGTTGTCATTCACAATAAATCTGCTCAAAGGCAGTTGGCAGCTGGAGGGGATTTTCCAGTAAAAGTATCAGCGTAGGCATTTCCCTTTTTTATTAAGTATATGGTTACACCCGTCTTTGCGCCCCCAAAAATATTTTTAATTGTATTTGTAACTCATTTCTTTCTCCGCCGGACATTTTAACACATTTTGTCTTTGTTTTTTGTGAAACCGCTCTTCTCCTTTCATTATTGACAGATAGGATTGTTATAAGTAGAATCCAGGAATGGTAAACAACATGCTAGTTATAAATAACAGCTGTGATTATAAGCAATATTATTTTCTTTTGATATTGTTTCTCGTATAATTATTGCTGCTACTTATACATAACCAGGAGCTAGTGGTGAATGAAACGCAGCTTATACTAACATTTTCAAATCAGTTTTTTTTTATTTGAGGCTTGAGCAATGTAAAGCAATGTATAGAAAAAAACACAGTACGGAAACCGTTAAAATAAATTTAGAAGTTTTGGCTAATACTTATTGATATTGACTTTTGCCTCTCCGATCTCACGAAGGCTTTTAACCTATGTAATGTTTTAATTTTTAGTTTGAAATCCGATTAAAATTGTTCGTAATTGGAAATGATTAAAAACTTAACGCCTTTAAGTACCGCCGTCGCCGTTAGCCCGCGAGCCCGCTTCTTTATACAATCATGCTTTTATCTTCTACGATACATGGGGTATAATGCTGGAATTAAATACAGTAGTAGCAGTGAATGTATGCAGTGGTGGACTAAGAGTGGGGACCTTTGGAGGCCACAGACCCCGCATTGATTAAAATAATTTTATAATATGCAACAAATTAGTTGTTTGTTGTATCAATTTAATAGAGTCATCTCCCCTCTCCCCTCCCCATTTTCAAATCCTATATCCGCCACTGTACATATGCTTGTAGTCATGCCAATGTGCCCAGCTATGGCATGCACATAAGTCATTTGCTTTCCATTACGTCGTTTGACACTATGTCATGCAATGTTTCTTTCATTTCACTTAATTTTCATTTTATTTCTTGTTTCACTGTGTGTGTATATGGTGTAGCGTGTATGCGTGTGTGTAGTCTTGCTGTTGCTTTCTTGGTTTTAATGCAATGTATGAATTGCATTTTGTTGTAGTAGAATTGCGAAACTGAAAAAAATGTTGCATGCAAATGTTGCGATTCCAATTTTGAGGATACAAAAACCAGGAGGCGATGTACGAGTAAGGTATAAACATACACGGCGTGTAAGCTCACCGCAAAATAATCATAATAAATTTCAATTATGTACCTCTTTTCGTGCTCTCGAATGGTTTTTGGTGCTGCTACTGTTGTTGTTGTTGTTGGTCGAGAATTATGACCTGATGCAAACACGGTGCACATCCTGCAGCTAGTAGCTACTGCTGCTGTATTGGTGTTATTAAGTCATTTCGAGCATGTTGCATTGCATACATGCACATGTATGTGCCACAAGCACATGTTCATGCACAGTTCCTTGTTCCAATTCTACAAACATATTCGCCCTCCTCACCGCATTCCTAATTTGTATACGATTTATATTATAGCAATGCCGACACTATAGCCTTTAATTTAAGTTACAGAATTATGCAAATACCAACTACTTACATACGTATATACACTACGAAAGTATACCACTGGGGGGCGTTTGCGCTCGATAGAGTCCTGACCACTACTGCTACCGCTGTTGCTGCTGCTGCTGCTACTGCGGCTGCTGTTCCTGATGTTGTCGCTGTCAACTCCCTCTGTCCGTTCTTCCCTTCTTCTGCGGTATGCAATCGTCGATGTCTCTATTATTGGTGTTGCATTGAGTTATTAAATGCGCTGCAGACACCCCTGAAAATGTAATGTGTGTGTGTAAATGCACAGTAGGCATTCATAGCAATAGCAGCTAGCAGCTAGCAGCTAGCAGCAACAGCAACGGCACATGCAACTTTCTGTAATGCCACCACACTGCACCGCGCCTCGCCTCATCGCATCGCATCGCATCGCACAGTGAAAGCAAATAACCTGTCCAGTTTGATAGCAGTTAATTTGAAATATTAGGGTCCGAATGCTCATTTTGGTTCACTCACTCACTCACTCACAGTTCACTTTACAACAACTGAATCGGCCAGTTGGTTTCCTTTTTTGTCCAGTTTTGTTTTTTCCTATTATTATTGTTGTTGTATTTGTTTTTAATGTGTTTTTATTTTTTATTTTGCTTAATATTGGGTACTTACAACTCGCACGACTCCAACTGCGAGGTTTGAAATTGAATTCTCTTGTTGATACCATACCACTACATACATAAGTACACATATATGTACATACATTTAATAGTTATGTATGTGTGTATGTATGTGTGTATGTATGTGTACATGAACAGGCAAACAAATATTCTTTATGCCTCAATTATTGCTTGGATACACACACAAATGATACATAATTAAATTGTTTCGTTTTACATACAATCCATGTGGGTCTTGTTGGTAATTGAAATATATTATTATGAATATTTATGATTTGTTTTTGTTGTTGTTATTTTTTGTTGTATTATTTAAGTAAATAGTTTTGTAAATAGTTTTTGCTCTGTGCTCGTCGTACACTCGTCCGTGTGTTTGCGCTACTGTTGCAGTTGCATGTAGTTTTCACACTTTTGTTGAGCTTGAATAATTAAAGTAATTAATGATATGGAATAATAGGCTACTTTTATTAGATAACAAGGCAGATTCGAATATAAGTATTTCACAATCTCATCCCCTTTATTTCAAAAGTATGAATATGAGGATAAATAATTTGTTTCTTTTATACCATTTTAACAATTTTTCTCTGGCTACAAAAAAGCAAAAAAAGGTATATGTCAAGAAGCCTGATGAAAACGGCGTTTGTTGGTAGAAAAATGTGATTTTCATATCAGATTCAAGTGGATGTGATGTCTTTGTGTTGATGTGTTAATATCAAAGAGTTGTTTAATTTTATATCATCTACAATTTTGCTGAAGTTAGCAACAAACCAAAATCGAAAGTTATATTATTATTCAAAATTATATAGGTCATAAATCTCTTATTTACATATTTTTAAAAATGACAAATTGCTGCACTTTGCGTCAATTTTTCTACATAAACTTCATCAGCCAGTTTTCACCAAAATTTAAAATGTTTCGGAAATAAAAATATTGTCGCAAATACACATTCCAGGATAGATACTACATACCTCTGCTGACATGTTGCGTAATATCTTTTAAATTGGCAAACATCTGATGAAGAATTACTAAATTTATTAAACTCTGCAACCACAGTTGATATGTCTAAACTTCCAAATTCACAGATTGAAATTTATTGCGATAATTCTCACGATTTATTGAGGCCATATATCACTAAATCATTTTGGAATAATATTTTCGATTATCATCATGGACTTTCCCATTCAGGAATTAAGTAGAACAACAAAGAAAATGATAAACGATAGCATTGTTTGGCCAGGAGTCAACAAAGACATTAAACTTTCATGTAAAACCTCAAAATGATCTAAAATTTCCCGTTATTGCATTTCCGTCGATTTGAACATATAAATATTGATATCGACAGCGATGGCTATTAACACTGTTTAACATGTGTAGTTAGATTTTCTAGATGGCCTGTGGTAATATTTCTTATTTCTTCGTGACAAGGTTTGGCATGAGGGCCTCTTCTACAAAATCAATAAACTATCACTCCAAAATACCCATGCTATACTAAACTGACTACTATCTGTCAAACATAATTTCCTGATTTAAATACAAAAGCTACACATCAAAAAGTTACCCAATTACAGCTACTCCGCTAGTCCGCTACTCTACATGTTATTCACCTCAGATTTGCCAACAAAGCACAATTTACACGAGTCTACATTTTCTGATGACACAGCAATTTTAAGTACATATGACACCGCAAGAGCGACTAAAACACTACAGGATCACCTTGAAACAATAGAAAATGGTTTAGCAACCTGGAGAATAAAAGTAAAAGAATCAAAAAGCATTTATCTTACTTTTGCCCTAAGAAGAGGAGCTAGCCCGCCTATTATTGACTATCAATAATTTTCCTATTCCCCAAAAAGGTAGTGTGAAGTACCTCATCATGCACATTGATAAAAGATTATCCTGTAAAAAGCATATTGTATCAACACAGACCCAGTTTGTTACATAAAATCTCCAAAAACTTACATTAGACAACAAATTACTTCTCTATAAAATGGTTATTAAAGCTATCTGGACGCATGGCATTCAACTATGGGGAACTGCATCGCCATCAAACGTGGATAAACCTCAAAACATCCATGGTTGCTGAAGAGATATACATACAATTGTGAAAAGAAATTAAAGACACATCCTAATAGTCTGACGCCAATACCGCAAGCGGTTAAAAAGTAAAGATACCATAGATCTTGATATAAAATAAACTGGCACCATTAGTATGGGAGGCTAACCATTATTTCTTCACTAACTTCAGTAAATTCGGTGTAAATTCAGTCTACTTAAATCTACGCGAAATCGCACTGGCATGGAAACTGGCTTTTATTTTAGATTTAAGATTTAAAAACTTATGTTAGTTTCTAACTAGAAATTTTCAATAAAAAATAAAGGATAAAAAAAATATGAAATCAGAAACAGTTTCTAAAATGTTTTATAAATAGTGGATATACAGATTTGGTAGTAGTAGTAGTAGCAGTAGTGGTAGTGTGTTGGAATTTCGGCACAGGCAAAATCAAAAATTAAAACAAAACAGTTTTCCTACACGGCACTACCTCTTGGCATACAAGAGTAAAAATTGCCTATGAAAGGGTTTAAGTCGGCTATGGTAGTAATTTTAACTTACAGTTGAATCATGACTTGTGTTGGACTGTTTTATTTGTATAAAATGTAAGGTTGACTAAAAAGAAAGTTCAGAAAAGTGACCTAAGTTCACCCATTTTCTTTTTTATATCAAAATAGCTTTATTGAGACAAATATCTTCCATTGTTATTTACCGGGCAAAGTCATAATACCGTCCTACCATAATTCCTGGGGTTTCTGCTCGTAAAACTCAGACAAGACCTTTTTGCACGCCTCTTGGGAATTCAACTTAACGCCATTGAGATAATTCTGCAACGAGTGAAACAAATGGTAATCCGAAGGTGCAGGTCTGGGCTATATGGTGGTGCGTTGAGAATGTTTGAGTGAACAGATTTTATTTTAT
Source organism: Palloptera scutellata (assembly GCA_958295655.1). Taxonomy (NCBI): domain Eukaryota; kingdom Metazoa; phylum Arthropoda; class Insecta; order Diptera; family Pallopteridae; genus Palloptera; species Palloptera scutellata. The sequence continues at coordinate 83,923,674 of OY282449.1, read as the reverse complement.
GCGTCAGTGTCTTATTTACCTTTGAATTATACAACTTCAACAAAGACCCACAAAAAGATGGTGCTATTCCTACACCCTGTAAAGACATACCCATATGCCAGACTTAGATAATCCCTCTATCTTTTTACGAAATTGCCGTCGGTTGTATCGACAAAAACAGATTCATACAGTCTAAAAGTTTGCGCAAAGGCAGAGTTTTATATTCATTCATAATTTCACGTAAATACGTATTATTATTTATTTTTTTTTAATTTTATCATTTTAAGGATTTCCAGGCGATGGTGACGAAGACAGTAGCGCTGCCAAAAGAAGAAGATCTCGAACAAATTTCAATTCTTGGCAATTGGAAGAATTGGAGAGAGCCTTTTCGGCGAGCCATTACCCTGATATATTCATGCGAGAAGCATTAGCAATGAGACTGGATTTGAAAGAGAGCAGAGTTGCGGTAAGTTTAGTTTTAAGTGGGTAGGTTCATCACTTTTCCTGCTCAATTTTACGAGTATTTTGTAATTTTTGTTGTTGTTGTTGTTTCTTTTTCCTTTAACTGTTCATAATCTGTTGACTTTAAAAGTTTTATTAAATAAAAACAAACAAAAACCCATCGTTTCTAACTACGCTATATTTTTCTATCATTCATTGTACTGAAAAATTTCTGAAATTATACACTTTGTTCCAGATAGGTATGGTTCCAGAATCGACGAGCAAAAGTTAGAAAACGCGAACACACCAAAAAAGGACCTGGCCGACCCGCGCACAATGCTCAGCCCCAGACCTGCTCCGGTGAACCTATCCCGCCCAACGAATTAAAAGCCAAAGAAAGGTAAGAAACTATTATTTAAAGAATTGAATGTATGCCATTCGTCAGTGGCTTATGTCAATTAAATATTTTCGTATTAAAATATTAAAAAAATATACACCCTCCTATTCCAAAATCCTATTTACGCCCAGCTACTCATATTTCCATAAACCTTTTGCACTTAGATATTATAATAAGATATTTTGAACACAATGGTTTCAATAAATAAATTTCCTTAACTCGAATAGCATCTTCATTTGTTTTCCTTTTTCTGACTCCTTTGCAGAGCAAGAAGAAGAAAAAAATTGGCAAAAGCAATCGATAGACAAGCGCGGAAGCTGCAAGCGAAAGGTATCACTGTCGACTTGGAGGCGCTTAAAGCCGAATACATATCTCAACATAAAGCCAACGGCACATTTTCAGACTCGGATCTCGAAGACGATGGCATCCAAATCGATGTTGTAGGTGGCACCGACAGCGATGACGATGGCGAAGACGCATCATTTCAAAGTCCCAGAAGTAGTGATATTGCTGCGAATAGCTTCTCGCCAATCGGTAGTCCAAATGGCATCGGCAGCAGTCCTACATCAAACGGCACCGGAGGAGCGGAACTGCGAGCCAATGACGATGACAATGGCACAGCAGATGGCTGCACTAACAATAACAACAAGTCGTTTATATTCCCAGCTAAAACGAGAATTTCGAACTTTCACCTGAACCTGCAAAACTCATCATCACCCAAACATCATCAAACATCAACGATTAGCATTCGAAGAAGCAATCCATTTAGCATAGAATCGTTACTGTTCAACAACACATGAGAATTGTAGTTGAGAATGAAAAAAACAAAATAGAAGTGGCTAAGCCCACAACAGTCCACAAAATAAGCTCTACATCAACATCATCATATACAAACACAGACACACACACACACACACACACACACACACACACACACACACACAAATATATATAGTATATAGACATACCATAGCATAGGAACAAAGTGAAGTAGAGTAGCAGCATAATAGGCTCGGGTTATGGCTTTGGCTTTTGAGAGCGTATAACCTGCAAATATATCGAGATATTTTCAAAATACGACAAGAAGTAATTGTACAGTTGAGTATAAGGCTTGAGGCAAACTCAGACACACATACATATACAAACAAATGCACACGCATTAAATTTAATGAAATCGAATACAGAACAAACTGCGCAATATTAGAATAATTGATGTATTATAATGGATGGTAATTTAATTTACGAAATAAAATACTTAAAAGCGAACAAGAACTACAAACCTGGAAAGCGTTTTTTGGGGGAAAAATTACTGTCTTTAGTTTTCTCTTTTGTAATTTACGAGTTCCAAATCCGTTTTTGTTGTAATTTTACGATGTATTCAATTATGATTTGCTGTCAGCATGAAAATTAGCCTTAATATAATTGGGGCATTCTGTTTTGTGTTCCTTATATTTCAATATTTCTTTTTTGTTTTAACAAATTTCATGTAAATTATGTGCGCACTGAAAGAGACTATGTATATTTATATAACTATGCATTTATTTTTAAGGTAATTACGTTTAGTTTTTAGTTAGTTCCTTCAATAATGCTTTATAATTTATGTTAAATTTGTATTACATTTTTCCTGTGTTTACTGTGTTTCCTTAAGTTATCGTACCATATAATTTAACGCAAATTGTATAAACTATTTATGAAAATAAAATATAAATAATAAAATAAAAATGATTTTTTTTCATTTGCACAATACTTACGGAATAGAAGCACAAGACAATGTAATGGAATCAGTAGCGATGTTTTCATGTATCGATTATAAGTATGATTGAATTGGCTGGCGTTACAAACAACGATCGACCTTGACCATTTCTTTCTGTTAAATGCGTGATGTCTAGGGTTTTGAACTCTAAATCTTTGGTTTTTTTCTTTTCTTTTATTTATACATTCAAAACACAGGGATATGGAAGATTGATAGGTGAGACGAAGAAGGAGGGAGAATGAGAGAGGGAATGCAATCACACGGGATATTACACCAATTTTCACGTTTGAAGTAACAGTTTCTTATAGTACTTGTAGAAGGAAACAACAACAATACTCCTCTTACTCTCTTTTCGAAAGTATTCTTTTAATAATTCTCATAGGAAGTATATGGCTTAAAATAATGGCATACTTTCATTAGGAAAGAAATGCCCCTTATAATTACACCAAGAAGGCGCATATCCCTAGTGATGCGACTCGAGTAGGGATTTACTCGAGTACAATCGTTCAAAGCAAAAAAAAATGTTACTTGATTCAAAATATTTTTAATCGAGTGTACAATGTAAAATATTCCCGCCAATGCCATACATTTTTTTTATTGATCAGTGCGGACCAAGATTATTGTCATTGGGCACTTTCATATAACATGTTGATGATGCTGAAATGGAAATTGAGCCTGAATATAATGTTTTTTCAGACATGCCACAAAAATCCCTTTATTCCACTGGCTACATACTTACCTTGTTCAAGTGAGGATGATGCAGAAAGTGATCACGAAGTATCAGATGTCGATCACAAGTTTAAAGTGTCAGATATATCGTTACAATATTATTCCCAAGCACTGGATAGACAACAATAAATATTGAATATATTAATTGGCTTAATTAATTCTATTGGTACTTAAAATAAGAATTGCACCAAAATTTAAGCAGCTATAACTTTTTTGTTTATTAACCTAATGGAACACTTCTTGGGCAAGAATTTAATGATTTTCCGAGAGCTTAAAATATAAAAAAAAAAAATTACTTTTAGGTAGGTACAACTCTGAGTACGCAACCTAACTATTACAAATGAGGTAAATCGGAGATTTATAAAACCTATAATCGGACATCAACTGCCAAAGTTATAAACAAAAATTCATTTTGCCGGTTTTTTTTTTGGTAGACCAAAAAAAAAATTGTTTTGAAATACTCTCATCTCAACATTAGTTTTCAGATAGGGGTGGTTTTTTCATACTTTTTTTTTGTATGTTGACCGACCCGCTCTAGTGTACATACTCTTTACTCGAGTAAAACTGATAGATTAAATTTAACAACACTATCAATATATTGTGATTTTTAAAATTGCAGTTAAATTAAATTTGCTATTTGGCAAAATTTTAATATTTAGTCTTAATTATGTACAAATAACATCTTTATTAAGAAAAAATTGTTATATTGGATGTATAACTTTTAAATGGAGGATTCAAGTCATGCGACTTTTCTTTTGATTATGTATCAATTTGCCAATGTGTAAACAACATAACCTTTTGCGCTACAAACATGAAAGTCGTCAATAGCTGTTGGAAGTTTACGGTGAATATACTCCATCGATTAAAATATGCTTATTCTGGTTTTGACGTTTCAAAAATCGAGATTTTGACACGGAAGACAAGGAAGATGAGTTGGCCCAGGCCAAGTGAAAAGTTCTAAGATGAAGAATTGGAGATGTTATTCGACGAAGACTTGTGCCAAACGCAAGAAAAGCTTGCAAGAACATTGGAAGTGACTAAAGCATCCAAAATCATTGGGGTCCATTCTACCGGACGGAATGAAGACGAGAGACGTCGAAAGGGGAGTATGTATGTTTGAAATGCTGCTTCGCGCTATAAGAATAAGGAACATCAACACCGACTCAGAATATTGATGATGACAACGTAATGCTCTGAATTTGGTGGGATCAGAATAAGTATTATGATCTGCTGACTCGAAAATAATTGGAAGAGAGCAATGGTCGAAAAACGACCAGAATATACGACCAGGCACGAGCGCGTAATTTTCCAACATGACAACGCTCGGTTAATGCAGAATAACCTTACCTGGAATACGCTTTACTTCAGTTGAAAGTATCAAAAATTCGATTGATTCTTTTATAGCCTGAGAAGATGGACCTTTATTTTTTGGGGTGGAATCCATAAATTGCCTGAAAGATGTAAAAATGTCATAGCTTAAGGTGGGCACTACTTCGCATAAAGTATTCATTCGATTTGATATTGAAACAATAAATATTAAAACATTGAAACTAAGTTTTTATTTGTTTTTTTCGAGTAAATTGCTTCACCCGAGTCTACCCGCAACTCGAGTACTACTCGATTAATATTAATATATTAAAAATATTCGAATTAGTCAAGTGAAAAAAGTTTACTCGAGACCCATCGCTGATGAGGAGTAACATTATTTTTCATTCACTCAACATGATTTAGTATGTAATCCTTTAAGTTTTTGTTAGTTTCGACTACAGTTTATACCCGTATGTAGTGACTATGTACATCGTATAGCATTGTTATAAAGTATTTTTCGCTGGGCAGAATCCATCAGCTTTCCTCTCTTTTAGCTCATTTTCTTCACTGACAGAATAGCTCGTTAGGCTGAGATCTTTCCCAGTAGTAGGATTGTTGAACTCTAGGTTTGGCTCGGAGTTGCCAGAATATGGCGATTTATCGCTATTGTGGCCATAAATATTAAGCCATTGTATTTTGGCGATATCTTATTTGTCCATCTCCGCGAGAATGTCGATCATTCCTAGTAAAACGAGCGTTAGCGTTAAACCAGACAAGCAGTCAGGTGCAAAGAGGTCGTTTTCAGGAACAGGCAATCTAACAAGAATGTCAATACTGAACAGTTGCGTAAACAGGAAAGAAATCGCTGTAATGCCACTCTAAAGCGCGAAAAGTTTCTACACGAACAGCGATTGAGGCAGAAAGTCTTACAATTCTATAAGGGTGGTAAGAAGTTTTGGTCATTTGTAAAGAGAGTAAAAAACCAAACGACTTCGTCAATTCCAACTCTTTTTACAGGAGAACGCCTTGTCACTAGCTCGGTTGATAAAACGAACCTTTTAGCTAACATTTTCGCAGAGAATTCTTCTCTGCCAGCTACCGATCAACCACTGCCCGTTATCGAATCTGTATCTTGTGCTATGCCTGAGATACATTTTCGAACTCGAGTAGTTAAAAGAGTTCTTGCAAATCTTAACATAAACAAGGCTTCGGGACCCGATGCTATTGAAGCCCAAGTATTGCGAGCTTGTGCGACAACGCTGGTGCGACCGTTGCTCAATCTTTTCAACATTTCATACACAACTGATGTATTTCCGTCTTGTTGGAAACTTGCCAATGTCCAACCAGTTCCTAAAAAGGGTAAGACTACCGATTCTGCGCGAATCTGTTCTGTTCTATCAATCTGTTCTATGCTATCCAAAGTCATGGAAAGAGTAGTTAACTTTTCTAGTCAAATATCTTGAGCAAAACGAATTGCTTAATGACCGCCAATACGGTTTCGCTCTTGGGCGATCTCATGGCGGTTCTCACCGAGCACTGGTACCACAGTGCCCATGGCTTTGCTGAGAGCAAGGCGGTTGCTGTGGATATTTCAAAGGCTTTTGACAGAGTGTGTCAGTGCTTTATGCCGCATGGGGTCGAGAGTAACTTCCCACGATGGATTACGAACTTTCTAAGTGGCCGCTCTATCCGTGTTGTGATTATTTCAGAAGATAGTACCATTAATGCTGGAGTGCCGCAGTATTCGGTCCTCTCCCCTACACTTTTCCTTATCTTCATTAATGATCTTCTGTCATTAACGAAGAATCCCATTTACTCGTTTGCAGATGACAGCACCATTTCTCATTCATATGCCAGTTCAAACAGTTCAAACTTTTTGGAGATTGAGAGGAAGAGGCACGCTATGAATGACTCACTTTCACGAATAGAGTTGAGTTCAATGCGCGTAAGACCCAATGTCGTCTGTTATCTCACAAACGATTCGGCGTAAAACTGTAGGTCCGTTCCATTCATGTACAAATGTAACAAGCACAACATGAGTGGGTGCGAAAAGCTCGATCGAGGCCCACCAAGGACTCTTGTGCCATTAAAAGAAAAAAAGAAGCAGCAGTTAGGCAAACCCAATTGTGAGATTGCGCAGCTACTTCGCATTGTTCGTTCGTTAGTTTCTCGTGAAGTTAAATGGTTTAAGGAGCTAGGTCATGAAGTTGATCGACCAGGAAGAAGCAGAAAACCCACCGTCAATACTCTCAGGGATCGCAAAATCGTTCAAAAGAGGGTGCAGCGTAATTCAACGGTTTCTATGAGAAAAGTTGCACACGAAACTGGCATCAATCGTGTATCAGTTCCACTCATAGCAAAAAACGAACTACACGAAGTGTGTGCGACTTAGTTCAGAGAGACAATTGTGCAAGTCGGTCGTGTTTTTTTGCTCTCTTAATTTAAATTTATATTTGTTTAATCTTGATTTTGGTGTTTGTTTCGAGCTTACTGATTTGGCGGACTTGGAGCCACTGGGTGATATTGCTCAATTTTATTGAATAATTCATTTTTAATTAAATAAATAAGCTATTAATTTCTCTCCTTCTAATATATAATTTAATGTGCAAACTTATATATATACATACATACTTACATACATTCTGTTCTCTTTTCCTTTTACCCAAAATTTTTTTGTTATTGCGAACTCAACTTCGACTGAAAGTAAAATATTAGCATCATCTATCACTGAATGTGCTATGCCAGTTCCAAAACAATTAACAGTAGTTGCATGTGTTGCGATTGCTACAAAAAAACTTAAAGTAGTTGCAGCCAAAAAAACTTTTTTATCTCTATTTTTTCTATTGACACTACATACAATCGATGACATAAAATTCCATGTAATATCTTAAATTGAAATTGATCATATTTCTGTTCTGAAGTTTGACTTCTCATATCAAAGAAATATTTCATCTTTTAAAATTAGTATTCCGGCTGAGATGTTTGATAAAATCGTTGATATTAACTTCTGGCCGAAAGGTGAAATTGTGAAAGAGTTTGTTTATAAACCTAGGCCAGATTCAGAGAGGGTTGCGCGCATTCCTCGTGTGGATCCAAAAAACTAGCTGGGATAAATGATTTTCTGAAAATAATATAATATATCAAAATATCAGAGGGTTAAATTCAAAGTTGAACAGCCTATATGTTAAAAGTTGTACTAGTAATGCGCATATTTTAGCTTTCACTGATTAATTGAAATTAATTGCATTAATTTTCAAATTATTAGAAAAAATCGCCTTCATAAACATGGCGGCGGTATTCTTATTGTCGTTCGTTCTTTATATTCATCTGAGGTTTACCCATTAGATTATTCTAATTGAATTCTTATGTGTCCTCATAAGGATCGATGAGCAATATTATTTATTGCATGTTCATATATCTCGCCTAACTCAACTGATGATATTTATCTTTGCATGCTTCTTTCTTGGCAACAATTTGCTTTAAAATGAGAACAACTGAGTCGCTGATTGTCCTTGGTGAGTGCTACTTGGAACTTTTGCGAAGAAGTTCGGCATCTTTATCCTTGCTATAGAACACAATAATAACTTTTTGGATACACTTTCTGAATTAAGTTTGTATCAGATTAATAACATTGTAAATAAGAATGAAAAATGTTTGGGTCTTGTTTATGTTGATGATGACTGAAAAATTTGTATTTCTCGTTTCCAACCCAACGTTACGTCATTTCTCTTTTTCAGAAAAGAGATGAAGAAAGACGCGAGTTTAATGATATCAATGACGCCTGACTGATGGTTTGAAGACCGGGCCCTCTTCCTGCAAGGATGAAGACGGAAATTTGGGGCCAGATGTTCAGGGCATAATGAGATTATGGAGGGAGCAATTTTCGCAGGGAGCACTTTGCTTAATGGCGATGACGGCAATAACACCGCCACTGCGGAATCTACTCCGAAAACCCCAATCGCTGACGGCGTTGAAGTATCGCCGCCCGACTATGAGGAGGTCTTAACAGCCTTAACAGTTCGACTGAAAAACAATAAGGCTGCAGGTGCAGATGGCCTGCCTGCTGAATTGTTTAAGACCGAAGACGAAGAGCTCAAAAAACGCATGCATGACCTTCTAAGCAGAATATGGTTATTGGAATCTTAGCGTACTCTGCCCAATCCATAAAAAAGATGATTCCACGATCTGATTCGCACACTACGCTATTAAGCGTAGTGTGCCATTTCGAAATCGGCTGAATATATTTTTATTCATGCATTATGTTATCTTTTTCTTCGATCTGTTTTTCGTTTTAATTAAAATAATTTTATTCTGTCTGTTGTATACACTTATTAATTGTCATCCAGTAACATCAAGAATAATGTTTGATAAAATTTTCAATATCAATCTTGTATATCAAAGGTGAATATAAAAAAAATTTATTTACAAACATTAGCAATAAAATGAATTGCTAACATTTTTACTTTAAAAAAAAAAATTTAATTTTGATCGTTGTTTACTTCTAGCAAATTTACTTCAACACCGTTAATGACTTGAATACAACTAAATATTTGATACGATATTGAGTAGAGAATACACATATTAATTCGATACTGAGTACAAGCATCGAGACTTTCCATAGCATACAATCCGTTGGACCATTGTACTTTGCCACTATATGGGATAGAAGAAGGGCGGGTGGCAATTTGCCATTGCCTACAAAGAGGTTTTATTCAGTTCATAACGGTCGAAATATAAGAAGTCTTTTGAGAATTATCCACCACACTAGGTGACTCTATCCGTTCCATGTGTAAATTGATAAATTTTGAAAATTTGTTTTCACTTCTTCTTTAGTTTTTATGACGAATATCTGTTAATTGAGCAAAAGTTGCACACCACATGAAAGAACAGATTATAGGCTGTCAATACCAAATTTAAGAGTAATCCGCAATAATCCATAAAACTTTTATTCCACAGAAAACGAATACATATCCGATTTTTATACAAAACATCGAATTCTGCAAATACATATTCCACAGAACATTGCGTATCTTTTCATTTAATCTTTTTGTTAAGGTCTGAAATGATTGGGGGGCACCTATTTTTCGTAATGATGGTATAACTTCTTCGTAAAAAACCATTTCAAAATTTTGGTTATTTAATACCCAAAGAAAAAACAAAAACACATTGGGCAGTGGTCCGAGGCAGTATTAGTGAACGTGGAAATGTCGATCTATCGATCACATAATGACTAATCTGGTTGCATGCTCTTCGTACTGTGTTTGCTTTAAGTTACTTTGTCGTCCTCCCTCAGGGCAGGGCCGCAAATAGGGCTGCACTTGATCAGGATCGGCGCAATGTTTTTCATTTACATACAATTTGATGTACATAAATTGGGAAGAGATAACAGCCCCAACGTTTCCACATTTGATACAAGTTAAAAACAAAAATATAAAGGCCGGGAATAAAATTTATTAATTATCTTTCTGTATTCTATTGCGTTGGGTACACCCCTGAAAGGAGCATAAGAAATAGTTCGATTTCATAATCTATGTAAACTCTACTGTGACAATTGACTTAAGATCTGAGTCAGATTGCCTGACCACATGGTTCCTCTTGTTGGCATCACTGTCGGCTTTTCACGAAAAATAATGGAATAATAGAGAAGTTCGATTTTCGTGGAACGGTAGTAAAAATAAGTGTAAATTTAGAAACAGTATTGTGCACACAAATGTCGATGCTAACACAACGAGGACATAAGTGGAAGAGAACGGCATTGAAATGCTGCCCCTGCCAAATGCTGTCCTGACAATTGCCCTCGTTAGTATTATTTTCAATATTACTTTCAAAATAAATTTTAAATAGAAACATATGAAAGTTATTGAAATGCCGACCCTATTAAGTGATGCCTGAGGCATGAGCAGTGCTCTGGGTGCTGCAAATGGTCAGCGTTTCGTTTACGTACATTCTCTTGTGAAACAAAGTACCATGACTGATTTACGAACAATAGGGGAAATCTCTAAGTTTAGCATAAACCATGCACGGTTCAAGAATAAATTAAAAAAATTTAAATTTTTTGTTGTTTCTTCATTGCCGGGACGTAAAATTCTGTTACTCTTGTACCATTCAAGGGCATATGCTATACTTGAAGAATCCCCCTAATGTGATTCCAGCAAAATAAATGAATAAGTGTATGGAGTTTCAAAATATTCCGGAGAGCGTAAGTTCTAACGTAGGGGAATCGAAAAACAACTACGCTTGCTTTGTGTGAACAGGATTAGTAAGAGTACATACTTATATAATGCGGTAAATGTGTCCCTTCATGTAAAATAAGTATTTAAAAACGATATTATGATTTCGTCCTTAATAATCTGCTGTGCTTCACTGTTCGGCAAACTTGGGTAACACACTCGTCTATCAATTTGACAAATAAAATTTTTACGTTCAAAATATAAGTATCTACATAGTTAACATTGCCAAATGTCCTGCAACGTCTGTTATTGAGCACGTGAACACTATTATATAAAAACACGCCTTGATGAACATGTTAACGTACTGAACAACTGATAACTGATCGGTAAACAATATCAACGCAAATAAATGTTCATGATGGGCGCTAGATAGAAGTGTTTAATGAAAATAGCCACAGAGCCACGTTAAGTGTTAACCCTTAAGAGGATTTTTTATCAAAAATCTGAGCATATTTGAAGTATAATTTAAAACAAATAAGATTATTAGAAAATAGAAGTAAAAATAGTGGAAAAAAGTATTAGAGAAGTAGTAAAAACGACAGTAGGGAAAAGTATTAGAAAAAAAGTAAAAATATCACTATTGTACTATAAATATTGGTACTAAAGTAGTAGAAAATAGTAATAAATAAGTAGTAGAAAATATTGGTGGAAATAGTAGAAGAAAAGTAGTAGAAAATAGTAGGTAATAGTAAATTAGTAGAAATAACAGTATAATTTTAGTAGTATAAGTAAAAAAATTGTGACATCACGAATTTAATGCCAAGATCTTTCTTACTTACTTAGCTGGCACTACAACCGATGATCGGTCTTGGCCGCCTCCACAAAGCTTCGCCAGTCACTTCTGCTATGCGCGCGCTGGCGCCAGTTGATAAGGCCAAGTGCAGTCAGGTTGCCCTGCACCTGGTCTTTCCAACGGAGATTAGGACGTCCCCTTTTGCGTGTTCCGCCACCGTGGTTCGAATAAAACACCCTTCTAGCCGGAGCGCTTTCTTCCATTCGCTCAACATGACCCAGCCAGCAAAGCCGCTGGAGTTTTATACGCTTGACTATGTCAGTGTCGGCGTACAGCTCATACAGCTCATCGTTCCATCTTATTCGAGATGGAACGATGCCAAGATCTCCCAACCCCAAAACTTTTTCGTTTTAAAAAAATAAACACAAAATGTAAAAAGGTCGGTCGCTGTGGTAGTCAAAAAAAAAAAATAAAAAAAGTAGAAAAAATAATTTTTCTACACGGCACCACCTCTTGGCAGGCTGGCAAACCTACAAGAGTAAAAATTGCCTATGAAAAGCTTTTCACTTCGCCGTTCGGATTAGGCATAAAACTGTAGGTCCCTTCCATTTATGTACAAATATAACACGCACAACATGAGTGGATGCGAAAAGCCTAGGCCTAAGCCCTCCATGGGCGGTAGTGCCATTAAAATTGAAGTAAAAAGTGTGACTGGAAAGTGTATCCAAATACACTCCGTGAAAGATGTTATCACATCAAACATTTTTCCAAAACTAATAACCAGTTGAGCGAGGCATTCTCCGGTGTAATTCTTATTATTTTAACTTGCATACCGCCTTCGTATACAAACTGTTATTGTATTCTTTACTATAGCTTCTCAGTTACGTTACTTTAGGTATTTTGTTTGTGTTAGAGGAAGTGGCATATGTAAGGGGAACCGGGGATATATCCCTCGTTAGGAAATGTTGACTTTTTCAAGCCATTATTTCCGAAGAAAAAAAAAACGGATTATCCACCTCCATTCCAAAATCATATACACGCCAATGATTAGAGGTTACTCGCCGACTTACCCGAAAACATATTACTTAATAGCTACCATACTAACAATTTGGTACTTATTATGCTTCCCCAGTTACGCCATTTCAATTATTTCGTTTCTAGGCAAGTTACCATGCCCACCTGCCAAAAATCTACCACATTTTACCCAATAGCTATTACCAATATATCGCTTTTGCATACAAACTCTCATTCATCTAAAATATTTACATAGTAAATACATTGACTTAATATAAAACGGTTATTTATTTGAGCTTATTAATAATTAATGATTAAAATGAAATTTATAAGAATCAAAAATCTATCAATATATTTATTATTTATCTAGATTTAAATTTCAAAAGACAATGGATTGAGAAAACGAATCAGTTTCAGAACCAATTTTAGATGAGAAAATATTACTAATCATCGGACAATGAAATAAATTATGAATATTGTTGGAGTAAGGAAGTATAGAGGAGGTATAGAGGAGGTATAGAGGCGATAAGCGTAAGTTTTTTAACAAATAAAAATAATCATACTTAATACATATAACAATAACACACAACACACAACACACAACAACAACAATCGATGGCTAGCAATGGAGTGAATAGAAACAACACAATAGCATAGCAAGAAAAAAATAGTGTGAATAAATTAAACATCACGATAAACACATTGATTAACCTCATCATCACACTTGTCCGAGAAGGAACGCGAAGAAAGCACCAGTTTTGAACAGCGAGAGAGAGAGCAGAGGTTTGGTTGCAGATGATGGAGCAGTTGATGTCTTTATTGAATTTTGAAATTGGGAACAACGCGTGGTATTTCACATTTGAAAAGATTAAATCGAAGAAAGAGGAAAGATTGAAAGGAAAAAACGTGTGAAGAATGAATAAAAGTGTAGATTTCATTTGCATCGAAAAGTAATTGGCCAAATAAAAAATTGAACTGGACTGAATTGAATTGAAAGGGGGAAAATGTACAAATCATTCACAATTATTCAAATACATAATCATATCATAACGCTATTAGTATAACCAGTTCAAAATGATTTAAATATTGTTGGTGCTGACGCTGATGATGGCGAGCAACATTTATCGGGGCATCATACTTACAACAGATACAACATCCATAGCATTAGTATAAAGCTTCGAAATTCAGATTTGACTTCAAAAATCGAATCGGAATCGATGTACTGTACTACGGTGGAAATTTGTAGGTATGTACACAACAACAGAGCGAAGAAAAAAATTTTGAAAAATTAATAAGCAATAAAATTGCCATGAAATTAATATTCCCATGAATCTCGTGAATATCACGCTGGGCACATCAGCAGCTCACAGAAAGCGCAGCGCGCATCGCGTATCGCGTATCGCTCGGAACGCTTCAAATGGAGCTATCACGATGCTGGCGATGAAGTGAACAACACACAATTTGGACAGGAGACAAAGAAATCAGATGAATAAAACAAGTTAATAAAATGAAATGAAAAAGAGTCGAGGAGAAGAAAGGAAGAAAGAAATAAAAGAAACAAAATTAACGCAGATGAGAACACAACATCGTCGTCATCATCATCATCATCCACATCATCATCATAATCAACTATAAAAATTTCTGAACTACTTTATGGTATTTAAGTTGAGCTCACTTAACAAAAACATTTAGTAAGATTTTTGTTCCCCTTTGTTTGCTGCAGCAGCCAGCAAACAACAAGAATATTCATAAATAAAAGGATTAAAAGATGCTAGCTCGATCTGGACTGAGCTGAATTGAACTAAGCTGAGCAAAGCCGTGTTGAGCTTCTCATTGGAAATAGCTCAGTTGGGCTCATATGCTCACACAATCAGTTCAACTCATGTTTTTTGTTTTCTTTTTCATAAACTGAAGCCGTTACGAATCTGATTGGAATGAAATTGTGAGTAGTGATGAGGGAAACCGAAAATGGAAAAAAAAATTAAAATGAAAAAGCCAAAAACCAAAGCGAACCGAACGATGTGATGCGATGCGATGCGGCCGATGAATGTTGAACACTGAACGCGTTAACCGAAAATAATTAACAAGAAAATGAAGATATTTTTAAATTTTATTATGATAACAACCTTAGCCAGTTCATAAATCATAATACAGTTGTTTTCTGGCTTGTTGTTGCTGAAGCATTTTGTAGCATATTATCTGGACATCTGTACCTGTTCCCCATCATACGATACGAAACGATACACACACACACAAGCAGTTAGTTGTATGTAAGTAGTAGTAAGTTAAGATTCAATATAATCTTTTTTTATTATTATTATTGTTATTAATAATTCGATTAGGCCCATATGGCCGGCCGACCATTCGATCTGTCTGGCATCTTAATTTACCTCTTCTGCGCTTTCATGCTCGCTTCTCTTTTATGTAATATTAATTTTTCTTC
The DNA here is from genome assembly GCA_958295655.1 of Palloptera scutellata. Lineage (NCBI taxonomy): Eukaryota > Metazoa > Arthropoda > Insecta > Diptera > Pallopteridae > Palloptera > Palloptera scutellata. Next base: position 83,908,647 of record OY282449.1, on the reverse strand, counting down.
TTTTTAATATTGATTTTAAAGTGTTGTTGAATTTAGAGCGGATTAACAAACGAACGGCGATTGGAGCGACTTTTGTGATGATTTGTTCATTTATAGCCGCAGAAAAATTTAATTATCGTCATAAAAATTGGATTTCCTGTTTGGGGAAAATTGATTTATATTTTATTTGTGTTTTGTACACTTACGGCTATAAGCTTGTATAACTAAGAAGAATACATGGTTTACACACATAATAAGCGCCAAGAAGGTTTCTCTTGTTTTTAATTCCAAACACAGTGTCGAAATTACTGAAGTTGCCCGCAAAATTAATACATTTTGCCAATTTCTACATCACTATATTAATTTTAAAATATTTACATTTTTTTTACATTAAAGAAATTTAAAATAAATTTTGTATTACTTTACTTAAAGCATGTGCAATGTTTGAATAAAAAAAATTTACATATTTCTAACATTTATTGTGTGTATTGTCAAATACACTCCACCAAGGGCGGACCCAGGAGGGAGGCCAGAAAAATTATAAAATTTATCCTTTTTTGACACAAGTTAACTTCACAAAAAATCAACTCTTCGAAAACATTTAATATATTCCTTATCATATGAGGTATTATTTGACGCCTCACCCTTTCAGATTTCAATCAAACACTGACGATGCCCTAGTATCTTTGGCATGGTAAGAAAGGCTATAAAATAAAATAAATTTTGTTTAATTTTTAAATGAATTAATTGATTAATAATGCTTAAAGACTAAATTACCTCTTGAACGTTTTTTTATTCGGGATAGTGGTCGCTGTGGCGTAGTGGTAGTGCATTGGACTGTTACGCAGAGCGTCCGGCAACGCGTCGAAACGCGGCACAGGCAAAATCATAAAGTTGGAAAAACAATTATTCTATACGGCACCACCTCTTGCCAGGCAATGTCAAATCTCCAAGAGTAAATCTTGCTTATGAAAAGCTTTTCACTTCGCCGGATTAAAGTCTTATGTCGGATTCGACATAAGACTTTAGGTCCCTTACATTCATGTACAAAAAAGCTCGGCCTAGGCCCTCAATGGGCTGTTGTGCCATTAGAAGTATAAGAATAAGACATCGTTCAGAAGATATGAATTTCGTTCAGAAGATATCATTTAAACAAAACACAAAATTGGAAATAATTTCGTTATTTTATTAATACAACTATGGATGAGAGCCCCGGAACATTTTTCGAAATCCTGGGATTCCGCGACTTAAAAATTATAATCCAGGGATCCCGGGATTTTTTAAGATCCCGAATTTTATATAGGGAACAGATTAAAAAAAAGAACAACAACTGATAGGCACCCTTTAGTGCACCCTTTATAAACTAAAAATAAATTGTTTGCAAAAAGAGTAAGTAAGTATTTGTTGCATTTTAAATTGTTGTTAAATATTGTTACGTTTAACAGCTAAGTCCGCTGCTGTCAGAAAGCATGGGCTTAGTCAAATAAAAACAATAATTTTGAAATCGCGATCTGGTATTGTTCATTAATTATTCGCAGAAATTTTAAGTAAATTTGAAGAAGTGTACTTAGCACATTATCACTCGAAGCTAGCGACTTAGTTAGAGTCTTTAATTATCATTGTTAAAAATTAGTTTGTATGTCATATTTCGATGTCGCCTATTATATGACAAACTTGTTTCTTCTAAACTGTCAACTGTCAACTCTCATGAAATAAATGCCCACAAATATTTTTCTTGATAGTTATGTGGTCGCTGTGGCGTAGTAGTAGTGCGTTGGACTGCTACGCAGAGTTTCCGGGGTTCGAATCTCGGCACAGGCAAAATCAAAAAAAGTAGAAAAAATAATTTTTCTACACGGCACCACCTCTTGGCAGGCAATGGCAAACCTACAAGAGTAAAAATTGCTATGAAAAGCTTTTCACTTCGCCGTTCGGATTCGGCATTAAACTGTAGGTCCCTTCCATTCATGTACAAATATAACACGCACAACATGAGCGGATGCGAAAAGCTCGGCCTAGGCCGTCCATGGACTGTTGTGCCATTAAAAGTAAAGTAAAGTAAAGTAGTTATGACGACGATATCAAATTGAAATCAAGCGATCAATTAACACAATCAAATATTCTTGAGTAAACCTACTCAAATTGAATCACCTTTTATGTAAAGATTTTCATGGCATAGCTATATACATATATATATTTAGTCCAATCTCAAAACTTTACATTTTTCCTAAGTTTGCTTCATAAAAATTTGTTTTTGTAATTTTTTTATTTCAAGTTATTTTAATAAGTAATAAATAATTCCACTTTAAGACTGTAAACTGATATAGTTTTCATGGATTTCGCTAAAGCTTTCGATAAAGTCAATCATAAGATTCTCCTAGCAGAACTTCTTGCTTTGCATTAATGGGGTTGATTCATATTTAACGAACCGAACTCAAGCTGTCGAAGTTTTTAGTCATATGACTGATCTCATCAGGAGATGGTGTCAGGAGACCACTAGTTGTGAAACATTCAAGTTGTCTTCTATTTGCTGATGAATTAAAGTTGTTCAGTTCCATCAATAAGGCATTGGATCGTGCCTTTCTGCATGTATGTAGATATCAAATTTTTAGCTGCATGTCGCCACAGTCTCCAACTTAAGGTTTCAAAATATGAATATTTTACTTTCAGTAGCTTTAATTCACCCAACGACTACTTTTTTTTAACTCGAGACTGTCACTTCCAAAAAATACGTAGGTGTTGTATTATACTATTTAATAGAATCTAAAAATCAAGAAAGATTTGTACTGAATTTTCAGACCCATATGCAAACACTTTGCGTATTCCTTGTCCTCAAAAGCTTGCCATCTTCAGCTGAGTTATTTATCCGGGTATTACTGTATATCCATCAGCTCCTGAAGCAAAGACCGCGTTGCCGCAATCTCTGGATTAGCTACTGGTTAGAGTATCCGGCGATTGCTATTCAATTGCTAAACCCTTTTTTACGATTCTTAAGAAAATAGTTTAATTGAGAAAACATTAGCATATTGCATATAATGTATATTGCAAAAAATTCTGAAAATTCAATTAAGTAGTACCTTTAATAGTCAAAACAATGAGCTTAATATGGACAATTTTATATTTGTAAGCACATAGTTCGCAGAATGTAGCAGATTTATGGGTCGCAAGCAAAATGTTCGGCATTTTAGTAAAAGAATCTATTCTAATTTTTATTTTCTTTGAACAAAAAATGTTCGATGGTAGAAGTGGTTCCGGAGATAAACTCAAAACTGTATTAGAGTTCTAAGACCTTAGTATCGTACTACAAATGGCTCCTGAGATGTCTCATAGTCGATATTCAGCTGCTATGGAAGGTACCACCAACATCACCAATCCTCCCCATATTTTTCCTGCAGCATTGTATTGTAGCATAGTATTGTCAACCAATCTGATCCTTGCAAGAAATTGCAGTACTGTGCTGAAAGTTATATGTATATGTTCATACTTATGTAAGCATTGTTTTTGTTGTTACTTAATTATCTTAATTTTCATTTGAAAGTAGGAGTTAGAGAAGAATTATGATTTATTTTCCCTGTGGAGTTTATTGCCAACTATGCACTTTGGTACTCAGCACGGACACGGGCTTGAAATTAATAAGAAATATTTTAGAACTGCCTTCTCGTTAATATAAATATAGTAAAAGGGTGTGTGAATAAAGAAATTACTTTGATCTGGAAAACGAAAGACTACAAAGTTAGTTAATTGTTTAGAAAATATATCACACAATCTCCAGATCCGCTAGTGAAATTAAATTTACATGACTATCTATGGTAAACCCCAACTAAGGTACCAAAAATAGGTGTAACATGGGAGCATGTCCACGTGTCTGTCTGTAAGTAGATAAAAAATTAATTTTGTTTACTCATTAGATGGGTTTTATCACATCTACTTATATTTAAATGAGAGGTGGGGTCTAGATCAAAAAGTTGGAAATGTTCAAGTTTTCTATGCATTCAACCTTTTATATGGTTTGTTTTTATTGTCTTTTGTTTTTAAACCCCTCTAACATAGATTACATACATAAGTAGGTACATAAATACATAAAGGCTTAATAATATATTAATATAATTGAATTATTAATATGAATCCAAACATGCACATACATATAATTTTCTGTATTATTAATGAATATGCAAAGTTGTTTTCATTGTTATTTTTCAAAGACTAATCTCTGGAAATATTCACATTAAAATATCATTATTATCTTTTATAGATTTTTGTGTAATAAAATGCTTATTTTTGCATTTTTATTCATACGTGAATAATTTAGAAGCTGAGCTGGGCAGAAAATAGTTAATGCGTTAATCTTTAATTAATGGCGTTAAATTTTTGCTTACCGATTAACTTTTACATTAATTTCGAAAACCATTAATGGTTTGAATAATTTCCGTTAAATTTCTTCCGTTAACTCAAGCTGCTGTCTCTCAAAGTTTCGATTCTTGCGATGAGAGAAGTGCAATATTGCCAAGGTCGGCAATGTAAAGAAATGGAAAAATAAAAATTATGGAGGGTACGGTCAAGAAAGCCATGATTTAAATGAAGAACGATACCGATATTTCGTGAAGCACAATCAGCAGTAACGTGATCCTGATAATTAGTTTAAAAAAATCAAGAAGAACAATAAGTTGGTAACTCCACGGAGCTGGAGACAGACGCTGCCTTTTCGAGCGAGAAAGTGTTGGTGAACGTGTGTATCAAATATAATAGAACACAGCCAACCCCCACAGTGCAGTTGAATGTCTGTTCTCTATACTTACTCGTAGATGTAATTCTTTTGTGTAAATATTTTTGCCAATACAAAAGGTGTACGTTAACGATTAAAGTTGACGATTTTGGTTAACACGTTTCTAGTTAATGGCGTTAATTTATTGATTAACGATGCCCAGCTCTGCTCTTAAGTATTTCTATCTATGTACGAGTATGTATGAAGAAGCGTAAATATGTGCACTCTGATATCAATAACTAAAATCTTAACAATGCTAGGGATGAAACAGTTTGCCTTTTTAACTGCCAAAATTTTTGCGCGCACAAAGATGTAAGTACATTCGTACAAACATAACTGAAAATCTGAACAGATTGTTATAATTGAGTTTGCCCTGACCGCCCCGTTGACGAAATTCTTCTCCAGAGAACGCTGACGCAAAATATCATAATAATGAAGTGTGTTTGGGGTGAGTGACTTTTAATTTACTTCAATCCTCACCGCAACTAAATTCCCCGGGGGTAACACCACCATCACAATACCAACAACACCAACCCGCACAACAACAGCAACTCGCATTCCAACTGTAAGATGTCAAAAAGTGAAAATGGTATGAAAATCCCCTTGTCTAATAATGACAAGTGTTTCGTTCATTTGGTTTACTACCTACCTTCAAACATAAATACATACAAACATACATATACGAGTTATAGTGCATATGTATGTATGTATTTATGTCTATATGTGTTGGATGAATTTATATCTCAAACATAATGCGTACTCTTCTAATCATTAATTTGTTATACTTAGATTATCTATTTTTATTGTTATTAATGGGTAACAATTTATTAGCGTAATAATAGTAAAAAATCATAATAGCGCAGCAGCAACAAACGATTGGTTACTCAAAGCGCCAAAAATGAGTTGGCGACAATTTGTTCAGAATGCAGTATTTACCGACGAACATTTAAGAAAACGTTGCTGGAAATAAAATCATCAATTAGGTATTTCGTAACTGTTAAAAGTAGGGAATATCGTTAAGAAATACTGTCGACAACTTATCGGTAAGCCCGAGGAGTTGTCGGCAATAATCGACAATCATCCTAAACAATTTCATTTGCATAATGAAAAAACTTGTGCAAAGAAAAAACACAAAATTTAGCATTACAAGCCACCAATTTAGTTTAACCGAAGCCTTCCACTTACAGATAAGTGAAAATTTTCATTATCAAACACTTAGGAAATGAAGGTGCTAACTCATATTTTGCCTAATTAACGAATTTAAAATTAGATGCACAGTAACGCTTTAACAATTCCATTAAATGTCTACACATTTGCTAAACATAAAAAACATAAAATTAGTTAGAAATGACAATCACACTTGTTCAGTATTAAATATTTCAATTGATAAAAGTTATAGGTACAGGGTGACAATTACATATTAAGTGTATACAACTTTCTTCGCGCTATAGAAAAAGTATTGTAATTTTCCTGCCATTTATTTTATTCTTGTTATTCTACCTAATCGAAGGTACATCTGATTTAATTTTTGTGTGGTCTAGATTTCGTTTAGTTATTTATTTTACGAAGTTAAATAATCGGTCAACTTTTATAACATTGCACCAGCCAGGCTCGTTCGTTAGTTTCTCGTGCAGTTAAATGGTTTAAAGAGCTGGGTCATGAAGGTGATCTTTCAGGAAGAGGCAGAAAACCCATCGTTAATACTCCCAGGAATCGCAGAATCGTTCAAAAGCGGGTGCAGCGTAATTCAATGGTTTCCATGAGAAAAGTTGCTCCCGAAACTGGCATCAATCATGAATCAGTTCGACACACCTCAAAAAACAAACAAGGACAAGCTCCAAAAAGTCTAGTTACTTACGGATGACTCCAAAGATGCCGCCTACTTTATCGCAGGAATTGGATGGGAAAAAATCGTTTCCACAGATGAAAAGCTGTTTACTGTTGTACAAGCGCATAACCGTCAAAATGACAGAAGCTGGTCAACATCGCAACTATCCGCAATTCGTCATGGTATGGGATTTGCGCAATGGCAAATGGCAAGACACCCTTGTTTTTTGTGGAACAAGGAGTCAAAATCAACCAAGAAATGTACCGCCGTGCAATTTTGGAGGCTGTGGTACTTTCCGGGGCCCTACAGAACTTTGGCGATAATGATTGTGCGTTTCAGCAAAATTCTGCGCAAGCTCACAGAGCCAAAACGACACAAGAATGGTGCAGGGCCCATTTTCCTGATTTTATCACATCTCAAGAAGGCCACCATATTCGCCGGATCTCAATCCGATAGATCAAAGCCAGGATCAGTGTTGAACATCGTAAAAATTTGCAGTTCGCTAAGCGAAATAATGGGTAATGTTACATTGACGATAACATTAATTTTCTAAAGTAGAGAGAAGCAAAGAAGAAAGAAGTAGGTTAACCCGGTTTTTATTGAATAATTTTTCAAACGCAAATAAACCGATGGACCAGTGGAAAACTCTAAAACGGACTATCCACTGAAAAACTGAGTAACTGGTTAGAGAAGTAAAATAGACTTTTAAAATGCACTACGTTATTATAAGCATTTTAGCATAAAGCATTTTAGCTATTGTTAGTTTTTTTGTTCATACTTTCTAAGCTAATTTAAGCTTTTTATATGTAAATTTATATTGTTAGAGTACTTTTTCGGTTTTTTGAGTTATCACTTATTTTGTCTTAGTTTTTGGGCCACGGTTTGGACCAAAGAAAAAATCAATGGATAACAGAAAACGCGGTCATTTTCTATATACGAGTACTTTACATCCCTATTCACAGTAAAGTTTGTTACAATAATTTATTCTTTCAAATAAGAATTAATATGCTGAGGAACCTAGTTGCCTATTTGATACTTTTCGCACTAAATAGTGCTTTTGTTTTGATAAAACTGAACTGAAGAAAAGTTCTGGAATTGTCGACTATTATCGGTTAGTTGCTATAATTGTCGATAGTTAAAAATAACGTTGATTGTAGACAATTATCGAGCAAGTTACCATCCCTAATTGAAAGCTCTGGTCGCTAGTAGACATACCTAATAGTAGATATAATAATTTATTCTTGTAATTAATTATACCAAATAAAATGTTTTAATGGGATTGAGGTAACCATTAAGTCACGCCTAAAAGTATGTTGCACAAATTTACGAGAATGTACTTCATGTATTAGATAAACAATATGCATTACACATTCATAAATAAACACCTCAACCACTGAGAGTACATATCAAAATTTAGATAATTGGTTTTACAGAATAAGCGAACTACATTTTTTCCTATAGAATAATTTTTCTCTACGTCTTGTTAAATTTGAAAAAAAAAGTCCGAATTTTTTTAGGGAACTTATGCTGTAACGACTAAACCGACAGTCCGATTTGGGTCAACTGTACCTCAAAATTTGTGATCTCGGGTTACATTATTACATAGTTTCCGGGGTTTAAATCTCGGCACAGGCAAAATCAAGGAATAGAAAAAATAATTTTTTTTACACGGCACTAACTCTTGGCAAGCAATGACAAACATACGAGATTAAAAATTGCCTATGAAAAGCTTTTCACCTCGCCGTTCGGATTCGGCATAAATCTGTCTGCATGTCTTTCCGTGAACTCTATAGCTCGAGTAAATCTTAAGCAGCCTCAACCAAACTTAGTACAAACATTTCTTATTGTCAGGAAAAGGTTAAGTTTTGAAATAGGTAAAATCGGAAATGTGGGCGTGGTACTACCTAAACAAGTGAACATTTTCGAGATTTGTTCTTTTATCTTTATTACGGTTTGCAACCCTGAAAATTTCATTTCATTAAGAGAAAGGCTGTAGAGAGAATGGAGATGAAGCGCTCTCAAAACAAATTGAAGGAAATGGATCAGCTACAACGCGTCTACTAATTCAAGCAATTTCCATCTAATACTGATATGATTAGATAATTATTGGCAAGTATTATGTAAACTAACTTAAAAATTTAGCATTAATAACTTTCACTGTTCCTACGAGGCAAGTTTTGGCAACAATAGAATTTCTATACTTAAATTTATGTTACCTGATTTACGTGCAAATATTATTTTTCTTTCTTTTAATGGCACAACAGCCAATGGACTCATGTTGTGCGTGTTACATTTCTAAGTGAACTGTTGTAGGTTGTCATTGTCTACCAAGAGGTGGTGCCCTGTAAATAGAAAATAGTTTTCTCTACTTTTTTGATTTGATTTTGCCTATGCCTAGGTTTGAAGCGTGGACACTCTGCGTAACGGGCTAACGCACAACCAATCCCCACCCTCGGTGAGTATGCAAATACAGAAATGGAAAATGTTTGCATAAAAGGTATACATTACATAAATTTAGATTTATGACATCGCTAGGACCCTGGGTTGTCCCGGCTGAAGTATGTACTTCCTTTTATGCACAAGTACAAACCGAAACAAGTTTTTGAGCGCTTGCATATAAGTATACCAAACAAATTTTATAAAATAATAATGTTGTAGAATGACGGTACAAAACTAGGATCACTCTGATTTGGAAGAAATTTCGTATACTAATAAATTATGGATCCCGAAACTTGAATCTGTAGCTTAGCTCTAGAAGCTACTGGAAAAATTTTAATTCACAATCACAATGAGAATTTGCATAATTCAGATTTTTCTGCAAATAAAATTACTGTGATCGGAAGAAAACAGGGAATGTTTTTGCTTATTCCGTTAAAGGAAGGTACCTTCTAAAATCTAGAAATACAGGCTGACTTCCCAAATGCTTCGATGCAAAGCATCACTGTATTAAATTGCGCAATTGTGTTGAAATTTATTCTATATCACAGTTGCGCTATTCACGTCACATTCTCCAAAAAAAAAGTTTCAAAAATACTTAACTTTCGAAATATTACGATTAAATAATAAAAAAAATGAAACACAAAAATTCCAATGATAAAATAAGAAAATGGAGGTTTCGGTAGGATCCTTATTTTCTGATAGTTTTTACATAACTGGCTAAAAACCTAAATTGAAGTTTTCTGAAGTTTTGAAGAAAATAAAGGGTGTTTTTGTAGAAGTGTGGTTTTCAATCTGGCAATACTTTTTTCGTAGTTGGTCTTTTTGACAGCGTCACTTGATTTATGATCAGTTTGGTTTGCCAATTCATAATGAATAGACTTACTGCTGAACAACGTTCGGTGGGCGCAAAACGAGATGGCCACCGATCCCGATTTTCACAAGAACATTTTGTTCAGCGATGAAGCTCACTTTTGGTTGAATGGGTACGTTAATAAGCAAAATTGTCATAATCCACAAGCCATTGTTGAGACGCCGCTACATCCTCAAAAAGTCACTGTTTGGTGTGTTCTATGGGCAGAAGGGATCATTGGTTCATATTTCTTCAAAGATGAAGCCGGTCATAATGTTACAGTCAATGGGGAACGCTATAGATAATGACTTTTTCGTGCCTGAATTGGAAGATATTGATGTGGACGACATTTGGTTCCAACAAGACGACGCTACATGCCATACAACCAACGAAACAATCAATTTATTGAAGGAAACTTTTGGTGAGCGCATTATTTCGCGTCGTGGGCCTGTGGCGTGGCCTCCAAGATCGTGCGATTTAACACCGCTGGACTATTTTTTGTGGGGTTATGTGTCGCTTGTCTACGCAGATAAGCCCGAGACGATTGACGTCTTGGAAGAGAATATTCGGCGCGTTATTACTGACATACGCCCCCAATAGCTGCAAAAAATTGGTCGAAAATTGGGCCTCTCTACTGGAATTTATTCGAACCAGCCGCGGCAGCCACTTGCCCGAAATCGTTTGTAAAACATAATGGAAAATCCTTATCTTTATAATAAAGCTAAATTCTTGGCCATAACATTAAATTATATACGTTTTATTGCTTCTTGAAAACCACACTTCTAAAAAAAACACCCTGTATATATGAGGGCTCCAAATCAAAACGTAATAAAAACTGGTAGTATGTGTCGCTTATTTTGTTTTGATTTTATTTTTTATTTTTATTGAGACATTCGACACACAGGGTGTACCCCTATGAATGCAGAGCATTGTGTTGAATGGAATGAAGATTGATAGGTGAGAAGAAGAAGGAGGGAGAATGAGAGAGGGAATGCTATCACACAGGACACCGATAAAGACATTAAAGAAGAAAAGCAGATGCTGCTTATTTGGCACGTTTGTAGCGCAAAAAGGATATGTTGTTTAATTGATACATAATCAAGACAAAAGTCGCATGACGTAACTAAAACATAAAAGTAGTTACAATATGTATTGCCAGATGTGAGTTAGTACAAGTTACGCCATCAACTGTGAATCCCTCATTTTCCAGTTATACGTCCAATATGAATAAATATGTATAAATTTAATTTGCTTAAGCATATCATAATAATATTTATTCCAATAAATCCAATTAGTTCTGGGCAAATTATTAAAAACCATGCTCCAAAACAAAAACTTCGAATGAATTACAAAATACGAATATTCTTTATGGTTTGTTTGCATTTTGACGATAAGAATTGAATAATTTCCTATAATTCTATGAATTAAGTCTCTGTGTGATGCTTCACTGTATTATGTTTGTAAAAAATTCTGGCCGCCTCTTGGTTGAGCGCATTTCCCAAGAGACAAGCAACATGCAGATTTGTACTTGTTCGAACATACACACATACATATGTTAATATATACTGAGTATAAGCAGATAGATAGTTACCCGTGCACCTTATTGACTTGATCCATGAAGAGATCAAATTTATGAAATAAATTAAGAAGTAAAGATTATTTTAATCAACGACGACAAATGAGATAATTGGAACGAGAATTTATGGCGGGATCACATCATAAATGTATACATGCATTCAGTTCAAATTAAATAAATAGAAGATTATGAACTTAAGCTGAAAAGTGTACAATTACATATATGCATACTCTAGAGAAAAAATAACTATATACGAGTATAAACAAAAAAATAAATTATCATTTAAACATAAATGATGAAATTCTACATATAATTTCTATTTGATTTATGTAGGTACATAACAAAAATACTCGTAATACAGGAACAGAAATATGAACACACCCATATTCATAAAACATACATTTGTATGTATATAGTTCTTACATCCATGAATCGGAATGCCATTCGATTATATTGTAAGTATATGAATATGTATGTATGTATGTATGCCTGCACGACTACACGTACTTTATACAAACATACATATGTATGCAAGAATATCTTGTAAAAACGAAAATTTATTGACCATCATTCACAATTGCAGGAGTGGAGTAGCAGTCATGTATGTATATAAATACGAGTGCATACATATGGGCATTCATACATTTCCGTACATTGAGTATGGTATGTATGTATATACATTTATGTACATGTCGGTCATAAATGACAGACGATAAGCCATTCTGAATGTTCATATTTATTTTTGGCAGTTTTCAGAATACATTCTACATGCCACTGTTGCAGAATGGACATCATTTGGGCAAAAATAATGGCGCAATGATATTAATATGTTCGCTCGTTATCAAATTGCTGCTTCATGCAAAATGGACACGTTATTATATTCTACTCCATTCCAATCATATCATTTCATAGATACTAACTTGTACAAAAATACTCGTTCTCTCTTAAATACATTCAAATGCACGATTTTCATTTTTAATCAACCTGCGATGCGAATTTAGTACATGTGTAGATGCGATCCTTCAAAATTTCATAACAAATTAATATAAATCAACTCTTTTTGTATCGATATCAAATTGTATATTATCAAATAAAACTCCTTTAAAGCTTGTGAAGTAAAACTTACATAAAATATACTTTCCTCAGCTTCGCAAAGTTTGGGTAATACGAATCTTCTCGAATGCGAAATACTTAAATGAAATGAAATAAATACCTTTTCAACTTTTCCAATTAAATTTTATATCATATTTTACTTAATTTTTTTTTTATTGATATATTGAAGACACAGGGTGTAGCCCTATGAATGCAGAGCATTGTGTTGAATGGAAGGAAGATTGATAGGTGGGAGGAAGAATAAGAGAGAGAATGCAATCACACAGGACACCGATAAAGAGACAGGCAGCCATTGTGGCAAGTGTTATGCCTTATCACAATGAACTTCAGTTTTATCAGTGTCGACTATGACCGCATGTAGCGCCAAAGGCTAAGCTTTTCGCATCCACTCATGTTGTGCGTGTTATAATTGCACATAAATGGAAGGAACCTACAGTTTTTATGCCGAATCCGAACGGCGAAGTGAAAAGCTTTTCATAGGCAATTTTTACTCTTGTAGGTTTGCCATTGCCTGCCAAGAGGTGGTGCCGTGTATTAATTTTGTTGTTGTTGCATTTGGGTTTTATTTATTTTTTTATTTTTTATATTTTTTTTTTATTTTGCCTGTGCCGAAATTTGAACCCTTGACACTCTGCGTAACAGACCAACGCACTACCACCACGCTACAACAACCACTTACTACTAATAAAGCTAAAATGTGGTACATTTTCATTTCAATAAGTTTTTCTTTTCCTACTGTGTACACCCTGTGTATTAATCTCATTTTAGCATAATTTTTATTAAAACGACACTAAAAATATGCTCAACGTATTTATGATAAAAATATAAATATATTCTTAAATAACAACTTTTAATTTTATGCTTTTGCCAAAATTTTCCGTCACTCTTTCGTTTGTATCTAATTCACATAGTAGTTAAAAAGTAGTAAAATTAGTAGTTCAAAATTGTAGTTGGAATAGTAGTAGGAAATATTGGTAGGAAATGGTAATAGGAACAACATTAGAAAAATTACAATAGTAGAAAGTAGTGGTAGAAAGTAGTGGTAAATAGAAAAGTAGCAGACAACAGTAGTAGAAAATTGTGGTATAAAAGTAGTAGAAAAGTAGCAGACAATAGTAGTAGAATATTTTGGTAAAAAAGTAGTAGAAAAGTATCAGACTATAGCAGAAGAAAAGTAATGGAAAAGAACAAAATCAACTATCCCTTAATAGAGTTTCATACAATATGAGATGTGCCATACCGCCTTTTTAAAACACTTCTACATAAATATAGATTTCCTGTAGCATGGCATTGTCAACTAACGTCCTTGTACCCCATCTCTGTACTGTAAGTAGTTCCAGAGAAGTACTCAAAGAAGCATTTCATTTGTATGTGAAGTGCCAAGCCCAATTTTTCAAACGTACCCATATTTTTCCAAAATATTATGACAAATAATAACTTTATACCAAATCTTAGTGTCACTAAGATACTATGTACAATGAGAATTCAGATTATATGGGATTAACATGGCATTATCAACTAACGCCCTTATACCATATCTCAGTTATATCTTGTAAGTAAACGATATAGCAGAGATATGTATAAGCATAAAAATATTTAGATTCTGTGGGAATTGCTACGCCAACTTCACCAATCCCCCTTTTGTGCTTATATCTTGAGAGCTCCTCTTAATACCCAAAGATAAGTACGTCAAGATCAGATGGAATTCTGTGTTTTATTCAATACTCGTTCCTAGTTACGGGTAACTAAAACTGCAGAGAAAATCAGAAACAAAAACTCGTATTTTAAAGGCTTTTTTATAAAAATTATAAGTTATCTTTAATTTTTCTCCAAAATCATTTATGTAGGGTATTCCACTACTACTATTTTTTACTATATTTGCTGCTACTACTTTTTTAGCACTAGTACTATTTCCTTCTACTATTCTTTTCTAATTTCAAATGCTATTTTCTACCAATTTTCTACTACTTCACACTTTCTTTTTTTAAGTGAAACTTTTTTAGCGAGGTTGACAATTAAAAATGTTTGAAACGAAAAACTGACGAAACCTGAAAATAAAACGTGGTTGCTCCAGAATATATTCATATATTTTTCAATCAACAAAAGTTGAGCAAATTTTTAGGGTCGTTTCAATAAAAATTCGGTTTAAATGATGTTAGTACTACGCAATAGGAAAATATAAATGATATTACTTAAGTGTATAGTGGTCGCTGTGACGTAGTGGTAGTGCGTTGGACTGTTACGCAGAGTGTCAGGGGTTCGAATCTCGGCACAGGCAAAATCAAAAAGTAAAAGAAAACATTTTTTCTACGCGGCACCACCTCTTGGCAGGCTATGGCAAACCTACAAGAGTAAAAATTGCTTAAGAAAAGCTTTTCACTCAACATGAGTGTATGCGAAAAGCTCGGCCTAGGCCCTCCGTGGGCTGTTGTGCCATTGAAAGAAAGAAAAGAACTTGAGTGTACTTATAAGATGCTTCCAACCAGGGGAAACGGAAATATGGTACACATCTCAAAGGCCGATAAGCGGCTTCTCCCAGCTAGTTACTATTAAAAAACTTGATGACAACAAGATTACATACGATTGCGCCAATGCACTGTACAGTTCCTGCTTGGCAGTGTATGCAGAAGTCAATGTTCTATGCTAATGCCCAATACAGCAGGTAGAAAGATTTCAGAGCAGCAAGGGCTCTGTAACCAAGCGGACCTGTTACTGAACATGTCTGATCTCTGTCATACGCAATGTACCTACAGATCTCCTAGTGGAAGAGTAGAACAGATCCACACACGACTTCTTAACCCAAACTAACTCAATTTTCCAAGCCGAGGTGCATACTATTGAACTCTGCCTAACGGAGTATGACGACAAATCTGTGAAAAGGAAAACTTCTGGTAACAAGTAAACCAAATCAGTCATACCGTCCAATTGCCAACAAAGGGCAAAGCAATTGTTGAATCTAAGCAGAAATTAAACTCACATTGTTGAAGCTGGTGTTAACTCAACTCCAAAATTACAGCAATATTTAATATATTTTCGTGGAAGGAAAATATTTATGATTTCTCAAGACCTTTGGAATGGATGGGAAAAAGAACACTAGTAATTTTTTTTTAATAGGTATGTATTACCATGAAATGCATTTTTTTGAAAAGATAGCACGAAATAATTTCAGATGTGAATGATTTTGTAATTTTCAATCGATTATTGGCAGCACTAAAAAGGACCAAATTTACAATCGTAAAATCAAAGAGCATCCATTTAAGTAAATACGTGTGAAATAAACAAAATCATAAGGCAAATGTCAGCGTAAAATGAGAAATAAGAAAACAAGAAACAACAGCAACACCACACACAACAAATACATATAAATATAATTTTGCAACCCTTGACACAAAAAGAAACAAAAATAATAAAATAGAAAAGGAAGCAAAAACTGCGATAAAAATGCAATTTTCGTGAAGTAAATAAAAAGTTGAAACCGAAACCCTTTCGTGCGTATTTTATGCAAAATTTCTCTCGAGTATTTGCGTGTTTGTTTTTTACTTTCGGTGTTTATTTCTGCAGATTCTTTACGCCTTTACAAGTACGTACTATATGTAAATATTTATACAAGGGAGGGATCCAATAAAATAGATATTCAAGCAGAAAATAACACCTTTGAGAGAAATAATAATCAAAAAGTCAAATTGACTTCTAAAAGCGCAAAATCAGCAAAAAATTTACATATCAATAAACCATTACAGAAATTGGGAACATGCTCGTCGGATAGGGTTGTGGTGAATGAAGAGGTGATGAGAAGGGAACAGGGGACCATACTTACATACCTTAGACATAATTTTGATATACATGTGCGAATAGCGTTAAACTTGCTCAGGTTGACACATAATATCTTTTGAACAGAATGATCCAAACAATAATATTTTCTATTTATGTTCTTTTATTTATAATATATACTTCCATTGTTCGTTTGTAACAATGAAATGAAATATTGTTTGTATACATCAAATACTCGTATGTATGCTTTTGAATAATTTAATTAATTTCTTTTCAAATTTCTATAGATAATAAATAAACAGATCAAAAACAATATTCTTGTCATTTAAATTCGTACAGTATCTTAATTAGCGACTATTCTATATGAGTAAATACCTAAGCATGGAATACTGATTTAAAGTCCACAACAGAATAAGTTGAAATGATTTTCAGGACGTGTGGAAATGATTTTTAAAATTTTGAAAGTTAATTAAATATTCATAAAGTTATATCTTCGAACTCAGATCTGGTGAAATACCGTCAAATTGTGCGCAACAACTTCTTTTCAAAATTCAAATCATCCGTAACTGACATTTTCAAACGCACTTTCGTTATAATAGTGGAAACACTGTAAGTTATGAGTTGTTTAATTTACAGATATCAGTTGGAGTGCATCGTCTGTTGAATGAGCAAGTGCAGTTTTATAATTTTCTTAACATCCAAAAACTTTGATTTGAAAGGTAAGAAACAAAGTGATAACAAATATTTAATATAATTTCTTATGCTTATTTCAGAACTTATAACTTTTCCTGAAAAAATGCGTGTTTTCATTGTTTTGCCGGTAAGCGCATTTTTGATTCCACGTGTTTTTTTGGTTTTTTGTTTGATTTAACTTATGAAACACATACTACTTATTTGTTATTTTTATTCCTTCTTCTTGTGTCAAATAATGTGCCGTGGAATTTGAATTTCTATAAATTTAGATGCAAAGAGCGTGGAATTCCTGGCAAAAAGCATCGCACCAGAATTGATACTGACCAGCTAAAAACAAGCAATTGAAGCTGTAAAAATGGGAGTGACTCAGACAGAAGCCTGAGATGTTCGCTGCAGAGACGGCTTTATAATCCTGAAACTACTCACACACTGGACGAGCACCTGGGCAGTCTAATACTGCAGATATATCATCTGAGGTGATTGCCAGACCATCAAACAAGGATAGCCAACGGCCACTACCGAAGCCGAACTACTACTACTGAACTACAGCCTGAACATTAGTTTTTACAGAAAAAATAAAATTACATATAAGTGAATGAGATTAAAAGAGTTAGCAGCCCAGCTCATCACTAAAACTTTAAAACTTCGTACTAGAATTACCAGGAGCAAAACTTAAATGTAAACAGAAAAAGTTTTAAAAATAAACATAATTATAGTGATGATTATTTAGTTATTATTTAGTTTCTGTTGTTTTTTATTCTTAATAAATAAAAGAGATTCGCTCAGTGGATTGTGTATAAAAGCAAATTATTTTATTAAATTCTATAAAACACTTAAAAAATACTTCACAATTATAGTACACACTCTATGTTTACAGTACGACTCTCGAAATGAAATCGCTAGATGGCGTAGATGCGTAGTAACTAAAAATATACATACATATGTGTGTATACCACTGCAGAACAGTAGACATATACATAACATGTGCGCTTGTCTCTATGCATAAGTACATACATACATGCATTTATAGAAATCGTTTTGTTCTGGAAATATCGTCACACTGCCCTCCACTTAAGCTTCTTTGTCCCGAACAAGTAAAGAATAGTTTGCTGATCAAAGTAGATCCTTTATTGCTGCAATACCTCTTTTTTTGTACCAATGTTTGCAAACCCGGGCACAAATCTTCTATAAGTAAGAAAATGTTTCCACTGCGAACGAGAAGGATATATATTTTTTTTGATATATTCAACACTCAGGGTGTACTCATATGAATGCAGAGCAATGTGTGGTTTTGAAGGAAGATTGATAAGTGGGAGGATGAAGGAGGGAATACAATCACAGGACAACGTCAAACAGATAGACAGCCATTCTGGCAAGAGTTATGCCTTT
This sequence comes from Palloptera scutellata, assembly GCA_958295655.1. Classification (NCBI taxonomy): domain Eukaryota; kingdom Metazoa; phylum Arthropoda; class Insecta; order Diptera; family Pallopteridae; genus Palloptera; species Palloptera scutellata. The sequence goes on along the minus strand of OY282449.1, from coordinate 83,890,247 downwards.
ACCACAATTAACTTTTTAGTTTATCAATGTCGACTGCTTTTATTAACACCAGCCAAAAGATTCTTGGGGCTCGAACTGCGAAGAAGAAACACTCTATGAGAGAAAACACATGGTGTCCTGTTGAAAAGAGAAGAATTGCAAAGCGACTGAGCGAAGAAGAAAAAACTAAAGGCAGCAGAACGAAGCCCAAACAACCTTTAACTCCATCAATAAGGAATTTTGACGATTGTGCAGGCAGGACAAGAAAAAGATGCACATATGATGGATGATCTCGCAAGTGAAGCCGAAGGTACCGCAGAAGCTAAAGACCTCAAGCAACTGTACGATATCACCCGTAAGCTCTCTGGAAAGAAAATTCAGCAAAATCGCCCAATTAAAAACGAGAAGGGCAACCTGCTAACATCCGAACGAGACCAACTAAGGCGATGGGAGGAGCACTTTTGCGAAATCCTTAACCCTGCCACCTGCCTCTAGAAAACGTCAACAGCTTTACGTATCTGGAAAGTATAATTTCTATGGATGGTGGGGCGAAAGAGGACATTACATCAAGAATTTCAAAAGCTATAGGGGCATTGTCCAACTGACTAAGATATGGAGCTCGTCGTTTATCTCGACCAAAACAGAAATTCGCATTTTTAATTCAAACGTGAAATCAGTTTTGCTGTGTGGGTGTGAGACGTGGCTAGCCACTGACCAACTAATGAGTAAACTGCAAGTGTTCGTCAACAAATGCTTGAGGCGTATACACCATTTCAAATGCAGTTTTACATCAAGAATACAACTTGATACCGTTAGCTAACGACATCAAGCTACGCAGATTTAAATGGCACAAAAGTCACGTGAAAGTCACGTTACAGAAGAAAATTCGTGATTCAGGAAAGTTTTGGAAAAAAATAAAAGTCATCGCCAAAGATTGCATTCCATGACGATTCATTATGGCCCTATGCTCCCCCTAGGAGTCCCAGGACAAAAGAAGAAGAATGCTTTTTCATAGGCAATTTTTACTCTTGTAGGTTTACCATTGCATGCTGCATGGTGTTGTATATAAAATTTTTTTTTTTTTTTACTTTTCTTTTTTATTGATTTTCCTGTGCCGAGATTTGAACCCCGGAAACTCTGTGTAACAGTCCAACGCACTGCCACTACGCTATAGCGACCACATACCATATGTATGGCGCATGATTGACGTTTGCGCCGTAAGCGATCTAGGTCTGCGATCCAATGAGAGGGAGGCATTGTGGAGAACCAGAATAAACAGGCAGAGGAAATGGTAAAGTTGAAGCCATTTCAGAAGGGCATGAACTTACTCTCACAAGTAACTGCCCCAAGGTCCTTATATCGCAAATACAACGACAGTCAAATAGTCTAACCATCTAACCATTAACAGAAATTGGACACTAAATAGTAAGTGCTGACATTCAACACAGCCCACTATAAAGAGTGATTAGTACAGGAAGGAATAATAAGATTACGTATTGCAACAGCTGAGGATGCATAAGTACTTGGTAAAGTAAGTAAGTATGAAAACATGGAGCTGTCATTAAATGTTAACAACGGTATAAGCAACAGTGTAATGAAGATTTAAGCACAACATAAAGAAAGAATCATTCCAAACTCAGCAGCTGTATGTCAAAAGGGACATGGTAGAGCGAGCTCCACCAAAACTGGAACCTGGCTTCATATGAAATTGTTGTCTCTGCGAGCGAGAGGGGCATATGGAGCGTGATTGACCACTGCGAACGTCAAGATTAAAGAATAGGACCAGCGTAGGGTTGAAAACTGTGTTGAACCAAAATAAGCAGGGAGGTTACCATGGGAATTCTGGTTCCATGAAGGAATGCTGAAGGCAGAAGGTGGACAGCTGAGAGAGTTCGAGACGACCAGAATGCCGATGAGGGTCTTGTTGTAATAATGGAGGGTAAAGAAAGGAACGTCAGGCCCACTTGGAAGGAAATGGTAGACAAGAGTCCCATTTCAATCATATTGGGCGAAAAGTCACAGTTGTTGCTTTTAGGTTGTTGCATAATAATAGCAAACAATTTCATTCTTTCCTAATTTTGAAACAGTAAGGAAGCTAAATATATTCAAATCCAATGAAAATGTCAGAACCAAATTAAATGTTTAATAAACGAAGTATTTATGTGTGTACATTTTACATACATATGTACATATGTACATATTTATGTAGGTTCAGAGTGTAGATTCTCAAATTAAGAAAAACATTTCGGAGTTGAGTAGGTAATGTGATCGATGAGCCAAATCTAATTAAACCCACTTCTCCAATGCCAACAACCAAAAAGGTTTCGAATTCCAATGAGAAGATAAATATCAACAACTAGATATTGTGCATATTTGTATACCCGTTTGTATGTATGTATGTATGCATGTATGCAATGAAGTATTTGTGGTCGGTGTAGCTGTCAACTGTCATCGCGGTTGCAATTTAGTGTCAAATTGTCATAGTGCATCTTTAATGTGAGCCGCATCGCACCAGGAAGCACAGCGCGAGAGCAAACCGAGCGATAGCATTAGCAACCCTCACATGTTTACAGACACACACACACATGTACATATGTATGTATATACTCATACAGACACAAATACTCACATAAGGTATGTATGTACATATGTATGTAAGTATGCGATTACAATTGGATTTTTGATGATTTTGAATGTTACGAGGCGCAAAGGGTCGCTCCCATTGCCAACGTTATCGATAAGATAAATTTTCTTTTTTCCCTGGGTTTTTGTTGTGTTTCTTGCTTTTTGTTGTTGGGAATATGAGGCGTTAAGCTAACACAAGTGACAGGCTGACAGGCGCAAATACAGAAGCAGGCAAATGGTTGAGCAAACTGCATTCCCCTTTTGCCCTCTAGCCAAGCATGCGCTCACTACGTAGTATTAGATATTGGGCTGTCGGTGTGGTTGTTGCTGTTGTTTGTATAATCGCACCAAATAATTAAATGTCGATTTCGCACACAAAAGCAAATGACACGTGTGCGACAAGAGGCATTAGCATTAAGACTTAATTTAAGTATTATCGGTAAACAAAAATCTCCCACTCGCACCGGCCGCCGATGTACAGCACTGATTTGATGTACTACGTACGCGTACGAGTATAGCATGGAGTGAGGTCTAGTCAAGCTGGTACGATTGAGAAACGGGCGAGCGGCCGTGCAGAGATTCCATAAAATCAGGGCCGCATTTTTTCATGTATGCACATGAAGGAAGCGAAGTACGACAGTATGAAAATGAAATAGTGTAATTCCCCCTTTTAATGATTTAATGACCACTTAAAATCAGTTTAAATGTCGATCATAACTAGCTTTCATAGTACGATTGCTTGATTTTTTCGAAAAGATGCTGATTCAATTAACAACACTTAATGAGGCCCTTTCCATTTTTTCCATTCGGATTTCACTTCTCTAAAACAAATTTTAAAAATCGGAAATATGGCAATTTTGAAACGAAACACAAAACTATTAAATTATCCCTAAAGAAAATAGTTTCACTCATTCTTCGATTGGTCTCTCTTTCTTGTCACTCACTAGCGGAAAATTCTTTAAAACGTCCCTGGTAAAAAACACATGCAATATTTCCCTCCAATATTTATGAGAAATCCGGTTAAGCTGAAATTACATGTTACATTTTTCGCTTTCTGGTAGCATTTTCATTCCATCATTCTCGTAATTTTTTCAATGTGTTTTTGTTATTTTAATTTTGTCATTATGACACTTATGAGTTACGCACCCGAAATGCTCGTAATAAAGTTATTAAGTACAAATCGATTGTCAGCGATAGTGACGAAAATCGAACAAATTAATCGCTTTAGTTGTTCCTATTATTAATTTGTTGTTTTTCTAATACTCGAACGAATCATTGTTATTCCTACATACAATATAAGAAAAGTAAATTAAAAACATATTAGTAAAAAAAGAATATTTATTAGAATTGTAATCAAAGGTAATCAGGGAATTTTTTTTATTAGTTGTTTATTTATTTATTTTATTCTATTTTTTTTTTTTGTTTGTTTGTTTGTTATTATATTTATTTAATATATTGTATATTAATTTGTTTTGATTAATATTTTTACTATCGATGCTAAATGTTGATATGCCAATTGTATTTTAATTATTTTAATTATTCAGTCCGGCAGACAGTGACATTAAGTTTCCATATCAGGCCATCGTTTATAAATGGACTTTATTAAAGTGGAGGAATATTTCATAATTAAACAAGTAATTAAAATATTTGTTGTGATTATTTAGCAAATAACCACACATATTGAAAGTATTTACGATGTCAGGTTATCCAAGAATGACATCATCATCCAGCTGCATCTAAAATATAATTTATATTCTACTTTTATTTGCCTTTCCAAATACAGCAGAATTCTGTTTTCAGATATAATCGGGCTGGAAGTTATCGGAATTTAAGGCATTGATGGTTGCAGTTATGTACCCAAAATGGCACTAGAAACGCTTAAATCTGAGGATCGGTAGCAAATGTGTCAATGAAAATTTTTAATTTTGTAAAGTTTGTTTTTTATGTGTGAAATTTATTTAAAATTAGTTGTTAAGCGAAATAAAACTTTACCAATACGTTTCAGTTCCTGTAGTCTACAAAGTTATAGACTGTTTCTCTTTGACTGCGGAATTGAAACTCGTTGTGGAGATAGAGTTTCTGCCAATATACTTAGAAGTATTAAGTACATACCATATGCTTATACACCAACTACATATTTTTATAAAAATAAATCGACGTGGCATAGTTGGTAGTGCGCTGGCCTGCTACGCAAAGTGTCCCGGGTTCAAATATCGGCACAGGCAAAATCTAAAAGTAAGAAAACATATTTTCTACATGGCACCATCTCTTATTATATTGAAAGAATAAGAAGAATGTATGACACAGGGCGATACATTTTCATTTTTCTTTCGATATTTATCATAAATAGAAATCTAACTTCTGGAGTTCCCACATGGTCTCTGGTTTGATAGAGATATGGGAACCAAAGTTCATTGATATATGTTTGTAAAATTTCACTGAAGATTAAAATTGAAGTCTATGTAATTCGTTTATTGGGCATAATTAAATACTTTATTGCTATCATTAATCTTTATTATTGAGGACTTTTCTTTAGTTTTCTAAGGTATGGGGAATTTTATTATTTATTATTTTTCATTAATATTTATTTTATTCTAAAACCAACTATAGATGGTGTTGTAGTATTTTATATTTTAATTTTCACATATTTTTAAAATCACTCACAATGTGAGTGCTTTTACCAAACTACTATACTATATAAATAGAGACGAGGGTGGCTAAAAATACATATCAGTTGTGGAGCGATTAGTGAAAATCATGGAAATGATTCGTTAAGCAATGGCACAACCGAAGGCAGTGATCCACCTCCTAAACGGTTTAAAACTTGTAATGTACTTAATTAAAACGTAATACTCGTAAGTAGTAGATATAGCAAAAAAAAGTGAAATAATCTGAGCTTTTATGTGACATTTGAACATAAAATAAACGTACAAAATTAATATCTCGTACAAGAACACTTTACAGCAGCTACTTTACACTTAAAATAAGTGATAAACAACAACACAACAATAATTTACTATACCGCCATCTACATGTAGTTTTAGAGCAAAATAAATATCAAAAATTAATTTGTTATGCCAAAATCCATTAAGAAAGTAACTACGTATAGGTTACCGTAGTAGACTACTCCGGATCACTCTACAGAAGCGCGAACGGGAGCAAAACCGGGAGGGGAGAGAACTTCACTAAGCAAAAAATGACTGGATAGTGGAGAGAGTTATTATTTTGAGGAATCGGAAAAATCTATTAAATGATAAACTGTATTGAAATCTATACAGACATTATTGAAAGACTCAAATTTTAAGTAAATACAATTATAAGTTCTTTGTTCTTTGTAGCATGTGTAGATAGATATATTGATATTGAGCTTACTTAAAAGATAAGTGCTATTGATGTATATTTACCTGAAAAAGTTTAAGTATAAATGCAGGATTCAACATTATTCTACGTTAGTATAACGATGGTAATGAAATTAGTTTCATACGACTTTTCATATGATGGAAGGTATAAGTTCGGGTTCCAAGGTAAACCACGTAAGCAGAAAAGAAGAAATTGTTTTTGGACCTACTCCAAGGCATCTATGTGACACTTATAATATGGACACCAAACTATTGAAACATATTCTAATATTGGACGTACTAGAGAAACAAATAACAGTTTGGTAACATACGGGTCGTCAAATTCTTTCGGCCAGCGTTTAATAAAACCTAGCACACAGGAGGCCTTGTTATTATGAATATTAAAACAAAGTTTGATATCAATTTCATAGTTAAATAGTAAAGGAGTTTTACGTGAAAAAGACATTTGCTTACATTTATCCAACTGAACAGACATTTTGTAATAAAATAATTTCACAGCATCAGCGTACATCAAAAGTTTACAATTTTGAAAACATTGTGCAAATCGTTAATAAAAAGCAAAAGAAGATTTGGGAATAGAACTAAGCGTTGCGATACCACGGAAGTTATTAATTAAAGATTTGCTGGCAGATTTATGTAGCCGAATAATGTAAGAGACCTTCCAGGCGTCAGGGAAATACCCACATTGTAACGAAAACTTTAATAGAAGTGGGATGGGTACCAAAAGTTCATTGCAACATTCCTTAAGAATACATTCTGTGAAAATTGCAAAAATCATTTTTATATTTATGCTTCAAGCTTTTCAACAATACTGAAAATCTTGTCGCACTGAGTATTCTTTACACTGAGGGGAAAAATGCTGTTATATCAAACTGAAAGTACATCAACCAAATGATTTTGCTGTTAAATCAAATACGAAAGTGGATAATGCTAATTTAACCGACAGGGTACTGTTATTTTACATTCATCAATCTAAACTGTAGATTGAACAGAATTCTGTTAGATAAAATTTGATAGTAAATAGTGTTAAAACAAAGACAGAAACTTACTTTTAAAAATAAAATTCTTTATTTTCCCGTTCTATTTTTATTTTTATCTACACTTGGGACAGATTCAAAGTCAGCGATGCAAAAGTCTATACAAAAATCAGATCCAAAATCATAGTTGCGGAAGCTGAAATGAAAAAGCTTATGAATATTTTTTTTACTAAAAGTATAGGACCCAGTTTTATACCTGAATCGTACAACAACAATTTATTGTACATTGCTGCGACACAGCTCAACCAACAATTTAAAAAAAAGTTTGCTTTTATATATTAATCAACGAATGTTTATTTTAGTTGTTTCTGACAAAAAAAAACCTATAAAAGTGTCTTTTTTGAAAATACATGAAATAAATGCCCAGCAGATAATTCCAGCAGAAGCAATGTAATAAAATTGTCAAAGTAAAAGAAAAAAATGCATTCAATACAGCGGATTTTTTAAATAATAGGAATGAATGAACTGTTGATGATAGATTTTTTTCTCGATGTATGTATTTAGATATTAATAATATTGCATTTTTTTCTTTTTGTTATTATAATGCTTTAAAATACACTCTGTTACTTTTCTTGTATTGGAAAGCAAGAAATGACAAATTGGACAAACGGTGTTCTGTCATGGAAACCCGATTTAATTTCTGTACTCTATTCAAAACCCTGGATATACTGCAGCCGAACGTTTGTACAGCGCAGAGATATTTATACTTTTTTTTTAGAAAAGGATGTTTCATTGGACAAAGATTTTACAAGGCACCATCATTTAGCACGCGTTCATTAGGTAATTCGATTATCACTGCCATCGGATTTACCGTATGTCATTTTTCAATAGTCATCAGAAATAACCAGATTTTAAGCTGATGTCTTCAGGATCTCTTTCCAGTCGTTGACATGACGACGCTGTCACTCAAAAATATTGAATGTGGTTTTAGAAGTCTGGCAGGTTGACTACATCAATCATGATATCCGGACACTCTTTAGAATTGTTTAAAAAATGTATTGAAAACAGGAATTGTCATGCTTGATAAAAAAAAAGGTATGCTGTATCATGCTTTAGCAAACTATACGGTACCGTATTAAACGAAGCGTAAGCGGTAAAACATATGAGACGTTTATTTTTTATCATCAGGATAAAAGGTTAGGATTTTCTACATTTAAAGTTGAACGAGTCCAGCGTAGAAAGGTTCTTAAGTCCACTCAAGTGCAAGTAACGAATTCACATTTATTCAAGTTATCCTTAATACACGTGGTTTTACGCCAGATCAGGGAACATTCAACTCCTGAGGCATTACCCATAAGTTTCCATGATTTCTGATTAGATACCTACCGATATGGTATAAAAGTAAAATACCTTTCGAAATAGAAAAGTTATTAGTCGTATCCTCTCAAGTGCCGTAAATTTTCTAATTTCTCATACGACTTTATAATAACACGACAAAATAAGACACCTTGTGAACACCACAACGAAATACATATTTCTTGCACGTAATTGTATCGAAATGCTTAAACTTTCTTATAAATTGTAACTAGTTAAAATGGATATCAAATATTGAAAGATTTTATCAACATTTGTGAAAATAGAAAAAAGTTCAAACACAACCAGTGAGTGAACGAGCGAACGAGCAAATTAAGGAACGAATAAACTTTTTGTAGAAAGCGACGAGCATAAAAATGAAGGAAGCAAGTGAAAATTAATTGAATTGAGTGTTGCGTTCATAGATTTTTACCAACTGATAATGAAAAAAAATTATTTTCAGCTGTGGGCATTGAAGGCAATAATGGTGGAAAATACGGGGCACTGGGAGTGTGTAGCTGCATACAAATATTAGTGCTTGGTAGGGATGGAGGATGGTTGAAGGCAACAGCGCAACAGCAGGTACCTTCACCACACCACAACCACACCACCACTTACATCTTAAACATATACATACATACATATGTACATATGTACTCGTATGTATATGTATGGATGATTGTTGTAAGTATATGCTACCAAAATGTTTTGAAAATGTATTGTTGGCCCAAAAGGCAAATATGTTGAAAAGCAAGAAAAAGCAAGAAGAAGAAGCAGAAGAGGAGCAGGCCAACAACACAAATTATTGCGCCAATCAAAAGTGCGCGCACACACACTCATACAATTTCCCACTGAGATGGCAACGGAACGGCAGGAACAATGAAGTGAGAAGAATGGCAACGCCACCTTGGTGCTACAGAACAGAAGAGACAAATAATTCATATTCCTTTTTTCATTTTCCCACCCTGTGTAAGAACCAACAACAACAGTAACAACAAGAACAACATAAAGGACGATGTATTTAAGACATTATTACATTATAATCGCATAAAACAATCAATGCTGAAATATTCCCAACTTGGAAGCTTGTTGGAAATATTGTACACATAGATACATATGCATGTATGTACTTTTATGTGCTTCAAGGAGTCGCAGATGCAATGCTTCAGCACCACCGTACAACAACAACTACAAACACAAATATAATAAATAAACTTATGTTGTCTTTTATACCATTAGATTGGTAATAATCATAACAATTTCATGCATATTCACAACGGCACGAATTAAAGGAGTATGTGTGTGTATGTACTGCACTCACACACCTATACATATGTTGGTTCGTCTACAAAATTATTTCCCAGTATTTTAATTCAGTGCCAGTTTCCAGATTTCCCCATAAGCTAAACGAAACCACGCCCGATAATACATCCAGCTCTCTCTAGCAACAGTAACGCAATACTTCATACGTTTACCAACTATTAATTGAATTCTCGTTTTTAGGTGCATACTTCTTCTTCTTCTTTTTCTTTTTTTTGTCGTCCGAGTTTTGTGCATTGAACCAGAAAAATGCCATATTGGGCTGCTCTTCTTGGTGAAGAAACTACACGTTTACCTACTAAGTACATACATACATTGCCAAGTCATTATCATCGTGGTCGTCATTGTTAAGTGAAACCATTTTTATTTATTGCAGCGTCGTATTTTGCCTCTTGAGAAGCGAATGAAGAAACTGTTTCTCTCACTTTCGCGCATCTACAATGTGGCAAGCTAATGAATTTCTATTGCAGTCACACCCACGCGCAAACGGCATGGTTTCGAAGCGAGCCCCCATAAATGTGCAGACATTAAAATTATTGAGTACTCTTCTCCAGTCTCTCCATTCTCGTGTTGTTTTTTTTAAAAACTTCTTTCTCTGGGAGTGCGAACTGCTAACAGGTAATGGTGAAGTGAAGGTGGTGGTGGTATTCGTTTGTTGCCTCTTTTGTTTTTGCCATTATGTTTTTAACTCTTGGCGGTTTTTGTCTCTTTCTTGCATGCTTAGTTTTCTTTGCATTGCTCCTTCGTTTTTCACGTTTTCTTCTTCTTGTTTCTTGTTCGTACATTTGTACGACATTTGTTTCGAAACGTCAGTCCACTAAAGCCGCATGCAACATTTTCGCTGCGCGGCAATTACCACTGCGCGCCTCTCGTTACATGTTGTTGTTGGGTGGTTGTTGTTGTGTTGTTTTAAGCTGACACTAACAATAACAGCTCAATTATTTGCAGCACACTCGTTCATTTACAGCAGAAAACATATATGGTACACACACACACACACACACACAAACACACACACACACACACACACACACACACACACACACACACACACACACACAGCCACACACACAGCCACACACACAGAGTCGAATGCATATAAAAAAGTAATAAAGTAGCAAATTGTGGTAAACGCGCGCGGATGAATAATTTGTGTTCGCGAGACGAGAATCTTCTTTCATTTTGTTTGTTGGCTTATGCTTTGTGAGCTCAATATACCGCAGAATCGTCGTCGCTCTAGTTGTTGTTGTTCTCCTGTTTTTATTGTTAAGTGTTTGTAGTGTGAAGTTTCTATTTTGGATTGGATACGCTTGCAATTCGCCTCATTATTGCAGTCTATCAGTTCAGTCAGCTGCGTATTCGTGCAATCGTTATCGAAAGTTGGTAATTTCGCAGCCGACCGACTTGAACTGGCAAACAGGCAGACCGACACACATACTGTGCGGCAGAAAATAAGTGAATTTGTTTGTGGCACCGGCAGCAGTTTTAATTCAATTCCATTTGCAGCAAAGAGCAGAGTAATGCCACTGCCGCTGCCATTGCTGAGAATAACGCGCCGATTGAATAAGTATCATTTCATCAGCTTCAGTTAATTGGACTTAGTCGAAGTTTGTTTGAGGACATCGATTGATACATACTTATTTTTCAAATCCGCCGGCAAAATCGCATTTTTATCGACAAATAGTACGATTTTCTTCTTGTTATTTTCAAACGCAAGGTTGTAATATCGTAAAAATGGTCATGGATCAATTGGGTGGACCGCCCAATCCCCTTCTTAATCATTTGACCACTGGAATTGCCGACTCCCATATAACTACTATGCATACTGGAAGTCAACATTTGCTTCACCCAATCAGAATTCCGCCACCCTCTGCCCTCCATTTGTATGCAGCTGCAGCTTATGCTAATATGCGTGTCCGTCCAACGTGGGCGCAATTTGTACAAAGCGGCGACATTGCACATGGAATTTCCGGCGGAGACTCTATACCGTTTGTAGCACTGCCACATTCTGTGCCCAATGCATCATCACCACAAACAGCTGACTTGATACCTGCTGCTTGTACACCCATTGGGGCCCAACATCCGTGTGGCGGCAACTCCGACGCACCATTGTTAGTATGCCACATAGGTGGCATGACTAATAGCAGCGTTAATCTAAATTTGTCGCCAACTTCTACTGGTGTTGTTCGTGATCAACAACAGAATTTTCATCAAATACCTGGCATATTTATTTCAGCTAAACAAAAAGACGAAAAGGAATCGAATGATGGTGAGTTGAGTTCTATGAGTTAAACAACTCATATATTTCCCGATTTTTATATTACTGAGTTTATTTCAATTTCATTTTGCCCTAACTTGTTTTATTAAAAGTGAAATATTATTATATATTTATGATACTTTAACTTCCATAAAAATATAACTATTGTCTCAGCTTACTACCAATCAATCCAAAGATATCAACTACTATCATGCAATAAAAGGGCTATAAAAAATTCACATTCGTCAAATGAGGTACCTGGAACTTCCTTTTAAGCTTTAAAGCCTTTACGCAAAAGAAGGAAACAGAGTGCTTAAACTATAAAATCTTTTCGTTTTAATTAAACACATTTATAAATATGGTTTCACTTGCTTGAGACCCAAGGCATACAATTTTAATACGTAACTTACGTAAATAATTCTCAAAACCCAAAATAAAAGAAATGTTTACCGATTCACGAAGACAGAAAATCCAGCTTTCTTCTGTGTTTTTGTGGAACAAAATTTTGTTTGTTTTGATATTTGATCCATATATTTGTGAGGAGTTTGAATCAATAATATCAATCTTCATTTCAACACCAATTTCAAATTCTACAAAATTTATTTCTTTATTATACAAGTTTATTTACATTATTTTATGAACCTAACAAGCAAATATGTATGCATGTATTAAGTTTGGCTTTATTACATTTTCGCTTCCATATTTATAATAGATTCCGTATTAATCAACAATAAAATTTTATTCGCCCCGAAAATGCATATATTAATAACATTTCTGATTTTCAATTTACCAATAAAGTTGAAATCGCAATTTTAATCAATTCGCAAATTAAAATTTTGAGCGCGCACACTCGTACACCCACATGCACACGGCCACTCAGCCATTGTACCACATTGAGGCACAGAATGACAATTGTGTATGGCTACACAACTTACTTGAACTATGCAATTGCTGTTGAGTGATCGCCGTGTTGCAAGAGTGTAGCATGTGGACTACCAGGCTCAAATGCAGGATTAGCCGAAACTCAAAAAAGTTAAAAGAAATCTCTAATTTAAATACAGTAAAATACAGGTTTAATGAAAGCTAGGTTTGCCATAGAGAATAATAATCTTTTCTAACTTCGCCATAAAACTATACACTGATCTCCTCCAATACAATACTTAGATATATCGGTAATCATATTGAATTGACACACTATATGCAGTTTAAACCAACTATTCAAATATGTTTGGTCACCAAATTTAAATATGTAAAAATTAGCAAAAATACAGGGTTATGAATTGGAGTTTCTACATGAAAAATTAACATAAACATTCACTAATATGATTAAATGTAAAAAGACACGGAAAAGAGAAGAAAAGTAAATTCCATTAAGTCAACAATGGGGAACCGGCGTAAATCTATGCAAAAGTCTATTAAGTTGAATAAAAATGGCGAGACAAGAATCACCCATTATTATCATCCTTCGGACAGCCGCGTAGTGGGAGAGCATGCGAGGGAAGAGTTAACTACTTATGCTAATGAATATGCTTGCAACAATCGAGGCAATCGGTTACATTTATTCACTGTGCTTGCAATACTTACTTCCAATTTCGTTTTTGTTGTTGTTTTTACATATGTACATGCTATAAAATGTTGTAGTTGTGTTGTTGTTTTTACTTTGTCGCACCCATGACAGCAGATGGCGCTTGCATGTCTTTGGGGCTTGAGGCTGGGTTAGCGATACCCTTACCACTGCACGCCATGCCGCTCCGTTCCACTCCACGCCGCTGTGGCAAGCGTGAGAGCATTAAAATGTGAAATTAATTTTTAACATGATAAACTTTATAAACGAGCGAGCGCTTTTGTTGTTTTCACTCAACTTAACTGGTCGAAAATAGTTTTTAATTCATTTAATTTTAAATTTATGGCGCACACACTCATGCTGCACACACAGACTTAAATCAGTTGAGCTCTTGTAGCTGAGTTGTTGTACAAGAACTGACTAGCTAACTCACTAACGGTATGGGTGTATCTAATAGTAGTAATGCCGTGATTTTATTATAATTATACATATGTATAGGTACATAAATACCTACTATTTAAAGTAGTTTCTGTTGCCGTTACGCCAGCGTAATTGGATTTTCACAATACTCATTTTGCTATTCATGCATTTCATTCATGCTTTTGCTGATGATGGCGAATGACATTGGTCTTTTCAGGGTGTTTTCATATTAACACATCCAAATGTTTGAGAGAATGCTACATGAGCCTACTCATCAGCTCATAAGCAATTCAGAAAGTTCCTGCTTTAATTTTCTGATAAAAATTATATCCAAAGACATTTTTCTACGGATCAAGAGCAACGCCCAAGTCAACTTCCGATACCTTGGAGTCTTGTTCGACACTAGGATTTCTTTCGAAGCCATCGGTGGTCGGTAAAAAAGCCTCTAGGACGACGAGCTGTTAGGAATAATGGTAGTGTTTGGTGGGCCCTGCAAGACGAAAGTAAAGCTAAACACTGCTTGTAATATTGGCATATTTTCGCAAAAACTGTGAGGATTAGTTAAAGTTGTCCAATATTATTCGTATCCAAAACCCGGATATTTTTACTCGAATAATCCTAAGTTTTGAATAATTTCAAAATATAACAAATTTACACACATCAAACATATATTGAATCTTTTTCCAGCAATCTCAACCAAACTTGTAAACACAAATTGAATGTCAGAGAGATGAAAATATATGAGAAGGGAAAATGAGCGTGTTATCATACTAGTACAATTTTCAAGCAGTGATATTAAAAGATGGCGCCCGAACTTAGCCTTCGTGATTTTTTATTCCACGTTTTGTAATAATTAATTAATTTATTATATTTTTGTTGTTAGTATTCATTGTTTCTTAAATTTCTTTTATTAAAATCTTATATAAAAACCGGTTATCCGGTTATTCCAATTATTTGTATTCGAAAACCGGTTATTAAAATTTGTTGAAACATATTCGTATTCGATAACCGATAACCGAGATATCTAGTAGTGTAAAAATATACACTGGAGGTGTATGGGTGAAATCGCAGAAAGCGAACCGGAGTCGTTAGAGGTAAAGCTTATCCAGAGATTGCGGAAGGGGATTAAATCGTTGGACTGCTACGCAGAGTGTCCGGGGTTCGAATCTCGGCACAAGCAAAATCAAAAAGTAGTAAAAATAATTTTTCTACACGGCACCACCTCTTGGCAGGCAATGGCAAACCTACAAGAGTAAAAATTGCCTATGAAAAGTTTCCACTTCGCCGTTCGGATTCGGCATTAATCTGTTGGTCCCTTCCATTCATGTACATATATAATACTCACAACATGAGTAGATGCGAAAGGCTCGTCCTAGGCCCTCCATGGGCTGTTGTGCCATTAAAAAGTAAAAAAAAGTGAAAAATTATTTCATTCCTTAAACTTTTTATTCATAAGTAGGGAAAACTTTTTTACTTTACCGCTTCTCCTTTGGCGGTTCTAAAATGTTTGTTATTTTGACCGTTTTTGGTACAACACCATTCCACAAAAATGCAAACCTTCGAAAACATTTAATATATCGATTTACATATGAATTTTTGAATATTTTAACACAACTAAAAATTGGAAATAGTTTTTGTTTTTATTACAACTTGTGTACATTCTATATCCTTTGTTATATTACATTTCGAAGAATTCTGGTCTTGAAATAAATCTGCATATTCACAACTAGATACAAATTGGAAACAGGACTATAAATCTGTATTTTTTCTTAAGCCAGAAAGAAATACATTAAGAAATCATATCTTAAATGTGGAGTAACAAATTTGTAGAATATCCACACTTTGTAACAAAAAAAAACATTACTTATTTCGAAATTCATCTTGTACTTATTAATATAAAATATTCATAACTTCATAATCATTAGAGCCACTACCTTGGATAAGAACTCTTGCAATAGGAAATTTTATGGAAAAAATTTTGTTATTGAGCACTTGATACTTCAATTTAAAAAGTATTTTAATTTGAAACGAGTTTAGTTTTAAATTTAATTAAAAGTAATTTGGCTTTATAGGCCGTATTAACATGCCAACGATACCCTTCGTCCATATCATTTGAGTAAAGTCTGAAATATAACGATTTAGTAACATATATATAAATACTTATAACGATTTTGATATCTGAAAATTTTCAATTCTAGGTACCCACTCCAAAAATTCTTGACAATGTAAAATTGTCCCTGTTCATTGCCTTTCTTAAGTCTTTCAACGAATTTGAATATTTGATTAAAGAAAACTTTAAGAAATTGAGCACTCGGTAAGATTAAAATTTTCTACAAATCACTTAGATAATTTGAAAATTTATATAAAGTAATTATTCAATTAAATTTAAATTATTACTTTTATATTCGATGGGAGTACGAGTATGTAATGCTCATATGTATTAAATCCAATATCGTGGTTAAAAGTTACTTAAAATTTAACCACAACAACAACAACAACAGCAATAACAAGAGCAGTAGAAACAATATTAACATTAATAACAATGATAACAATAACAAATTCAAAGTATATAAAGATGATGATGACTATGATAATCATCATCATGAGTACAAATGATGGCACTGATTCTCACATCGAGAGTAGTCCCATAATTAGGAGAACGGGAACGGTAGTGCCTATCCCGCGGCGTGGCACTCCAAACTGATGATATAAAATTACACCAATTATTATTTTAGTGATTTTTCACTATTTAATTGGAATTTCGTTATCGGATTCGGATGGAGTAGCCAACTTCTTTAGTTGAATTATGTACACATTGATCCAACAGCGACTTGTTCCTTCTATGGCGAGTTTGTATGCATGTAATAAAGCTGTAAACATAATAACAAGATCGTGTGGAGACTGGCACTTGCCCATCAAGGGTTTTTAACAATTTGTTATGTGGTTGGGGTCGAAAAAAAACGAGAAAGGAAGATAACAACAAAAATTCAAATGAAAACTCCCAATTTGTAGAAATGTGATGAATGAATGTACGTAAGTCGACGACCAAAATGAAAATGTAGAAAACTTAATTAAAATGTCGTAAACGAAAATGAAAAAAATTCTTTTTTTTTGGCATGCCTACAGATAGAATCTACTTAAGCATGTTCCCCGTTGTCACTCCGCCACCGCCGTTCCTCTGTTCGTGTTCACTGCCACTAATAGCTTCATCGCTTTGTTGTGCGCTGCTCACTCGCTGCCGCTGTCCGCTCGTTTACCAAACGAAATCAGAAATTGTGTTCCAAATAAAAACATCTTCAAATTGTTTTGAACCGAAAATGAGGCATTTTCGGGTACAAAACAATAAAAATGACTAATGGCATCTAATTTCCTTTTGTGAGCATGAACACAGCCACCGACCCATGCACACACACACACACACACATCCATATGTAGGTTGTATATGTATATAGTATGTATGTGTGTAAATACTCCAGCAGCAATCTGCGGCCTAATAGGCGTGTAGAGCGGCGCAAGCGCACAAAGAATGCAACTTCTGTGAGAAGATTGATAAATTTTCGGTCATAACAAGTTAATTTCTAGGTTGGCAAAGAAATTTCCCTTTGATATGCCAAAGCAATTACAGAGGAAAATATTAAAAAGAAAATTGAAGAAGAAAATACGAAACCAAGAACAGAGACAGCAATGTAGGGAATAGATGAAAATCATGCAGCTGAAATATTCTTGGCGCTTATTTCTTCCACGAGTACTAAAGAGAATGAACGTATTATGTACGTTACTAAAGAACGGATACGGTCAATCTCACATTTTAATTACTAGTCTAGTTTTCATATGGGGGGAGGAAGGTAATACATATGTATGTATGTTGCGATGGAACTTCAAACTAATGTATAATTATAATTTAATAAAAAAAATACTTTTAATCTGGTACATCCTATACATGCTCGCGTAAAGTATTCCAACGTTTGATAACTTCATTTAGTGGAAATAAAGAAATTTATTTTTTTACACTGGAATAAAAAGTACCTAGATATTTTTAACTTCGTAATATGGTAAATATGCACATGTTAAAGGTAGTGGGCTTTAAAAATATAATAAGTAGCCCGAGAATACCAATTTTTTTTTTTTAAAAGATTGCTCATTATTTATAGGAAAATCTTTCAAATTTCAAAATGGGGAAATTCCTACAAAACGGCAATAATTATTTCTTTATCAAAAATATCACATAAAAATCAGTTAGTAACCTTGGTGGTTAAAGAAGGTTTTCGTGTGTGATTCGAACCAGTGCTTGTAATAGAATGTTTATTCAGAGGTCTTGATACCATCGGCCGATATGATTGAGCCCGAAAATATATTACAGTGTGACAATTAATAAGTGTATACAACTTTCTTCACGCTATAGAAAAAGTAATTTTTCTGCAATTTTCTTCATTCTAGTATTATTTACGTGATCGAGAGTACACCTGATTGAATTTATGTGTGGTCCAGATTTCGCTTAGTTATTTATTTTACGATGTCAAATAATCGGTCAGCTATTATAACATTGCACCAGCCAGGCAAACGCAATTGTGAGATTGCGCGGCAGCTTTGCGTTGCTCGTTCGTTAGTTTATCGTGCGGTTAAACGGTTTAAGGATCTGAGTCACGAATGTCTAGCAAAAGGTAGAAAACCATCGTTAACACTCCCAGAAATCGCACAATCGCTTAAAAGCGGGTGATACGTGATTCAGGTGTTTCCATGAGAAGAGTTGCGCATGAAACTGGCATCAATCGTGAATTAGTTCGAGACATAGCAAAAAACAAACTAGGACTCAATGCTTACAAGCTCCAAAAAGGTAAGTTAGTTACGGATGAAAAAAAACGCGTACGACTCCAATGTCACCTACTTTAAAGTCGGGCCGCAGGAATTGGATGGGAAAAAACCGTCTTCACAGATAACCGTCAAAATAACAGAAGCTGGCCAACAGAGTCTACTGGACCATCATTCGTCATTCAGCATCGTCAAAACCGCAATCTGTCATGGTATGGGGTAAGTTTTGCAAATGGCAAAACGCCCTTGATTTTTGTGGAACAAGGAGTCAAAATCAACCAAGAAGTGTACCTGCGAGCAATTTTGGAGGCTATGGTACTACCTTGGGCCCGATAGCACTTGGAAATAGCGATTGGACGCTCCAGCAAGACTCTGCGCCGGCAAGACTCTGAGCCAGCCTAATTTCCTGATTTCGTCACATCTCAGAAATTAACACTATAGGTATATTCGCCGGACCTCAATCCGATGGACTGCATTGTATGGTCCATTTCAGAGGCCAGGGTTTTTGCTAAACGTCATAAAAATTTGCAGTCCCTGAAATAGTTGTTACATCGTGAAAATATAATAAATAAAAATATTGAATTTATTTGCACAATCTCGTTACATACTGTATATAATACGAAAATATTTAAGACTCAGGGGAAAGCGTGAAATGAAGATTCCTAGATTTGTGGACCTTTCCAAGATATTTCCTGCTATTTAAAATTTTCATTATATTCTTTTAAATTGCTAAAAGAATTAATAATCATAGGTGCCATCTTCAGTTCTCCAGTCACTAACTATTTAATAAAGGAATAAATAATAACATATAATATTTAATAATTAATTTTCCTTTTCTTTGCCCTTGTATAAAATAACATAATTAAAATCTTACGTCATAATTGCCTTATGGCTCTCGTATTCTATTAAAGTCATTTATTTGAAATACTTATATACAAAAATAAATGCAAAAAAGAATACGAATAAAAAAAGGAAAAAACTAGTGGGCAACACAAACACAAAATGGCAAGAAAGATTTGAAAATTAGCCAATTTACGAAATCTTATCGTCAACATCTTTGCGAACAAAGAACGCCTAAACGCTTCTGTGAAGTGAAGTTAAGTGGAAAGGAAAAGCAATGCGAAGAAGTAAAAGGAAACGGCAACACAAAAAATGGGGATCCTTTTTGGGTAATGTATTCAATTTAAGTTTAGCCAACAAACGCCTATTTGTGGCAACATTCGCGCCACTTACGAGTAGAGACAGGTTTCTGCATTATTTTACATTCATTACTTCATTTAAAAATATATGTTACAACAAAAAAATGATAAGCATGAAGAGGAAAGAGGCGAAAATGTTCAAAGGTGGAATAAATTGTGTTTTTTTTTCGTCTAATTTATGCAAATTAATTTAAAGACATGGACTAATGTATTTAGATTTGCATGTTGGTTTGTTGGTTATAAGTTTTCGTTTCATAAAGTATACATTGTATTCTACTTATGACTTGCAAATTAATATCTTGCAATTCTCTATATTTAAAATAATATATGTATGTAAAATGTACCTGAGTTCTTGCTTTGAGTTACCACATGTATGGACTGGAATTGCATTTATTGAACCTTTGCATTCCAAGTGATGAAATTGTGTCACAAAATGAAATTGAAATTATAACCAAGCTAATTCGTTTAAGGGGGCCAGCAAATTTATATTTTATGCATTTATAAAAATCATGCTATGCTTTATTCTCCGTTGATACTAGCCTTTAAATAGACTCAGACCCAGTACTTAGGAATTATAATAATTTGTTGTTGTTGTTTTTACAGGTTGAAAAGTATATGTATACTTATATGTATGTTGCATCCACTAAAACACTCTTCCTCTTTCACATTGGACTGTTGTTTTTCAGATCACATATCCTCTTACGTTATTGAGTTAGTATGTCGATTGACACTGTTCCAAATCGTGCAAATAACCAAAATGTATTTGAGTTGATCATCTTATTTTCCCATCGGGCCGTATTTTCTCTCTACGACCTCGCTCACGGGTTACTACTTAATAGGGAGATACGCTGCAAGATTAGAGCTTCCATTCAGTGAATACTGTCGAGATTGTCGCTCTGAGGATGAAGAGGAATCAGTTATTCACTTCCTGTGTGAATGGCCATCTCTGGCTAGGAGGAGACTAAAACTCCTAGGCTCACATTTCTTCAGTCCGAGCTCTCTTCCATAAGTATTAAGTTCACCATAATTGGTGAATTTTCATGGTTCTCCACTCCATACGTGGACGTTTACACTGGCGCAAGCATGAAAGACTGTGCGCGAGAAACAATTAGAAAAGTAAGTTAGTAAGAAAAGATGCAAAACTGCTATCTCTTACCTACTACCTGACTTTTCTACTTATCTCTCTTGAACAGTGTTTCATGCTTGCGTCAGTGTAATCATCTACTGAACGGCGAATCGCGCCACACAGTGTAACGACTGCTGTCAAAATCGATAAAAAATAAAGTTATAAATTTAGATAAGTAATGCAGTAAACCCCGGTTAAGTACTTCATCTGAAGATGTTACGCTTCTGACGTGCTTAAGCGGGGAAGTCACTTATTTGAACTCGAAAAAAAAGGAAATATTTAAGATTTGGTCCATCATACATAACAAAGTAAGTGTAATGCACTCTTCAACTGGGAAAATGCGAAAAACAAAAAAATACAAATTTTGAATAACAATAAGCTGATGTATCTTTATTTGAAAAAATTACTAACATGTTAGTTGTATTTTTATATCCTTAAAAGTATTGCCAAAATGTAGCAAAATGCATTTTCCGAAAGCTTGAGGTCTTATCCAACTGTTTACTATTTTTAAAATCATATCTCAGTATAATATGATGAATACCGATACATTGCAAGTAAGTTGGTAAATCGTATAAAAGGAATTATTAATTAAAAAGTTTGTTGGAGGAAAAAAGAGTACCCCCTTTAAGCCTCCTTTCTAATAACACTTATTTCTATCTTTTAATGGCACAACAGACCATTAGGGGCCGAGCTATTTACATTCACTCATGTTGCGCGTATTATATTTGTACATGAATGGAAGGGACCTACAGTTTGATGCCTGCCAAGAAAAAAAACAAAATAGCTTTTTTCTTACTTATTGATTTTGCTTGTGACGAGATTTGAACCCTGGACACTCTGCGTAGCGCGTAGCAGGCCGACGTACTACCAATTATGCCACGGCGATCACTGAATAATTTAATCTGCTGGAAATAAAATATTGCCATTTGAAGTGTACACAAATTTCAAACTGAAATATTATCCAATATTGAAAAGTAAATATAGTAAGTAGGTAAAGTCAGTCAGTGAGCTTTGCTTATCAACCCACGATTATGTATGTTTACATGAGTATGTGTGGAGAATCATATTATTTTAGAAACCAAGTACAACTTAGTAGAGTACGTAGGATAGGCACGTTTAACAAGATATGTATTCGAATGAGAGCAGTGCTGGCGATTCAGCTGATGATAGCAAAATGGACATAAGCGATTATGATTAAATTGTTTGTGAAATCTTTATAAGTATTAAATTCGTTGTGAAAAAATTATGTTAATTCCATTAAATAAAATAATAGTAAATAGTTACTATAAATGGATTGCTCAACATCGACACTTTTTATATTATATATGGTAATAATACATAACTGTCGAGATATCCACAGTAATTTTGAGCTAATTCAAATGATAATGGGACAAATGATGTATGGGACATGCGACGCTCAATCTTGAGTCTTTTTTCAGCTCTAGAGTTAGTAGTTACTGAATTCGTAGCCATTGTTGCCAGAGTACCGCGAATGAGAAAATATTATACAGCTTCTTCAAGTAAGAAAATTTATAATTTTCATATATTTTTCATGCAGAGCATAGACCTTTGCCGAAAGGTCATAGAGCATAGACTTAATTTTTGAAACGATGGCGTTTTAACGATTTAATATAATAACTACTATAAAATATATACTAAAATGCTCTGTCAAGTAAACAGTTTTTTAAAGAGTTAAGCAGCTAATTAAAAAGAAAAAATAAATTATACATGGTATACACATTGGGACTCTATCGACCAAATAATTAAAAACCCCGAAATCACTTCTTCATCTTGAAAGTAATTTCCGTGAACACACACAATTATTCCTCCCTTATTCGAAATATAAAACAGCTTAAGTTGTTTTTGAGTTTGTTTTGGTATTTAACAGGAGGCTTATTTATTCAAATTCACAAACGTTAAGAGAGCACAAGTTGCCAATTTTTCCAATTTTTCGGTAGTGAATCTTTTTCATGTGTTTGCCATAAACTCACACTTTCATCCACCCCCTCCCCTCACTCTCGCTCAGTTAGTCACATACCAAACACTGCACTCTGCTACATTTGCATGTGTGTGTGTGTTTGCGTGTGTATTTCTCGATTATTTTCTCTCCAAGGACCTAAATAGCTCGACTTCGACATGAAATTATGTAAAACTTAAGTAAAAGATGAGCTCGTCAAGAATTATGACACCCCAGGGAACAAAACTATACACTCTCCAATTCATTTACTCTCTCTGTCTCTCGTTCTCTCCATTTGCAGACCATTTCAAACCTTCCATCCCAAAGTCACAACAACGTGGTACAAAAAAGAGGCAGGCGCGCATACACACACACACACACACACACACACTCATACACACACAAGAACGAACACATTCATTCGATGCTGAAAGTTATCAACGCTCATGTTCGTTTATATTGAAACAGATTGCAGCTCATGAAAATATTGTGGTTTGCAATTTGGAACAAATGACTTTACGCGCTACTACCAGAACAGCAACGACAATAACAACAACATTAACAACGGACGGCAAAGACGACTACGATATACAAGTACATATATTGCCGTTGTCGACAATATTGTTTGTTGTACAGAGTTGAGGGCCTTTTGTTAAAGCAAATCAACCACCCATACACCCACTCACCACCCACAAGGAATCTCTGCTTTTGGCTAATACAATTTACACACGTCACTAGTTTGGGTTTTGGGTGTTTTCCGGATCAATGTTCGTGCAGAGACACACACAAAGACACACACTATGTGCATATAAAACACAACAACTTAGGGTATGTTGAACATGTAATTTGTGTTGGCTCGTCGGGTATTTATCCTTGTTACTTGTAGCTGTGGGCGTAATGGGCGTTTGGATGATTCGTTTAGGCCGCTTGCAAATTGGAAAATTGGTGTGATTTTCAATACATACACATACACATATCCATGTACTATATTAGCTATGAGGATGTATGTGTGTGTGAGTGTTTTCTTCATTCTGCTTTTGTTGTTTTTTTTGCTGGCTCTGGTTACGCTTGCTGAATTTCGTCTCTAATAAACTTAAGTGAAGGCAATATTGTGGGACTGTTTTGGGTTAATATAGAAACAATAAAATTGAATTGAGCCTATTTTAATGCTACTTTTAGCTTACATATATATGATATAAATTTATATTTTTTCTGTTGTTTTAAATCAATTTCAAGGTTCTATGCATCTTAAATGCTTTTGAATGATGTAAATTAAATTTGGGGAATATCGAAATATACAGAATATATCGTTACAAGTATTACATAAGTACTACATTTACTGAATATTCTTTATATTTAATTCATAATTTAATACAGTATAAAAATCAATAACTGGTGTAGCTCCACTCGGGCGTCTCTATTTTTTTCCCACACTACATCAAGAAATACTCGCTGTGTATACTAAGGATAAACCAGCTGGTGACTTAACCCGGTTTTAACATGGTTTAAACCGGATAGCTTTTGGCGCTAAAAATGGTTTAAACCAGCTGCAAGTAAGAAAATTCTGGGACATATCGTTATAAAATAAAAATCTCTACGCATTTAACGGTAGCTGGGCATAATCTTTCTCTGATGATTTTTGTATGACATATTTTTTTATCATCCTCACCTTTTAATATTAAACTATGAAGATTTTAATTGTATGGGACGTAAGGTTTACTAAGTATCTTGATGATTTTACTCCTGTTCATACTTAATAACTTTATTATTACCTAAAAGAGCTTAAGACGATTTGAGTCCCAAATGTTATGTAAGCTTCTGCGAGCCATCGATTTCCAATGTTAAAATAAGAACAGTAACGGTATTGAAGATGTGGTGCAAATGGTTATTAATTTTTAATAGCATACAATGTATATTTGTTGTTGTGATAGCAGATATTTTTGCATTTGAAATGATGAAAGACCATTTGCACCAGTTTATGAATACGGGTAATATCTTTCTTATCAGTTTGTACACAGCTTCTACTTAAGTAAATCTTAATATTATTTAAGTGACTCCCATCCGTGAAAATCCTAAATTTCACGGAGTGGCAGAATATTATACAGGGTATGGTATGAGATGTATCAACAGAAAACAACAGCCCATGGAGGGAATAGGCCGAGCTTTTCGCATGTATTCATGTCGTTCGTTTTACATTTGTACAAGAAGGGAAGGGTCCTACGGTTTTATGTCGAATCCGAACGGCGAAGTGCGAAAAGCTTTTGTAGATTTGCCATTGCCCTGCCAAGATTTGTAAGTACGTTTTCTCCTCCTAAATTTTGGAAGTTTTTTGTGAATTTTGCCCCGATAATTTTTTTGCGCTAGCTTTCAAAATAAGTAGAAAAACAGTTTACGTCTTTCAATAATTGTATGTGTTTTGGATTTCAAAATATGTATGCATCTGCCTGTTGTCTGCTGTCAGCGGAGTGGCAATATGCTGGAAGGAATCAGAAATTAGCTGTTGCCGATTTATAGGTATTGCTTCAGTTCTGGGTCTGTTATCAGTATTAGCAAGGCACCGAGTTCTTGTCTTCATTACGAGGGGAAACTATGAAAATACCAATAGCATTTCTATCACAATAAATCTAACTATTGAAAGCAAGTTAATTAGAGTTTTAAATTTGCGGAAAGAAGTAGCAATCGCCTGATTTTATATAATGAATACATCAACTTTCATATAAAAAATGAGTTAAATGCTTTGCATGTATAGGTGGATACAAGAGTTTCAATAGGTATTGAATTCGTCATACTTAAATAATGAATTTATTATAAATGAATATCGACATTCTCTTTTAATTTGTAATTAATTTCATTAATTATTTAATAATTAATTTAAAAATATCGAACAAAAAATTATCTTCTCACTACTGAAATGACCACAGTACATATGGTATGTACTTGCATTTAAGTATGGACATAACTCGTATGTGCATATGTATGTCCAGATGTATGTTTGCCTCTGTATATATATATATGTATGTATATGCATACTAGTATGTATCTGATACATACATTTGCGCATGTACATATTTGTATTTGTGTATGTTGGTACATATAAGTAATATTTTTATTAATTGAAAAGTTAATTAAAAGCGCTAAAAGTTACACATGCCACCGATTGTTTCGCCGCAGGCACTCTATTGTACAAAAACTAAAATAAAACTCGTTCTTGTGGTATTTTGTTCGCCAACAACATTTTTGCGCGCTTTTGCCGATGGATGCGGCGATTGACTGAAACTAAAGTACCTCTACCTATGTACGTATGTTTGTATGTATATATTAGTATGTATAAATATTTTAACAAAAACAACTATTACAACAATAAGAAGACAACAAAAAATCACTAAAGTTTCGTGGTGTTTGTATGTGATACAGTAGAGGATAATAGAATGGAACACAATTTTATTACCCATTTTAAATTGTTTCTCATAAATTTTCGGTGCTTTATAAAAAACATTATTTCTACTCAGGGTGGAGTAATAAGCCTTTTGAATACAAATTAGGCCGGTATTAAGATTTATTTTGTGCGGCATTATGATACGCTGAAGGAAACGCGAAATTTTAAAAAGACATATGAAAAAGTCTGGCGCCGCTAGATCTGGCGACCAGATCAAATTGCCAAAACCGGAGATCACTCGGCCCAGAAATTGGTGATACAAAATCTCCATCGTTGCCCGAACTGTGTATCACTCCTTTGCTTGTTTCCCAACTAATTCTCTATCTGCCTACAACATAAATATCAAAGCACAATGAAATTTAGTGCCGTTTTCGTAAATTATGGCACATTACTTCAGAACCACCATGTACGAGTGAAAAATCAATTATTTAAAATATTTTATATATATTGGTCTTAGTGTACTTACTCATAGTTTTTACCGTCTATCATTTACTGATGCCTTTCACCAATCACAAAATTACAGCGCTCATTGCAGTTTCTGTATACGTACACGTACTTTCAGCGTAACAATTAATAAATGTATAAAACAGTTTTGTACACCAAAAATGTATTTTAATTAAAATCGGAAAAAAGACTGAAGAAAAAGATATCATATTGCATGAGTAAAAATATTCAGCCGGTTTGGAAGTGCCACCTTTGGCACAAATACACAGCTTCAAACGTTTGGAAAAGTTTTGACTATAAGCGTAGCTCTTCCACCTTTATTCGGTCCCATTCACGATGCAACTACTGTTTCAGGGAAGGCAAATTTGTATGAATTTTAGGAAAGACCCTTGCCTCTAATGGATCATACGTTGTAATTCATCGGATTGAAATCCGGCGAATATACTTATAGTGACCATTCCTGAGTTTTGATGAAATCAGGCGAATAAGGCTGGCTCAGAGTGTTGCCGGGTCAGAGTTTTGCCGGCGCAGAGCCTTGCTGGAATCGCCAAGTGCTGCAGGCACAGGGGAGTACTACAGCCTTCACGGCGGTACACTTCTTGGTTGATTCCTTGATTTTGGTGATGTTGCTTATGGGCTTGTTCAACAGTAAACAGCTTTTCGTCTGTGAAGACGATTTGTTCCCATCGAATTCCTGAGGCCTGACTCAAGGTCAAGTAGGCGCTTATTTGAGTCGTAGGCGCTTGTTTTCTTTCGTAGGTAACTGTTTTTTTTTGGAGCCATTAAGCATTGAGTCCTAGTTCATTTTTGGCTATGAGTCGAACTGATTCACGATTAATGATTGATGCCAGTTTCGTGAGCAACTTTTCTCATGGAAACCGTTGAATTACGCTGCACCCGCTTTTGAAAGATTCTGCGATTCCTTGGAGTATTGACGGGGTTGATTTTTTGCCTCTTCCTGGACGATCACCTTTATAACCCAGCTCCTAGAAACTAACGAACGAGCAATGCGAAGCTTTCGCGCAATCTCACAATTGCGTTTGCCTAGCTGGTGCAATGTTATAAAAGCTGGCTGATTATTTTACATCGTAAAATAAATACATAACTAAATGAAATCTAGACCACACAAAAATTGAATCAGATGTACTCTCAATTACGTAGAATAATACAAGAATGAAGAAAATTGCAGAAAAATTGCAATACATTTCTATAGCACGAAGGAAGTTGCATACACTTATTAATGAAAGGGCTATGTTACATAATATTTTACACATTAGGTCCTAGTGTCACCACAAAGGAGTCTGGCCGTATTTAAGTAACCTACATTGATAGTCTAAAATAGTAAAAATTGCTACAATAAATTCAATTGAAATCGAGAGTTCTACTTTAGCATCCACCACCGTATCCCATTGTGTTTATTCGCACACACTCATTCATATCTATCAGTCAGTTTGCCCACTGCATCCTCACAAGTTAATTAAATCTTCAAGTATTAATGCACATACTGTGATTCATACATACATACATACATACATATGCACATCCACCATTCCGTTCCGATGTATCTCTTGGATCGTCATCTTCCGTCACAGCCACTATGCGTATGTATGTATGTTTGTATGTCAGTGCGCTTGCGTGCTGCTGATGGCAAATTAATTTCTTGGTAATTTGTTTTGATGTGATGTGCGACTTGAAATTGATTGAGAAGGGATTGTGAAAACAAAAAAACTATTCAATTTTGTTGCTCGTTCTCGTGTTGAAGTCAACCATTTAATTTCGTAGCTGTAAACAAGAAAAGAAAATCAAAAATAAACGCAATTTAATATAATAATTTTGCATCATGTCAAAAATAATTGATTAAGTCATTTCAATAATACAAAACACCAGCACATTTAATGGTATTAATTTAATTTTCACATACGTATCTATAGATAATATGTAAAACATAGTAATACAATACAAAAGATTAAAACTTATGAGTGAGTTTTTAATGCGAAGTTGATAGTGTGCTGGTGCTGGTCTGCTATGCAGGGTGCCCGCTGGTATCGAATCTCCAAATATTCAACAATTCACAAATAAAATTAACAATTTGTAAAAATTTACTTCCCATTTGCAAAAATGACTTGCGCAACATGAATGGATGGCATTAACACATTTCGAGTAACATTGTCTATTTTCAATATTTTTCACCCTATGATAGAAATTGTGGTCGCTGGGGCATAGTGGCATACCATGTAGAGTGCCCGGGTTCAAGGCTCTGAACAAGCAAAATAAGAAATCTACACGGCACTAACGTTTGGCAGACAATGGCAAACTAACGAGAGTAAAAATTGCATTTTCACTTCGCCATTCGGATTCGGCATAAAACTGTATGTCCCTTCCATTCATGTACAAAAATATAACACGCACAATATGAGTTGATTCGAAAAACTCGGTCTAGGCCGTTCATGGCTGTTGTGACATTAAAAGAAAAAAATAAGAAGATGGTAATGATATTTACAAAATACTTGGTACCAAATAAATCACTTCAACCCTTCGGCTAATCTAAAAATCAAATTTGGTTGGAAGTCTAGTATATATGCAGGATAAAGCTCCAGTGTTAGTTTCTTTCAATAAGTAAACACCGCTTAGGTACCTCAGCTCAAGATCTCATGCTTTTGAGGTACTTGAGGGGGATGGCACTTAAAACAGGAAAAATGTTTACTATGATCTCATTTAGTGTCATACATATGTACTTACTTACTAAGTACGAGTACTATCGTAGCAGTAACATAAGTGTACAAGTACATAAGTGCATATACCATATGTATATATAATACTATCCCGTACTTCTTAGGTAGACCATAGGGCCTCTAAAGTACAAAGGTATTTATTAAATTTACCTTTAATTTTACATATTTACATATGCACATTTGTACTGACATTTCATATTTGAGCAAACAATTTACTTGTGCATATTAAATAGTCGGATTGTAATCTCAGCTTTCTGATCCACTCCATTTATAATCCAAAACATGATCACTTGAAACACTTGATCAATTTAGTAGTTAACATATCAATGACCATGCGCTGATCGCTCGTAACTCACTTTTTACCAATTTTAAAAGAGACGAAAACATAATGCATATTTTGTTAAACATGATATAACAATTAATAAAACACTAATAGAAAAATATATACTTTTAATTTCTTCATTTTTTTTTTTTTTTTTTTAAAGTGAGTTACGAGGTGTCAATGTAATACCATCGATGAAGCGGAAAGCAGGTATACGAATTAACAATTTCTCTGTTCCATATCACAAATTTTTATTCGTATACCTGCTTTCTTTGGCATTTGGAGCTTATTTCATTTAATTGCAGACAAACCACAAAAATCGAACTGGGCTTGTAAGTTGGTGCAAATAAATTTATCGCAAGGAAGTTGGATAAATTCTTATCCTTATAAGACAATCAATTATTTAAGATGGTGATATATACATAAATAATAAATAATATGCGATGTGTTTACTAGAGCAAATATTTTTTCTTCGAAGAAAATTTGTCTGTAAACTCATCGAAAGAAAATGGCATCATCGAAAAGCTCAGCTCTGGCGAAGCTGTACCCTCTGCATTAAAAGACGGTTTTGCGTTCAATGGTTGGTTTAATTTATTTAAATATATTTTTAACCAATTTTTTTTTTTTTTTGTATTAGTACCAGTAGTTTTTTTTATATTTTCCTTTGAAGATTTTATTTGTATGGGAAATAGACGTCGTTATTGCCCAATGGTTATTGCCCAATTTCCCCATCAATTATTTCTGAAGCTATTTTCACTGTGTATAACGAATTCCACTTGCTTCAGTCTTTCCTTTGATATATGTACATATGTATAGGTATGTGATATGATGTACATATATACTTACATATGCAAAATGTAGGTGTAGTTTTTGCTAAAATATTACCCAGTTTTAAATCAGCAAAATGTTAGTTCGAAATGGTAAAGAAAAATGTTGCGAAGGTGGAGCTATAAGTCAGGCACTATTTCATTGATATGCATCGAATTTTGATCGATTCTCTTTAGAATTTCCTTCAACATCACTTTCTGAAAAACTCATTTGTATGTGGTCCCACGCTCACTTTACCGATTTCGCCCATTTCGGAACTCAACCTGTTCGAGAGAATAATTAGTTCTATTTAAAATTTAAAAATTTACTGTGCATTCTCTAGTAAAATACTTTTAAATTTTTAAATTTCAAAACCACTTGATCAAATCAACTAGAAATATACTATATTCAACATTACACTAATTTGAAATCCGTTTCAACAGTTAAATCATTATAAATATTTTATGTTATTTATTAATATTGTTTTATATTATTATATAGGTGGGCAAATTTTAAAAATAATTTATTACGAGAAATCGAACCAGTACGGACGCAGACTTCGAAGTCTGACAAAATCGGTCCCTTTTGTCACGGTATTTTATCCATTTTGTGTTTATTGACTTTAAGAAAAGAATTAAAAACAATTCAACCCTATTAATTTATATTGGAGTCTATTCCGAGTCTAAAATCGTATTTGAAATTGAAAACCATATCAGCAGTTAAGGATCAACTACTGTGTATGTGTTGTATGTGTTTACTTATCTATTTAAAACATATTAAATACTCATTATTTTACTTATATTTTAATATGTATGTAAACGAATCATATTTCAATTGAAATTAATCTCGAAAATGGAAAACATAAATTGTTGTTTTTCATGTGGTTGCTCATCGGGTAAGTAAATTGCTCACATCATTTTTATGGGCCTTGATTGAGTTGCTGTATTTTATTACCGTAAATTCATGGCTTACTTACTGATCACGCGTTGCGAGTGAACACAGTTGATCATTCGTAAAAGAGCTTCCTTCGACTCCATTGAGATGTTATGTTATAGTGTCTCCCACTATTCCCTTGTTATTGATACACACATACACACATACACATGTTGTTTTAGCTTATTAAGAATTTTACCAATTATTTTTACTAACTGCAAATAATATTAATTCCAAAGAATTTTATATTTTTCCAAAGAATTGTTTATCCAATAATGAAAATGCAACAGCTAACAAAATGTACCATTTAACCCAAATAATATTAATAACTTAATTTAATAATAAGCAATTTTATTAACTTTATATTTATACATATATATTTATTAATTGTATTTTCTAAAGAATTGTTTGTCCAAGTGCATTTGCAATAATGAAATGCAATAGTTAACAAAATGTACAACTAATTCCGAATAACTTTAACTTTCACTTAACAAACAGTTTTAATCTATTTTATTAATTCCAAAGAATTTTAATAACTTTATTGATCGTATGCAATGTTAATAACCTTATTTCTTAAGAATTATCATACAGACATTTACTTCAAATATATATTTCAAAAATGCAATAATAGACAAAATTGTAATATAAAAGAGAGTAAAAAATAAAGAAGACGTTGATTGTTGATTATTCATTTGAACCTTAAACTTGGTTTTATTATTTTTTTGTTGTTTATTTTCCGTTCGGTGTAAAAAGTGGCGCAGTCGGTAGGATACCGCAAATCCTATCCAACATAAAGAAATAAAAAAGATTTTATTTATTGTGCGCGATAGAACCAGGATCTTAATCCTTAGTGCGGTATCGAAAAGTTTTTTTTCCTTGATGCAGAAGATTGTATCAGAAAATAAACAAACACTGAAGGAAAAGAAATATCCTTTAAAGATTAAAGGACATACCAATATTTGTGAAATATCCTTTAAAAGATTAAAGGACATACAAATATTTGTGAGAAAATCAACAACAGCCTCAGAAACATCTTCTGATCAACATTAATCAACTTTAAATTCAAGAGCGCATCCTAATCAACTTCAACAACTTTAAATTCAACAACTCCAAACTCAACATAACTCATCCTAATCAACTTTAAATCCAATAGCGCATCCTAATCAACTTCAACAACTTTAAATTCAACAACTCCAAACTCAACATAACTCATCCTAATCAACTTTAAATCCAAGAGTGCATCCTAATCAACTTCAACTTCAACAACTCCAAACTCAACATAACTCATCCTAATCAACTTTAAATCCAAGAGTGCATCGTAATCAACCTAATCAACTTTAAATTCAACAACTCCAAGCCCAACATAACTCATCCTAATCAACTTTAAATCCAACAGAGCATCCTAATCAACTTTAAATTCAAAAGTAAGAATTTGTTAAACTATATCACAATCGAAAAAATAAGTATAGTATCAGAAATCGAAAGAAAATTACCATACACGTCTAAGGACCAAGAAACCAAAAAATTACAAGATTTCCTACACAAAATAATTTTGGTAAAAACCAAGGCAAAGAAAAAGTACCGAAAACATAAAAATAAAAGAGAAGAACGCATTCGAATATAAGAGAGAATTTCCTTTTTCCATTTTTTTTAAAAACAAAAAAAGAAAAAGAAAAACAAATTTTTAGAAAAATGTCTGTTCAAGGAGAAGACCCACCGAATAGATTAATTATAAACCCCTTGAAATATTTGAACAGTTTACCCGAATTCTGTGGTGACTCAAGAGACCTACAGACGTTCACCACACTAATCGACCGTATACACCCACACTTACAAACATACGACGAACTAGCCCAATTACTTTTTTCGGACGTAATTAAATCAAAATTAAAAGGGAAAGCAAGACAGGCAATAGAAATAAATTGCCACGCGACCTCATGGACAGAGATTAAAAACATATTACAAAACAATTTTGGAGATAGACGTTCCTGCGAGGAACTCTTCGACGAATTACGAAGCGTAACCTTTAAGACAAATACGTTAGATTTTTACAACGACTTGAAAAGCAGATTACACAGATTAAATAATAAATTGGTAGTAATTTTAGGGGAATCAGAAGCAACCAGAGAGAGTGCGATGAACAACAAGCGCACTGCCCTCAATCTCTTTAAAAGTAAAATCCCCGAGCCCATGAAATCTATATTGTTCTGTAGAAACCCAAGAGAATTAGAAGAGGCTATGGATATCTTATTCCAGGCTGGATACGCTTATACCGAAAACAATAATGGAAATAAAGCACAGCCTAATGTACATTCTAATAAGCAAAACCATCAACTTAGAAACAACACACAATACAGAAATTTCCAAAGATCATCCCAAAACCATGAGAGAAACTTCCAAAGATCACCCCAAAACCATGAGAGAAATTTCCAAAGATCATCCCAAAACCATGAGAGAAATTTCCAGAGATCATCCCCAGATAAAGAGAGATACTTCCAACCACCACGTTCATATCAACAAATGAACACACACAACCATGTTCCACAAAATCCTCCATTTCAAATAAACAGACAAAATCTTAGACCCGAACCAATGGACGTAGGAAAAATAGAAATAGCCGAAAATTTTCAGGAATCGGCCTCACAAACAAACTACCATTTATAACCATAAAAACTAAACTAGGATTTATAAGACTCATAATAGATACGGGCGCCACAAACTCAATCTTAAATCCAGGAATTTGTGACCCAAAAAAAATTCATTCGACAAACCCACTTTTAATAAAAACCCTTCAACATCAAATTTTTGTTAACGAAAAGGCAGTAGTACCCATTTTCAAAGAATTTATTGAAACCGAAACCAACGAAATGCTTGAATTTTATATAGTTAAATTTCACAATTTTTATGATGGTCTAATAGGTAATGATATATTGAGACCACTAAACGCCTGCATAGATTATAAGAAAAAAGAAATTACCATCGGTAACAAAAAGTTACCAATGCATTTTGAAATTGAAAAACTAGACAAAAAAAAGATAATACCACCGAATTCTGATATATGCTATTTTAAGAAAGAATATGGTGGAAATTTTTTAAGGAAAGATATTCCAGCAATAGATCACGAAAATCCCAGCATAATTAAAAATAAAGAATGCAAACCCCTAGCAGAACAAATTCGAACAGAACATCTTAACACCGAAGAACAAACCGAACTTCTTAGATTAATAAAAAAATATTCAGATATATTTTACCAGGAAAACTCGAAACTTACCTTTACTTCTGCCATTAAGCATGAAATTAGGACCACAAATAATACCCCCATATATACTAAGTCTTATCGGTACCCCTATATACATAAAAAGGAAGTCCAGTCGTAAATTCAAGAGATGCTCGACAATAATATTATTAGGCATAGTAATTCACCTTACTCTGCACCTATTTGGATCGTAGCGAAGAAGGCCGATGCAAGTGGGAAAACTAAATGGAGGCTTGTCATCGACTACCGAAAACTGAATGAGGTAACCGTGGACGACAAGTATCCAATTCCTAATATTGAAGAAATCCTTGACAAACTGGGAAGATGCCAGTACTTTACCACGCTTGACTTAGCAAAAGGGTTCCACCAAATTGAAATTCGAGAAGAAGACATTCATAAGACCGCCTTCACTGTAGAAGGAGGACACTATGAATTCCTACGAATGCCGTTTGGACTGAAGACAGCCCCAGCGACGTTCCAAAGGTTAATGAATCACGTGCTCAAAGACTATGTAAACAAAATATGTCTAGTATACCTAGACGATGTTATTATATTTTCCACTTCATTACAAGAACACATAAATTCTATAAAACTCGTGTTTGACAGGTTACAAGAATTCAACTTAAAAATTCAGTTAGATAAATCTGAATTTTTAAAAAAGGAAACTGAGTTCCTTGGTCACATTGTGACACCCGAAGGCATAAAACCCAATCCCAAAAAAGTAGAGTGCGTAGTCAACTTTCCTATTCCTAAAACACCAAAGCAGATCAAACAATTTTTAGGGTTAACGGGTTATTACCGTAAATTCATAAAAGACTATTCACGTATAGCAAAACCGATGACAAAGTATTTGAAGAAAGATGCAAAAATAAATATCTCAAATCCAGAATACCAAGAGAGCTTTACTACACTAAAAACTCTTTTGACTCACGATCCAATCCTGGCCTACCCTGACTTTACAAAACAATTTACCTTAACAACAGACGCTAGTAATTTTGCACTCGGAGCAGTACTTTCGCAGGAAAACCACCCGATTTGCTTCGCTAGCCGTACTCTAAATGAACACGAAACCAATTACAGTACCATAGAAAAAGAACTCTTAGCAATTATTTGGGCTACAAAATACTTTCGTCCATACCTATTCGGACGTAAATTCCTAATTGAAACGGATCATAAGCCGTTAACTTGGCTTTTTTCAATCAAGGAACCAAACTCGAAATTAGTAAGATGGAGGCTAAAACTGTCAGAGTTTGACTATGAAATTAAATACAAAAAAGGAACGAAGAACAGTAATGCGGACGCATTATCTAGAATCGGAAAAGAATCTGTCAACATTAATTCACTAGAAGCCATCCAACCAAATTTAATAGAGACAAATACGCCTATAAATTTGTTTAAGAACCAAGTCATCATAAAAAAAATCCCTTCTGGATCAGCGCGGATAAAAACAGAAACCATTTTTAAAAAAATTAGAAAAACAATAGCAATTAAAGAATTAGATAAAGAATACGCAATTATGATCCTAAAAAGTCACTTCCACCCAACCCAAGTAAATGCAGTCTTAATAGAAAATGAATTTTACAATATTTTCAAGAATACCTATAAAGAATTTTTCTCGAATAATAACGGATTCAAATTAGTTAGATGTTTTAGAAAACTAGACGACGTAGAAGACGAACTTGAACTTACAAGAATAATTGAGGAAGAACACTTAAGTAAAAATCACAGAGGTATTCAATCAATGTTCGAAGAACTGAAAATAAAAATATATAACCCAAATCTTAAAATAAGAATAACCCAGTTTATTAACAACTGCGAAATATGTACTGTAGAAAAGTACGACAGAAGACCACCCAAACTACCTTACAAAATAACAGAAACACCCACAAGACAAGTTTATCCTACCTAATCTCATAACAAAAATTAAAGACAATAGTAATACAACACTTGCAGACATAAAAATTGAATCTTTATATTTAAAACAAATAGAATACGAAGACACACTGAAACAAGTAATATACACAGATAAAAACTCAAAAATAATTAGCTATAGTATGGATATCTCAATCATTATATCAATATGTATCTTAATATACTTCTTTAAAAATAAAAAAATAAAATATATTCCAAATGTAGAATTAAAAAACGAAATAAACCGGCAAAAATAATATAATTTCGTCGGAGCCTCAAACTAACGGTGGGGGTGTTATAGTGTCTCCCACTATTCCCTTGTTATTGATACACACATACACACATACACATGTTGTTTTAGCTTATTAAGAATTTTACCAATTATTTTTACTAACTGCAAATAATATTAATTCCAAAGAATTTTATATTTTTCCAAAGAATTGTTTATCCAATAATGAAAATGCAACAGCTAACAAAATGTACCATTTAACCCAAATAATATTAATAACTTAATTTAATAATAAGCAATTTTATTAACTTTATATTTATACATATATATTTATTAATTGTATTTTCTAAAGAATTGTTTGTCCAAGTGCATTTGCAATAATGAAATGCAATAGTTAACAAAATGTACAACTAATTCCGAATAACTTTAACTTTCACTTAACAAACAGTTTTAATCTATTTTATTAATTCCAAAGAATTTTAATAACTTTATTGATCGTATGCAATGTTAATAACCTTATTTCTTAAGAATTATCATACAGACATTTACTTCAAATATATATTTCAAAAATGCAATAATAGACAAAATTGTAATATAAAAGAGAGTAAAAAATAAAGAAGACGTTGATTGTTGATTATTCATTTGAACCTTAAACTTGGTTTTATTATTTTTTTGTTGTTTATTTTCCGTTCGGTGTAAAAAGTATGTTACTCGTAGGTGCTTGTTTCGTACACAAACAATACCTTCAAAATATAAATACATTGTACATATGTATGTACGAGTATGTACGTATGTATGTGCAATGCGAGTGTGCATTCTGTGTGATATTCAGGTGATAATATGCCCGCCATTTTCGTAATGGAAAGTAATTATTGTCTGTAGCGAACGAATTACAGTAATCGTCATAAAATGTTCCCCATGACTGCCTGAGGTAAGAGCCACAGTAACAGCCACAGCAAGCAAGAGCTGTGAGTGAGAGCGGCAGCAGAAACAACGAGCATAAGTATAAAAAAAATAAAGACAACAATAACAACAATAAAAACAATAACAACAACATTGCAGACAACGAACTACACTTGCCGCTTGCCTTCTTCCTATAATCAAGGGAAATAACATTTTGAAGCAGCGTTAAAACTAACATTAATTATGTCCGCCGATCGGGTCAGCCGTCAGCGTAAATAAAGAGCAAATTTCAGTTCAGTTGATGGTTCCTTTTTGTTTTCTGTGTGTGCCGTGCCATGCCCGCTGTCTCCCTCACCGCAATTCATCTGCGGAGATGTGAATCCTTTCACCCATTTTTGCCTCTTACGATTATTAACACTGCCTTTGCATACCTGCTGCCAAACTCTGAGATGGTATTTTCAACTCGAATTGTTGCCAATGCAATTCAGATGCACTGAAGCTAAATTGATTAATGCTACATGGACGACTAAATTATGTAAGATACATTGTAATTTCTTGTAGTTATGTTTTTTATTAGTTTTATGTGAATTTTTTTTTTTGTTTTATTAAATTACATTCTCATTTGGAATAATATTTACATTGCTGTTATTACCGATTTGGCCGAAACTCATTCGGAATTTTGAACTGTGGTTGGAAAAAATGCTAGAAAGTTCATTATCCAACTATGATCCGAAGATAAGCACTCTACTGAAGATAAGCAGGTTGTCCAGACCACAGTTGAGTCAGTTGTTTGCCAAAGTTGACCTAAGGTTTAGGGTAAAGCAATCATCACTGGAGGTTAAAAATGTTGGCTAATTTCATTCAGATATGTTTACTCTCTAGCACTTAAATTTGAAGTCAGTTTCTAATATTCAAGAGTAACTCTTAATTTGGTAATACATTTTGCAATTTGAAATACAACTTCAATTCCTTCGGGAATCTAAATAGAAGATTGATTTCTCAATCCATACATCCATTACTACATATGTACATAATTTGAGAGATGTCCAAAAGGTAAAAATAAAAATTCCATAAATATAGGATTTTGGAATTCCAAATTAAATGATCTCATGTGCACAGACTTGAATTTTCGATGTTGTTTTTGAAAGTGACGTGAAGACCGTTGACTCCTGTGCATATGTTTTGTCTGTCCTTTCGTTCAAATGACCGTCTGCGCGACCATCCGCACATGCCTACCAACAGAAGGGAAAATTGAAAACGAAATATAACAGCAAAATCAAAACAAATGAAAAAAAACCGCTTACCGAAAATGAAGACTTTAAACATGTTTAACAATAAGTGGAGCCACATCCCAGTTTTGCGCTCTGCAAAAGGTAGACATTAATAAGAAATTAATGTCTTGATCATTTTCGATCGTTATGTAAATCAATCAGGCAAATTATACCTCAGGGGCTTGCCATAATAATTAGACCCTATTCGTAATAATACGTAATGTGAGCGAGGTATGTTGCATTTTCGCAATGTTCCTTCCATGTTGCATGCAACAACAATATCAACAATAGGGATAGTAGCGATATGGTGATGTAGTAGTTTAACGCAAACAGCCATACATAAATACATATACAAACACAAGCACTCATGAACAACACGATCCTCAACGTCTCTATTAAAACAACAAAGCATTTAAGCTGTTGCACCACTTTGGTCTTCATGGAAAACTGATACTCCTGTATTGAGGCTCAATAAAATCGACGATTATGATACCGACGGCGACGACGGTGACGACGACGGTGACCACGACGATGACGCCTCAGAAGATCGACTTCATTGATGCACGCGGTAACAAGATGCGTAAAAATTATTGATTTTCTTTGTAGTGCTATCAAAATTTAATCATAACATGTTGTTATTCATTTTGGATTTTTGTTTTTCTTTATTATTATGGTTTGGAGCCTAACCTACTTGTTGCGGTCATATAACGATACAAGAATTTTAAATTTACTTGCGTTATCAACACGAGAAGATGTGCTCGTGTCGATCGATTCAGTTGATTATGAGTTGTGTTTTGAGGTTGCACTGATGAGTGGAATGCAAGGTATTTTATTATATTTGAGCATGATTGAAAATAATGAAATTTTTTTTTTTTAATTTGCTTGATATACGAAAGTGCTTCTTTTTTAGCAACATGTCACGCAAGAAAAATTTTTTAATGCATAACTCCCCAGAATCCAGAAGAATGCCTAGAAAGCATCGACTTAAAAGAAATTTTAAAAAGTGTGGACATAAGTAACAATTTTCTCAAAAAAGTTGTAAAAACTCATGGTTTTGGCACTACTCGGCACCAACTAGGCACTAAGTATTTATGTACCTAGTCCTGCCATAAGTTCTGTTACAGTTTGAATATAGTGTAAAAATTAAAGAAACGAGTTTTTTTAATGTGTTGTAATTTTTATTTTGTTATTAAATTATAGTGTTTCTGAAAATCAACATCTTATTCAAAATGGTCGCCTCTTGCTTTAATGCACGCCTTTAGACGATCAGGCCATTGGGCTATAGCGGCACGTATGGTTTCGATGGGTATCGATAACGCTGCTGAAATAAGAGCTTTCTTAAGATTCTTCAAATTTCGGTGGCGAACTTTGCAGGCCACTGACTACAATTTGTAATCAAGGGGATTCAAATCTGGGTTTCCCGAGGGCCAATCTTCAGCACTAATAAAGGCTGGAATATTCTGACGTAGCCACTCTTGAGTTGTTTTGGCTTTGTGTGCCGATGCAGAGTCTTGTTGAAAGACACAGTGCTCTCCATTAAAGAGGCTTATTGTCAAGTCTTTCAACAAGCCTTCCACTACATCTAGTTGGTACACTTTTGCTCCACTTTTGTTTTAACGCCCTTTTCGCAAAAATGCAAGGAACTGACGCCTTTATGGGATACTCCCCACCAGACCATAACGGATGTTGGATGATGACCTCTCTGAACCCTTGGCACAATAAATTTAACTTCTTCAGATGTTCTCGCATAGATTTTGTCGTTTTGCTTATTAGAAACTTCCTCCACCGTAAAAATTTTTTCATCCGTAAAAAGGATATTTTCATGACCGTTTCTTGCGTGCCACTGCAAGAGCTTCTTACATCTTTCCAATCGTATTTGTTTTAGCCGTTGAGTTAAAAGATGGCCTGTGCACCTGCGGAAGGCCTTCATGTGGAGGTCATCAAGGATT
Source organism: Palloptera scutellata (assembly GCA_958295655.1). NCBI lineage: Eukaryota > Metazoa > Arthropoda > Insecta > Diptera > Pallopteridae > Palloptera > Palloptera scutellata. The sequence continues at coordinate 83,849,109 of OY282449.1, read as the reverse complement.
AGTCGTGACATGGATCTGGAAGACATATCCATTTCTGTAGCCTAGATCTTTTGCTTTCTTAAGGGATTTCGGCGAATCCGCTTCCGCACAGCTTTTATGGCTCCACTCGTACTAACAACGGGAGGTTGTTCTCAGCCTGTCTTCCACTTGAGACGATTTCAAGAAACGATCGATGGTACGATAAACAAACATTTTCGATATTTCGAGCATTTTTAGCAACGTGAATATTTGACTTGCGCTATTTCCGCATTTGTGTAATGCAATCACCGCGATGCGATTTTCGTTAATTCCCCACTCCATATTAATTACGCAAAATTTGAAACAAAACTGATTTGAATTTGTTTTGCAATAGAACATTGTACCAAAAAATGTGAATAACGGGATCATACAATTTAAAATTTCAAAGAATACTACTTTGAAAAGCTTGTAACCGAACTTATGGCAAGACAAGGTACATATGTATGTCAATCGAGCAGAAGAATACTGGTATTTAGTCAGCTTTTTATTGATTTCGTATTCTGCATAATCCTGTAGTAAAGTTAGTAAATTTATTTCAAAAAATTATTTTCAAAATTAAAAAAAAAAAGTACAAAGTTAAATTCAGCGAGCTTCTACTATATTTGGTCTGGACACAGTTTCAATTTCGATGGAAAACGACTAAGAAAACTTTGTGATTTAAGAAAATGAAGTTTTTTCTGATGATTCGCGTACAATGGCAACTGTGTGTTTTCGAACAAGCGCCAAAGTGTAATTTTGAAGAACCCATAGCACCTGTGGTATTTAATAAAATTAAACATTATATAGCACGTTGGAAAGGTAGTACGGACTTTAAGAGAAAAATAAAAAAATAAAAGATATAAAATGTGATTATCACTGGAGGCAGATTTTTGTTTGTCTTGAAACTTAAAAGTTTTGAATGCCTATTAGTATAGATTAACCACTGAGAACGTCTGACTGGGATCGCTATGGTTTCATACTTTGTACTTTTTTCTCCTTTAACCACAACAAAATCGAATGAAATTATTAAAAGATGTTTGAAAACTGTTTTCATTGGTGATGTCAGGTAAGATTATTCATATATCTTCATTAAAAAACTTCCTGTGCCAAGATTCAAATTGAAAATATCTTGAAAATCTACGAACAATTTTCCAAAAAGTTACTGTGTATATTCGGTATACATAAAACTGTAGGTCACTTAAATTTGTTCTGCGCCAATATAAATTGCGCACCATAAATAAATGCGAGAACCTCGCCCTAGGTCCTCCATGGGTTGTTGTCCCATTAAAGAGAAATTAAAACTATCTCAATTACACTTTTATCAGAACGAAATTTTGAAGAGGCTTTTTTTACGAGGGTAGATCAATAAGTACCCGTGTTTGAAGACAGATGGCGTCGCTGAGGGAAGTTGGCATTACCGTCGTGTACTGCCATCTGTCACACGACAGCACACTAAAAACTTCAAACTGATTCATAAGTTAGTTTTTGTTTGGCAGCTATTAGTATCACACGTGTTTGGTGTTTCGCGATAAAATGGAAAAAGAACAATATCGATCCGTAATTCGCTTTTTATTTTTGGATGGAAAAACATGCGAAGAAATAAAAGCGAAGTTGGATGCTGTCTATGGGGACCCTTCACCAACTATTACAACCGTAAGATATTGATTCAACGAATTTAAATGTGATCGTACATCTGTTTATGATAAGGAGCGCCCAGGCCCGTCTGCCCGGCGGCCCGGTGGTTACCGAGGAAATCGTTGAAAAGGTCCACGACATGATTCTCGCTGATCGCCGAGCGAGAAAGTGCGCGAAGTAGCAGAAGCCGTAGGAATGTCGTGCGGAACGGTAATTTATATTTTACATGATAGGTTAAGCATGAGAAAGGTGTCGGCCCAATGGGTGCCGCGATTGCTTACGGTGAACGACAAGCGGATAAGGAATTATCGCGGCCAAATTGCATGAATTGAACTACGAATTGCTGCCGCACCCACCGTACTCGCCCGACTTGACTCCCTGCGACTTCTTTCTATTCCCCAACATGAAAACGAGGCTTGAGGGGAAAAAATTCAGCTCAAACGAGGAGGTTATCGTCGAGACAGAAGCGAATTTTGAAGAGTTTGACAAATCGTATCTTTTGGAGGTGTTAAAGAAATGGCAGAAACATTGGGAAAAGTGTATTGTACTAAAAGGAAATTACGTTGAAAAATAGACAAAAATTCCAATAATGCTTCCATATTTTGTCTTTGGAGTTCTCTTTATAAAAACTAAGTGGCTCATGAACTGATATGTCTCCCATATCGCCATCATTATCTCCCTCTTTTCCTAAATATACCAGTTTTCAGCGCCATCTGGTAGAAATTTTCGCACATTATTATCTTTCAAAGTAGTTCAATGTCAAACCTCTGTCGCCGGGCTTCAAATTTCGGCAAAATCAAAAAAAAGTAGAAAAAAATTTTTTATAAACGGCACCAGGCTGGTAAAACTAAAAGAGTAAAAATTGGCTAAGAAATAGCTTTTCACTTCGCCGCTCGGATTCGGGATAAAAGACTGTAGGTCCCTTCCATTCATGTCTAGCACGCACAACATGAGTGGATGCGAAAAAGCTCGGGATAGGTCCTCCATGGACTGTTGTGCCATTAAAAGAAGAGGAAGCTCACAAACAGGCAATTATTAAAAATTTCTACCGAAATTCTGAGTTGCGACCAACTTTAAGAGCGTTTACTCTAATTCTCGGTTGTAATAAAAGTCCCATCAGACAGGCTGTGTGTACTACAATGAGAAAACGCACCGGTCTATGTACCGAAAGTATCGCAGCCGTAAGTGATGTACATTGCCGCGAATTTTGATGTACATTGGGCTCTGCAAAAATTTGAAGAACGATGATTATGATTATCTTCGACAATGAAGCTAAATTTTGGCGATTACACAAGCAATCAATGTTATAGGAGCTCAGGAACAATATCGAATGAGAAATTGTGTGAGAGTGGTGGAAAATTGGCTCCAAAGAATCGATCGCTGCACACGATATCGCATACTTCATCTGGATATCTATATTATTATATTATTATGTGTTTCATTTAAAAACAGAACTGTTGTATGCTCCTATTGAAAATCTCTATATTACTAACCTAGAAAAACTGTGATAGAAAAACTGCAGAGTTAATAAGTAGAGTGTTTTTAGCTATGAATATTCGATTGTGATATGAAAAAATTACTTAGATTAAAAAATTTGGAAATCAATATCAATTTCGGCTGTTTCGCATAGTGTGAAAGCATAATTTTTTATGGTGTAAATAAAATTTTTTTTTTAAATTGACACAATTAATCTCAAATAAGAAAAAAAGTTGGTAAAATTCTATTTTTATTATAATCTGAATTTCATAGTTTTTATTACGATTTCGTTCATTCCATTTGAATTCAAAAATATATTACCTACAAAAAGTTTTTGATAATTAACTCTGATATGGAACAACTGGAATATCACCCGAATATAAATTAACATATCTATGTGTGTCTTTTTTTTTTTTTTTTTTTTGTGATAAGGTAGGAGAAATCTTTATAGATACTGCCAGCCCTGTGCTGTTCAACATGCACGATTCACCCTCCAGTGTACCTACGTACTAAAACCACCTTCTGAGCCACTCTGTCCTGATTGACTCTCGCGGCACCGCCAATTGAGCCATTCCTTCGCAAGGCAGGAATTAGTTTTTTAACTATTATCCATTGTTGAGGCCGCTGTAGCTCTTACAGCTTGCTCATCGCGTCGTAGTTGTTGCATAATTTTCGTTAAGATGACATTCGCATCATTGCGTTATTGGTTGTGCCATGTTCTGTTTCAGTTCATGCCTAGCGCGCACCCGAATCTCACACATTCCATCAGTACGTGTTCCACGTTCTCGTATTTGTTGTTGCAAAATAAACAGTATGGGTCTTCTACGTGCTGAGACGTTCCGGAATGCACAGCATACCCTCCCTGAGCGAAGTCAGCCTGTGCGCAGATAAGGCGTCTTTTAATTACGATTTGTAGTTGGTAGCTGACGCCCATACTGGCGCAGCGTACATCAACGTAGATTTGCTAACAGTTGCTAGCAGGTTCCTTATCGGCTGTTTGGGGCTACCAATGTTTGGCATTAGCCTTGCTAGCCAGGCTTTCTCACTTGCGTATTTTACATGGTCTCTAAAATTTAACCTCTGATCCAAAAGAACGCCGAGATGTTTAATGTGCGGGCTGGATAGAATGTTGTGTCCACCATATCTAATACACAGCTGCTCAACATTTTTCCGACTACTCATGAGTACTGCTTCAGTTTTGTGGTCTGCTAACTGGAGTCCATTCTTCGTAAGCCACGTTTTTACGGTTTTTATTGCATCGTCTGCATAGCAAATTATTTCGACATCCTCTTGTGTCTGTACTCGTAGTACACCATCGTACATTACATTCAACAGAAATGGACCAAGGACCGATCCCAGTGCAACTCCTCCTGATACACTATACAGTTTTGGAATCTTATCGGTATCGTAGATTAGCGTTTTATCTTGAAAGTAGTTTTTTATCATTCTAAGTAAGTAGTCTGGCACTTTGAGTTCATCGAGAGCACTTAATATTTGCTTCCAATTGGCCGAGTTAAACGCGTTTTTAACGTCTAGGGTGACTACAGCGCAATATTGCTTTGTTTCCCCTCTCCATCTCGTTCTAGTTATTGCATATCGGTCCAATTTACAAACGGCATCAATAGGGTCGATAGTGCTTCGCTTTATCCTGAAGCCAAATTTGTGTTGGAATAGACCAGGCGTACCTTCTGTGTACTCTTCCAAACGAGAACAAAGTATGCTCTCAAGCACTTTCCCTGCAGTGTCCAGCATGCACAGAGGCCGATATGAGGACGTTTCTTCAGGAGGCTTATCACCTTTTGGGATAAGGATAAGTCGTTGTGGCTTCCATGACAAAGGAAAAGATCCCTCTCTTATGCAAGCGGTGTACAAGTGCCTATGAACTGCTGCTTTGAAAACGATGTTTGGGATGCCGTCCAGTCCTGGTGCTTTTTTGGGTTGTATCAATGATACTGCTCTGATCACTTCTTCGTTGGTTACGGGCGAGATTGAGTTTTCTCCGATTTGCCATGCATTCAATCGGCACTTCCCTACAGGTTATTTTGAACGTCGTCTATCATCGCGCGGAAGGCTTGGCTTTTACTCCCAGATATAGCAGTACGTAGTTACTTTCTCCGTACTTTAAATTCCTCTCGTAATTGCTCGCAGCTGTCTCTTCCTTTTGCTCTTTGGTAGCTCCTTCTAATTTTATGGCACTCTGCTCGCAAGTTGGCTATGTCGCCATACCACCAATACATAGGAGCTCTTCCATTTGCCGGTCCTTTGCGCGGCATAGATACATCACTCGTGCGGGTGAGATATTCTGTGACTCCTTTTGCTTATTGTTCCGCAGTACCATTTCTCCATTTCGCTGCATGTCTTCTAGAATTGCGCTGTCTAGGTTTTTAACTTTCCATTCGTTTTTCTGCGCTTTAGGTACTTGTCGGGTTCTTTCAAATCTACGATGTAACTCAGTTTCAAGTATTATAGCCCTATGATCGCTGTGAGTGTATACGTCAGACACTTTCCATTTGCTTGTTCTTGAGAGAGTTCTGCTTGCAAACGTGAGATCAATTATAGACCCTGCTCTTCCATTTTCAAATGTGTTGACTGTTCCATGGTTTAGCAGGATAAGATCTAAGCTGGCAAATGCTGCAAGGAGTGCGGCGCCTCGTGGCGTTGGGCACCCCCAGTCAATGGCCCAAGCATTGAAGTCTCCAGCAATGACGATTGATGCTTTCCCTCTGGCACCAGTAATCAAGCAATCCAGCATTAGCTCAAAGTCTGTTAGATGCGAAATCGGTGGAGCATAGCAGCTGTAATAATGCACACCTTTAATTTTGGCGCATGCGAAGCCGTCTCGCGCTGTTTGAGCCTTCCGCTCAAATGCTATATTACCACAGATACAGATAGCTGCTTTCTTAGTTCCGTCTTCAACCCACTTAGCATTTCCAGTGAGTGTTTTGTACGGCTCGCTGATAATTAGAATGTCAGCTTTTTGTTCTAATGTCGTTTGCGCTAATAGATCTTGGGCTGCCTCACAATGATTTAAGTTTATCTGTATGCACTTAACCATTTCTATGTATGGACGTATGCTTAGTTTTTTTGTATTTATTACCACCGCTGCATCCTGGCTCGCATAAAACACACTTTAGTTCTGCTGTACATTTGTTTGCCAAATGGCTTTTGGTTCCACACCTAAGGCACATTCCTGTGCGTTCCACTTCATTTTTGCAGTGCCTAGCGATGTGCCCGTATTCTAGACATCTGAAGCATCTAGTTGGCATAAAAAATTCGCGGATTCTGCATCTCACCCATCCTATACGAATGCGGCCAGCTGCTATTAGGTTGCTTGCATCTTTATCCGACAGTGATATTAGCGCGGTCTGAGTGCCCTCAAGGGTAGTGCGCAGAGATTTAATAGCGCTCTTTTCAACTCAGCCAATATCGGGAAATTATTCAACTATAGCGATGCCGGTGTGGTGACTTCATCCAGATCGCGACACTCGATAGTAGTCTGGTGACACAGAGCTTTCACGTTTGCCATATTTTGGAAAGCTAGCTAATTTTCTTCTTTGAACTTGCTAGTTTTACCATCTGTTTTACCACTAAACTGGAGAAGTATCTCGCCTTTTGCTGTCTTTCGTATTCCGGTTACGTTTGTTCCAACATATTTCAGGGACTTCAAAATGTCTGCGTACGATGTATCTACAGTTTTCGTGATGACAACAGCATCTCGTCGCATGGTCTTCTTTTTCTTCTTCTTGTCATCCTTGTTGTTGATGGGTCTCTCTTGGTTATTAAAGATTTCTTTTCGCTTTTTCTTAACCATCTTCCAGTCGCTTCCAATTGCATGCTGTCCAATGGTGGGCGTGCTGACCGTTTGTGTGATCCTTTTCTTCTTTGCGGTTGGTAGTTCTCCCTCCATCACCAGCTGTCTATTATTTTTACCATCATACTTGACGGTTGGCGTCGTTTGCACGCTTTTGTGTTTTCTTTGTAGAAGGTGTGCCTATTGCACCTTTGTGAAGTGCTGCGACATGGTTAACTAGGTCTCTCATTGCCTGGTTAATGTGACGTTGAGTTTCCATCATTTCGAAGATTTCCTTAATTTTATCACCTATTTTAAGCAGACTATTGTTGTTTTCAATCGCCTTACTTTTAGGAGTGCTAATCTTTGTTGTTGAGCATGCTGATATGATTGTTTGGTCCTTCAGTTGACCAGCTTCCGACGATTGTGCTACGGTGCCAGGAGTTGGCGTACGTAGTGCTTGTGGTGTTCTCGTCATCGAGGAGCTTTTTCTAAAAGGATCGGCAAGATCTGATTTACTTTACTTACTTTTAATGGCACAACAGCCCATGGAGCCCTCCAGGCCGAGATCTTCGCATCTACTCATGTTGTGCGTGTTATATTTGTACATGAATGGAAGGGACCTACCGTTTAATGCTAAATCCGAGCAGCCATTTGCCATTGCCTGCCAAGAGGTGGTGCCGTGTAGAAAAAATATTTTTTCTACTTTTTTTTTTTTTTTTTGATTTTGCCTGTGCCGAGATTCTAACCCCGGGCACTCTGCGTAGCAGTCCAACACATTACCACTACGCCACAGCAAGATCTGATTGATCTTCTCAATTTTTTTTTTTATGTTTTGGTTTTTTTGTTTTGTTGTTTCCATCAGTTTCTTACGACTATTGTCTGCCAAGGCAGGCAAAGTAGTCAATGTTATTTTAGGGGGAAAAAACTGGACGCTACGCCAGCATCCCTTGACGCAGTAAGGCCACAGTTACTCCTTGGCGGCCTGGTAAAATGAGGCCCCGTTAAAATACAACCCGATGTATCCCCCTGGCTGTAAACTTCCAATAGGCACGGTTTTGTATGACACCTTGGATTAGGGGTGAACTGGGGTCTGCGGGATTGTCACATCCGTAGCTATTCTCCAGAATAGCGCCCTTGCAGGGTATTTTAGTCGCCTTTTACGACAGGCATACCTTACCTCGGGTATATTCTAACCCCATACCCGCAGGGGTAGGGGTATATCTATGTGTGTGTGTGTGTGTGCAGATGTGTATACTTTGAATATCTCAAATATTTGCATATGTACGTTACAATTTTTAATTTCAAAGGTCGTTAAACAAACAAACTGAAGTGGAACAAAACAAAAGGCGTCGTCATCATCATCGTTATCTATGTACGAAGTTACTAATGTATGTATGTATGTATGTATGTATGTGTGTGTGTGTGTGTGGCTGCAAATGTATGCTCAACGGAATTGTTAAGGGGGCACTTTAGGTGACAAAACTACCCTCAAATTAACTCAAAGCTATTTAATGTCCATGTTCCCAAAAGGGAAATGTTTTGAAATAATATTGAAAATAATAGAAAAAAAGTAGAAAAAATAAACGCGTGTATAAAAAATGTGTACGCCAGATTTTTTTAAATCAAAATTTATTACACTACCAACTCATTATTGTGGGCCATCACGGGCGTACAATATTTATTCATGCTTGCATTTGTAGACGCTCACGACTTGCATATAGTTAGTCGGTTCATTATATGCTTGCCACTCGTTTGCACCACAATTTTTGGCTAATTTTCAATTCGGATTTATTTAGCTATTTTTTTCGAATTTATTTTGTTAGCTCTACATAAAAAATACGGAACATATTAGGGTCTAATTATGAGGATGACTCTCGTTAACACAATGTGGATTAATCTTTTTTATAACTAAACAAATAAAAAAAACTTGTTTGCAACAAATTGACGTGTGTGACAGTTGCGCCACGACACGCGCACGTTTTGTCGAAAAAAAGTGTTTGTGAGCCTGTCATTTTTTGTTTGTTTAATTTTGTACCCCTTTTTTTTGTTTTTTGTTTTTTTTTGTTTAGTGACACCTTTAGCTTGGTTCATTGATTGATTGTTTTGTATTTAAAGCGTATCGTTTTGCTAAATTGATATTACAAAATGACGAGTGATTAAAAGTGTTAAAGAAATCGTGAGAATATTATGAATAACAAGAGTCTACTAAATCTAAACAATCCCCATGTCACAACGAAGATATGCGTAGCTTTCAGAATACATTTTTCTCCCATTAAAGCTTACATTTTGTAAACAAAGCACTGTAGGAAAATTAGAAGAGGGAAACAACTACCAGTAACCCTACATAGGAACTGAAGCCATACAATCATCATGGTTTGCCTACTCCGAAACACTAGCAGATCCCGCGATTACAAAAGTGTAGTTAACAGTTAGTTTTGTCCGAATGAAATACACTCCCTAGTATGATATTCTCAACAATTACCAAAATCCGTTTTCTCTTAAACTGAAAGAAATATATTTGTGGTTTTTATGGTTTTAAGGAACCAAAAAGTAAATTTTTCTTTGTGTCACTCAAGTAAAAATGGTGGTGAGTGATATTCTTTTGCTCTTCTGTGAGCGACATGGATAACTTTCACGTGGAGTACAGTAGTTATTAATTTAGTATCTGTTTATTGTTTCTTAACTAAATTTATTTCGAGATGTTTAACCAAATATTTTCTATCTTCCGTGCCTTTGTATATTCAAAGCATGGTTTTCCTTTAAAAATGTAAGTTGACCATGTCTCCCTAGATACTCCGAAACACTAGTTTTGTCTTTTGTTTGATTTAAGAGCATTATATAAATTTTTGATTGAAATGTGTGAAACATAGATAGGGAAAGAGGAGATCTACTTCCAATTAATGATCTGTGTTTCGGGAACAGTTTTGCCAGTTTAGAAAACTGTATATACTGTATTTTTTAATTTTACTTAACAATTGTTACTTTTGTTTCAATTTCTGTTAACTCGTTGCAATAATGAGTTTTTCACCCAACATTTTTACAAATATGGCATACAATTGAAAATCATCGGCTTTTTTACACATGTTAGTAGAGGATTTAAGTCGTTCTCTCGCGAAGATTTTAAAAATCATGCTGCTAGTTTTTACTGAATAGAACATACATACATATCGCTCGTTTGCTGCAATACTGTCATAATTCAAAAAACATAAATTTTGACGAAACCCCCTTTAGACTTTTCAATTTAACTATCACAATTGATTAGCGATAACCTATACAATTGACAACGACTAATATTCCAGTAATGATTTTTTTACGCAATATAAACAATTTACAATAAATATCCTTTACATCTAAGTACTTAACTCAAATTTTTTTATCTTTTTTTTTATATACTGCAGTCTTGCAGCAAACGAGCGATATGTAAATTATTAGAAAAATTTAATAGAAATGCAGCATGCATTTTTTTACGCTGCTTAAATTCAATTTAGAGCTTTTCGTTGTTTTATTTTGCTGGATATGTTGCTTTTTAGTTAGAATAAGTTGGCACCACTGTTTAGGAATGATTCATTAAAAAAGAGCGAAATTTTGCTCTGCCTGGAAATCGCTAAGTCTTAATTGGGAATACAAATGCAAAGAAACCCGATTTTATTAATGTCTAATCAGTCCTTTGGAATTATAAACACACACACACACACATACATACAAATAAACCTATTTCGTTCCCACATATTGTACAATGCCTATTTGATTCCAACTCAAACAAATTCAAGTCAAGAAGTCAACTTTCAATGATTCAAATAATTTTATTTATTATACCCTTGAGATATTGTTTTATTTACTTTTTGAAGTGTGATGAACCTGTAGCCACCCTACTCTATTCAAATCCAAGTTCATTTTATTTTGTTTACGAGGGTTATTTTGGTGTTACTTACTGTTATTGTATTTAATATTCACACATATGTACATATATTGTATTAGGGTGGATTAAATAGTAAGTATGTGAAGAGTTTTACCGAAAAATCTCGAGTATGCGACAAATGTATTCTACTTACTTATTTTAAAATCTAACCAACTGATTTTTCTTAAGATATTAATTACTGCTAAAAAAAGGCAAACTTTTTCCACTATATCTTATTTTTCTTTATGACTGCCACTTTCTAGTTTTTATATACGATTATTACAATTCTAGCACAAATTGTGAGTTTTAGAAAATAGAAATGGGCTGGGACCACAATTCTATTTTAATTAGGTAGTTATTAAAGTAGACACTCTAAAACGTAATTTCAAGACCATTAATCCATAGTGGTCGCTGTGGCGTAGTACGTTGGCCTGCTACGCAGAGTCATCCGAATCCGTTAAAAAAAAAAAATTAAAATTGCATATGAAAAGCTTTTCTCTCCGTCGTTCGGATTTAGCATAATGTACATGTACAAATATAACACGCACAACATGATTGGATGCAAGAAGCTCTTAGGCCATACATGGGCTGTTGTGTCATCCATAAGGACTAAAACCAAATTTTTATGCAAAGTTATTATATTATTACGATTCATTATTATATTTAAGCATTATTGGTGCTCACGTCATTTGTATTGTTTATCAAAATCGGTAAACCATCTTTTTTTACTCCCTTGATAGCGTCCCCCATAAATTTAGTTTCATGCTTGTTCTTGAGTGAATTTTCATTTCTCTTGAATATTGATAATAATCCTTAACTAATAAGGTGCCTAAATACTTATAAAGGGTCAAAATTAGGAAATTAGTATTCTATAAATAAATGTACACGTATTCTATAAATTTCATATAGAATACATTTTTCGCATAGTCGATATAGAATATTCCGATATAACCCATCCTAATGTAATACATATGTCGTAGTAAGTGTATACTTCGTATACCCAGTGAAAAAAAAAACAATCTTAAAGCTTTAAAATTTTAGTGCCAAAGGCAGTAATGCTGGCGATTGGTCACGATCGAACTTTGCTAAGCGCCGCACTTTATAAAACAAAAAGTGAAAAAAATGATAGCAAATTCTTAAATAAGGCACATCTTTGTACTATGTTTTACTTATTTCTGCTGAATTATGTTTATTTTATACAAAACGATATCGCATTTGAAACCGATTTATGGAGAAATGCAATTCCACATTGTTTCGTTTTCATTTATTTTAATTTGACCACTGTAACTGTTTCTATTCCGCTGCTACACAGCCTGAAACATTCTACATTCTGTAATCTGAAACATTCTGTAGTTTCTAAATGCTGCTACTGCTTTATGCTAGTTAGCATGGCTTCGAACAATTACTGTTCCCAGACTTTTTCCTCGCGGCCCACTTTTGGCGTTAACAAAATAATATGACCCAAAATACTTAAAGTAAAATGATCTCCATATGGTGAATTCCATGCGTTGGGTTGTTACAAGTACGCGCATTTTTACTTCATCAAATTTTTTCGTTATTATAATAATAAATTGATTTTCAACCCATAGAAAGATATCCAAGGGATCTTTGAATAATCGATAATTTTTCAAAAGTATTTTGTAGAAGCTGAACTTTTGAATTTTAAGTAGCTTTGGGTTGTTACACATTTCGGAAGTGACTTTTAACATTGCCATACATTTCGTCAAAACTCTGCCTAGGTAATGAAAAGTTATATATTCGGAAACGATATATTCGATATAAATAGTAAATATTAATATACTTACTATTTGCCAGCACTGATCACGATGGTGTACTCAATTTGGTCATCACGTCTGTGGTTTGAGATATTTGTATACAATTTTGAAAAGTTCTGATCATTTCTGATATTTGTGGAAAAAATATATGTATGCCATCAAACTTACAATAAACCACGTTAAATAATTCATGGAAAGTGTATCATTTAATTCGTGTAGTTTACGAGATATCCTAATGTGCAAATCAACATTCTTTTTGCTGTTTTAAACACTTTTTCTAAAATATATCAAAACAAGAATAACGGCAGCTGGAAGAATAATTTATATTCACAATATATTTTCTGTTAATGCTAGTAATTTCTAGATGGCATTGTAACCTTGGTTCTGAAAGTTTCGTAATTAATTAGTTAATATCAGTGCTAGATGGAGCTTGTCATCACAATATTCGTGTATCGTGGTCTAGCTAAAATTTTCCCACACTTAGTTGTTTACATTACGAACTACATCGCGGAATATGTGAATTGCCTAAATGCGCACATATGCTGTTGTTCTAGAAATATCGACATATTATTTTTTCTGCTGGGTTTTCACGGGTTAGTGTACATACATACTATATGTATGTATGAAAGTGTACATATGCATGATGTTGTAATGTATGAAAATCACGTCTTATGGTTGCGTTAAGTTTTCATCGAAGTCATCAATAAATAAATTAAATTAAAGAATTATTGCGTGAATTGGGCTTAGTGGGTACTGAACTACCAACGGTAACTACTAAAATAATACACGAACGTAAAGTCTTACACTTAAATGGAAAACCAATTTTTAAGTCTTAACCAATCTTCAGAATTTCATAGATTTTGCTGTAATTAGTGCACGAATTTTGTTGATTTTTACATTAATTGTAATCATTTATATCGAAAATGTCTCGAAAACGAGTAACCCAGAAAAGTTTTGGAGCCGTGAAAACTAGCTGTCATATTTTGTATGGAAAGCAGTGCTGCTTGTAGTTTGTGCATTGCTAAAGTGCATTGATTTGGCTAGTATATGATATACATATATACATTGTAAACGCAATTTTGTTAGTTCAAGGCGAATCTTTTAGCCACCCTTCAAATATTTTCTTTTTTGTTTTTTTTTAACTCAAATCCCATAATGGGAAGTAACCAAATGTTCATTCATTTCTTAATGTCAGTAACATTCACTTTGGTCTATCGTTAATATCGAATTTTAAATTAGTTTGTTATCTACAATACATTATAACTTTCCAGTATTTATAAATCCTCTTGGAAATTTCGAGTAAATCATAAACCAATACAGACATTTACATACGTAAGCTCGTGTGCGAGCCAATAAAATAGTAAGACTGCCTCCACAATTCACTTAAGCAATTTTTCAACATATTCACTGGAAAGACAATGAATTAATGTTGGTTTTCTATTCCGTATTTATTTTAGTTATGTATGTACTATACATTTTATTTTGGACTGACTATCGATATCAAGAATGGGTTTCGAAGAGAGTGACAAAAGTCTGTTCATTTTGTAATGTTGTTAGCGTTCATTTTGGTATAATAATTGATGAAATGATCAGCCCTGATCGAAAAATAATGCAACCCGTACCACAACTGTCAAATAGCTGATTAACACGATTTTTTCCGTGATAGTCAAATTGTGGCCTCATGTAAATTAGCTCGAAGGTTTTCGAGTCTTCGAGTTTTAATGAATACTCTGATTATTTGTTACTTACTTTTGCCTTTCCTCTCGTTCTCCGTCAAATTTACCAAGTTTTTTCTTGCAATAAATAACTTCAAGGGGTGCACATGAGATCTATACTCGTAATGCTGTACCTACTTAATTAGATCTAACAAATATTATTTTGTTTAAAATTTAGGTAACATAAATTCTGGTTGTCAATGCCACGAGTGCCACATATGCCACATAGGTAATACAAAAACGGTATTCATGATCTGGAGCAAATAGTCTTGCATCACAGCAAATGCAAATTTTTATTGTATGTATACTTACATATATTTCACATATTTGTCATTGTCATAGCAGAGCTATTTTGCATGCATATTTAAAATATTTGTGCCCAATGATGATAATATTCTTGAAGGTATTTCGGTGTACATCGAATTTGGTTCCATTTGCTTCACTACTTCCTTTGATATTGTCCTTTGAATATTTCACTTGTATGGGAAGGAAGTAGGTGCGGCTTTTGTCCAATGTTGACCATTTTCATAACATTAAAATAATCTCTTAATTTCATTGATGTATATCGTATTTTGTTCAATAAATACAACATGTACACAGTGTGTATGCGGTATAAAAAGAGTGTTTATATTAAATAGGTAGAATTGTTTTATTAATTTATTTAAAGTTACAGTAAACCTCGATTAAGTACCTCAGCTTAAGATATCGGGTTTTTAAGGTACTTAACCAAGGAAGGCACTTAAAAGGGGAAATTTCTATAGATATTTGCATAAAAAAAGCAAATTACAGGCACTTAAGGGGGAAAGGCACTCAAGAGTATGTGCCCCGACACATAACTGGGGTTTACTCTAATTTAAAAAGGGGTGAATGGAATGATTTTTTTTTGTTGATACATTCATAGATACACAGGGTGTTACAGGTGAAAACAGAGCATTGTGTTCAATGGAAGAAACATTGATAGGTGTGAGGAAGAAGAACGACGGAGAATGAGAGAGAGAATGCAATCACACAAGACACCGATTAAGAGATAGACAGCCATTGTGGCAAGTGTTATGCCTTTATCACAATGAACTTCAGTTTATCAGTGTCGACTATGACCGCATGTAGCGCCAAAGGCCAAGCTTTTCGCATCCACTCATGTTCTTCGTGTTATATTTGTACATTAATGGAAGGGACCTACAGTTTTATGCCGAATCCGAATGGCGATGTGAAAAGCTTTTCATAGGCAATTTTTACTCTTGTATGTTTGTCATTGCCTGTCAAGGGATGGTGCAGTTAATTTTGTTGTTGTTGCATTTTTTTTAAAATTATTTAATTTTTTATTTTTTTATTTTGCCTGTGCCGAGATTCAAACCCCTGACACTCTGCCTAACAGTCCAACGCACTACCGCTACGCTACAGCGACCACAACTTCAGGCTATCAGTCTCGACTATGACCACATGTAACAGCAAAGGCCGAGCTTTTCGCATCCACTCATGTTGTGCGTGTTATATTTGCACATAAATGGAAGGGGGACCAACGGGGGACCAACATGCCGAATCCGAGCGGCAAAGTGAAAAGCTTTTCATGGGCAATTTCTACTGTTGTAGGTTTGCCATTAACTGCCAAGAGGTGATGCCGTTAAATATTTTTTTTTGTTGCCTGTGCCGACCTTCGACACTATACCCGGACACTATGCGTAACAGCCCAACTCACTACCGCTACGCTATAGCGACTACCGCTTACACACAGATTCTGAGATTCAATCAGTTAGTTTTCCCAGTGTTGCATTTTAGTTGTTCACACAAACACAATTGCCAACAGTATATGATTTTGAAGCAAATTTCAACAAATTTAGCATGTTTGTCAAAATTTAGTTTGCCATCAAATAAGGGCCTTTCTAATTTTTGAGTGAACCTGGTACTAGTTTCATCTTTGGAACTAATAAAAAATATTTCCATTAATTTTTAGGAACATATACGAGTACCTTCATAGTTTGCAGATTTGCATGGGCATTTTCTAAGACTAAGTACAAACTTAAATTAAACGTTTATATGTAGCTACAAATATTTTTAATTGCTGATTTGTACATATAATTTGTTATAAATTTTTAATTAATTCACTGATTAATCGAGCGATTTGCAGTTGGAGGCGTTAACAGACACACACATATGCATATCCAAACACCTATAGGGTGGTGCTGCAAACACTTAGAATTTAAACTAACCACTAGTAGTCTGAGTGTGGCAACTCTAATGTCATTCGAATTAAACAGAAAATTTGTTTTATATTAGCGGTTAACGAAATTGGTCGATATACAACGTTGGGAAATACTTAAAATTTACTTGCAAAATGGTGAATCTTCTACCGAAAATTGAAGAAAATTACGTTCATAATTCGATAGAAGAGAAGTGCCTTCAATTTGTGGATCAATTTTTAAAACGTGTGCGTGAAACTCGATCTTTATTGGATAAGACAACACGTTCTTGTACTCCAACAATGCGCACAACCGAAAAAGTTGTTGCTGTTGCTCAGCGGAAGGAAGATGCGTCACATTGATGTACGCTAACGCACAATGATAACTGATTATTTATGGCCTATTTTAGAAGATATGGAATTAGACAACATTTGGTTCCAACAGGAAGAAATAGGTGCAGCCATCGGTCAAGTACAGTTCCATACAGTCGAAAATATACTGAAAAATTGTGTTGATCGTATGGGCTATTGTAACGCCAGCCGAGGAAGCCATTTGAATGAAATAGTGCTCCGCAAAACAAATTAATCGTTTCTTGTTCGCACCAAAATCAAATTCCAAATTATAAATGGTCCACCCTGTAGACATATTCACCTATTCAACAATTAAAATCTCTTCCTAATTGCGGAAGGCAGTTTATGCTGCTATAAATTAAAATAAAATCTGCAAAATATGCACATATACACGCAAAGAATGCAAGTGTGTGTGTGTGTGTGTGTGTGTGTGTGTGTGTATTCTAGTCGTAGTATCTTGAAATTTGCATAAATGCACTTTAATTGTTTGCAATTATGTACAGTGGAAGTGACGGCGGATACTTTTCCTCCAACAACAACAACAGCAGTAAGAAAAAGAACAACAAGCAACAATAATTATAGTGTGCGCATGTACATATATATGTGTTATTTTTTGCTCGTGTGGTGAATATTTCAACAATACAATTACAAAGTACTTAGGCAATTTTAATAGGAGCAGTTAGTGAACTAAAATTTTAAATTATGTATCTCTTTAACTATATACAAGTACAAACTTATACGAGTACATATAAAAATACATATGGTACGTATTATAACAAAATGAAGGCTCAAATTAGCTACAGTTTTCATTATGCACTGCAAGTGTACAGTAGTGAAGAATATGTTTAATTTTATTGGATATCTTCATTTGACATTTTACAGATTATTTTATTTTAATTTTTTGTATTAAATCACTGTTGCCAGATCTACATAGACCTAAAACTGAAGATTTTTTGAGGCCACTGAGGGATTTTTGAGGTTTCTTATGTTCCTTAACCTAAAGGTTTCTAAATGGTTTTTAACCACTTCCTTAAATTTTATCCTTATAGTTTCATTGGTTCAGGATACTACAATTCATCAAGTTTCAATTCTCCACTTTCATTGGATAACCATGTTGAGAAACTATGATGAGTAGAAATAAATTTAAAAAATTCTGATGTTTTAGAGCAGCGGTTCCTAAACTTTCTTCCTGTCCACTTTTTGCGTAAACAAAATTACTTACTTACTTAGCTGGCACTACAACCGATGATCGGTCTTGGCCGCCTCCACAAAGCTTCGC
Source organism: Palloptera scutellata (assembly GCA_958295655.1). Lineage (NCBI taxonomy): Eukaryota > Metazoa > Arthropoda > Insecta > Diptera > Pallopteridae > Palloptera > Palloptera scutellata. The sequence goes on along the minus strand of OY282449.1, from coordinate 83,831,014 downwards.
CAGTCCCTTCTACTATGCGCGCGCTGGCGCCAGTTGATAAGGCCAAGTGCAGTCAGGTTGCCCTGAACCTGGTCTTTCCAACGGAGATTAGGACGTCCCCTTCTACGTATTCCTCCACCGTGGTTAGAATAAAACACCCATCTAGCCGGAGCGCTTTCTTCCATTCGCTCAACATGACCCAGCCAGCGAAGCCGCTGGAGTTTTATACGCTAAAATAAAGACTATGTCAGTGTCGGCGTACAGCTCATACAGCTCATCGTTCCAAACAAAATTAAAATTTGTAAACAAAATTATGCGGCCCAAAATACCGAAAATAAAATAATTAGTTACAATACATACATGCTAAGTATGTGCAATGCCATGCGCTAGGTTGTCACAAGTAAGTATAAGTACTTACTTAATTTTCTTTACTTTTAATGGCACAACAGCCCACGGAGGGCCTAGGCCGAGCTTTTCGTATCCACTCATGTTGTGCGTGTTATATTTGTACATGAATGGAAGGGTACTTACAGGCATGTTAATTTCAATAACACTTTTCGTTACTACTTAGAATAATTTTTGTTTTTCCACCCATAGAAAGAATCTTCAATTTAAATTTTTTTAAAAGTATTTTGTAGAAGCTGAAACATAGAATTTTAGGCCGCGAGTTCAAACTCTACCTATTTATAAAGTTTTTTATTGATATTGATATACTATATTTAATAACATTTAAATATATGAGATATTCAAAGATCGAACTAAAATTTTAGCAACATTCTTTAGAGCGTGGGTTTATTACACTGCTGTTTTCGAAGTAAGAAGGTATGATACTACATCCGTAAATTTTAAGAAATATGGCTGAAATTTTTAACATTCACTTTTTTAGATTGAAAAAATTTCATATCGGATAAGAGCCAATGCTCTACTGAAAAGTGAAATGTAATATAAATAGGAAATATTGAAATTCTATTCTGATCACAATAGCGAACTCTTTTTTTTGCCATCATCTGAAAGTTTTGAGACATTTGCATTTACAAATTTTTTAGAAATTTGTGTTCACCTTAAAAACATTTTAGAAAAAGTATATAAAGTATTATGGTCGCTGTGGCGTAGTGGTAGTGCGTTGGACTGCTGCGCAGAGTGTCCGGGGTTCGAATCTCGGCACATGCAAAATAAAAAAGTAGAAAAAAATAATTTTTCTACACGGCACCACCTCTTGGCAGGCAATGGCAAACCTACAAGAGTAAAAATTGCTATGAAAAGCTTTTCACTTCGCCGTTCGGATTCGGCATTAAACTGTAGGTCCCTTCCATTCATGTACAAATATAACACGCACAACATGAGTGGATGCGAAAAGCTCGGCCTAGGCCCTCCATGGGCTGTTGTGCCATTAAAAAGTAAAAAAAATATAAAATACAAAAATTAATTAACTCATGAAAAGCATATACTTTAATTCATGTAGCTCACGAGATATCTTAATCCAACTCCCAATATTTGACTATATTTTCTAAAATACTTTCTTTCTTATTTTAATGGCGCAAAAGCCCAAGCTTTTCGCATTTTGCGCATCCACTCATGATGTGCGTGTTATATTATATTTATAAATGAATGGAAGATACCTACAGTTTTATGCCGAATACGAAAGGCGGAGGAAAAAACTTTTCATAGGCAATTTTTACTGTCGTAGGTTTGCCAACGCACTACCAAGTATGCCACAGCCACAAAATACATGTATCAAAAATATAAAGGCAGATGAAAGAACAATTTATATTCGATACTGAGGGCCATATTTGGGCCGCGGCTACCATTTGCGAAGCGAGTGTATCGATTTCATCATTTGTAGAAAATGCTGCCGCACGGTGTTATATACGCACCTTCGCGTTTATCTACTATTCTTTAGTAATTATAGCATCTATAGTTTTTTCTTTCTAAAAATGGCTAAACTGAAGTTTTATTTCAAACATCACGAGGAATGGGTTTCAGAATATGGCATCACTGCAATAAACTGTAAAAATCAAAATACCAACAGAACAAAATAAATAAATTTCTATTGAGCACTTTATTTACGGAGTTTCGAGAGTAAAAATTCTAATATTAATAAGAAGAAAAAAAACTTATTAAGTATCCAGGAACAGGTCCATTACAACTTGTTTAGTTAGATATAGGCAAAGGTCTGAAATGGGTTAAATCGATCTAGTGAACAGAAACTAATGAAACTACTCAAAAACTTGAACCGAATTGGTTTACTTCATTCAAATACGTAGTCTCTAGGGCAAGTTTACGACGACATCTCGCATACAAGTGCAATATTCATAGCAAAATACTCATACTACAAAATTAATAAATGAAAATTGTGTAAAAAACATAACAAATAAAAAACAAATAAAAAACCAAAAATTTGAAAGGCTGATTCTATTTTTGAAAATTATGATAAGAAACTGTGGCGATTCCACTGATTCATATGCGCTTAAGCTTCCGCATACAATTATGTATATCCTTTGTCCTTCCTAAGTAATCATATTCCAATACTTTTTTATTTGAAGTCATTTCATACTACTAATATTAACCGTGTTCATTCGTATTCATTGTTAGAATTTGTTTTGTTGATACAACAAATCGTGGAAGAGTAATAATGCTTACAATGAGCTGATAACTGTTGTTCTTCTGGAATTTAATACAGGGATACTTTTAGGACCATGTTATTTCGTAGCTACTGATTTTATTGTATATATCATATAATATAACATGCACAAAATGAGTGGATGCGAAAAGCTCGGCTTAGGCCGACATGGACAATTGTGCCATTAAAAGAAAGAAAGAAAGAGAGAAAGAAATTGATTTTACATATTTTGGTAATTGAACTTTTTTCTTCGGGATTGAAGTATATTAAACTAGTTGAATTTATTTACAATTCGTTTTTTTTAAAGAGCATGATAAACTATTTAATTATTGGGCTTTGCATTCGTGTTTTGTCAATATTTGACATTTGCTAGCTTTTTGTCAAAGGCTCGAGAGCTCCTATATTAAATATTTTAAGTAATTATTATAAAAATTGTAGACTTTCACATATTGATTGCATAGTCAGTTGGCTGCGAAACATCGCGAAGAGAATTGTACGCATTCTATGTAATCCAAAATAGCATTTGGTAATCGGTGAGTGCCTATCCATCCGTAGTATTGAATGTATGCAGCAGTCATCCATTCTGAACGCAGCTATAAAATGTTGATATTATGGAACTCGACTCGACCTGTACAACCGCATGGTAGTCATGAGTACTGCAGTCAAAACAGTCCTTCGACTGAGGAAATCTAACTTTTGGAAGCTTAACACTTTTGGTCCTTGAATACGAATATAATACAACAGAAACCAGAAGAGCAGCAATGACCAGCAACTAACTGGACAAATCATAAACGACTGTATGATTGTTCAATATATTTCAGCCCTTATTTAAAAAAAAAATTTCGATCTAAAATCAATCCCGACCATACTTATCTGAAAATAAGTCATAAAATTAGAACCAAAAAATCTTAAAATAATATCTTTATTATTAGTATTAAAATAAGAATTTATTTCTTTTTTAAGAATTTTGAAGCTTAACAGACTTTGAACAAATGGGCTTGATTTATTAGACTGTTTCCCCTTGATTGAGAAAAAAAGAAAGATGCTTGGAATTTCAAAGATTGAAGTTGTACTAAGTAGTACTAGGTGCCGCACCTAGAAGCAGCAAAACTGAAGAAAAATTAAGACGATCCATCATCTCATATGTGAACGTTTCAATCTGTCGACTACGTTTTAAAGGAGACAGATTGTTCAGACTGACAGAGATCCCGCTAACCCACACTCAGGTACATTGGATGTTACAAGATTGATAACAAAAAGTGTAAAACGACTCAAAGTACCACGTATAGGGACAAGATACTGTGCAAAGTACTTGCAATCTAAATGCGGCCAAAAAAGTCGATGTCAAAGTCAAATAGTAAAATAAATTTAAGTTAAATGAAAATACTGCAAAGTAAAGTCTGAGGAAAAGTGAAGAATGTTTAATTGTTAGCTGCTTACCAGAGCCACGAATGTGTGTTTGCGTTATCCTATTTTTGTTATAGAAATATGAAGTTTTCTTCACAAGAAATATCAAATTGATTTTCTCAACAAGTTAAATTTTGTACTAAGTATGTTCTTGTTTCTGGAAGTCAGATGAAAAAAGCAAACATGCTAAGACGCATTAAAAATTTTAAACTGCAGGAAATTTAATTGATAAAGCCAGATTGCTTGTCAAAAGATGAAGTTTTTGAAATCAGAGATTGTTAACTACTTAGTTAGGTAGTTAATGATTTAACTACTGAGATAGTCGAGTTTCCAATTGTTACATGTGCAGCTCCTTGTTCTTATTCATATTGATTATCAATATATTTAAGCATTTTCTATTTTTAGAGTCACTTGCAGATGATGACACTGACAGCAATTGTTCAAAACGACGACGAAGACGCTGCCGCACAAACTACAATACATGGCAACTGGAAGAACTTGAAAAGGCATTCTTAACCAGCCATTATCCCGACGTCTACATGAGGGAAGCCTTAGCAATACGATTGGATTTAAAGGATAGCAGAATTGCGGTAAGCATTGCAGGGACTGCAACAACGAGAACCACAAAACGCAAAAAGAACCAACATGACTTTCAAATTCATTTGACAGAAATTCATTTGAAATTGTGGCAAATTGAAACAGCGCAATAATATTCATTGTAAAACAATTTCTGTCTCAATTATCTTTAATCCAATTATATTTTTCATTTCAATTGCAAATTGTAAGAACGATTTGTGTAGTACATTCTGCCATAATATGCTCCTCTGCTATTGCTGTTGCTGTTACTGTTGCCGTTTCTGCTGCTGTTGCTGTTGTTGCTGTTGCTGCCAAATGAATTCATGTCAGTTGTGATTATCGTGATATGACATTTACGTTAAAATTGTTTCTTGACATGACATATCAATTTAGTAGTTAAAGGGCTGCACACAACCCGTGCGCATTGCATGCCCATACTCACTACAAATTCTCTTATTCATACTCGCACATATATTCATAAATATGTATGTACCATATACATATGTACTATGCATGTAGCACATATACAAAAATGTGCATACTGTTCTATGTACAGTAGAAGTAAGTGTGTCCGTGTTACGCATGAGGTCGTGCACGGGTTAAATACGAGCCGAGCACATCAAAAACAATTTGCTTTCAAAATGATATGCAAATTACAGCAAAACTATTTAATATTGAATTTATTACGACATATACTTACACACACATAAGTGTACTCTTACATCGGTTCGTATGTAATATCTGCATTCACAATGCACATTTTCATTCACACACATTCAAAATTTGTACCTTACTCTTTCTCATGTGAAAAATTCATATATGCACATATTAATTACAACTTCATTGAACTACATATTTTATATATGGGTAAAGTAATTATGTAATGCTTGTGGCTAAATCACTATTTTGCAGATGGTTGTTTTATCCTTACACAGAAAACTATTAGCGTTAACAAAGAGAGAGTGAAAAAATTTAAAATATTTTGTTTTAGAATAAGTAGATATTCCTAATTCTCGGATACTCCGAACTGAAATTACATTTTATTTTGCCTTGGGGGGAGTTACTATCAAATACTTATGAATCTGAAATCAATTATCTTGAATGTATTAAGAGATTAATTTGTTGATCTTTAAAAACACTGCCTAGTTATGCCACTAGTTATTTTCACATGTTTAACACGAATCCGTTGCTTTACTACTTCACATACACAAATAAATAAAATACCTAATAATTACAAACAACAACAAAAATGTTTATTGAATAAAATAATAAACAAAAAAATTATGAAATGAAAGAATCGAAAAAAATAATAATGCATAATCTTAGTCAAAATCAAAGTGAACTTTAATACCACGAATTTCTTATGGGATAAAAGTATCGTTTAGTTAGTCTTCATTTCTGCAGCTTTTGCAGAAGGACAGTGAGAACAGTGAGAACTACTTTAATAATTTTGATCCTGCCTAGATTTATGAGTAATATAGTGTGTTTTTTGGTTGGGCATAAGCCAAAGCTGTCAAACAATATTGCACGTTGGTTATATTCTCAATCTGATTTCTGTTGAATTATGATTCTTTATTAAGAGTTAAGAAGTTATATGTGGTATATTGGCTCGGCTGTATTTAGAGGGAGGTTTCAGGGGTTCAGACCCATTCTTACTACGTACGTTTTTATCATTTAGTTTAGTTTATTTCAGACCTAGTAACAAGCAACGCGCATTATGGGATGGCAAGGGATCAATGAAATGCCAATTAAATACATTTTTTTTTATCTGTTCCAAACTATAAATACGAGTACCATATATGAAAATAGGCTTTTGGAATTATGTAGTTAAGTTTGAAGAAAGTCACAATAAAGCATTTTTTATTGAGAAGTAAATGATTATTGTTACTTAGTCTTAAAAATATTTTTAAGTCAGTCGCATATAAAAGATAATTACAATTTTAAAAACAGGACCCAATATGACTTATTTGAATATTTATTTGAATATTTATTTATATCTTTCGAAAACCGGCACAACAAAGTTTAAAACCTTATTAGCAGAACCGGCAGCATGTAGCGTAAACAAGCATTAAATACATGACATATAATATAATATTGCATGACATAAAAATTTCAATTTCAATTTAGTGACAATCATCTGGAAGTGCAAAATAGAGTATAAACTAATTAGAACTAAAATTAAACATTTTCCAAACTTTTAGTAAACATTTTCAAAACATAAAATAAACAAGTAAGCTAATGTGAAGCACAAGAATATAAATATGACAGTCATTAAACATATATTCATAAAAATTTTAATAACATGATATATTTGACTATTTATAGCGAAGAAAGGAATAAAGCTAGTTTATTTTTGACTTGCACAGCGTTATTACAAGATCTTAAATTATTAGGAAGGGCGTTGCAAAGACGAACATAGTGTACAAAAAACTGCCTTTTAGACGTTAAACAAGAAACACGTAAAAAATTAATCATATTAGTTCAATTGATTAAACTTTTATAGAAAAGTTTAATCTCGAAAACAAATATATGGTACTCATATTTTTAAAAATTAAAAAAAAGGAGAGGCCCTAAAATACTACCTCGCGGAACCCCCGAAGTTGTTGTAAATGAATATGATTTAACACCATTGGTGACCACAAGGGATGGTCTATTATCTGAATACGATTCCAAACAATTAAGAAAGGTGCAATGGAAACCTATTTTAGATAACTTCATGATAAGAGCTTTATGACAAACTTTCTCAAAAGCCATAGAAAAATCTGTATCTGGTAGATCATAACAACACTATAACGCTGCTCAAACGAATTAATGCAATAATTATTGAAAACCGCTAAGTTTGTAACAGTAGAGCGACCAGATACAAAACCATGTTGGTTGGGACAAATGAAATCTTTAACCGCAAAATACAGTTTGCTCTTAACAACACATTCAAAAAGCTTTGAAACTGACGTAAATTTAGATATTGGTCTATAATTCGAATCATCACTTTTATTACTACCTTTAAGTATAGGGTTTGTAGTTGCAGCTTATCAATAAAATCTCCAGAATGTAATGACTTGTTGAATATCAACTTCAGTGGAAGTGACCCTATCCTTTCAAGCTTTGTAAAGAGATAATTTACAGCAACCAGGGGAGCGGAGAGAGAATTGATTTGGCTTTACATTGTATCAAATTGATACATCAACCACAGATTCGATTTCCAGAATTAACGACGGATGTGTGTTAATCCTCAACATTTTTGCTTCACTTTCTTATTCTCCCATACAAAAAGTTAAATGGTTTGAGTCCCTTAAGGAAAGAAATCAATGGTAAAATTTTGAAAAGGTTGATGCAAAAGTGTCGCGTTTAACAAATTCTTTCCCATATGCAATCACACTGTAACTAGTGGATGCAGTTTCGGTAGCTCACTTCCACCGCATGGATTTGTCATTATCTTACAAACGCTTTAACATCATGTGATTACACGCTTTGTTGGCGAAATAAGTACCTCATATTTAAAACAATTACTCCAAAACTATTGAGACGTTAAACGCAAGCGATGCCGAACTAATGACTTTATTTTTTTTTTGCTGTGATGATTTTCTTATGTATTATCACACACACATACAATACATACATAAATGAATACTAACATATAGTATATATTTGTATGAAGCAATACAGTACAATTCAGAGATAAGAAAAAATAATGAAATTATGTATGCTTTAGAATATTATGTATAGTATATTGTAGTTTGTGTCAATGGCTGGATTTCACAAATAAAAACACCGTTAATTTTATTTTAGGTTTGGTTTCAAAATCGACGCGCCAAATGGCGTAAAAACGAGCACACGAAGAAAGGGCCGGGAAGGCCTGCACATAATTCACATCCGTATAGCTGTTCTGGAGACCCAATACCGTTAAAAGAGCGCCAAGCCAAGGAGAGGTAAGCACATAAGTCTCAAATAAATAAATGGAATTTCTTTTGAACTTGCTTTTTAGATCACAAAAGCGTAAAAAAATCGTCAGAGCTATCGAACGTCAAGTGAGGAAGTTGCGATTGAAAAATATTGAAGTTAATATGGAACAATTGAAGGTAGACTATTTGGCACAACATCATAACAACGACGACGGCACACTATCCGGCGCCGATATGGAAAACGGTGATGATGATGATTCACCCATTGATGTAGTTGGCGGAGTCGAAACTGAGAAAAACCACTCAGGAAGTTTCGCACAAACAAATCAAAGGAATGAGGCATGTGAAGTAAATACTGCTGATGTAGCTTATTCCCAACGACATCATGAAAACAATATCCGTAAAAATGCGACGGAAATCAACAACCAATTTGCTTGTAATATTAATGGTGATAAGAAAATGATTATCGTTAAGCATTTACCAACACGAAATAATAAAAATCTTAAAAATCATAATCCATTTAGTATTGAATCGCTTTTGTACAACAACACATGACATTAAAAGATGCGAAATGTAAATAATTTTACAGTGCACAATAAATTCTTATTTTTAAATACTCATATTTATTTATCCTTTATGGCTCTACCATATTTACCCCCACATCAAAATTGTATTTTATGTTCGCAGATGGGTAAAGTGAATAGCAAGTATGAATCTATGTATGTATGCATGTAAGTAAGTAAAGTTTTGGGCCAGCAAGAAATGACTCAAAACACCAAGAGATTCATCAAACTCATGGAGAACATCCTCTTTCTTAAGTTGTCTTAACTGCGTATGCATGTAAGATTTGATGTTTTAGCGAATCGACTTTTATGTTCATGAAATGTATTTCGTTACTCATGCTGGCGCATTCACATATCTCCTCTCAAGCAATTTCGAAATGCTTCGGAAATGAACACAAACACAGTACCTCTGCACCTACCTAATACACACATCAAGAGAATAAATTAGGAGAAAACTCCTTCTCCTTGTGAATATACATATGCAGACAATCCGTCATGCAGGTGTGAATGATTCATTAATTTCTCACCTTCGCTTTTCTCAACCGTTAATAACTTAAACCATGTCCATCCTCATATGAAGGTGGTATCTGAAGAAACTACGTCTTCATTCTAAATTGTGCATAAAAAACAACGTATACACATTTCCTGAATGCTTCTATCTACTAGTTCGGATTCTTACATTGAAAAATGTGTAAAATATATGCGTTTTTCCATTATCGTATCGCCTAATTAGTATACTCTGCTAACATATACTTTAATGAACTAGATACGTACAGATTAATTAATTAATTTTATTTCAAATAGTGTGATACGAATTGAGTCCATTGAGCTGGATGCTAGTGTTGAATACAAAATGAGAATGTACGATAAAGTAGAAAGTGTTTTGGGTAAGCTTAGCTCCAGGGTTTTGAGTTGCGACTTAGTGATAACTTCGACACGAAATAAAATTGATCATGACTCAGGTGCAAACCAAAATTGCAGTATGTTTTCCTTAAACCTAAGTATATTTGATTCGAAACCTAATCGTGTTTTCATGAAATTAAATAGACTCGGATCATTTTGCCTCTACAATCTTTTACTATTATTACAGCGACAACGAATTCTGTGCTAGTTCGGTTAGAATTATCGATATTGAGCAATGAGGAAATTTAACTCGTATGATTGCGATTGGAATAGAAGGAACTAAAATAGTTCCCTAATCTTAAAACTAAACTCAAACTTCGTTGTACTTCATTGCATTATGCTGAAAGTGCTAACTGTCACTTTCTTTGCTTGAGCGAATAATACGCATTCACATTTATGAATAATTCGCATAAATCTCAATATTCGCATTAGGTCTCACATTCGCAATTATTTGTGCGAATAGTCTCTGTAAGTAATTTTTTCTATGTTCGACACAAAATATAATAAAAAGTTTAAAGTTTAAAGAAAAATTATTCGCAATAGTATTAGCATCCGCAAATTTATGTTTTTATAATTCGTATTTTAGTTCCCTTTTTCTTTATTCACAAAACACTACTTTAAACACAGAGCTTCCTTCTTGAGTTAAAATCCATTATTGCATTGTAGTATCTAACTTTTTCTGTCTAAGCTTAGAAATTTGATCCCATTAGGTTGTCCCACTGTGTTTTCTTCCATTTTAGTTTATATTATATGGTTCGTATATCTATTTTTATATACAATACATAAATAATTTTTGTATTATAAATATATTAAGTAGATTTCGTTTTTTGGATTGCAAAATATCATTTTTGCCTGTTTGTAATTTTCAGTAATTTATATGTAGGTACGAGTATCAGTATGCATTTTCATCAAGATATGCAAGTATGCATTTTCATTTTCATCCAGATCAAAAATTAGATAAAAACCAGACCAAAATTAATAAAAAAATCGAAAAATCGGATAATAATTCGGAAAGAAATTAATATCGAACCAAACTTCTGACCATTCCAAATTGAAATTCTGATCAAAATTCAGATTGAAACTCAGATAACAAGGTCGATAGTGTAACTAAAATGCAATTAGAAATTCGCAACGAACTCTGTCCAAAAATTAAACCGAAATCTGATCTGATTTTTAAACAAAAATCAGAATTAAATCAGACCACAAGCCACTTTAACCCATACCGAATTTCAGACAAAAACTCAGACCGAGAGAAATCTAAAAATTAAGCTTGAAATCAGTCTAAAATTTTGGCAAAAATTAGACCTTTAAATCTGCATCAAAATCGAACTACAAATAAGAATAAGAAATTAAATCAAAAACCATCGTCAAGCATTTCAAAAGTAAAACATCTACTATATATATAAGCTGACCGTGAAATTCCAGATTTAATTTAAAATTGAAATTTTTTTAAAGTTTATAAGCATTGCGTTTTTTGAGAGGGCTGCAGCCTCTAAATCCAATCAAGATCCGCACCTTCGGAGAATTCAACAACAAATTCGAATAAAAAAAAACAAAAAAAGCTCAGAGATTTCCTCAAGACTAAATAATAATGTGGTTTTTGGTAGCTCTTCAGAGACATACTTAGACCAGAACGACCCATTGTGGTACCACATAAGACCTACAGTTTAGCGCTACAGTTTATCCATTGCCTGCCAAGAGGTGCACTTGCACAATTTCTTCTGATTATTATTCACCACAGATCAGTATAAATACATATACTAAGCTTATGAGAATTACTTAACTACCAGATCAAGTGAGGAATCGAACCCTAAACTTTCCGAGATACAAAAAAAATTTAACAATAACTGTTGCTCAATTATTTTAGCAATTATGAAAGCTATTCGAATGCCGAATTAAGCTTTTAAGTTTCATTAAGAAGCAAAATTGGATATTTATTTTAGAAGTATTATGAAAAATATACAGAAATACTGGAAACAGATTCGTGATCAGCACCCCCGAAAGTTTGGAAAGTTGCGCATTTTTTTCGGAATTTTCTATGTCATTTTATACTAATTGTTTTTTAGGTCATGTTTGAAGGGCAGGTTCCCATTTCAGTCTTACTCATTTTTCATTAATTTCTCCCAGATTTTTATTAATATTTCTTAGATCGAAAACTAGCAAAATTGGAAAACCAAAAAATGTGAGCTGAGGTTTTTTGAGGTTTGACTTTGAAACATACCACAAGTACCCTAACACAGTTTTTTTTCGAATTTTGCTCTAAATTTTCTGGGAAAAAATTTGTGATTTCAGATTCGTGTTGTAGCAGGTGCGTGTTTCGGCCAATTGCATTAGAAAAGCAGAATAAAAGAAAACTATCGCTTCTGTTCTTTTCAATAGAACAGTCTACACATTATAATTCCATCTTAATCTTCTGGTTGCACCAACAGTGTATACAGGTTACACATTTTATTTTACAAAGTATTATACTCGTATATAATCAATTCGAAAGTGTGTAGGAGCAAACAAAAGTGTGTGATTGAGTCAATAAAAATCAAATTTGAATGTTGAACATGAGAATTTTAATGGTGACACCACAATCATAATCATGCTTAATTTAAAGCTGAGAAATACTTATTAATAAAGAATAAAGATGAAACAAACTCAGCGTAAAATACAGAACGGCAAATAAATTTAAGCAGCTAAGCAGGTGAACCGAATAAAAAGCGTAATCGGCGTCAAAGTGAAAAACTGAACACAAAACACAAATTTGAATTGATATTTTGATGATGCCATAAATTGAAAGATAAATATTAATTTACGATGCTGTTGCTTATGGTTAACCATGCTACATGCTACCATGCTGCCACGCAGCCAGCCAGCCAGCCAGCGTATTGATCCATATGGCGTGCATACGAGTGAGTAGATATTGTCTGTATTTATACTCGTAAGCAATAAACTGTTGTGAGTAGCGCTTACCGCATTGGCGGCACCACCGTTCTCGTTCACACATTGATGAAAATTGAGAAAGATCTACATGAAGTCGTAAAGTGTCTCAATGCGAATGAGGAGAATTCTATTTGCTGATATATGAAAGCCATGTTTAATGGTGATATTACTCGTACTCTGTATCTTTGGAAATATATTAATTAATTGTAATACACTTTCAACTTGCTTACGCACACATACTCGCACATATTTGTTCATAAGCCAAATACATATGCACGGTATGTATACTCAAAATGCAATAACGTGCACGAAGGTGAGAAATCAATTTTCGAAATCTTTTTCCGCGAATACACAAAAGGCAGAGCCAGAGAAACTGACAATCGGACAAGCAGATAGACTAAGAGACTGGCAGGCAGACAGACAGAAGTGTTGGGATGTCTGTTTGCGATTTAATGGTGTGCCCTCATTATAACCGCTCGCGGCACTTCGTACACGCAAAGGAGTCCAAAGTTGAGCCTGGCCCATACGGAAAAATCGTGCAGGCAAAATTGTTTTCAAGTTTTTGAGTTTTGGACGTAAATTAGGATAACAACGTGAAACATAATTATTACTTCATTCGCGAATTGGCATACCACTTCGCTTTGTTGTTTCCACCATAATAAATGTATTAAAGTTGGCAACGCCTACCCGAAATGGTAAGCCCCAAACATCACCGCAACACATCGCACCACAACAAAAACTCGTAACTCTATTCCAGAAATACTGCATTGTTGCACCTAAATCTATACGCGTACATAAAAGACCACGAATTCTTTGGCAATAAAATTGAGTTACTCTTTTTGTGCGCCTGCGCCACAAGTTAGCATCCAGCGAATTATATATGTACATACAAACATACAACTATACATATGTACTAGTATGTTTGTATGCATTAAACAAGTTCTCAATCCAGGCGTTTTATTTCAATTCAAACACCTTTTTCACGGTGCTCTGCAAATCAGGCATAAAGATAAATAACAAATTGATAATTGAAAAATTATGACTGGTTTACCACAATAAGAGTACTGTAAAATGTGTGAAACGCGAATTTAGTGTTACACAGAGCAATTTTAATTTCGCTGTCAAAAAACAAAAACGTTTCAATCTCAGCAATCTTCTTCAGAAATGCACATTTTATATACAAGTATGCATATGTATAAGTATACTTATGTTGTTACTTCTTATTTTATGCCATCAATACATAGCCTTTCATAGTAAATATGTGCGAAAACTTTAAAGAAAATAGGAATAAATTGCGTTGACATATACGATATTTATATACCCTACACACTTTTTGTACAATAATACATTGGTTTTGATCGAGAGAGGGTTGGTTGCAAGGTCGAAGCTACTCGTATAAAGAACTTTTATCTCGATACACAGTGGTGTTTCCCGAGAGAGGAACAAATTCAATAAAAAGTTATACAAAAGCATGAATTTATTTTAATGATATTATAACAAAATATTTATGTTTATATCTACTTTATGGAATTACCATATTAGCGACGATTATCGCTGAACATATTACTCAGCCAATGCTTAAGTATATGGAAGAAAGAGAAATTTAACATTTTTGTATACTACTCCTAAGTATTACCCAACTTCTTCGATGACTCAGTTTTGGGTGAAAACTACGAAATAGATAAAATATTGTTATTTACTTATATACCAGATGTTGCACCTTATATAGTGTAGGCTACCCAAGTCATACAAACTTTCCATCCAAAAATTGCACAACTAACATATTCGGCTCACGGATAGTCAAACATGTACGGGGCCAACATCCTAACGTAGATCGTCTTATTGCTACCATAAAACAGAGTCCAGCATCCAAATTTTATATGCAAAAGATTTAGAGCCAAAGCTTCTACTTCTACCACAACCAATCATAACTCGATGAGGTACTTGACTCCAAGCCGTAAACTACTATTCAAAGCATTATAAAAAATGTGTGCAAGTTTTAAACAAACAAGACAGTGAAAATCTTAACAGAATCTTTTACGTGATAGCAAAATAAGAATGGACTTGATTGTCATTGCATCAAATTATGGATTCCTAGACACATTTATAACGAAACTTGAAACATCTGTATATCTTCTTTCTTACTTACCATACTTACTTAGCTGGCACTACAACCGATGATCGGTCTTGGCCGCCTCGATAAAGCTTTGCTGGATAAAGCTTTGCCAAGTGCAGTCAGATCGCCCTGTATCTGGCCTTTTCAACATAGATTATAACGTCCTCTTCTGCATGTTCTTCCACTGTAACTCGAATAAAACACCCATCTAGCCGGAGCGCTTTCTTCCATTCGGTCAACATGGCTCAGCCAGCGAAGCTGCTGGATTTTTATACGGTTGACTATGGTTGCGTTGGCGTACAGCTCATACAGCTTATAGTTCCATCTCATTCGATACACGTCGTCCACGTTTGTTGGATTATAGATCTTACGGAGTATCTTCCTTTCGAACGCTCCCAACAGCCTCTCATAATTGGTGGTTAATGTCTACGTCGCATCGCCATACATTAGAAAGGAAAGGAATCGGTATCCTTTGATAGATTGGGGTGGTCGTCAACATTAGGATGTTTCCTTATACGAGACTTCTTCTGAGGATTCATTGGGAGATATTTGAACGTGATGAATTCCAAGCCAGACTCACAACTGTGGCAAAAGGCCACGGAGAAACCCGCCGCACACATTATTTAGCTCATTAAAGGGTGTCAGATAGCTATCCAGGAGACGCCAAGAGGAGGCTGTGTGTAAACTTGAGAAGGAGAAGCGCAAAGATCGAACATGGACTTACCCTTATTTTGCAACTATTACGCATCACTACTTGCAGTAAAGATAAATTGCTTCTACAGATGGCTGTAGAAGCTATTAAGCTCATACAGCTCATGGTACAGATGGCTGTAGAAGCAATTAACACTATACAAGTACATAAAGATGAAACTTGCCACCGTAACCAAAAAGAACACAGGTTTTAAATAGCTGCTGAATATTTCAAGGGCTTTGTTAGGGAGAATTGTCAAAGTTTCCGTGGATGTGGAACGAACATTCTCTATGTATTATATTCTCGATCAAACCGAACAAAGTTTTGTATTTGAAAATGTAAGTAAAATATTTATAATTTACTGCAACTTACTTTACTTTACTTTTAATAGCACAACAGCCCATGGAGGGCCTCGGCCGAGCTTTTCGCATCCACTCATGTTGTGCGGGTTAGATTGGTACATGAATGGAAGGGACCTACAGCTTAATGCCGAATCCGAACGGCGAAGTGTAAAAGCTTTTCATAGCAAATTTTACTCTTGTAGGTTTGCCATTGCCTGCCAAGAGGTGGTGCCGTGTAGAAAAATTATTTTTTCTACTTTTTTTTTTTATTTTACCTGTGACGAGATTCGAACCCCGGACAGTCTGCGTAGCACTCCAACGCACTACCACTACACCACAGCGACCACCAATAATTTCAATTTATTGGTTCTCTAAACACTACATAACGACTATAACTGTATATTTTTGTGAATAATTTTAGACAAATCTTCCCAACAAACCTGAAATATTATACAGTTGTTTTTCAGTGAAACTCTAATAAGGTCTTTAACAATTGTAACAAATTCTTCCTTTCCTTATCTGTAATTTATGAAATCGTTTTTTTAAAGCTTATTTTGGTTGCCCTAGTAATTATTAATTAAATAAATATACAAATTATCAATATAATGTACATAAATATTGTAACCCGCCTTTGAATCAACAATATTTTAATTTTTATTCAAAAGATTTTACATATGAACTGAAAGTACTATTGAGTAATATAAAAAATGAATAAAAGTTAGTTTGAAATATAAAATATTCTACTAAGAAGTAGAGTTTTGGAGGTTCTGGTGCAAGCGCTGTAGGCATCATGTTGTGGTCTACATAAAACTGTGTTTTGCTGGGACGTATTGTTCCATTTTATTCAGATCTTCCATTACTAGGCAGTGGTGCAAATACTACCTTGTTTCTTGATAGTGAAAAATCTTCCTTGGACAGGTCAATATCGATGTATGGTAATGACGCTCAATCACAACTCCAGGCTTATTCTGATGAAATTCGAAATCAGAAAACTATGACACCTGCTTATATATTGTTGGATCGAGGTCTGATATTTGATTAATGATTGATGTTAGTGGAGTTTTAGTTCTGAAGGCTATTTAACGAACTTTTTGATTAAAAATTAAATACATTTTGTCTTGATTATTTAAGTCGCACTTACAGTCTCGCTGAATATGAGTTCTTTTCCAACTACATGCAATATTTTTACCTGCATTTAACAGGGAAGGAGATGCAACATGAGCCTTTCTCACTATTCATCGACACTCAGAGATACAAAATAGCAACAAAAAAAAGGGAAAATACAAAAAATCTGATATGAGCCCATTTCAAACCTGACGATTCGATTGTGTTTTATGTGTTTCTGTCGTCAACATTAGTTTTTCCTTTGGATTATTTATTTTTTTTATTGAAATACATTGTTTATTTTTGTCCCTAGATCAAATCTTCTATAAATTTTATCCCTTGCTCTAGGTAGGTAATGTGCAATTATATTGTTTAAATTGTTAACATCGGGCAAATTGTTAACCTCAACCAGCCTCAATCGCTGGTTCAATCTTCAAAAACTCATATCAATTAAACAAAATTAAGTTGTTCCTTGTACTTCTCTAGGGAACTGAAGACTTCTTAAAGGCAGTGCCTAGTATTAGTTTCGTCAATCTTTTGTTTTCACCATCTGAACAGATGATTACCATAAAAGTCCGTGAATTAATTGGGCTGGCACTTACTTTGACATTGCCTAGGATCAAAGCTTCACCACCCTATGTTGCCTACACTGTTTCTATCAAAGATAACATTTGGATGGATTTACAGTTGTGTAAGTGAATGTCGAGGATTTGATTGTTTCGTGACATTGTTCCCTTAATATCACTGCTGTTACGTGTATGTATCCATAGCAATGAATGTTGTTACTACTTTAATGTTCAATGGCGATTCAACTGGTAACACGCTGAAGGAATTAATTTACAATAGATAGCTTTATTTTTCTTTTTTTCTATTGAGAATTTAATTTAAAATTAAAAGTATACGTCCATGCCATTGCGGGGAATTGAACCCGGGATGCCAGAGATGAAAGGCTATACTGCTGACACTAGCCTGCCTAGGCGGTAAACCAAATTCTTGTCATTGAGCAAAAACCACACCTACTTTTAATACAAGTGAAGTCTTAAAAGGACAATAACCATGCCCACCTATGACGCATCAATAAATAACTTTTGAGATTTTAAAATTTATTAAAAGTTATTCTTGGTTTCAAACTTGCTTCTGGATTCAAAAAAGCATGGTTAAAAATACGAATAACATGTTCTTGACCATTTGCGCACCTATCAACAGTTAACAGTATAGCATCCTGGCTATGCGATGCATTGTTGGTGAACCACGGGTTGAGCGATAAAGTCCTTCTCCTCTACAACTTACTTACTTACTTAGCTGGCGCTACAACCGATGATCGGTCTTGGCCGCCTCCACAAAGCGTCGCCAGTCACTTCTGCTATGCGCGCGCTGGCGCCAGTTGATAAGGCCAAGTGCAGTCAGGTTGCCCTGCACCTGGTCTTTCCAACGGAGATTAGGACGTCCCCTTCTGCGTGATCCTCCACCGTGGTTCGAATAAAACACCCTTCTAGCCGGAGCGCTTTCTTCCATTCGCTCAACATGACCCAGCCAGCGAAGCCGCTGGAGTTTTATACGCTTGACTATGTCAGTGTCGACGTACAGCTCATACAGCTCATCGTTCCATCTTATTCGATCGTCCACGCATACTGGACCGTAGATCTTACGGAGTATCTTCCTCTCGAACGCTCCTAACAGTCTCTCATCATTGATGGTCAATGTCCACGTCTCTGCGCCATACATTAGGACGGGAAGGATGAGGGACTTATAGAGCGTTATTTTCGTCGGTCGAGAGAGGGCTCTACTTCTCAATTGCCTACTGAGCCCGTAGTAACACCTGTTGGCAAGAGTTAGCCTCCGCTTGATCTCAAGGCTGACATTATTGTTGGTGTTTATACTGGATCCTAGATAAACGAAATCCTTGACGACTTCAAAAGTGTAGTTGTCAACAGTTACATTTTGTCCAAGACGCCGTGACTCTTTGTTTGTTGACACAAGGTATTTCGTTCTCCTCTACAAACCAGTCAATATAATCAAATTCAGATATAAGTTCAAAAACCAGTGCTGCCAATGAATGTTTTACTAAAAGGCAATACCTTCTGTTTTGACGTCAATGCAAAAATTTAATACTCTACTGCAATAGATTAGGGTAAAATCTAATGAAATATTGCTCTGTATGACCAATAGCACAAATTTGCTTTTGTCAATCAACCTATAGGACACCAAAGTTGAGTTTAATATGCTGCCACTTTACCATTAAAATAACACTCTTAGAGCCCATAAAAGTTTAAAAGAAGAGAAGATTTTGGAAAAAGTCGTACTTCACAGCTTATTGGTCTGTAATTTATAGTTGTTACATATGTACATACACTGAGAGAAAAAAATTAGATATTAAAATCAATGCCGACCATCCTTTTTTGTAAGATGTTTTCTTCATTTTTCCTTTAACACCGAAAAATCTTAAATTAACAACGACTGTCTTAAATCAAAATTTCTTTTTTTTAAGCACAATATTCACGGTTTAAAAACAGAAATCATTCTTTAAACTAAACCGGAACAATCTTAAAACAAGAAAGAATCCTTACAATAAATTAATCAGAAAACTTTTGTCAAATTATGTCAGTTTCAGTCATAAAAGTAGAAGATCAGTCATGATTGAGAGAATACATATTCTTAAAGTTAGAACAAATCAATCTTTAAATAGAAACTTTATTATCAGTACTAAAATAAGAGATTGGCTCTCCTTTAAGAATTTTAATTGTTCTTGATTTCTCTAAGTGCATAAAAAATAATGAATTATTTAATTTTTTTTCTTTCAAATATTAAACTGAAATTATAAACTCATTCCACAGCCGTAGGAATTTGACTGTGCCCTATTAAATCTATGTGTACCTATATGTTGTCCACAAATTTCAATCCATTGACAGCTTCCGTCCTGAATAGTTCAGTTGAGTTAAAAAGGAATTGAACATAGTTACAGTTGATATAGTGCAGAAGTCATCTTGGCCGCTTGCTTTTTCGATATTCTACATGTTTCAGGACTTGCTAACGATGAAATTCAGAAGTTTGAGGATAATTAGATTTGGTGCTCAATCAGTCGTCCCAGATGTACCACAATAATTTTCTATCTACCTTGAATGGCAAAATTAAATCGTTCCGATGTTAATGAAGATGCATGCCTACTATACACGTTCACAATTATTTATTTTCTTAATACATATTTCGCTCATTTATTTCATATTTCTCATAAGTTTAGCGCAACCATATAAAATTTAACTTACTTTTATACCATCTGTTACTTTCTACACACTACACACGATTGTACGAAATTGCGAATATTTTATAATTCGCAAAATAAGATCAACGTGATCACAATATTCACTCATTTTCAAAATACTTATGTATGTAAGTATGTCTATAAAAATAATATTCAGAATTATCAAACAACAGGTGTTTAACATTTAACAAAAAGGACTTATAAAACTTCATTACCGGAAATTAATAAATAAAACGATAGACTGGGAGAAGGGAAAAGCGAAAAGCAAAACGATGCCATATGCCTTTACTTACGCAAAATTCTTTCAAAAAATATATGATAGATGCAGATATTTACTGCAGATTCGTTTACACATCGAAACACTAATTTACAATTTAAGTTATTTAAGTTATTTAAGTTAGTTTATTACAAACATATACTTATAAAACTATTACAGTTGATAAAGATGATGAATAATGTACATATTTATTTAAATGCAGTAGAATAATGATTGTCGCAACCCGCATCTGAAATTTTTTTTCGCAATTTCTCGTCGGTCGAGAGAGGGCGCTGCTTCTTAATTCCCTCCTGAGCCCGTAGTAACAACTGTTGGTAAGAGCTAACTCCGCTTGATCTCAAGGCTGACATTATTGTTGGTTTTAAAGCTGGATACTAGGTAAACGAAATAATGTACATCTATAAACATCAATAAAAGTAATATAAACAATTTTTGGAAAAAAATATGTAGGAATTTCAGGTTCGGAAATTTGTCAGAGTTGGTAACCCTGCCTTCCCAGTCCAATTTTTGCACTATAAATAGTGAATGTGCATCGATGATCCATTAATTTCTATGCCGAACTGGGTGTATGAGTCACCTTGGCAATCTTCTTGAAAGTGGGAAAATAGTTGGCTGACATAAGTTTTGGCCATTTTAAATTTACAAACAATCATATTTACTCGATACAATCGGTATTGACAAATTATACTTCCATACAATATCTTAGTATCGTACTACAAATGGTTGCTGAAATATTCCATAATGAATATTCAGGATACCTTACACTACCAAATAACTTCCTTGTATGAAATTTCAGTGCGGCTCTGTAAATGGATTCGGGCATATACCCGAAAAGCATAAGGTTTGTATGGGAGGAGCCATGCAATAATGCAAATAGAAAGTAATTATCATATAAACCTCTGATGTCACTTATGGTACATATCAATTTCCAAAGTTTCATATCTATCTAGTAAGGCTGTATGTATCATTAAGTGATGGAGAAACCTGTGAAAGGCCAAGAATATGGACTCACACTGTAATCAATAGCAATACATGCATGTAATGCATACAGAGCTACCATACTCGGAATTTACCCTTGAAAAAAGAAGCATTTTGTCAACTCGCTTCAAATCGAGTTTAATGTGCATTGTAGGGTGGAGAGAGATCTGGGACACATTTTATTAATTAACTTTAACCCAGATAAGCCCAATGTACTACATATGAACATGTACTCAGTCGTATGTAGCAGTGTTGTCCGAACATGGATTTAGCCCACATCTTGAGACATTCGTACCTTAAAAAGGCGCGTAGGATTTGGATGAAGAAAAGCCAATGCTATTTCATATATATATTGACATATATATTACATACATTGATCCCGTCGTATTATTTTTTTTTTATTACCTCTGAATGTTTTTATAATTATTTTATTTTAAAAAAGGGATAAAATAGAGTAAATCGGATTTTTTAAGGTAGGTCTCTGGCAACACTGATATGTACTACACTACAGGCAGTTTTGATTCGACATAATGTATTGGTACATACTTTACTTTTAATGGCACAACAGCCCAAGGAGGGCCTAGGCCGAGCTTTTCGCATCCACTCATGTTGTGCGTGTTATATTTGTACATAAATGGAAGGGACCTACTTGTAGGTTTGCCATTGCCTGCCAAGAGGCGGTGCTGTGTAGAAAAATTATTTTTTCTACTTTATGATTTTGCCTGTGCCGAGATTCGAATCCCGGACACTCTGCGTAGCAGTCCAACGCATTACCACTACGCCACAGCGACCAGGTACATACAAGGAGGAAATAAGTAATGTCATAATGTGAATGTGCCATAAATTTAGCAAATGGCGTCAAATGTCATTGTGCTTTGACATTTTATTTTTTTCGTTCCTTTATTGATAATGAATTTTATTTCATAAAATACAATTCTTTCTCAAAAAATATAATATGTTGTAGAAAGTTAGACAATTAGTTGACAATAAGCAATGGAGTGATACAAACCACCAAATCACCAATTTGGAGCCAAACGCCATAAAACGAGCACAAATATGCATCAACTCAGGTGGTGGTCATTTGATCGATATCATTTTTCCAACTTAATGTCATAAATTTTAAAACTTCAAACAAAGTTTTCATGAAAACAGAGCCAAAAGTTTTTCATTTCTAATAAAATGGCAGCCAATGCACATTTTGACATTAATTTTGTCCCTTGTATTCAACAGGTTAATTTTGTCAAAAAGAATAACAACAATTAGCTGATTCACAATGCGTCGTATTCAGTATTGTGTTCTGGGATAAGCGTGAAATCCCCAGAAACATAAGCACCAAATATCATATGCCACAAACTTAAATTCGCCAAAAACAAAATATGCAAATACAAAATCCCCAAAATACAAAATTACCAAAAACAAAATTCGCAAGGCGTAAATGTAGACGCTGTAACCTTACCACATAAGTAGTTGCTAAGTATACTGTGTGAATAGAACCAAGAAGGGTCTCAGTTGTTAAAACTGAGTACACGTAAACTGAAATGAAAATAATAGAAAATCAGTGCTTATGAAATTATAAAATAATTTACTTTAGGAAAACAAAAATTCAATCAGGAGGAACAAAATTAACATTTCCTAGACAAAAGAAAAAACTAATAACTAAGATATGTTATATAAAATCGATTAAATATGAATGGATAAGACTGAATATATAAATCCCATTTTCTTTATCTGAGTTATTTAGCTCTACCACAGTAAAATTAGTTGCATGCAACTCCAAAAATTTAGGGGAGAGGAGATAGACAATACGCTCGGGTAGCATGTAAGAATAAGAACTCATATATAGTATGAATTCGAACTATTAATAAATAAAAGCCATTTTAAACAATGAAGAAGAATTTAAAAATTAATAAAAGTAAGTGAATCAAATCTCCAAATATTGTGGACAGTGTGAGATTATGTTAAGATACGCCACAATATTTGGGGATTTCGTGATTGCGGCTTCTGTGTTTAGGGATTTTGTTTTATTTTTGATTATTAGCTTGGGTATTTTAATTCCGAGGATTTTGAACCCAACTTTCGTGTCTTCTCAATTCCCTTAAATTGTCTCATTTTTCATAAATTCACTTACTAATTTTTTTTGCAATAATATGGCATTCCGAGGTGATTGATACCTTGTGAATCATCTGTATGTACAAATATAGAACAGGCAGATCAGACGACACCCTTTATGTTTTTTCTAGAAGTGTGGTTTTCAATCTGGCAATACTTTTTTCGGATTTGGTCTTATTGAAATTTATTATCAAAATTCGTGCTCTGTGAAAAATGTGTCTTCAGCGACGATGTTCATTTTTAGCTCAATGGATTCGTGAATAAGCAGAATTGCCGTATTTGGAGTGAAGACCAGCCAGAGCCATTCAGCAGCTACCAATGCATCCCGAAAAATGCACTGATTGGTGCGGTTTATGAGAAGGCGACATCATTGGGCCTTACTTCTTCAAAGACGATAAAGGTCGCAACATTACGGTCAATGAAGAAAGGTACCGTTCGATGAAAACAGACTTCTTTTTGCCGAAAATGCAAGAATTGGACCCTGCACGCGAAATCATGCATCAATTGAAAGGCGAATTTGGTGAGCAGTTAATCTCACATTTTGGTGTAGTCAATTGGCTTTCAAGATCGTGTGATTTGACCCCGTTAGACAATTTTTTGTGGAGCTATGTTAAGTCTCTTGTCTATAGGAACAAGGCAAACACGATTTCTGCTTTGAAAGCCAACATTGAACGCGTCACTTGTGAGATTCCGGCTGAAATGTGTGAAAAATATGCCAAAATTGGACCTTCAGAATGGACAACCATTTAAGTGAAATTATCTTTAAAAAGTAAATGGCAGGATTGATTTATCGATCCAAATAAAAGTTTCATTCACTTTTGTAAAATTTCTGTGTTTTTTTTTCATTTTCAAAAACTAAATTCTTATAAAAATCACCCTAGCATACATTGCTGTTATTCTCTTTGGCAAAATTAGTATTCATAATCCTGTTTAAAAACAATTGATACACACTAAAAATTCGAACTTTCCAAAATTTCGGAAAATAATTTTCGGTCAGCTGACCAACCAGCCAAACGCAATTGTGAGATTGCGCGAAAGCTTCGCATTGGTCGTTCGTTTGTTTCTCGTGCAGTTAAACGGTAGAAGGAGCTGGGTCACTAAGGTGATCGTCCAGCAAAAGGCAGAAAACCCACCGTTAATATTCCCAGGAATCGAAAATCGTTTAAAAGCGGGTGATGTGTAATTCAACGGTTTCCATAGAAAATATGCTCACGAAACTGGCATCAATCGTGAATCAGTTCGACACATAGCGATAAACGAACTAGGACTCAACGCTTACAAGCTCCAAAACGGCCAGTTATTTACAGATGACTCAAAAGATGTTGCCGTCGACCGCAGGAATTGGATGAAAAAAAATTTTACTCACAGATTAAATGATGTTTACTGGACCATCATTCGTCATATAATTTCGCCAAAATCAAGGAGTCAAAATTAATTAAGAAGTGTAAGTGAAATTTTGGAGGCTGTGTACTCCCCTGGGCCCAGCAGTACTTTGACAATAATGATGGGATTTCCGCCAGATTCTGCCCCTGCTCACAGAGCTAAAACGACACAAGAATAGTGCAGGGCCCATTTACAAGAATGACAACCATATTCACAGAAGATCTAGTTTAGAAGCCAGAGTCTGTGCTAAACGTCATACAAATTTTCAGTCCCTCCCTAAAGCAGTCGTTGCATCGTGAATGGGACCGAATAACATATCCAAAAATTTTACCATTTCATTTTTCATTTCATTTCCGGGACCGAAGTTTTTATGGGGACCCGTGCCAGTTAGAGTTGACCTATTACGCTTCAGCTAAATCGTGTATGCCCAATTTTGGTTCATAAAAATAAGCGTCAGTAGCTGATCATTCTCTTCCCCCCGTGCCCGTATTTTTTCTCCAAGGCCCTATACATACTTATGTATAAAATATTGAATTGATTGTATATTTCATTTCAAAAGATTTGTTTGCGTCTGCCAAACTGGAAAAGAGTAATATCTTCAAAAAGGAACAATTTAATTAATCTTAAGCAGGGATGTGAACCAAAACAAATTAGCAAATCAACGGTTCACGGTCTACCTGAAGCTCTGGTTCGGTTCAAAACTCCTTAATTAATTTATAGTTATTTTTTTTTTAGATTTATGCCCAAGCATTCCGACACTTGTAGACGAAAGTCTAGTACAATTATACAATTTTTGGAGCTAATGGAATAAATTTTAGTACATTTATGAAATGTATACTTTTTACATTGCATGAATTAGTAAAGTCACACACTCTTTTTTCACTCATTTCCGTCAATTTGTTTTATCAGCACTTCATTTTCAACCACACTGCAACTGTTGGAGTTTAAAGATTTACGTAAATAAGTTCCAGCGGGTTAAAAAGGTGAACAAAAATTAGTGCTCCTTAGAGTAATAATGGGAATACTTCTGGTATTGTATGGATTGGTTCAAGTGAAGAAAAAATAACGGTTTGGTTTTGATTCGGTTCAAGTGACTCAAAATCGGTTCAAAATTAGTTTGGTTCAAAACCAGCTTGCTATGTGCACACGAAGATTTGTTTTCAACCAAAAACAATTTTTTGTTCCACTCCCGGTAAAAAGTAAGGTATATTTAATTTATCATATTTACAAACCGCATTTAGACATACTAAACAAATTAGGGAAAATATCCTTACAAGTACGAAAATTTTGTGAAACATGAATCCACATTTGTCTAATTATAGCAAATATATTGTCAATACACAATGAAATAGGGAAAATATTCTTTACCAGTTGGAAAATTTGCCTAATTATAGCAAATAGCAAGCGAATATAAATGTCCGAATTTAGGTAAAAACTCGTATTGTTGATTTTTTGTAGAAAACCATAAAATGTATAGTTTTCTCATTACTGAACTTTTAGATGGCACTGTTAACATTATTGCACTCTTAAATTTATAGCATTTAAAGAAAATTTTATTGGAAAAGAATTTTCTTTGTACATAAAACACAACGATTCGCTACATGTGTGCTATTTAAGTGACGGATGAAGTTTATTGTGTATGAAGATGGGAATTGCAGATTGGGCCCTTTGCCCTTTTTGAGTATAGATATCTCCGGCACCATTTATACTATAGTACAATACCTACAAATTAGACGGAAATCTTAAATACAAAATTAAAAGTTTATACGAATTTTGAGCTTTTTTCTGAATACCATTTGAATGATTAATATTTTAAATTTAAATAAATTACAATACGTAGTACAAAACGTGCTATTATTTAGTACAATCGTGCCATTTCCAATATTATGAAATATATTTTGAACCAGTATAATAAATAATTCGTATTATTTACGACATTCTAAAATAAGTTTCAAATAAAATTTTAATGCAGTATAAAATTAAACATAATTTTAAACTATCTTGTTTTAAGTTTTTTCACTTCTTATCCAGATCAGGATGATTTAAAAATCTAATTTTCCGAATAATATTTGCAAAATTTTGATTTCGATTACTATCAAGTTTTGACTAGATAAAACTGTTTCTCACAATAGTTGCATCCAAAGAGACAACGAGAAAATGGTACAATGTCATTCATGCAACAGGTGGTATCATTTTGATTGCGTAGGGGTTAATAGTAGTGTTGCTGATATGAGTTGGAATTGAAAATTTGTAAGCACCTAGCTAATACCAGTTTGAGCACTGTTGCTCCTCCAACTTCGAACATCGATGCATATGCAGCGCTAGGCCAACCGCAAGCGTCATCGCCATCAGCGACTAGTTCATTGCAAACCAATTTTTTATGGTAAATGCTAGATACGGCAATCACAACAGACAGCCGAAGTCTTCGCCAACCAACTCGCACTCTTCCTATCGCAAAACACCCCTCAACTTGATGATATATGCGCGCAGTGAACGCACATTTCCCGCTCTATGCGTACGGCTGCCGAAGAGGTACTAGGCTGCCACCGTCGACGGAGAAATATGTGGTACGACCAAGAGTGTCGCGATGCTACTGAAGCGAAAAACGCCACCCTGCAGTCAGTTGCAACGCGAGCTGCTAAAGAGCGATACAGAGAGTTAAGGAGGGAGGGCCTGGCAAATCCACCATCGACCAGATATTCACACTACGCCAAATCCTGGAAAAGATCCGGAGCCTTGTCGAGTCGGTCTAGTGGTGAACGACGACAAAACGAAATACGTTGTGTCAACAAACAAAAAGTGACAGCGTCTTGGACAAAATGTCACTGTTGACAATTACACTTTTGAAGTCGTCAAGGATTTCGTTTATATAGGATCCAACATAATCACCAACAATAATGTCAGCCTTGAGATAAAGCGGAGACGGGCTCAGTAGGCAATTGAGACGTAGAGCCCTCTCTCGTTCGACGAAAATAGCGCTCTATAAGTCCCTTATCCTTCCCGTTTTAATATATGGCGCAGACACGAGGACATTGACCATCAATGATGAGAGACTGTTGGCTGTTAGGATCGTACGAGAGGAAGATACTCCGTAAGATCTACGGTCCATTATGCGTGGACGTTGTGTATCGAATAAGATGGAACGATGAGCTACTATATATGAGCTGTACGCCGAAACTGGCATACTCAAGCGTATAAAAAGCGTATCTAGCGGCTTCGCTGGCTGGGTCATGTTGAGCGAATGGAAGAAAGCGCTTCGGCTAAAGGGTGTTTTATTCGAACCACGGTGGAGGAACACGCAGAAGGGGACATCCTAATCTCCAGGTGCAGGGCAACCTGACTGCACTTGGCCTTATCAACTGGCGCCAGCGCGCGCATAACAGAGGTAACTGGCGACGCTTTATAAAGGCGGCCAAGACCGATCATCGGTTGTAGTGCCAGTTAAGTAAGTAAGTAAGACTCCAAAACTGTTCTCAAATGGCTTCTTATGAACCCCAGCAATTTTCAGCAGTTTGTAATGCAACGTGTTGGATAAATTCTAGAATGTTCCAACATATCAGAATGGCATTCGGTACCTTTAAAAATTAATCCAGCTGACCTGGCGCGTCGATACAACGTTGTGGTTCTCCGGGAATCCCTTCTTGTTGGCAGATAAAAATGAATGGCCTAAATGCGTTGATCTGAGACTAACATATACCACTGAGCTTCGACATCACGTGTTATATATTATATAGATAAAAGTTTTCCAAGGGAAATAACCTTAAACTTCGAATATTTTTCAAGCTGGAGGCGACACATTTCTTTTATACAATATATATAAAAACTAAAAGCTGCAGCTGCACGAGTTAAAAACCCATCTTCAGTCTTCAGTTCAACATCTTTCAATATTTATTTAGATGAGGAGGACATATTGAGAGTTCGGGGCAGAGCTGAACATTTGAATGGAATAGATTACATTTGTCGAAATAGATAGCTTCGGCCTACTGTTCGTCACAATCGCGATACGGCAATAAAAGAGATGGGTCGTAATATTCACATGGCTAACCATTCGTACTTTGTATACAGAGGGTGCACACAGATTGGATGCCAGCTCATACATTCATATCGAGACGTGGTACACCAAAGTGAATTTATTCTGATAATGGGATAGAAACCTGCGCGAAGAATTACAAAATCTTGACTATTGATGGAGTCATACTCTCGCAGCACCACACATGGGCGGTCCCTGGGAAATGTTCGTAGGATCTACGGTGTATTGAGGAAATTCACCTAAGAGAGCTTACCGACGAGATCTTGAGAAGCGCTTTGTGGCAAGTTGAATTTGGCATTAACTCACTCTCGCTTGAAGATGCTGACGATGAAATCCTTACTCCTAACCACTTATGTGTTACTGGGATCATCAGACGGATGTAACCGAATTTTTTAAAGTGGTGGAGATTTGCGAAAAGCTCGGCCTAGGCCCTCCATGCGCTGTTGTGCCATTAAAAGTAAAGTAAGGAGATTTGCGACAACATTGAACAGAGACGCAAATGTTTGCTGGCAATTTCTGGTGCAGTTAAATGAAAATGAGAATGGAGCGACAAGCAGACAAATAATTTTAAATCTCTCGCTATTATTTAAAGCAGTAAAATTTAAGATTAAGTATTGAATTACTGTTTACTAAATAAATTTAGAAAATAAATCTTGCTATTACATAGAACTTTGTTTTCCCCCACTTTGTCTGGGCGGATTCAATATAAGAAGTATGCTCCGATTTCTTACAATTTTTAAAATTTTTCATTTATTCTCTATTTCCAAAACGCATATTTTGCCATTTTATGAAATGTACTTGTTTTTTTGCTAATCTTCTTTTGACAAGTGTTTTTTTGTAATTTTTTTGTTTTGCCGACCACTAGTGGATTTATGGAGTTTTTTCAAAGACTGCATATATAATATTTTAACTTGATTGTACCTAAATTAGCCTTAGCAAAAGCGTTAAATATCTAATACAAGTCCTTGACCCAAAACTTCAATTAGCAAGCTAACGTAGCGGAAACGGTACAGATAGCCCCTTTACTGCTTCTGCTATAATAGGGGTTTGGGTACAAGATGACGTCTCAAACATCGTATCATATCCTGGCTCTATACAGCAGTGATTGAGTCAAATCTTCTTTATGGCGCCGTCTTCTTGTGGCCAGCTGAAAATGCGGTCAACCTGAAATCACTGGATAAGGTGAGAAGAACAGGTGCCATATTGATTATTGGCGCTCTCCGCACTACTTCTAAGCTCTCTTTACAATCCTTCATTTGATCCCAACTACACTTCCTGTTGAGCAAAATGGTAAGTGCTCGGCTGCCCGACTCATTGACAAGATTCTTATTCGAGATATATCCACACCTACAAATATAAACTAAGTATGCATATATGCTCTACTCCCAATCCAAACCACGAATTTTCCACGCATATCTCCAGTAGAGAGGAATGGATGGAAGATAAGGTGGTCATTGGAAATTTTACTGACATCTATAAAAATGGTTCTAGATTAGAGAACAAATTTGGTTGCGGTATTTTAACTAGCATACTGGTCAAAAACTCTTCTCCGAAAATCCTGATCCTGATGTTTGAATATTCACTGACAGCCAAACAGCAATCAAGGCACTGACTGGTGTTTTCACTGCATCAAAGTGTGTTCTTGACGACTAATCTTCTCTCAACATTCTGTCGAGTCATTCACAAATAATAACAAATTATTAAAAAATAAAAAGAAAAATAAAAATAATTATACTGACACTGAACCCTCTTGCACCATCAGTGCTCCGCGCATGTCTATTGAATTGGCCATTAAGCAAAGCTACCTTAACGAAGCAAAAACTTCCAGGGTAGCAGAGCAATTTTGTGATATTACTAGACTTAACTAGACGGCAATGCACATTAGACGTACTAGACGTACTACTCAATAGTAACAGAAAATTTTTAGTACAACCACGTAGGTGCTCACGGGACACTGCGCAATGGGGAGGGAGACTTGCTGCAAGATTAGGGCTTCCTTTCAACGATTTCTGTCGAGTCGATGTTGTAGCTCTGAGGAAGAAGATGAAACAGTTCTGCACTAATATTTCTAATATTTAGGTCATAGCCAGATTCATTATTAAATCCAACCTCCAACCTTACCTACTTAACAGAAAAAGTTAATTAAAAAATTTAACTTATATTCTTTAAGAGAAATATATATCGTTTAACGAGGACTTTTCAGCCTTTAAACGGAAAGACGGACAATTTCTGTCAAAGTAGGACTGTTCTCCCGAAATGAGGACGGTTGGCAAGTTCGCAAGTTATTGCTTATTATTTGAATTGCATTTGCACATTTTCTAACACAGATTTAAGAATGAATTATTTATGGAAATACTGATTTCGAAACTAAACAGAAATAAGCCATGTTTCATTCAAGCTGCAAATAACATTCCTCGTTTAATTTAAGAATATTTGGAAAACTGTTTATTTTCATACTGAATTTGCACAGAAACCAGACGTCAAACTACTGTATAGGTACATACAATACAATTATATACATATGTACATACATATATACATATGTTTGCATGTACATACTTACATACTCGTATGTATGTATAGATACTTATGCTTGAATTGGCACACTAGCCAAACCACTTCAATACCATTCGATATTTTTAAGTGTGATATAAACAATTAGTTCCCAAAATTATAAATAAATATAATTTGCATTTCAAAAATTCTGTGCAATTGGGTTGTATCGAGTAAATTTGTAAATATAAATAAAAATACGGTGAGAGAATGTGATGATTTTGAGCAATACAAACACGAAAATAACTTTATTTCTCAAAATCGAAAACAACAAATTGAAAATTTTTTTTTTAAATGTAGGTAATTTGTAACTATACCGTCGTCATAACTAAAAAAATAAAATAAACATTTTTTAGCTTTTGATGCAGAATGAACCGTTTGATGATATTGATCTTTCAACTAATAAAATAGGCCAACTGCCCACTTCCAAAGCTCACAGATGGGGAGTAAATTGTGACTTAACAGTTTGGGAACCCATATTGTCAGAATCACTATTTACGGGTTTACACTCGGGTATTTACTAAGTCGCGGTAATTATTTTTTTTTCAAATATTACCCCATAAATCGAGAAATTACTATAACGGGATTTGGGGGATAACGGTGTTTAAGACTGTTTTAATACATGTATATTTTCTGCGCTTCTTGTATTTTTGTTAAATGTTTAAAAAATATATTTTGGTTGTTTTTTAAAAGATAATGGCTTGAGCTTGAAACAGTTTTTGTGCATGCAATTAATTTGGTATTGACAATAAGATGACCAAATTAAAACGCAATTCAATTATTTATTAGATATGCGACATCTGCGATATAAATGTTTCCTCTTATGAAGGGTATTGATCTACATACCCATATTGATCTACCCTTTTCACTCCACACTAAAAACCCCATGCCTGTTAAGGTAGTATAGCACTGTGTAATTTTCCAAATTAAGCAAAATTTGAACATCTTTTTAGTAGTTTAGTGTTAAGTAAAATATAAAAATACTACATATCGTTGCCTTAATTTGCCAAATTTTTCAAAGTCCACTTTTTAATGGATTATTATTAAGCATAAGAAATTTGCATCTCTGACAAAAATTTTGGAGCTCTCACCAAAAACTTGTCTTTTTCCGTTTACTTTAAATTCGAATTCTTAAAATCATTACTGAGAATTTTAAAGTTTCAAGGTGTTTTTTTATTTCTCCTGAAAAATTTAAGAAATGTGTGTTATGGCTTTAGCGAATTAAGGTAGCGATATACTGTACACTGTCACTGTTTCTGTTCTCAACTTACGATATAAAGCGTTAAGAGAACTTGTGTAAGTTATTTAAAAAGAGTAAATAAATTGTTTCCTTATACATTTGCAGAGTAATATTTGTACTTCAAATTCCAGTGGTGTGTATGGAAAAGCTCTTAAAAACTGCGCTGGAAAGCTTTAGTTATAAAAGCGTAATGCATGCAAAGTCATATCAATAGTATCGCGGCGGCAAGGAACACACTCGTGTCGTAGTTAAACATTGAATTTGGAAAAATGCGGAAAAATCTTGTGAAAATATATGCAAGTGGAAAATTAAAATACGTAAAATTTCAATGAGCATAAGAAAAGTGGTATGAAAAATATTTAAGATTTTGAGAAGAAAGAAAAAATGAAAAAAATATTAAAAAATTAAAAGGAATATCAAGAAAACTAAAAATATAAAACTATGTGAAAACATATAATTTAAGTTAAATAAGTAAACATTTTATTAATGTACAATACAAGAAGATTGTAATGGCACTACGAATCAAGAATTATTCAAAATGTAGGGGAAAGAAGCTGTAGAAATTATATAAAGTAAAGCGAAACATTTTGAAATATCGTCACTATATTAAAAATAAAACAACAAATATTAAAAATATATTGCTAGGACAACCAAATTTCGATGACAACAATGTTGCACAGCTGAAACGGAATTGAAAGTAAAAGTGTGTGCATTCGCAGGAAATACACACAAATTGTTTCCTGTTTTAAAAAGGAAATGCTGTTTGAAATGTTTGAATATGCGACAAAATTTTTAAGCAATATGACAGCAACAACAACAGCAACTATTGCCGCCACTCCCACAATTCATCATAATTCGTCACACCATTACACACACATGGATACATTTAATAGTAGCATTAAAGCGATTTTCAATAAAACGCTCGCTAAAGTTGCCAAAACAAATTTAAGCGATTATTACAATGGAAAATATTCATTACCGCCACTAATTGCTAGTGGTGTTGGTAGTGCTGAGCAAAATATCGATGCTGTTGGTGGCATTGGCAGTGGAGCTGGTGGTAGTATTGATATTGGCGATGTGGTGGTAACTTCGTTACCATTGCCTGCAACACGCCACCTGGAGACGACCACATTTCCCGCACAAACTGTTGCCACATTCATTGCGGGCAATAAAAATCGTGCTACCACAATTATTGTTTACCCAACAGGTACAAACACACTATACTTATATATCATTATCATCATCAGAAATTCAGTAAATGGCATATAACATATTTTTGTTAAAAATAAAATAGCATTTTGTGATTCACAATTTATATCCTTCATCTAAACTTCATCTAAAAAGTATTTCAAATACTATGGTTTTGTTGTTTATTTCATTTTTCTGCTTCTCCTGTAAAAAAATATACCGAAATGTTAGTTAGGGCCTTTGCAAGTGATGATGGCGATATGCACACACCTGCCCATATTTTATTTACAAAAATATACATATGTATGTAAATATGTACACAATTTCATAATTGTATAAAATTTATGACGAATTGTTGTAGGAATTTCTAGGTTAAAACTAATAATTAAATCTGAATGCACTATGAGCAATTACGCATTACAACACACTTGTTATGCTAGTGTATGAATGATTTGTTGAAAGAGAACATTGCCTGGATCAATTGCTTAAATGCGAAGGGGAATTCAAGAATAAGTGTGTGTACTAATTAAAGCTGGTGCGAACATTTTTATTTTAAGAAAAAAAATGTCATTTTTTTTATACACTTGTCAACTTGTAACCGTCTTTTGAGGGCTATTGGTACAAAAAATGTCTACAAAAATTCCCAAATGCATAGGTGGGGGTAGTTCGAGTTTTTTATGTGGAACATTTTTACCAATTTAATTTAGTAATTATTCCAAT
The DNA here is from genome assembly GCA_958295655.1 of Palloptera scutellata. Lineage (NCBI taxonomy): Eukaryota > Metazoa > Arthropoda > Insecta > Diptera > Pallopteridae > Palloptera > Palloptera scutellata. Next base: position 83,796,147 of record OY282449.1, on the reverse strand, counting down.
CCAATTGCTCTATGAGCATTTTGCCTAAAATTCTCGAACATTTCTAATAAGTTCGTAGTTTATGCATCTTCAACTTTGGGAACTAAGTTGTATTTTTTGCTGTATTTTTACCCTTTAACCTATTGGATATTATACTTATATACATGTGGGTGGGAAATGGTGTCGTATGGCCAAATATGAGAAACATACATCCTAAAATTTTGCAGATTTGTACTTTATCCCCTGGGTCTCCCTGTTTCCTCGAGAAGTTTATAATTCTATTCCACATAAAAGGAAAATATATGAATCTACACAAGAATTTTATTAACCTTCGCATCTAGGTACCATAACCACAATAATTGGAAATATTATATGTATTTTTGCAAAGCATTTTAAGGACTGAATACAAGCCTGACGAGAGGGGCCCTTGGGTATTGCCTTCGGTACCAAGCAGAATTTAGAAATTTTTTTTAATATAAATTCTGTTGAAGTTAATCTGCGAAATAATATAGCCTATGAGATTATTGTTTGTATATTAAGTTTGTTAATTTATGTAAATGAATTTTAAATGCAAAATAACTAAGTTTACTACTTTTTGTTGATGTTCCAAACAACCTTCGAAACCTTCTAAGCGTGTCTGTTTGTCTGGTCTTTAAGGAAGACCAAATAAATTTAAATTATTTAAATGTAATTTGAAACCCAAAACATGTGGAAATTTCAAAGTGTTTACTTTAGGAAAAAGATTAAAAATTTATAATAAAGCCTTATAATCAAAAAGTATAAAGCCTGAAAACTAGCCCTATCTGTCTATTTTCACCCCAGTGGTAAGAGCGTGTTTGAAAAAAAAACAAGTGGTAAGTCCGAAGGTTAGGTGTGGGAAAAGAATATTTTTTACACTATGGAATAATTTACAATTTTTACAATTACGATAAGAACATTATAGATCATTTACATATATAAAAGATAAATAATTTGAGATATCTTTAATTTGATTCTCGACAAAAGAAGTGTTTTTAGAAGGAAGGATATCCTATACATACGGTCGGATGGACAACTATGATGCCTAATTGTTGGCGTAGCATTTAACAACTAAGTATATACATATTTGTGCCCTTTTGACGAAACAGCTTAACTCTACATACAAGGTTTCATCTTTTCCTTTCAATTTCTACAATTTTTTGTTTAAACACTAACTTTTGAACTTTTGCAAAGCCGAAGCTTGTCTAATATCAAAGAGAAGAGAAAATCTCGTATGTTAAGATAGATTGTTTTGTCAAAAGGCCACAGATATGATGTAAATTATATAATACTATTGAATTGTAAAGAAGTTAGGGTTAGATGCTAGATCTATTTTTACAAATTGAGCTATTAATATCTATCACATTTCAAGTAGATTCGTCACATTAAAGAAATCTAGTTAAACTCACCTTTGCAAATCCGATGCTATAAAAGTAATATACTGTGGGGTGAAGCTAGGCACGTTTAATTTAAATATCAGGTACGCGTGAAAGTTGAAAAATAAATTCCTGTTCTATTTCAGTCTGTTTTGTCAAAAAAGTTTAATTAAAATGGAAATGCCAAATGTTTTTTCTTTTCCATTTTGTGTGTAAAGTTTTTTGTGTGTGTAAAGTAAGGAGGGTTGTAGGTGCACAAAAAAGGCAAAATAATAATTAAAAACGGAATTAAATTTCATTAAAATCAATTACAGTAACAACACAAAATTGAATGACGTTAATAAGCATGGTTGTTTAAGTACGTAAATTAATGATAGCTTGATCCTAGAAGTTGGAATTTAACGAAGTGGCAAGCAATAAATGACAAATAACTTGGTCGCATTAAATAAAAAGGAAGGAAATTGTAATAACGAACGAAACTAAAAATATATTAACAACAACAGCAGTAAAAAAGACAATTAAAACGAAGGAAGAAATATTAGACATATTTATTATACTTACTTCAGCATGCAAATTAAATGCAACAGATTACAAAAATGTTTTACGTGAATACTCGTACATAGTGTGATTATGACAAGACTAACTTAACCATGTATTCGTATTACTGATAGCTTGAGAACAAAGATTTGACGTACAAGCTATGGATTCTCATTAGTTTGTCCATACAAATTTTGATGCTTTCATCCCAGCTTATCCTATTGAAATTAGCTTTTAATACATAAAATTAATGAAGTTCTATGGTATAACCACCATTGGAATATATAAAAGATATATCACTCGTTTGCTGCAAGGCTGTCATAACTGAAAAAACCTAAATTTCGTGACAAACGCTATTAAACTTTTCAATTTGCCTATGACTGCATACAATTAAAAACGTCAAATACTCTTCTCACGTAAAGAGTTCTTATCTTATGTTATGATTTTTATACAAGTTGAAGCACTAAATAACAGTTATTTCTTTTTACCTACTTAACTAATTACCAATGTTTTTACTGAGGGGACCAAGCAACAGAAGCATACTCCAAAACACATTACAAGTGATTTTGTAATGGATCATTAAACTCTTTTGACCACCTCTTAACAAAACCGGGTGCCCTTACTTACTTACTTAGTTGGCACCGCAAACAAAGACCGGCCTTGGCCGCTTCTATAAAACTTCGTGAGACTGATAAGCGCAAGAATCGTGGACTCACCCGCTTGTGTGACTATCACAAACTTTAACTTGTGTTCTCCGCCCACAGATCCTCCCGAGAGTGCCCTTAGCCTTGTTAATACATAGTTGAATTAATATGTAAGTGACACCCAGATGAAAGAATATGGAATCTTGCTCCAGCGGAACATCAAATGGTTTTTCGATAACATCAGATATAGAATTTTAAAAAATTACTATTTGCTCCCTGTCTCGTCTCTCAAGTACGAATTTATTCATTTTAATAATAAAGGCGAAAAGCCATAACAGTCAAGTTTCTTGATTAATAAATCGTGGTATAATCAGTATATATTACTTCAGTTTGTAGGTTATTAGAAAATCCAGTTATAACTTTGATGGACAATTCCAGAAGATTTTAAACGGATCTCCTATTTAAAAAGCCGTGTTGAGATGAGGCGGATTTATTGAGTGGTATTTTATTATATCTTATAGTAGCTACGAACAATTTAGGTATTGAGCTAAGTTTAGCAATGGCCTGGTAATTTTCAACATTGGATTTAGTACCACTTTTATGTAGGTATGTAAATTATAAATGAATGTTTCTAACTAGTACGTCTTCAGGACGAATACCCGGAATCGTAAAATTGTTATACGCGGCATGTTCAATAGTATATAAGTTATAATTTAAACTTTCAATTAAATAAGTATTAAGATCTAAAAAAGTTTATGAACGTATTTCTTACATTTGTTTCAACATCAGAAACTTTGTTCTTAAATATCATTGTGGCCGGAAAATCAATATTTTTACGTTTGGTATTAAGTCATAAAAACATTTATCGTCAATATGAATATTAGTTTTGATTTTCTCAATATAATTTCGGTAACATTTCTTATTAAGTTCTTGGTAATAGTCAATTTGATCACCAGATCTTTTAAACATTTGAAAAAGCGAGACTTTTTATTTCCCAAATTTTGATTTGCTTGTTAAACCAAATCGGCAGCTCTCTTTATTGGAGGTGAAACTCTCTTTATTAGAGGTAAAGCTCTCTTTATTAGAGGTAAACTTTTGTAATTGATTATACTAAAACGTGGATAAAGTCCGACATCTATTAAAAAAATAAAATTAAAATTTCTTAGAAACTTGGTCTCAATTCTCATTATTTGAGTAATATTAGGAATCTCCTAGAAATCTTTACTATAACATATACTTAATAACTTAAATTAAAAAAATGTTTCTACATCTGCGCGTCTCACTTTCCCATAGGACAAAAACAGTGTAAAAATAATCATTTAATTATTGTATATAAAGTAAATTTCAAATGTATAATAATTATATATATAAAATATATAATAAAATTTTAATTTTTACACTAAGGTGATTCATAATATGAAATAAATTTACCATTGCATCTATTTACCTGGCGCGTATCATGAGCAACACCTTAATGGGATTTAGTTCAGCATCATTTGGTACATCCTCCTTGCTACAACAAAACATTTTATTCAGTTAATTATGTAAATTTTTATAAATTTGTATTCTTACCTTAATTTTCCAAAAATAATAAAAAATTTCGTAAATTATAGCAACTGCGAGTTTTGCAGGGTTGTATTAACATTAGCATACGAGTAAGTCTACGCAGTTGTTTTCACACCAAAATCATGCAGTTTTGTGTAATATTTGTCCATACAAATTTTGACAGCTCATCTAAGAGCTGGTATATGCACTGGTATATGTATGTTTCGTACCTATAGTATTTATTTTTAAAAGTGTCCTACGAATATAAAAGTTGGGTTATTTTTTCCAATAATCGCAAACGTGAACAATCTACTAAACGTGAACACTAGGGTTGATTTATTAGTTCACTGTTTTGAGAATTGATTGTATACAGAAAAAAACGATATTTAGTGCTTTTGTGTTCCTGCGTAAAAAATCGTATTTGTATCTTATGAACTCTTTACGTGAGAGTGCTGGCAACTTTAACTAACATTAATATTAAGTAACAAATACAATAAAACTCAAACCAAGCAGGAACTAAAACTGGAAGATTAACCTAAAACATTTAGTTACTCAAATTGAAAGCGTAGCAACGTACTCGTATATACAAAGAAAAAAAGAAAGGTGAAAAGGGATGCAATATTAATTTTGTTGTGACTTTTATTTGACATCATAATGCTGACTTTTAGTATTTTAGATGCCTATGTAGCATTTTTAACTATTTTTGTTGGCAACATCAGCAACATCATCGGCATCAACACCATCATCAACATCAGCATCAACATCTTCATTATAGCATAGGCATCATTATCATTTGACATTAATGACAACGATTCTGTCTACTTTTCTTACCAAATGGCGTTAATCTTCACTCTGTGTCGTCTCTTTTATACCGTGCACTACTTCCTCTGGAGTGGTGGGCGTGTGTGAGTGGTAGGGGCCATATAGAGCTGAGTGTGCATTCGTTAATTATGTTTAATGATGCGTTGTGTCAAGCAATTTATTGTGCGGCTTATTTGAAAGATTTAATTTTACTTAAAAAACACTTAATTCATTAAAATTTATTTTTAGCAATAAATCAAATTTAAATATGTACCCGTCTTTATAAATAAATATTTACCTTTTCGGGATATACTCGTACATAGTTTAATATATTCTTATAATTGCTATGCACGTGCTAAATGAATGTGGTCGCTGTGGCGTAGTGGTAGTGCGTTGGACTGTTACGCAGAGTGTCCGGGGTTCGAATCTCGGCACAGGCAAAATCAAAAAGTAGAAAAAGACAAAGACACGGCACCACCTCAAAATAAAAAGTGTTAATGCAAACTTTTTGAAAATGTATGTATATAATTTGTTTACTCCGCAGTGAGTTAATGAAAAACATGCGGAGTCAATATACTTAATTAAAAAAAGTTTTCAAATATAAAGTTTACTCATCAAAAGATCACATTTTATAGTTGAAATCTTTTAAAAAATGTCAAAAATTTAAAATTTAATTTTATTTGTATCGTGCAGTAAAAGTAGAAATGTTAGTGTCGTTGGTTATTTATGGTGGTACAAGTAGGCGGGTGACTTTTGAGCAAGTTTGGTATGCAGGAGGAGTTGCTGATGTCTATAATATCTTTATTTCTACAAATATCTATTTCGTTATGTTTCTTACAATTATTTTTTATACCAAAAATTTTATTTATACATAACAAAAAATTTATTTTAGATCTTAATCTGTTTAAATAATCTTGTGTATGTGCTATTTCATGATCTAGGAAAGGAAGGAGGGGATTGGTGGAGCTAAGTTTGTGCCTTACTGTTTCAATAAGGTTTTCCAATGTTTTTTGGTAGTCATCTACATTAATGGTGTGTGTGATTTTGTATGGTTACGTTTGCATTTTAGCCCATCCGGTATTAAAGGTGGCTAACTGTGAGTTGGTGTAGTCAAATATCCTAACAGTAATCTGAAAGTAGTGGAAAAGTTTTAGGTCCTAATAAGGTGTGAGATCAAAAAAATCGGATAACTTTAAATTGTCGAAATTCTGGGCAATTTGGTGGGTTGGCGATTTTTAGTACCAATTTGATGTTTTGGTCTACGAACCATTTAAGGGTTACTTTACTATAGTGGCAGGAGGCTAGATCAGGCCAAAAGAAAGTAGATACATTGTGCTTTCTATTGAAGGGCAGCAATCTCTTCTGGAGGCACTCCTTCACATAAATTTCGGCGTTAATAGTGCCACTTGTTACGAAACTTTTACTCCTTAGCCCACAACTACAAATCGCTTGCCATACCAGAAACTTCTTCGGCAACTTGGACTTTTGTTTTGTCCTAAACCTTTCCTCAACTCCTCGTCGTTCCTTTCCGGTGTAAAACTCTTGACCAGGCAATTGAGAAAATTTATAAAACACGTAAGTTTCATCGTCCATAACACAGCAATAGAATTTTTGGAAAAAATCTGTCTTCAACTTTTTACCTCGGCTCTGGGCTACCAAGTTCTTAGTAGCGTACCTGTCGGGTACTGACTGCACTTTGTATGTTTTAAGGCCCGCATCTTTTTTAATTTTACGAACTAAAAACTCACTGCAACTCGCTTATTACACCAATTTTCGATTAGACAACGCTGGATTCTTCTCACACGAAACCGCATTTCCTTCCAGAACCATATTTTCTAGCAACTGTTAAGTCTGTATTAAATTTTTTAAGAATCATCGAGACTGTGTTTTGTGCAACTTTCGCCTAATTTGCAATGGTTTTCTGGCTCCACTGTGGATTTTCTCGAAATAATTCAACAACTAAATCGCGTCTTTCAACTTCCGATGCCATGACTCAACTGAAAGTTCACAAGTCAAAAAACATGTGATTGTATTTCATCAGAATTTCTCAAACGCAAAGCCTACTATTTGAATTTTTTCATTCAGATGAAGAGTGGTCTTTCAAAGTTATCAGATTTTTTCGATCTCACTCCTTATTACTCTTGTGTACAGTTCGTCCTTTTTCCGTTATAACTTTCTTACTATTTATGTTCTATTCCTACGGGTAAGTTTTGACCCTAGTCTTTTATTTATTCGGACATAAATTAATTCGCCAGGAAAATAGGTTTTCATGGGACTTATTTTTTTATTATATGTTTCTAAATCTTTTTCTTGTTTTTTCTTAAGTGCTGCAATATTTTCTTTTCGGGCATTTTCGTACTGTTCCGGCTCTATTGAGACTTTTCTGCAAAAAAAACACTTCAATTGGTTTTTTCCTGTGCATACTTTCAGAATTTGTCGACTGCTGTGAGAACTAACTGCTTTTCTGCATTATAAATATCTACATGGACTCCAGAATATTCGGGAATAGGAGTTTCCAATAATTGCGGAATTGGAAAGTAGCATCTTTGTATTAATTGTAGTTTATTTTCCTAGGCGTTTCGATGTGCTCGGTTGTGTTCTTGGGTAAATCGGGTTTTGTATTTAGAGAAATGGAGTGGGTATATTTGTTTAATTTTTCCCATTATAGCCTCATATGTAAACAGACCATTTATTACTGAAGGATTTAGATACTTTTTGAAAATTGAAATTACGTTTTCTTCTGTGTACTCTCGTTGATTGAGAATATGTGATACGTAGGAAAAGGAAATTTTAAATTGATAACTGGCTTCGTCACTAGTTAAGTGCCAATTTGATTTTTAAAAGCATTTATGGACCCTCTAAGGCTGGAAATAAATTATGATCAGAACTTTCATCGCTATGTTGGATACATGTCAATGAGTTTACTTGCGATGACGGTGGAGGCCTTGAATATGCATCGTTTGTTTTTCCTGGTTTAAAGATCAACTCATGGTTATATTCTTCTAATATAGCCTTCCATATTTTCATTTTGCTGTTATGATTTCTATTGCTAAGGACAAAAGAGGTTGATGGTCAGTATAGATTTTTAGCATTTTTCTTTCATTTGCGGTGTAATGCTCTTCTGTTTTTGACAGCGTCCTGGATATGAAAGTTATTGGCTTACTGTCCTGCTCTAACACGGCTCCAATAGCGTAATTAGATGCATCTGTTGTGAGATGGAATTCTTTATTAAAATTTGGATAGCATAGGATTGTGTCTTTGGAAGCGAATGAAGTTTTTAGTTTATTAAATGCTTCAGATGCTTTTTCATCCATGGTTATTAGTTTTTTCTTAGATACATATTTGGACACTCGTCCATCTTCTACTCTTAAGAGATTTGTAAGGAGCTTTGCCAATTTGGCATAATCATTTACAAATCGACGATAGTATCTAGATAGACCAAGAAATGATCGAAAATGTTTCAACGTCTTAAGTGGTGGGAAATTCAAAATTGCCTCTACTTTTGATTGGTTGGTTTTTATGCCGTTTGATGAAATTATAAATCCTAAAAATTCTACTTCTGTCTTTAATAATTCACATTTTGGTAACTGTACCTTCATGTTGGCATCTTTGAGTGTTTTAAATACTTTTTCAATATTTTCTAAATGCGTTTGTTCGTCCTTTCCGAAAATTACTATATCGTCTATATATACCAAGCCAATTTTTTCTATATGCTCCCGCATTAAGTATGTCGTCTAATGCTCTTTGAAAAATTGCAGGTACATTTTTTCGACCGAATGGAAGCCTTTTCCATTGTTTATTGAAAAAGCAGTCTTCTCAATATCAAACTTTAAATTGTATATTTTTTGGTGTATATTACTGCATCTATTTGTTTTAGAGAATCGTTACAAATAATGGCATGAAAATACTATAGTGTGGGTAAAAGAAAAAATTTAATGGGATTGTTCTTAAGTCAAAAGAGAGTCGCAAAAGTATGATGGGTAATATCGATTTTTCCGCCAACGGGAGTTGCGAAAAAGGGATTTTCGTTTTTAATGAGTTTTGTAGCGAGATGGGGTTAAAACTAGTTTTTATTTGAACCGGTATCAATTAAAAATTTGATTATCTCTCCATTACCTAGTTTACACTTGATATAAGGCAATGAGGAGTTGTTCATTCTAAAAAATGAATGTCGGTAAAATCAATTTCTTCCGAAGGATTGGGAAGAGAAGTTTGGTGGTCATAGTCTTCATAATTTCCAGTAGGATATGCATCTACGTATTCCGAAAAGGATTGGTCAAAATCTGAATACAAAGTATTGGTTGCCTCTTCATATTGTTGTGTTTCGAGGTTGAAGTTTCGTTGCCTTTAATATACATTTTGATAAGGTAGCTGTGGTCTTCTACCCTGAAATCCTTGGTTTGATTGTGGAAGGTTCATGTAGTTTATCCTTTTGGTTTGAAGGCTCTGATCTACATCCATCGGTTCGGGTTTTGGTAATGGCTTAGGAGCGAAGGGTCTGTGGATTAAACTGTTGGTTGAAATTTTGGGGTTGCCTTTGAAATTGTGTATTAAAAATAGGTTGTTGTTGAAATTGTCGTGGGCCTAAGGGTGGGTTATGGATAGGATATTGAGAATAGTTTGTTTGTGGTAATTGCCCCAGTTAGATAAGTATGGATAAAATGATTGTTGACGATTTTGTTGATGATTACCTTTGCGTTGTGGCACAGGATTTCCTTGGATTATTATTATGAACAACGTTATGGCGATTTGTTTGGTTTTCCAAATTGAGGCAAAACTAAAGTGCCTGTGGGAGATCTTTAGGTTCTCGCATTCCGAGTAGTCTGAGCAGATCACCATTTAGCCCTCTTACAAAAGTATGAAGAGCTTTATCGCGATATGTGGAGGTAAACAAATTGCGTGACTCGTGCCCGGCATCGATGCAAGAAATTTTGTTCAAAATTAGAGAAAGTTAGGAGTAAACTTTTTGGTAGAATTCTTATATCGTGAGATTTCCCTGAATGAGAGCAGTCATTTGGTACTCTAGTGTACTTAGGTTGCGTTTATCACCGTAGTGAGTTGTTAGGTACCGAGAAATTGCGGTCCAATTTAGTGGCGTATTGTATGATTCTAAAACTGTATCAGCATGTTCTATTATTTTATTGAGGATAACTGTTAGGATACCGTAATACTTGGCTGTTCCGCGAGTTGGTTCGTATATTTGGAGAATACGCTCAACGCTTTTTTTGTCCATGATCCCATATTCACCAAGGTCTCCAGAAAATTCGCGCAGGCAGCGAACAGGGTCGGGAGTTTTGTCCCAATTTATTTCATTATAGTTGGTGTTTATGCTGGATCTTAGATATACGAAATCCTTGACGACTTCAAAAATATAGTTGTCAAAAATGTCACTGTTGACAACTATATTTGTGAAGTCCAAGACGCCGTGACTCTTTGTTTGTTGACACAAGGTATTTCGTTTTGTCCTCGTTCACCACTAGACCCACGCGACGAGACTCCCTTTCCAGGTTGGAGAATGCTGCACTGACTGCTCGAGCGTTTTTGCCAATGATGTCAATATCATCAGCGTATGCTAGCAGCATGACACTCTTGTAGAAGATAGTGCCAGAGATGTCGATGTTCGCAGCTCGAATTATTTTCTCCAACATAAGGTTAAAGAAGTCGCACGACAGGGAGTCACCTTGTCTGAAACCTCTTTTGGTATCAAATGGTGCGGAGAGGTCTGTCCCAATTTTCACTGCGCTGGTGATGTTGGTCAGTGTCATTTTGCAAAGACGAATGAGCTTTGCAGGGATACCAAAATCAGACATAGCGGCGTACAAGTGATCGCTAATCGTGCTGTCGAAGGCGGCTTTATAATCGACAAATCGTCGTGGAGACTAAATTTTCCGATCGTCGGACCAAATAGACTCTCCTTGCCCACCTTGGCATTAAAGCCGCCTAACACGATTTTAACATCGTGGCGGTCATCATAAGTTTTGTCGAGGAGCTCGTAGAAGTCATCTTTGGTCGTTTCATCCTTCTCATCCATCGGGGCATGAACACAAATTAGGCTGATGTTGAAGAATTTTACCTTGATGCGGATAGTGGCTAGGCGCTCGTTAACGGCCGTGAACCTCGAGACTAGATGACGCAGTCTCTTTTCAACCACAAATCCAACACCAAATTCGTGTCTCGACGCATGACAGCTGTAGTAGATATCACTGGATGCTCGTTTGGATCAACTCTGTCCCGTCCATCGCATTTCCTGTATAGCGGTGATGTCAGCTCTATATTGTTGGAGGACATCCACCAGTTGGATAGAGGCACCTTCCCTGTAGAGGGTTCGGACATTCCAGGTGCATATCCGCAAATCGTTGTGCTTTGGGCGTTTACGGGAGTCATCAACATTAGGGGGGTTAAATATCCGAAGTTTCGTTTGAGGATTCATTGGTGAAATATTTTGACGTGGTGGGTTCCAAGACGCACTACCATTCATTCAAGGCCATGGAGAAGCCCGCCGCACACATTAGTTAACTCACTGACGGTTGTCAGATCGCTATCCGGGGGACGCCACAAGGAGGCTGTGTGTCGACTTGAAACATAGAAGCGCAAGGATCGACCATGGACGCACCTGCGAGTGTCACGAACTTTACCTTGTGTCCTACGCCCCAGGCCCCCCTTTTTTTTAAGTTCATCATTTAAAGTTTACACAATTTATCTTAACTAACTTACAAAAATACGCGAAGCTGGTCCTTTGCAGATTGTCCTGTTTGCTGAGTTGCTACTGGGGGCTGCTACGGTGTCGTCTTGGGGTGGCCTGCGGGCGGACACTACAGGCGTGGAATATGATTCGCTACTGCAATCGTGGAGCTTCACTACTTGTTAGGATTTCGTAATGTTTTTAATATTATCCATCGCGAGGAGGCACTACTTAAGGGCTTATTGTTCGTTAAACTTTTTTTATTCAATGTCTGGTTACAACTGAACTTAACATTAATTTTATTTCGTACGTAACCTAACGTGAACAATAATTCGCTTTTTACTTTTCTTACATTTTAGCTGACCTGATGTCTGCGACAAAAGTTGCAAAAATATATTGTGACATTATACTTTGCGAGAAAAATTAAATGCCAAATTAATAAGAATTGAAACATAAAGAAAAATTATATGCAACGTCAACTAGAACAACGCGTTAAGTTACATAAGTGTAGCCCAAAATAAAATTTTTCAAATGTATCCGTGAAAAAATTTATTTTTGTCACTACATATTATTTTCTTCATGCTTATGAAACTTGGAAAATTCATTTGAGCTTTTTTTCAGCTATTGGCATGACTAAAGCTAATTTTATTTAAATCAATTTTCTGAAATTAGGTGATAAGGAGAAACACCCCTATTCCTGAATCCATCATCGTCACAGATACATATTCGTAACTATTTTTTTAAACCCGAAAAAAATTAATGGTAAACGGGAGTACATAGTAGCTAATTACGAAGCCTATATTTGTTTTTACATAATTAAGCAACCTAAATTAGATATTTTGGAATTGTAAACGCAGCTACAGGTTCGAAATCTGCAATAGGGGTGATAAACTTTGGGGTCTTATATAATAAAGCACAAGTTTGTCTGAGCTGAATATTTAAGTAATCCTACTGTTTCGAACATTAGATTGATTCCGGAAAGATTGAGCTAAATTAAATCTATTTGGACTAAATTAGCCGATGATTATCAATCATTTTTTTTGTCTAGATTCTTACTTACTTTACTTTCAATGGCACAACAGCCCATCGGCCTAGGCCGAGCTTTTCGCATCCACTCATGTTGTGCGTGTTACATTTGTACATGAATGGAAGGGACCTACAGTTTAATTCCGAATCCGAACGGCGAAGTGAAAAGCTTTTCATAGCAATTTTTACTCTTGTTGGCTTGCCATTGCCTGCCAAGAGGTGGTGCTGTGTAGAAAAATTATTTTTTCTACTTTTTGATTTTGCGCTGTGCCGAGATTCGAACCCCGGACACTCTGCGTAGCAGTCCAACGTACTACCACTACGCCACAGCGATTCTAGATTCGCCTCCTGTAAATCACGCTTCAAAACTTATTTATATTTAAGAATATAATTCAATCTTGAGTTATTGTCTTTAGGGTTCAATGTTGTGCTTAATCTTTTCAATTTTACAACTACACAAACTTTATCTTAAACATTTAAATACATAGTATATACTTACTTACATATAATAAAAATTCTCTTATCCTTACCAATATTTTCTTATTTTCTTTCTCTCGATTTTCGTTACAGTTTCACCCGAATCGATTGTGATACCAATTGTCTCGTGCATATTTGGTTTCCCCATACTGGCGCTCATTGTAATTTGTTGCTTGCGGCGTCGCGCCAAATTGGCGCGAGAACGCGACAGAAGACGCAACTATGATATGCAGGACCATGCTGTCAGCCTGGTCAGATTTAGTCCAATTCATAGGCTTAGTGAGTTTAAGTGTTGTATTTTATGTGTGACTCTCTATGTATCTATATCACTCTCATTTTCACTCTCTCTCACACTCTCGCTCTCTCTGTCTCCTCTCTGTCTTCCTTAATAAAAAGTCCATACTTTGTATTCATGAACATTAAAGCAATAGTGTCGGAAAATTTAAAGGTCTTTTCTTTGAACAATTTGAAAATATTTAAAATTTCTCTCTATTGTCATCATCCACAGAAATGTTGGTGCTTTAAGCTGTTCTTTTACTTTTGGTATGTGTGTGAAATTTTGCTATTAAACTTTGATAGCATATTACTTATGTATTCAAAAAATACGAATGTGCTTTGCGATGCCAAAAATTTAGTGAGAAGAAATTTCCATTTTTATTATGCGATGAAGAGTATGAGCTGCTCTTGCCATTTTTGTTTTTTTGTGGCATACGAGGGTAGATCAATAAGTACCCGTGTGTGAAGACAAGTGGCGTTGCTGAGGGAAGTCGTGTACTGCCATCTGACACACGACACCACACTAAATTTCAAACTGATTCATAGGTTAGTTATTATTTGGCAGCCATTAGTATCACACGTGTTTTGCGTTTCGCGATAAAATGGAAAAAGAACAATATCGATCCGTAATTCGCTTTTTATTTTTGGATGGAAAAACATGCGAAGAAATAAAAGCAAAGTTGGATGCTGTCTATGGGGACACTTCACTATCTATGACAACCGTAAGATATTAGTTCAACGAATTTAAAATGTTTTTGATTAGGAGCGCCCAGGCCGCCCGGCAGACGTTGTTACCGAGGAAATCGTTGAAAAGGTCCGTGACATGATTCTCGCTGATCGCCGAACGAGAAAGTGCGCGAAATAGCAGAGGCCGTAGGAGTGTCGTATGGAACAGTAATTACTATTTTATATGATAGGTTAAGCATGAGAAAGGTGTCGGCCCGATGAGTGCCGCGATTGCTTACGGTGGACAACAAACGGATAATGAATTGAACTACGAATTGCTGTTGCACCCACCGTACTCGCACGACTTGACTCCCTGCGACTTCTTTCTGTTCCCCAACATGAAAACGTGGCTCGAAGGAAAAAAATTCAACTCAAACGAGAAGGTTATCGTCGAGACAGAAGCGTATTTTGAAGAGTTTGACAAATCGTATTTTTTGGAGGGGTTAAAGAAATGGCAGAAACGTTGGGAAAAGTATGTTGTACTAAAAGGAGATTAAGTTGAAAAATAGAAAAACATTTTTTTGAAAAACTTGCCTCATCAATCCTAACACGGGTACTTATTGATCTACCCTCGTATATTCAAAAAATAATGAAAAAGAAAAGCAAAGTTATACTTTTAGGCGCATTTTCTTTTATTTCTTATGTTAGTATCGTGCATTCACAGATTGTGGATATATTCGCTATGATATGAAGTAGATAATGTTTCACTAGACTTAGAACCTACATTGTCTCTGATGTCAGTAGGTGATGATTTTTACAAGAATCCAAACTCTAACCAATTTCTCAGAAACTGAAAATCCTTAATGGTGCTTTTCTTTTAAGCATCTCATTCCATTTTCAGATCTTTCTATATTTCGATTTGAAGTAGCGAATGCTCTCTTTTAAGGAACAAATGTAATTCTTATAATTCTTATGCTAGCAAACCGGAAGCGCTGAGCTTCAATCCATATCACTGAATTAATGTAGTTTAATTTTAAAGCTTAGTGCTGGCACAAATTTTTTTCAACATCGTATTATGTCTGTAGAGCTCAAAAGATCTGTTGCACGCGTTTGTTTAGCAATCATTATCGCAAAATGGGTCAACGCTCAATTAGTTGGATTTGGCAGAAAACTGCTAACATGAAATGATGCGAAAAGTTCAGCCTAGGCCTTCGTGGGATGTTGGATCATTAAAAGGTGAGGAAGAAGGAAAAAGAAAAAATGAAATGTCTACTATTGCCCTTCAGTATCTCCAAGAATATAAGTATGTACTACAAAATTATTCATGAATACTTTCATTCGGACTAATGAGTAGCCCGAGTTCGATTTGTCTTGATATAGATTTGCACATGCAACACTTTGAGCTTAGCGTTTTTTGTAGAGTCGGTAGAGCCATTTACGCATGAATCTCATTGTATGGTACATGATGTAGGACATGAATAAATTTTTCTAAATGGATTTGAAAAACTCATTACACTTTTTTATTTGCAATTAATGTTATTTTAATGTTTTAGTCTAACATTTCTCGTCTAACTACTATGAAAAAGAAAAATAGTTTCGCTTACTTATTTTATTCTTGTAGATTTTTCAGTAATACAATAATAATGTAATGTGTATGATAATTTTTACCACTGACATTTTTTTGTTTTAAAGCACCGTGTAATGGTAGTTTTTTCACTTATAAATACTCGTAAGTATAACGCACTTTTCTCTCAAAGATGAATAACTCTTAGATAAACCAAGGCAAATTCATCGGGTAATTTTTATTTTGAAACTTTAATTTATATTATACTGAAAAACAAAATGTTTTCTGTCATTGTGTAATAAGCAAGTGAAATGGATAGCACTAACAATCTCCTTTCCCTTACCATCATATAGAAATTATATGGAAGGTCAACTTATGGTTTGGTAATAGTTTAAGTTAAGTTAAGAAGGCGCTTGTGGGTCTGCTCCACACTTCCGCTCGGAGACCTTTAGGTCCATTGCGAATGCTTTTATATGTGAATAATGTAATATTTGATTTATTTTTATTTTTTATTATTATATAAAGCAAGCTGTCTTTGAGACATTTAACAATAATTAGAATTAAAAAAAACAAACATTCATAGTGAGTATCTAGTGACACACCCATATTTTACATTATTACATTAACATATTTATGTTTCGCAATTTTCGCCTTAAATTATGAGATCTTGAGGGGCTGGAGAAAGTCCACTGCGAATTCATCAACTTAGATGCTAGTTGGTTTGGATTGTTCAACATTCGTATTTGGTATGAATTAGAATTGGTCTTAATTTCATATTTGACGAAAGGGAATTGTAAATCATGATGTAGTTGTAAGTTGATAACATACCAGCGTGCGTTGACAATCATGCGAAGCATTTTGGACTGATAGCGCTGCAATATTTCGACATTTGAATTGGCGGATGAGCTCCACAGTTGTATGCCGTAGGTCCATATGGGTTTATGGATCATCTTGTAAAGGAGCAGTTTGTTTTCGCAACATAGTTGCGAATTACGATTGAGTAGCCAAAAGAAATCTCTCAGTTTAAGACCTAGAGCATTGCATTTCGTAAATATGTGCGTTTTCCATGTGAGGCGTCTATCCAAATGCACTCCATCAGTTGTCGGCAAATCAGCAGTGGAAACTAAATATAACTTTGGGCCCATAACACTGCCCTGAGGAACGCCGGCTTTTATACTCGTATCATATAGAGATGTGATGATATTGTCGTGTTTCACGAAGAAATTGCGATTTTCAACATACGATTTTAAGAAATTGTAAAAGTTTATTGGAAGTGTTTTTCTAGCTTTATATTTAATTTAAAACATTAACATTACCTTTTAGTTTGAGAAAGTGTTTGATATCTTTGTATTTGTAAATATTGTACATCAGTAAAGAATTTTCCGAAGTTTGTTCACAATTTGTGCGATTCAATTAAGTTATAGTATCATTGGAGGAATATCTGCTTTTAGGAATATCTATAAGTAGTTTTTTCCTTATAACCACATCATATGTTTTTCGTCATGTTTGAGCCGCGAACTTCGGAATCCAAGACAAAGATTGAGTATTTTGAATTGCAATATTCGATGTTTTAAATCATGATGCATTTTTAGGAGTTTTATTTTGCTAGAAAATTAGTGGTCGAAATTCAACATATTGTTGACCTAAAAAAATAATTCATCAATTGCATTTATACTTTATACACTCTGTGTACAGGGTATACTAGTTCTGATCGAGTAACGATTGTTTGTAACAACCACAATTAGGCGGCGTAGGTATGAACATACTTATGTAAATAGATCAGCATGAATAGCAGAGACAATTTAGCCATGTCTGCCTGTCTGTTCGCTTGTCTGTGTTAAATTTAAGGAATCGCAACCAAACATGGTGCAGGCATAAAAAATCAGGAATATAGAGATTAAGTTCTGAATGGGCAAAATCGGTCAAGAGAAATTTACAAAGAGTGATTTTGAAATTATAAAATATCAACTGTTCCTTGTAAGCAATGATTAGCAATTATATTAGCTTCGAAAATAACGGATAAGAAATTTATCATCATTGGGCAATAACCACGCCTATCTTTCAAACAAGCAAAATCAAAAAGTAGGAGAAACTATTTTTCTACCCCTTGGCAGGCAATGGCAAACGTAAAAGAGTAAAAATAGCCTATGAAAAGTTTTTCACTTTGCGGTTCGGACTCGGCATGAAACTGTAGGTCCACTCATGCACAAATATAACATGCACAATATGAGTGGATGCGAAAAGCTCGGTCTAGGCCCTCCGTGGGCTGTTGTGCCATTAATATATAAGTAGGAAGACGAGTTACGCTGATAATAAATTATTTCATGCAAAAGTCATACCAAATTAACCCGCCTTTGAATGCAATTTTTGTTAATTATATAAATATTATAGTACATATGTACATACATATATATGTACATAATTAAATTGCATTGTTTTGTTTTATATTGTAAATAGAAAAATCTTGGTTAGTTGCAAAATTTTGCTTTTGACTGAATATTACAATAGAAAAATGGGCGAAATTCGGTTTCAACCGAAAAGTCGGTTTCGGTTGGACAAACTTAAGTTATAAATATTCACCTTTAACAGATATAGAAGTTACTCTAAAAGGTAATTTTATTGATCCTAATTAATTGTTTCTGATTATTAAGTCAATGTCTTTAGAAAAACCTTCCAATGTATATATTTACTTTTATATTAGATTATACATTCTACCAAAATAAAGTTTCGGAAAAAATCCGTTGCATTTGTCCTTGGTTGTCTACATAATGAACAGTGTATTATGTTTTTTGAATTACCAAATTTACTTATGTTTTTGGAATATTAGAATTTAATTGTACCTATTTTTTGTAGACAATGTACTTACTTAGTTTCATATTTATGGAATTTTAGAATATTTTATCTCTATATGTTTATAATGGGTTGGGGTCAAAATTCTGGAGGTAAAAAATTATTTTTTATAAAATTTCTGCTTTTCATAATTTTGATTCCCCAAATTCTACTTTTTCAAAATTCTGATTTCCAAAATTGGTGTTTTTTTTTTTAAACTTCTGTATTACAAAATTCTGCGAAATAATAAGAAAGAACATGTGCGCACTTTTCAACACTATCAGTATATTCTTTCGTATTATTTCACAGCATTTCTTCATCGAACTCTCGAACAGTGAAGCATTTTTACAAAAACAACTTGCATATGCTTTTGCACTTAAATAATAACAACAACTGCTGTAGCTGCATTTTGACTACAATAATACGGGTATAATTTTTAAGTACAATTGATAAATAATTGTTTTGTTAACTTAATTCGTTTAATACACATATTTTGTTAAATAAGGGAAATGACAAGTTATGTGTCAATGGTTTTATGTTTTATTTAGAAAGAACTACGAGGAAAAATACATTCAATTGGGCATGTGCTAGAAGAATAGAAAACAGGTGCAAATACCGAATAATGACGACGCTGCAAGACAGCATGCACATCATCATAAAAAATCAGGCGAACATTCGCATAGCCCTTATACTAGCGAAAAAGAGGTATGTAAACCAAACGAAATGGTAAAGGAATTGTCTCGAAATAATAGGGGAATCGGTTGTATTGACACCGGCCAAAAAAATCAAAGGCTGCACAGGAGGCGTAAATTAAAACAGTGAGAAAGACGATAGAATCCATCAAAGAAGAAGTATATACTTAAAGAAGAAGAATTTTGTAAAACAGAATTTTGACAATGCAGAATTTTTGAAATATAGAATTTTAGAAAGCAGAATATAGTAATACAGAATTTGTTCGTGTTTTACAGAATTTTGTCACATAGAATTTTGGAATACAGAATTTCGACCCGATCCCGTTTTTAATACACACAGTTTACATCAAAAGCATTATTTCCGCGACACAAAAAACTTTTGTGCTCCGCATATTTTTTATCAAAGAACTTAATAATTCTTGAGAAACTCGATCAGTATTCGCAAAACACCACTTTGGTGGACGTTTCACTTAAGGCGCTGTCGAGGATTCTCAGTTCTTGACTGAAAGACTTGGCTAAACTTTCGGAAGAAGAGACGAAATTAGAATTATTTTCCTGATTTTTGGATACATACGAGTATGTATGCATTTAAAGCTTAAAGTTTGTGTATGGTTTTTACCTTCACAGTCATCAAATTCATGTTAAAAAATATTTCGAATATTTGACACATGTATTTTCTTTACATTTAATTACAATAATAACATTTTTTTATTTGTTCTCCAGATAACAGATCGTCGCGAGCTATCACTTTACGTCCTGAACGAAGCCTGAGCCAGGGTTTCACCTCCCTCGAGCTCGATACTGTGATGGAGGAACGATGTAGCGATTTAGAACAAACACAAACTGAAATTTTAATCGCTGAATCACCAATGGAAACAACCTCATACAAAATGTCCATTTCAAGCTAACAATTAGTGCAGCAACAGCAACAACAACAACAACAAAAATCACAACAGCAACAAAAGCAGGAGCCTAAATTAAAAATGCGTAAAACTGAATCTGTATATGAAACTCACTTAGATGTCGGTGGACGATCCACAACTCTTTCATCGTCGTCCACTTCAAAATCGAAATCTTCAAAAGCGAAACGTTCTTCTATGAGAAAAACACGCTCTTTGGACACAGAAAGCTATTCATTGGCGTGTATTCAGTCGCCATTATGGGCAACCTTAACAAATGCCAGAACAATCAATGAACTTTCTCAAGAAAACTATTGAGAGCAATTGAAAAACAAAAACTTTCAAAAATTGTAAATTTT
This sequence comes from Palloptera scutellata, assembly GCA_958295655.1. NCBI lineage: Eukaryota > Metazoa > Arthropoda > Insecta > Diptera > Pallopteridae > Palloptera > Palloptera scutellata. The sequence continues at coordinate 83,775,777 of OY282449.1, read as the reverse complement.
AGAAAATATGTAAACGAAATAATTGTTGTAGTATCTAGTGCAATGTGTTGATAGTACATCGAGTACTATAAAATAGTAAGCCAGCACTTAGTCAAGTGCATATCCTTGATAGTTTGTCTCAAGATAGAGGCATTTATTTTTTCTTCTGTAATCAAAACATAACGAAAATTATCAAGTCTTTGAATAAATGTAGCTAATAAAATTTTAAGGAGAGATAATTAAAAAACTACCTACTACGAGAAAGATAGACCAAGTAGCTAAATGCTAATTCTAATCTGAGGAAGCAACTAAAAATGCAGAAATCTTTACTAGAATACTGACAATTTACCGAATTTCTATTATTTACGATGTTACCTACTTTTAGATATACTATAATTTGACTAAAAATAAAATAAAAACTATTGTAAAATAAAATAGAATTACAAATAATTAGTTTTATTCCATTTCTAATGGAAACAATTGAGAAGTGTGTAGACGAACAGAGAAGGGTTTAAATTTGTTCGTTTTATTATAGTACTAAAATCACTTTACATTACAGCACAAACCTTTACCGTACTCCGTCCGGTATTGTAATAATTCCGTTTAGGTTATACCGTTATTTTCCGGTACTTTTATATTTATTTATACGCATGTTTGATATTGAATATCTGCTGCACCTTATTTTCTTTCTTTTAATGGCACAACAGCCCATGGAGGGCCTATGCCGAGTGATAAATTTGTATATGAATAGGAGGCCCACAGGCTTAATGCAGAATCCGAGCGGCGAAGTAAAAAGCTTTTCTTAAGCAATTTTTATTCTTGTAGGGTTGCCATTGCCTGCTGTATAGAAAAATTGTTTTTCTACTTTTTGTTTTTGCTTGTGCTGAGACTTTAACCCCGTGCACTCTGCGTTGCAGGCCAGCACACCAACTACCCCACAACGACAAAACCATATCGCTTTCTTGAAATAGCAAAAATTAAATTGTAAATAAAATAACAAACGTACCCAAATTATAAAATTTTATTATTTTTGATTTCTTTAACTCTTTCAAAGGATCAAAAATAAAAATGTTCATAGAAGTTTGGAAAATAAGTACGACCACTTAGGTTAGGTTGAAGTAGCCGCCTTCTACATGAAACTACACCAAAGCACAATTGATGGCTCATTGTGATACCACAGTACGGCGCGACTTCCCCATTAACGGAATGGAGAACCTTCAGAATTCGCTAATGAATATGTCTATGGCCTTAATATGGTAATATGGTAGTGTAAAAAAGTATGCTTAGTAGTTTTAGCTTCCTCTTATCCAGAGATAGGCATTCATACAGCAAGTGTAGCACTGTTTCCTCATCTTCCTCAGATCCATAACCTCGATAGAAGTCGTTTAATGGAAGCCCTAATCTTATTGCACTTCTCTCGCCCCATTACGTAGTGTCCTGTGGACACCGAAATTGATGTGCTAATGCAGTTGCAGAGGATCTTTTTGCTTCCTCAAGTTAGCTTTTCTTATTGGCCAATTAAATATAAGTGCGGCAGCATCGATTGATAGTCAAGAACAAGCTTTGATGTAGTGAAAACATCAGCCACTGACTTGATTGCAGCCTGGCTGTCAGTGTATATGCAAATATTCCTGTCGAATGAATCGTTTCAAATAAGCCACTTAGACGCCTAGTATATTGCCATTACTTCCGCCGGAAAGACATTGCAGAGTCTGAGTCAGGAATTTGGTAGAAGAGTTTTAGACACAGTTTGCTAAAGACATACCGCCGCAACCCACCTTTTCCTCTAGCATACATGTCAGTTGAATTTCCAGTGACCACCTTTCATTTATCCATTCCTCTCTACAGAAGTTATGTGTGGAAAACTTTTGGTTATGCTTCGGAGTACAGCTGATATATTCTATATAAATAGGGTAGGAATCTTGACATATTCCACATCCGACCTAGACCAGCGCGATATGGCACTGAGTATGGTAGCTGAACGCTTACCTTGTTGCTTATAAGTGGAGTTGTGATCCAATAAAGGATTGCAATAAAGGATTGCTTTCATAGAAGTAGTGCGGAGAGCCTCATTAATCGATTTGGCAGCCGTTCTTCTGACCTTATCCAGAAATTTCAAGTTGGCCACCTTTTCAGTAGCTGGCCCCAGAAGACGTCATTATAAAGAAGATTTGGCTGAACAACTGCAGTATAGAGCCAGGATATGACTCGAAAATTCATCTTGCATCCAAGGCCCTCTTATAGCAGTAGTGAGTGCAAGAGGCTTTCCGAACCCTTTCCGCTATATTCGATTTTCATTAAAGTTTCGGGTCAAAGGCTAGTCCTAGTAATTTTTTTTAGTTTAATTTATTTCATTTCAGTCAATGGAAAATACATCCTTACAGACTACTTTTAACAAAATTCAAATATTTTACAAAATTAACTTAAGACTAAGAAATTAAAAAATACCGTAAATTATGGACCTGAGAAAACACCTAGCTCAATATTTGCTATATCGTTATCGGCTCATTGAGAGCATAATTACTCTTGCGCGATTTAACATAAAACAAGTCATAGTTTCGTAATATTTTAGGAGGTACATTAAAATTTAGGCAATTAGGTATACATGAGCAATCAATGCGATCACAAACAACATCTGCAATCAACATTAAATATTGCGCAGTTCTCCTATGTTCCAATGATTTCAAACCTAGTAACAAGAAACTCGCATTATGGGAGGCAAGGTATCTACAAAATGCAGTGAATGAAGTGCTATTTAAATAAATTTTTTTGGATCTGTTCGATAAAATGGGTCCCAAATAAAGGAGGCCTTAGAAAAGCCATAAGAGAATAGGCTTTTTGAGTTATGTAGTTAAGATGAGTGGTCGCTGTGGCGTAGTGGTAGTGCGTTGGACTGCTGCGCAGAGTGTCCGGGGTTCGAATCTCGGCACAGGCAAAATCAAAAAGTAAAAAAAATAATTTTTCTACACGGCACCACCTCTTGGCAGGCAATGGCAAACCTACAAGAGTAAAAATTGCTATGAAAAGCTTTTCACTTCGCCGTTCGGATTCGGCATTAAACTGTAGGTCCCTTCCATTCATGTACAAATATAACCCGCACAACATGAGTGGATGCGAAAAGCTCGGCCTAGGCCCTCCATGGGCTGTTGTGCCATTAAAAGTAAGTAAAAGTAAAGTTAAGATGACTTACAAAAGTGAAATGAGAGTCAAACATAACACCCAAATCAAGCACCTCATTAAGAGATACCAGATCTGCATTACCCATATGATATGTAGTTAAATATGGTATCCGTAATTTGGAGAAAGTCACAATAAAGCATTTTCTTACATTGAGAGGTAAATGATTATTGTTACACCATTTTAGAACATTATCTAGATCTGATTGCAAAGCAATAACATCTTAAAAATATTTTTGAGCCATCCGCTTATAAAAGAAACAGGACCCAAAATACTACCTCGCGGAACCCCCGAAGTTGCAGTAAATGAGTACGATTTAACACCATCGATGACCACAGGGAGGGTCTATTATCTAGATACGATTCCAACCAATTAAGAAAGGTGGAATGGAAATCTATTTTAGATTCATGATAAGTAAGAGCATTATGAGAAACTTTATCAAAAGCCATAGAAAAATCTGTATAGATCATATCAACACTATAACCCTGCTTAAACGAGTTAATGCAATAATTATTGAAAATAGCTAAGTTTCTAACAGTAGAGCGACCAGATACAAAACCATGTTGGTTGGGACAAATGGAATCTTTAACCGCAAAATATATTTTGTTCTTAACAATATGGTACATTCAAAAAGGCATTTGAGACTGACGAAAGTTTAGATATTGGTCTATAATTCGAAACATGACTTTTATTACCACTTTTAAGTAAAGGATTTATAGTTGCAACTTTAAGCTTATCAATAAAAACTCCAGAATGTAATGGCTTGTTGAATAATATCAACTTCTGTGGAAGTGATAAGGAGTTTTTACATGCCTTAATGAATTAAGAGGACAGACCATCAAAATTAGGGATCCAAACTCAACACAAGAATTAATTTCATCAAAATTATTATTATCAAAGTCTACAGCAGGCTCAAAATATGAAACAAAAAAATCAATCCGCAAAAATATTTGCAGTATCCAACGCAGTGTTTGACTTTGAATATGTTTTTGATTTAACAAAGCTCCAAAAAGATTTTCAGTTTAATTCTATGTTGCTTTCATACCGCAAATTATATTGCTTGTATAAAAATTTGTTGAGGCAATTGAATTGATTCACATAGTAGGAGTATTTAGCTTTATCTTCTGTATCGTTTGTGGACTTATATTTACAATAATATTTGTTTCTTAGATTTTTAATTTTTTTTTTGAATTTTGGTGTACCGAGGTAATTTCTATAATTTTTTAAGTATGAGAGGAGCATTCCTATTACATATATCAATAACTTTACCCAGATATACTTCATAACATCTAGACACAGTAAGCACATAGAACAACGTTTTCCAATCAGTATTTTCAAAAATTCTGTTTAAAAGATCAAAGTCCCATAAATTAAAACTAATCTCTCGATTAACCTTTTCAGTAGATACAGAAGGAAAATCATAGAACAGAATTTCTAAAATTAGCGGAATATGATGCGAATTCGGTTCAGTAATAGGATGAAGACATTCAGTTAAAATGAAATGAATATTATTACTTATAAAAATAAGATCTAAAATTCGATCTAGCTTATTTACAAAAGAATTAGCCTGTATTAGGTCAATACCAAATAGGCTATCAACAAGATATATTTCATTTGACTTGTTAACATTATTAGGTGTACGAATTACTGAAGACCAAGTAATAATGATTATCAAGAACAACTTCAGAATGAAGATGCAAAATATTATCTATATGTGCAGCATACAGCTCATCTGAGCTTAGCGGCGGAATGTAAGAGACAGAGAGGAACAACAAACCATTGGTGCCTATGATAAGGCTAAGCGAGAATCCAAGGTAAAGGTTATGTACCTATGATCGCATAAGGAGAATTCCTGCAAACCTTCCAATCTTTTAAGTGATGGGACGAGTGTTCACTTACTACTGTAAGGTCGAGGATCTATCTCCTACTAGAGGTAACGAAGGTAAGCTCGTTCCCTCGATTAGCAATGACTAAGTCGTGATAAAGAATAAAATAAAAGATAGACTCATCTCGTTCGTTTGTGTCCATGCTACCCCACATTTCGTGATTCGATTCCGATTAGCTTCCGTGACCAGATGCTTTAGGATTTCCTGCGATGGTCATGAGACGTAATGGTGGGTCATGTAGCTGGAAGAGATCCAGGTGGGTGTGGAGTTTATCACAACAACCACAGCGACGCTGTCATTATCTCTAAACCTAGGGAGTAGAAGAGAGTTATTTTTTAATGTTTTTTTATATCAGTACACAGGATCTAAGTTTACGGTATCCATTGATGTTGAGTCTTCAAACCCGGTAATTAATGACCCATGGTTCTTATATCATTAAGAGCTCCTCTCCTAAAGAGGAGCAGGGGGGCGAGGTGAAGGTTAATTTATATTTCCCTCACCATCATTGGAGTTGGCGACCATGGTGACGTCAGAGTCTTCCTCTTCAGACAAAGGAGGATCTACCATGTCTGAGGCGCTATGCTCCCATGTGCCCATGTAACGTATGGATCTTTTTGGCCCCTTTATAAAGAAATTACTTTTTTCACCCATTACAAGGGCTGATAGAGGATTAACAAAGGAGTGGCAAACTAGTTCGGAGGTGAACATCATACTAACGTCGTTAGAAGCTGTCGGTGTCCGGCTGGTTCAAGGTGTCCAGAAAGGCCGCAGATTCTGTCGATTTCTCTTCCTTGGTTTCCTGACTAGTTTCCCAGTATGATTTCAACAGACGAGAAGAGCTCAACCGGAATCCAAGCCATATAACGAGGACGATTGGGAATGAGTTCAATATGAACGGCAGCAAGCTTGGCACCTGGGAAAAACTCTCCCAACATTTAAATAGACTATATTAGACTATCTTTTAAAACTCATTAAAAGGCCGAATTAATTTTGGCTTTGAAGCTTTTTATTTCAACGGCTTGCTCAGTCGACCGTTGTTGTTTCTGATTGGCATTTGGAGTGGGAGGGAGGTTGATTGAGCAAAAGTAAATTGTTGAAGCCTTGTCTCTCCCCGATAGCGAGGAGGGATCTCAGGGCTCAAGCTTACACAGAATCCTGAAGCAAGTGTGGTGAGGGTGTGGGTAGATAAGGGATCATTTCACATTAGCTTACCCATAAATATCACTATAACAACAATGGCAATTTTCAACATCATCCAATAAAAGGCGAAATATTAAATTTTTGTATAATTCTTAGAATATTTGCAGAAAAAACATAGGTCAAAATTGATTTTGGAGGTTCTGCATTTTTCAAAATAGTTATTTTTGCATATAACATGCTATATTATAAATACCATATAAATAAAACTGTTAAAAATACATCCGAGCTGGTTACCAAATAAGTTTAGAATAGAGTGTGGTTGAAATCGGTTAAAACAACTTCAACACTTACCGATGTTTTTTGCAAAACTATAGATCAACATCGTCAAACATCGGTAATTTTCCATATCATAGCTCTGAGCAGAGACGTCAATTGAGAAGAGACGTCGAGGTGGGCTCAATGTCTGTTCATATGCTCTATGATTGGCGATAACAGTGAAGTCACTGTAACATCATTAATAGCATCTGTAACACTAGAAACTATAGATACTGACTGATGCGCACGGCCTATCGATATTAATCGAAAGTTGAGTACTACAAAATTCAGTTTTAATACAAATTTTAGCGATTTCAATTTATTGCATTAAATAACATTTTTTTTTTAAAAATATTCATAATCCGTTCGTACTTTTTGACAGTTTAAAAAAAAATAAATTTTTTCAAAAATAACAAGATTCTGAAAGTGGATCCTGATAGAACTCTGAAAAACAAATTTGTATGTATCTCGGAGTTTAAACAGTTTAAATATAATTTTTGTTGCCCATTTCTAACAAATTACATAAGTATAATAAATCACAAAACATCTTGTTAATTTTGCACCTGAGGTTGCTTGTGTGTTCATTAATTTCTAATAAAATATTTCGTATAACATTTGTCTCAAATGTATTAATCCATTAGCTCCCTCACGAATGGGTCCTTTTGGCCCTTTTATAAAGAAATCACTTTTTTCACCCAATACAAGGGTTGATAGAGGATTAACAAATTCCAAAAATATCTTGCTCATAAATTTTAACTAGACGTCACTGAACAATAAAAATCTCTAAACTTGGTTTTAACTAAACTCTAAACTTGGTTTAAACTCAAATTTCAAAAATCTCTCAGAAATACAGCAGTGAACAAAGGTATCTTTAAAGGTATCTTCCTAATAAAAAATATATATTTTGCGTCGCAAAGAAGAATAACAACAATGTATATAGAACAGGCTGACCAGACGGTCGTTTCGGAAGTAGCCTATGTGTTTCAATAATAGATATAAGCTACTCATATTCGAAAAGGTAACCGGGCATGCTTCAATAAGTACCTTTATTGAACCTACATTTATTTACATACATTTATCCATTCATTTTGCCTATACAAAAAAAATCTTATTATTATGTGTTGAGTAGTGATAAGAGAATAAAAATAAATATAAGTATTGTATATAGAACAGGATGGTATGTTTGTTTCGATAATACCATTCAGTGAAAATTTTTGAAGAATTCTTCTAATGGTAATTCTCGATTAACTTTTCGAATATGAGTAACTTATATGAGTTATTTAAACACAAAGACTTACCACCAACATCACTGATAGGATCCAAGGTTGGTTCCGAAACGATCGTCTGATCAATCTGTTCTCTATATACATTGTTGTTATACTCTCTATGGCAAACATAACTTCCATTAAGCCATGTTTAACGTACTAAATATAAACATTATAAGGTTAATTAAATTAAGCATGTTTCCGATTTACTGTGTACTATATTAACCTTAACAACGAGGAGTTACCTTTCATTTCAATGGTACTTTTTCTCATAATTTCAATACCTTGGAAATTAACAAAACATATAACAGAATAAACTGTTTTCAGGGTAAGCATATCTGTTTATTTGATTTTAGTAAAATATAATTTATTATCACAGTTTAGTTGGGTATAATAAAATTTTCTGTTAATTTTTATATATATATTATGTGATATTTTTTTAAAATTCATTAAATTGTTCAGGAAAATATGAAAAGCTAACTCTCAGCAATTCTTACTTACTTTTAATGGCACAACAGCCCATGGAGGGCCTAGGCCGAGCTTTTCGCATCCACTCATGTTGTGCGTGTTATATTTGTACATGAATGGAAGGGACCTACAGTTTAATGCCGAATCCGAACGGCGAAGTGAAAAGCTTTTCATAGCAATTTATACTCTTGTAGGTTTGCCATTGCCTGCCAAGAGGTGGTGCCGTCTAGAAAAAATATTTTTTCTTTTTGATTTTGCCTGTGCCGAGATTCGAACCCCGGACACTCTGCGTAGCAGTCCAACGCACTACCACTACGCCACAGCGACCACCTCTCAGCAATTCATGTTAAGAAAAACTGTTATTATATTAGCCCTTACCTTTAAACGCGTTGAAATGGCAATTTCTATTGAAATATTATTCAACAAGAACTAAATTAAAGGAAAATTTTACAACTTTTAAGAGCTTTCTTGCTTCTGAATGAATTTCCATTTTTCCAGAATTTCAATTCTACTATTGTACTTTGAAAGTTCTGTTTTAGAATGTATGACGAACAACTTTAACATACATTAAAAATTACGTAGAGCCAATTGAAAAAATGTTTACATTAACTTTTGCTATAGTTCCTATCTTTTCGCGTTCAAAACACGACTCAAAGACCAAAAGTGTGTATGAATAAAATATTTGCCTTTAAATTGTAAGCAGAAATGTTCTGGCACACCAAACATCGAAAATATTAAATTAAAAGTTATAAATTTGTAGTGTAATAAAGCTTAGTATCGATTAAACAGTGTTTTCTTAATCTATCAATGAAAACCAGCTGTGTTTTTCTCGCAGGACATTACAATTCTCTTCAGCTTTCAGAAAATATGAAGGGATATAAATAAAAAAAATACTTCGCATATTCCATAAATTTTATGGTTTATGCTCTAATGCATACCTTGTGCTTCGAAGTGCAAAGAGGTTTAATTGCGAAATAAAACGCTCTAATGCGATTTGATGGTTTTTGTTTCCTATTTAATTCTACGTGTTCCGCAATAATTTGGTTGTAACTTATGCTAAACTTTTAGTACTAAAAGCTTACAGGACACAACTTTTATAGTAGTGGATCTTAAATATATATTTAAATGTTGTGTATCTTAAGGATTTTAGAACTATCCACTATCCATAATGCTTCATTTATAACACTTCTATAATAAGCCTTCGCTTTACCCAAAGTTAAAACCGTTTGTCGGTGCTAAAAGCGAAGTTTACGCTCTAGCACAAGTTGCAACCAAATTGCTGAGTAGTAAATAACTGGAGCTGCCAATGTTTTTGTTGAGACTTTAAATTTAAAAAAAAAAAAAATTTTCACTTTTATACCGAAGGTATCGATATCGAATCAGAATATCATTCTTCTTCATGCTGTGTGTCTTTTATTTGTACTTATATATGGAATGGAAGGGACCTTCAGTTTTATGTCGAATCCGAACGGCATCCGAACGAGGAAGTGAAAAAGCTTTCTTAGGCAATTTTAACTCTTGAATTTTTGCCATTTCCTGGCGACCACGAATATTCCAAAAACACTTAATAATGTAGGTCCCTTTCATTAAACATATGTATGGTATAAACCCTTAATTTTGTTTGTGAAAGAAAAAAGTTGTTTTTAACTAGGTAAAACATGGAATTATTTTATAATTACAGGACAACAAGCGAAAATTGTTCCCTTGATATATTCAAATTAGCTTTAGTGTGCTTATTTCAAAAAAGATAATTTTCCGCCATCAAATTTAGTTTAGTCGAATATAGGTCGAAATGTAAAAAACTTTTTATGGTATTTCTAGTAATTCAACTAATTATAACTTCTAAATTTTTGATCCAATTTCCATATGCATTGATCATGTAGATATTTGAGACAGTGTTTTTCTATCTTCTGCAGAAAAGGGTGAAAAGGACCCAAATATTCTACGGAATATTCTACTAAATGGTTTTTCAATGGGTACATAACAATTTTGTTTAAATAAATTCTTTTCATTCAATGTCAAAACGTTACTTAAGGTTTACATTTTTAACGAGCAACGTTTTGAAACTATTAGAAATTACCATCAAAATTCTGGGTCGGTGGTCGAAATTTTAAGAGCGCTTACTCCAATATTCAGCTGTAGTTATCGCCCCACCAGGTAGCCTGTGTGTGCTACAGTGGATAAATTCGAGACAACATATTCTCTATTGAATGTTCCTGTGCTAGTGAGACGATGCACCGGTCGAAGTACTGAAAATATCGCAGTCGCAAGGGCTTCAGTTTCATGTTGGAAGAATATTTTTGGCCTGAATTGGATGGACTTGAAATCAGTGATATGTAGTTCCAACAAGATCGGCCACATGCCACACAACTGACAAACAATTGATATATTAAAGGGGAAGTTCGGTAATCGTGTAATACCGAGAAATGCTCCGGTGGAATGGCCACCTCACTCATGCGAGTTAATGCCGTTGGATTTCTTTTTATGGGGCTATGTTTAGTCGTCGTTGGTTTATGCCAACAACGATAGAGGAGCTCAGGAACAATATCGAAAGTGGAATTGCCAACTTTTCGGCCGATATGTGTGAAAGGGTGGTGGTAAATTGACACCAAAGAATCGATCCTTGCAAACGTGCTCGCGGTGTCCATATGAGCGATATCAAATTCCTTAATTAATTGACCACATGTGAACTACACCTGGAATAAATTTAAGCTCGATATCTTAATTATTCTGTGTTTAAATACAAATATTTATGTCCCTATTAAAAAACCCTTTATAAATTATTGAACACAAACAATCTCAGATAAAAAATTAACAAGTCTCATGGTTTATTTTACTTAATTTGTTAGAAATGATTAAAATTTAGGTCCGCATAAAAACAATTTTAGATATTAACTCTTAAAACGCAGCGAAATACGTATGTATATCTTTTTTATTTTTTATTCGAAACGTAGAAAATATAAAGGGAGATTTTTAAAGAGCTTAGTTTTTTTTTATCGATAAATCCACTCCTGCCATTTACTTTTTAAAGATAATTTCACTTAAATGTTGACCGCGGCTACGCTTCAAGTGGTCCATTATGAAGGTCCAATTTTGGCACACTTTTTCACACATTTCGGCAGCAATCTCACCAATGACGCAATGACGCGTTCAATGTTGGCTTCTAAAGCAGCAATCGTATTTGGCTTGTCCCTATAGACAAGAGATTTAACATAGCCCCAGAAAAAATAGTCTAACGGGGTCAAATCACACTATCTTGGAGGCCAATCGACTGCACCAAAACGTGAGGTTAACTGCTCACCAAATTCGCTTTTCAATTGACGCATGGTTTCGCGTGCAGTTAGGCATGTGGACCGTCTTGTTGGAACCACATGTCGTCCAAGTCCAATTCTTGTTTCTTCAACAAAAAAAGTCTGTTGTCATCGAACGGTACCGCACCTTTTCCATTGACCGTAACGTTGCAGCCTTCATCGTCTTTGAAGAAGTGCGGCGCAATGATGCCGCCTCCCCACAAGCCGCACCAAACCGTGCATTTTTCGGGGTGCATTGATAGCTGCTGAAATGCCTCTGACTGGTCTTCACTCCAAATACGGCAATTATGCTTATTCACGTATCCATTGAGCCAAAAATTGAGCCTCGTCGCTGAAGACAATTTCGCGATAAACACATTTTTCACAGAGCACGAATTTTGATAATAAATTTCAATAATTTGCAAATGTTGTTCAGGCGTAAGTCTATTCATGATGTAATGGCAAACCAAACTGAACATTTTTCACTTTGACACATGTCAAGAATCACGGGTGAACTGTCAGGAATATAATATTCAAAACCCAGGTAGCAAAAAAATCACCCTTTACATATCGTTTTGTGATACTGCGGCAAGTTGACAAATTTATAAAACTAACGAAAAAAATGTATAAAACTAACGAGCCATCGAGGAAAACGGACGAACAAAACATTTTTTCTTCAAACGTTTGTTCAATAGTATTGACAATTCTGTGGATTTGTTCAACGACAGAGTGTTTAGACCTGGAGCCAAATCGGTGGCTTGGAATGAGCTTACATTTTTCGATGATTGGTTGGAGTCGTGTGAGAAATATTTTTTTAAATAGTTTGGACATCATTGGTAACAAAGAACTTAGCCGATATCACGTAACCTCGAGAGGGGATTTACCAATTTACGAAGTCCAAATAAAGCATTAATTAAATGTGTTAACTTTATTACGGCTCTATTCGGAAGTAGCTTTAATACTTACGTAACCTGTAATGAGGTCGTATCCGGGCAATTTTTTTATATTTCATATTTCATTTAATTTTTAATGACTAAGTATATCTTTTGTGGTGAGACATGTGGGATACGTTTTTTGATGACACATTCAGCTGGTTCTGTAGTTCTTCACCTGCACCACCGTCTTCTTTAAAAGTGTTCGTGCGAAGCTCTGCAAATATTCGTGCTTTTTCTTCATTATTTTTTGGCCATGCACTATCTTTCATTATTGGTGGCTTTCTACAAGGAGTATTCGGCGATTTGTTGTTTCATTTTTTATGTAGATTTTTTTTGGGGTTATTTGTTTTGATATTTTACTTAAAAGTGTTTTGTCGTTCGGTGATCTGCTTGGAAACCACTTGCGTCGGAGTTTACGTTTTTTGTTGTTTAAAATTTTTTATTTCCTTTGGGTAGGAGAACTTTTTTTTATAACTAGGGTGTTTTTCGATGCTGCATGCTGTATTGGTTGAGTAAATGTGAGCACTTCATTTTCAAACTGCTCGTTTCAAGGGGAGTTGAAAGTTTGTTGTATGTCAGGATGTGTATTTGAAAGTGTGGCACGCAGTTCATTTTTGATAATATTATCGCTTAGAGTAACGTTAATTGGAGAATGATCTGAACTTAAGTCTAAACCTTCTGCAATTCGAATATATCCCTTGGATACATTTCTTATTATGGTAAAATCAATTGAGTACATACATACATAATTTTTTCCCCCGAGTTTCAGACGTCACTCTTAGAACCTTATTATTTTTTGGTGTTTGGAACTGTGATATCCACGAAACCCAATTTAAAGAAAAATTTTAAAAACATTTATTTCTCCAAAAAATTTTTTTTTTTATATGTTTTAACAAAATATTTGTTTTTCTATTGAACTACATTTAATGCTTTATTTTACCATCCATAAAAAATTATAATTTGTGTATGTATAAAAGCAATTGTAAAAATGTTGGCATTAAAATTTAGTATAGTTTCTTTTATATGATGATGTACGATGAATCAAAGATCAAAAGTTTGTATGAAAAAATTATTTGTTTTTAAATTCTACCCAAAAACCAATCACCAAAATTATTATTATTTTAAAAGTTAATCTTTAAATGAAGAGCGGCTATGGGTTTTTCACTTGTCCTTAAAATTTATTTGATTATGTTTTTTTCTCTTCAGCTTAAAGAATATATGAGGGACGCCAAAAATAGCATCGCATACTCCATCATATCGCTACCTCTATTTTTAATTTTGAAAAAAAAGTAAATAAATATCTTTTGATAAATTTTAGTGTTTGAAGAACTGGCTCTAACCTTTTTGAAGTTTACTTCTTTAGAATCGTTTTTATATTTACGGCGGTGGTAAAAGTTGATCGTCGTATCGAAACTTCTCACGGAAATGATGGGCAGCGCCCTCTATTTATAAATTTCTATAGCTGAAAGCATGAGCGAGTATAGACAGAAAAAAAAAACGCGAAGTACCATAAAATCTCCAGCCAGTGAGAGACAGCGAGAATGTAGTCGTCGAAAAATGAAGCCCCAACAAAGACTAATGCGGAACACAGCATGAATGGCAAAAGAGTTCATTAGAGGCAATAATTGCATCAACATTCATGTCATTGAGTCCCGACGAAGGTCCTCAGATTATACAGCACCAGGCAGTCATTGAGGTGAGCTTCTCAACGAAAGAGAAGGGCAGAAGGATTACTTAAAAATTTTCTTGAAAATCGTTCCTCCGTGGAAAGAAAACAACTCGCACCAAGACAACAAAACATAGACGAGATTTACTAAGTTTCTAGTCAACCTCATAACAATCGCGAGTTCCCCGACCGGCAAATGGCAAATTTTCCACATGCTGAGATCATATTTACTACCTGAATATTTTGATGATGATGGTAAGACTATAATTATAATGATGTAGCAAATAAATTCGAGTGTTTTGAGTATAAATATTTTGATGGAGATGATGATTTTGCAGAAGACGTTGCATGCATTGGAAACGCAAACTACCAAAATGAAGTTAATCCAGATGTTGCACAACTGGAATCAGAGAATCCTCAAACTGAACTATACAAGGCTTATTTACTTTTACTTACTTTTAATGGCACAACAACCCATGGAGGGCCTAGGCCGAGCTTTTCGCATCAACTCATGTTGTGCGTGTTATATTTGTACATGAATGGAAGGGACCTACAGTTTAAAACCGAATCCGAACGGCGAAGGAAAAGCTTTTCATAGCAATTTTTACTCTTGTAGGTTTGCCATTGCCTGCCAAGAGGTGGTGCCGTGTAGAAAAATTATTTTTTTTACTTTTTGATTTTGCCTGTGCCGAGATTCGAACCCCGGACACTCTGCGTAGCAGTCCAACGCACTACCACTACACCACAGCGACCACTCGCAAGGCTTATCGTTTGCATAAATCAGCACAAAAAATTTCAAAACATGCTCGTTAAAAATTCCTTCGGCCATGCCTTTAATATCTGCGATAGACTCTGGGTTTTACAAGATTACTAAACCTAATTTGAAAACTCAAAACGCAAACGTTTCGAAGATGTAAACTTCTGCAGAGAGACCCACTGACGCACAAAATTTTTTTTCTTTTCATATGCACATACTCGCTTCTTTGGTTGTTTTAAAAATGTTTTAAAAAAACCGAATTTTCAAAATGTAGATATGTGATTGAAGAATAGAGGTAGCACTATATATAGTATTATAGATGCTCTAACGCATACCTTGTGTGTTTTTAAATGGAAAAAGTTTAATTGCGAAATAAAACGCTCACATGCGATATGAGATGGTTTAGAGTTATAGATCCTAACTCAAAACCATAATTCTGCGCAGAAATTGTGTTCCTAATTAATTTGGTTGTAACTTATGATATATTTTTAGTACTAAAAGCTTAAAGAACTTAACTTTTATAGTAGTGGATTTAATGTTATTAAATTTTTCTGTGTCCTTAAAGGCTTTAGAACTATCCACATTCCAAAAGGCTTTATAAAGCACACTTCCACAACGAGCTTTCACCCAAGAATAAAACCGTATGTATGTGCTTAAAGCTCAATTTAAGCTTCTAGCACAAATTGTAACCAAATAGCGGAGTAGCTGAAAAATTGGATGTTGATATTTATTTTGTGGTATTTATTTTGGATATACATATAAAAATTAGGTAAATAAATTATAGACTTAAGGAAAGGATATAACTAACCACTAATCTATAAATAAATTTATTGGGCATAGTTCTTTTAATAAATGAACTTCAATAATTTTAATTTTGGTTCGGATATGAGAGAAAAACTATTTTTTGGAGCTGAATCTACTTCTAGCGTTATACCACATACCAAACATACTGGTTGGAACTATTGTTGTTACTGAAAATATGATTAAAAAAAAACTGCTGTGCGTTTGAAAAATAAAATAAAACATGTATTTCAGCGAAAAACAAACTTATACATTTTTTTATGAAAAATATAAAACGTAATGATCAGCAATTCGATAAAGTGAATATCATAGAAAGGAACCTTTAATTGTTACTCAGTGTGTATAAAGGCGCTTAAACATAATATCTTGGAAAATATTTCTTATTTATTTTAGACTTATATTGCATGCATATTGTATATCGAAATTTATTGTGTTTTGGTCAGTGACGGCAAAGTAGTGCCACCATGCATTACCATCGGTTTTAACCAGACATGGAAGTAATCAATTATATTATATAATTAATTAATTAATCGTAATTGTAATTGATATACCTTTAATTACAGTAACATGTAATCGTAACTCAAAAATTTTGTAATTGAGTTTACCCATGCTTGGTTTTAACACATGACACAAAGTTGCAAAAATAAGTATGTTCTTTAAAGGAAACGTGCTAAAGTTGCACTATAATAACGGCTTGATTTGCACGACAATGTTATTCTTTGAAATTAGTAGAATTAACCGGAAAAAGTTCCAAAAATAGTAAAACTTGATATTGTATTTAGTTAGTTTACACAATTTTTCTTCTTCTTCATAATTTGTTATGTTAAATGAATTTGTACAGTTTGTAATGCACTGGCTTACTATGTTATGTACGTAAAAGCTTTATTCGCTTTTTGAGCTTTACAATCTTGTTTTGAGTGCCATCTGCAGTAGTACGCTTGTAAGTAATTTGAAATGAGTGTCATTCGAACATGTTCCGAAAGATTTGTAGGAAGCATACATAAAAATCCCATGTCATTTTCGTCAAAAAAACAAAGATAAATTTTTGGCAAAAATTATGTTCATTACTTAATAAAATAACTAGCCAAAATTTCAAAATTTAGAAATAATGTCAACACATACACCAAATGTACATTCAGGTGGGCGGAGATGTATCAGCAAAAAACGTCCATGATAATGCCCGGGCGGCATATTCATTGGGTCATTGAGATTAATTGGGTTTGAATTTCTTTATGCTACAAAATTGACTTAAGTTTTTGATTTGTTAAAAAGGCGCCACAAAAAAGGGCTAAATTTATGAGTTTAACTTTAAATTTTCTTAGCAATTAATTTTTATATTTCTATAAACTTTGTGTATTGGTTTTGATCGAGTGCGGGTTGTTTGTAACACCGTCAATTAGGTGGCGTTGGTGTGGATACATATACTTGCATATACAGGGTGGACCATTTATAATTTAGAATTTGATGTAAATAGCAAACGAATAATATATTTTAAATTTTTTTTTATTATTCGAAAGTAAAGTACAATCTTTAAATTTTTCAGTACATTTCGGTTTGTGTGACACTACACGTGTCATGAATATTATCGGAAGTGGGTGTAGAGCGGGCGTACATACTAGTCGTTCCAGGTCTCAGCTCTTCGGGTTTGGGCGGGGTTCTTGCTCTGCACATTTATCCACGATCTTATGATCAAAATAAAAAAAATTAAGTGGGCTTGGAACCCACCACGTTAAAATATTTCACCAATGAATCCTCAAACGAAGCTTCGGATATTTAACCCCCCTAATGTTGTCGACTCCCGCAAATGCCCAAAGGAGAACGATTTGCGGATATGCACCTGGAATGTAGAGGGTTCGGACAGGGAAGGTGCCTCTATCCAGCTGGTGGATGTCCTCCAACAATATAGAGCTGACATCATCGCTATACAGGAAATGCGATGGACGGGACAGGGTTGCTCCAAAAGAGCCTATGAGGAGGTCTTAACAGCCATTGCTCGGCTGAAAAACAATAAGGCTGCAGGTGCAGATGGCCTGTCTGATTTTGGTATCCCTCCAAAGTTCTTTCGTCTTTGCAAAATGACACTGACCAACACCACCAGCGCAGTGAAAATTGGGGCAGACCTCTCCGCACCATTTGATACCAAAAGAGGTTTCAGACAAGGTGACTCCCTATCGTGCGACTTCTTTAACCTTATGCTGGAGAAAATAATTCGAGCTGCGAACATCGACATCTCTGGCACTATCTTCTACAAGAGTGTCATGCTGCTAGCATACGCTGATGAAATTGACATCATTGGCAAAAACGCTCGAGCAGTCAGTGCAGCATTCTGCAACCTGGAAAGGGAGTCTCGTCGAGTGGGTCTAGTGGTGAACGAGGACAAAACGAAATACCTTGTGTCAACAAACAAAGTGTCACGGCGTCTTGGACAAAATGTTACTGTTGACAACTATACTTTTGAAGCCGTCAAGGATTTCGTATATCTAGGATCCAGCATAAACACCAACAATAATGTCAGCCTTGAGATCACGCGGAGACTAACTCTTGCCAACAGGTGTTACTACGGGCTCAGTAGGCAATTGAGAAGTAGAGCTCTCTCTCGATCGACGAAGATAACGCTCTATAAGTCCCTCATCCTTCCCGTCTTAATGTATGGCGCAGAAACGTGGACATGAACCATCAATGATGAGAGGCTGTTAGGAGCGTTCGAGAGGAAGATACTCCGTAAGATCCAACGTCCAGTATGTGTGGACGACGTGTATCGAATAAGATGGAACGAAGAGCTGTATGAGCTGTACGCCGACACTGACATAGTCAAGCGTATAAAACTCCAGCGGCTTCGCTGGCTGAGTCATGTTGAGCGAATGGAAGAAAGCGCTCCGGCTAGAAGGGTGTTTTATTCGAACCACGGTGGAGGAACACGCAGAAGGGGACGTCCTAATTTCCGTTGGAAAGACCAGGTGCAGGGCAACCTGACTACACTTGGCCTTATCGACTGGCGCCAGCGCGCGCATAGCAGAAGTGACTGGCGAAGCTTTCTAGAGGCAGCCAAGACCGATCATCGGTTGTAGTGCCAGTTAAGTAAGTAAGTATCCCCAGATGTTTGCGCAAACATGATATTCCAGATTAATTTTTGTTTTAGAAGTATTAATAGTACCCAGGTGTTAATTTCGATTTACTTAGAGCACTTTACTACTACTACGTATTTAAGTTTTTTTTACAATTTTAATTTATATATAAAGGGTGTTTTTTCTCGAAGTGTGGTTTTCAATCTGGCAATATTTTTTTCGGAGTTGATCTCTTTGACAGCTGTCACTTGACTTATGCTCAGTTTTTTTTGCCATTTCATAATGAATAGACTTACGCCTGAACAATGTTTGCAAATTATTGAAATTTATTATCAAAATTCGTGCTCTGTGAAAAATGTGTGTTATCGCAAAATCGGCTTCAGCGACGATGTTCATTTTTGGCTCAATGGATTCGTGAATAAGCAAATTTGCCATATTTGGAGTGAAGACCAGCCAGAGCCATTCAGCAGCTGCCAATTCCTCCCGAAAACTGCACTGTTTGATGCGGTTTATGAGAAGGCTACATCATTGGGCCGTACTTCTTCAAAGAAGATGAAGGCCGCAACGTTACGGTCAATGGAGAAAGGTACCGTTCGATGACAACAGACGAAAATGCAACAATTGGACTCGGCCGACAAGTGGTTCAAACAGGAGGGTGCCACACTGCACGCGAAACCATGCATCAATTGAAAGGCTCGTTTTAGTGTAGTCAATTGGCTTCCAAGGTCGTGTGATTTGACCCCGTTAGACTATATTTTGAGGAGCTATGTTAAGTCTCTTGTCTATAGGGACAATCCAAACACGATTGCTGCTTTGGAAGCCAACATTAAACGCGTCATTGCCTCATTGGTGAGATTCCGACGCCGAAATGTGTGAAAAAGGTGCCAAAATTGGACCTTCAGAATGGACCACTTGAAGCGTAGCCACGAGCAACATTTAAGTAAAATTATCTTTAAAAAGTAAATGGCAGGAATTGATTTATCGATCCAAATAAAAATTTCATTCACTTTTGAAGTTTTTCAAAAAGTAAACACTTTTTTTGATTGTTTAACGTTATTTATTTGATATGTGTACTCATACCGAATTACTTATTGATTGATCAATTGAAGTAGTTCTCGGACTAGTATTTTTGCGAAAATTTAAAAACGAAAGAAAGAAATTTAAGCGCACTTAAACTGTTTGCCACTTCTACATAGAATGATAATACTATGTACTATGTTTTCTGGTAATCCAGCATCCGCATACAATCATGTACGTTTCCCTCCACGTGTCTTAGAGCTTCCAATTGCTGTATTTTGATATTTTTGGAGAATATTTGTTTTTTGTGTATGGCACGGATAAATTAAAATTTTAGTAAGATCGGGTTATATTACCTCTAGAATCCCTAATTTCTAATTTCCGGATTATAAATGTTTATATAAAGAAAAATCTTACCGAAGAATCAGAGCTCGATGTGCTAGTATGGCTTCTTGGAAATTAAATGAAAGAAGATGGCAACTTGATATAACTAATAAGCGGCAGTTCGGATAACAGTACCCAGATGTAATCCACAAATTATAGATTGCAAGAGTTATTCACAGTGTATGCAATAATTCCACAACGATCCCACAGTGTTTTTGCGCATGTAGGTATGTATATTGTAAAAGCTAGCCATCACACACGCCATTTTGTTAGAAGCAAATGTTGTCTAATCCCATATCTTCTAAAATTGGCCACAAATAATCAGTTATCATTGTGCGGTAGCGCACACCATTCTCCGTAACGCATCATCCTCGCACATTTTCAAACGTGGTCCAAAACCACACCAAACAGTTACTCGTTTAGGATGCATTGGCTTCTCAACAATCGCGCATAGATTTCCTGAGACCCAGATGCAATAATTTTGCTTATTAAAGTAACGGCCGAGGTCAAAGTGAGTTCCGTCAGAACAGATAATTTTTCTGTAAAAATACTCATCTTCTTCTAATCGTTCCAAAAGATGGCACAATTAGAGAAGCGAAAACTTGCGGATAGTCAACTTTGTACGGCTTCATATCGAGGTCTTCACTCATGCACAATTCGCAACAAAGAAGTGCCGGAAATGTTCAATTCCTGAGAACGATGGCGAGTTGATGTGGTTTGTTCTCCTTGCACATTCTGAGCAACTACAGCAATTTTTTCGGTTGTGCTCACTGTAGGAGTACGAGAACGTATTGTTTTATCCAATAAAGATCCAGTTTCACTTATACGTTTCACAAATTGAGTTCAAGGCGCTTCTGTTCTGCCGAATTTTGAACGTTATTTTCTCACACATTTGGTAGAAGATTCTATATTTATTTATTAAATTTTTAATATTACCCAACGTTATTCATGAGCCAACATCTACCAATATCGACTCCCATCGACTGTTTCTATGAAGAAAAATGGCCTAATGATGGTTTTGGCGCAAAACACGGGTCTGGTGGAGATTCTCCTTTCCCCAAATGCGGCAAATTAGCTTGTTAACGGCGCCAGAGAGGGTGAAATGGGCGTCGTCGGTCATCAAAATTTCCTTCCAAAATTCAGGTTCAGTATCAACCTTTCGAGCCACTGCGTGGCCGTATTCCATGCGATGGTTCCACTGACGTCAAAATGCTGAGCGCGGTGACGATACGACAAATGTAGGTTCTCTGCAACACTCTCTCTTACCGCTTCAACCACTTCATTGGAACGTCTTGGGCGTTGATAAACGGCTTGATGACGATCTCAAACTCTCCCGTGCTCAACAAAATTCGACACCAATCAACGAATAGTGTTGTCAGACTGTGCTTGTTGGCCACAATATTTTCAACGATATGCACATTGAGTTAGTACAAATGAACAACTAGTTCAAAGTACAACATCACTATTTCGACGCGTTGTTTCGATTCATGGTTAAAATTGTACGGAATTGACGTTCAAAAACAAGTTTACTCAAGTCAATCGCTTTATAAATGTTAAAATTATTCAATGTTTACATACCAACATAAAAGATGGCTCACCCTGTATGTACATACATACATACATATTTTATTTTAATGAAATACCTAAAATTATTTTGTTTGTCATTTTTTCTTGAATTTTATTAACAACTATGAGTAGAAGATATACAGATTATGTATTTAAAAATTTAAGCTTATATTTATTAATCCTTCTTAAGCTTCCCTGTATCAACATCAGCTAGAGACTTGTTTGCACTCGAAGATTTCCGTTTACTTCCCGCTTTGGTTGCCTTCTCTGGTGTTGGCCGCTTTACGTCTGAAATGCGCAAAACTTGAATTTGCTGCGGATTTACTTGCACTGGCACTGGCTGCATCACTGGCAGTAGAGAAGAGCTACTGGTGGCACGTAATGGGCCTTCCATATCTACACGTTCCATTTTAATGGTGGGAACTGATGCAGCTAAAGCAATTGGCGCTATCATCAATAAATTATTACTGCGATGTCCGGCGCTTGTGTCGTTATGAGTAGTACGACGGGTATTACGATCACGGCATCGCTTGATGTGTCGCTGGATTTCACGTTCCCGCTCGCGCATTAATGTAGAATGTCCATTGGAAAGTATTACACCGCCATCACCAACATTTGCGCAATCACTGCTATGTCCATTTATCACATGTTTATCGTTATTATTTTCTTCTGATTCCGATTGGAAACTATTTAGTTCTGCCTGCTGTTGTTGCCATTCAACAACCGTTGACAATAGATCAATATATTTGATTGCTTGGCGAAGTATTTCATGCTTGGAAAGTTTCTTATCGGGCGGATGGGTTGGCACTAGTTTTCGTAGTTCAGCAAATGCACCAGAGACGTTCTGCTGTCGCCACCGTTCACGTGTATTGGTAAAGACCTTACGGACAACTTGTCCATTTTTTATGATACTTCCACCTCCGCTACCACCACTTAACAGCGGAGGAGAGTTATTTTGGTTGGATGTTTGTAATATCTGCATGTTGCTGCGTGGAGAATTTGAAAGGGAGCATGATCCTATTGAGTAAGGTGATAAATAAAATTATTATAATGTGCAGTTTGATCAAATAAGTTTGAAAGTTAATTATTATTGGTAGGTTAGCACAATATTTGAAAATCTACGGACCTTGACATGAAACTGTAACGCAAGACAAATTTTTTATTATAATCCACAGAACTTATCATAGAATAACTAATTTTAAAGCAAAATGACGATACCCATTTTTTTCAGTAGTGAGTTGTGTAAAAAAAAAAAAATATTTTTAATTTTCTTTACTCGCCAATTAAAAATTAATTGTTTTGTCTCGTCATAACAATCGGGAATCGAAATGGAATATTGGAGGCCTATTTTGAAACGAATTGTTGGGGTAATCAAATTCATAAGATTGAGAGGACTTGCGTTTCGCTGCGCGAAACAAACTTGAGGCTCGATTCGCAATGATAATTTATTATTAAAAAATTCAAAAAAACTTCTATAAAAAATTTTCTTACCCAGATATGTAATTGGAATATGGAGTTCTAGTAACCTCAAATAGTTTTCTAGACATTTACGTATTTAAATTTAAATTAAATTTCTTTGCCATTTCAGTTTCCATTTAGCAAAATCTGCAGTAACCTGACCTCAGATTTAATTCAAAGTGAACGGACCGACCCTTAATATTATAAGTAAACAGTGAATAAAAGGAAATACAAAAATTCGTTTTTTATTTCATTTCTATTACAATTCAGGGTTTTTGAGCCTTTTCATTAATTATAAGCAATATAAATTTACTAATTATTTTCTGATTACCTTTTTTGATCTACGATATTTCCCAGACATTTATTTGTTGATCCGGTAATTATAAGTATCATTGAAAATCAATAAACTATTCTTAATTTTATAATCAGGAATAAGAATTATGTAGTCAGTTACGTTTTTTGCTTTGGGAGCAAATATTATCTTTGTTTTGACTTATAATTTTTTCATTAGTAAATTATCGCGAAATGCATGCTGCAAAATTTATCACCGCGCTCAAAAAACAAGAGCAGCCTAAATAAATAAATAGGGATTATGGTGAGTATTTGTTTAATTTAAAATAAATGTTAATGTAAAGAAATTAATTATAAATAATTGTAATCATAAAAAAAAAAACTTATCCAGACTTGTGTAGACTTAAAATTGATTTTCAGATTTACATATATGTAAATACGTATATAATATGTATATATTATGGGTGTTCACAACGCGTATCTGCTCTAGGGAATGAGAGAATCTTTACATTTCCGCGTAAATTAAGCCATAATTGGATTGAATCGAATATCCTTCAATTAAGTTATATACATTTTAAGCGATTTTATACGCTCATACAATACGCCCATACAAAAACACAACTGTTAAGAAAGTGAAAAAGTGGTTCTAAGTCCCGATTTCGAGGGGGTATTTGAAATTTCGAGTAAGCAGTTTTTAGTGTTTGACTAGACCTTCAACATGGACTACTCGTATAGTATGTCTCGAGTAAAATAACTCGCCGTTTTTGTTTTTCGAAACACAGTGATAGTCGACATTTATAACACTAAGGTAATAGATAGCGGTACAAGGATTTATCAGAATAATATGAAACATATTTTCTAAATGCTGATACCAAAAATGTTATCGGTTTTTGTGTAACATTTACGGTTTTCTAACAAAAGTCACATTTGTGTTATTTCTTTTTTTGTACTGAATCTTCATGCATATCATTATGCCCTAGAAGCGCTATGTTAATTTCTGCTTCCAGGCTTTTTTATTTGGAGATATAACACTCCGAATTCGAAGAATTCTTAATTGTAGCAATAAGAACAACAATAATATTATAAAAATAATTAAACTGCAATATTATTTTTTAATTTAATATTTTTACTTAAAATTATTTTTATTTTATTCAGTACAATCTCTTTCGTAATTCTCAGCTGAAGTATTTTCAGACGAAGAGTTTAATAATGTAGTAAGACTATCATATAGTAAGTATTAAATCAGAATTTTCATCTTGCACTAAATAATATTCCACATACTTATAGAAGTGCAATAAAGTTTTTTTTTTTTTTATTCAATGGTAAAGTTGATCGGAAGATAAAAGTAAATAAGATTTCTTAACACGTTTTTGTGATTTGCTTCTAACGCATCTTCAGACAAACAACCTAACAAGAAATATACTTTTTTATACTACACACAAATATGTACATATAGTCGCGAGAAAATATTTACCTATTAGTAAATGAAAAAACTTGATTACATCGCATCGGTGTATTAAAACTTTGCGTACAGAACTAGGCATGTAGTACCACGTATAATTTCTTATATACAAGTATCTAGTGCCCTTTAAAAGCACACTGAATTTCTCATTTTCAATCGCTTTGCACGATAAGACCTTCAATATGAATGAGAAATTGAAAACGAGATCTTTATCAAGCTTTGTTATATCTGCTGCAAGTCAATCTGAGAAAAAATCGTCGAGCTGTGTTTCCATAATTTTTTATTTTTTTTTATTGATGCATTCAACACACAGGGTGTACCCTTATAAATGCAGAGCATTGTATTGATTGGAAGGAAGACTGATAGATGGGAGGAAGAAGGCGGGAGAGTGAGAGAGGGAATGCAATCACACACGACACCGATATAGCCATTGTGACAAGTTTTATGCCTTTACCACAATGAACTTCTATTTATCAGCGCCGACTATGACCGCATGTAGCGCCAAAGGCCAAGCTTTTCGCATCCACTCATGTTGCGCGTGTTATATTTTTACATGAATTTGCTGTTGCTTCAGTAACTAGTAATAATATTTATGACAAGATATTGCTGGTTATTTCGACTAATAAATGCACTACATTTACTTTGGTTGCAAATATTTAAAGTAAAGTAAAAAAAATCAGCAACAATATTTGAATAACGAGTAAAAAAATATGTAATTTCAGGCGTTTTAAAAAAATTAATATCAATCTGAGAAGTTTTTACTTTTTTCAAATAGATAAAAGTTTAAAGTAAATGGTTATTAAAACAATTGCACATAATTTTAGGAAATTTTTCTCCATCCAAAATTGATCATTTTTCATTAATTCATCTTTAAAAAGTAAAAATATAAAAGTTAACCACTCTTTAGTTATACGCTTAGTATAAGCGTATTCAATTGCGTCTAAAAATTTATTTTTGAACATTATTTTCCTTCAACAACTAACGAAAGAAACTACACAATCAATATATTTTTATAAAAGTCGCTCACTTTGAATCTGCGGATCTTTCTTAGTTGGACTATTACCTTTAAAACGATACCAACAAATTTATATTAGAAACAAGTAAGTTTTCTAATTTTTGTCCATGAAACGTAGCACTGTGCGCCGTGGAGTGTTTGGTAGTGTGCTGGCCTGCTGTGTGCTGCGCAGCGTGTCCGGAGTTCAAATCTCGTCACAGGCAAAATCAAAAAAAAAAAAAACAATTTTTCTACACGGCATACCGCAATAGCTTTTCACTTCGCGGATCAGATTCGGCAAAAAACTGTAGGTCCCATCCCACAACATGAATGGATGCGAAAAGTTCGGCGTATTCCCTCCATGGGCTGTTTTGTCATTAAAAGTAAGAACAGGAGATGTAAAAGGTAATCGTTTTTTTTCGAGATTTTCTTTAATTCGTATTTTCATAAGCTACTACATTGCAGAACATTTTTAAAAATATTCGATTTTGTTAAGGTACTGCGGCGAAGCACGGAGTAAAATCTGGGAATTTTTAATAACACATTTCTGGGTATTGGATAAAAACTTTTTAATTCGCAAGTAGGCATTAGAAATACAAAGAAAATTTCTCAGCTTTCCCCGTACTCATCTAAGTAGTTTTGTATGGTTTATTTGTACAGTAGCTTCTTTATATTGTTTATTTTTTATTTTTTAGGTCTACACTTTATGCGAGGTATGCGTGGTTATTGCCCAATGATGATAATTTTTTCATCAGTTATTTTTGAGGCTATTTGAACTGTGTACACCGAATTTTGTTCATTTGCTTCACTATTTCCATTGATATTGCCCTTTAAATATTTCACTTGTCCAATTTTGACAATTTTTAAAACAGTTGTTGAACAGACAAAGCGGAAACGTTCGACCTAGGCCCTCCATCTGATGTTGTGCCATTAAAAGAAAGAAATAAGTTTAACAGACTAACGAATTTGTTGAATTCATTTTACAATTTCCTTTAATATCAATCACTCTTTAATAATTGCAGTTGTACGGGAAGTACCACACTCACCTGACCGATATTTCTCATTTCAGAACTTAACTTCTTCCAGATAATAGCAAATGTATGTAGCAAATAGACTTGATCCCCAATTCTCAATCACATACAACAGAAAAATTAACATTAAATTTTGCGTATGTATAAGTAGCAATAACCTCATTCTTCTGCTAGGTATATCACGTTTTTGGACATATTCTTATCACCACTGTTATTTTTATATCAACAGTACCTAACACCTTACATTTTGGTGTCTTCCTAGACATGTTTTTAAAGTGAACTTACCTTCGCCTTGATTTCCATTGAGCATAACACAATTTCGAAATTCTTCCTCATCCTCTTCGGTATCATGGAGGGAAAAGTCCGACAAATCTCCATCCGAAATTGATTCAGTTTTTGGAGGCAAACATTGTTGCTGGTGAGAAGTCGATGCTAAATGCAACCGAACTAATGCAGGTGGATTCCCATTCTGAGTATTGGTTGATAAACGTGAAGAGGATATTGTTGCTGGCACCGTCGGCGCAGTGAGGTTTTGAGGTGAAATACTTTCTCTCTTGCGTTGTTGTTGCCCATTGTTGATAGTTTCAGATGCCGTATTTGCACTATTTGTAGAAGATGAAGAACTGCGTTCATCATGATCTGATATTGTTGTATTGGGTGGAATCCACGATATTTGATTCATTTTAATTTTTACTAGAATTTTTCTTATAATACTTTAATATTAAATAGTATTGTCCTTTCACAGCAAATTTTACATTTCAAATGGCGAGACTTATTTTTCTACATGTTCTTGTTTTAGTAGAAGATATTTCTATACTTACTTGTCGAATTGGAAAACACACCCAAAATAGGCGGAGTTTATGAATTTTTTATAATTATGAAATGAATGAAAACTACCCTTAACTGTAAAGTGAAGGCATCCCTAGTATTTGCTAGTGATATTTGTAGTGAAAGCGATTACTTTATGTCTCACAGTTGAAAATATGTGTGAATGTCATTTTGCTACAGTTATTTTCTGTTTTAAAGAAACTAAGTTTAGGTTTATATAAAACTTTGGGTAATAGAAATTTCAAAGTTGTCTCTTTAGAAACACGGAAACCATATACCTAATTTATATTAGTACATGTATTGCTATTATTACATGTATTAACACAGAATTTTAATATTAAAGGAAATACTTATCTTGAAAATCAACATAACAATTGTATTCAATTCAATTGAACTGTATTAGTTACACGAAATCTCTCCTAATACAATAATAATCTGCGGATTTCAACTCTTTTCAAATGCAAAGAGTTACAAGATTCATAGACTTTGAATTCTGCGACCCGACTGGGCGCATATCACACTTGATTAAAATAGACCACTTTATAAAAGTATGAATTTTACATTGTTTTTAAAATTTTTAGCTAAAGTGAAATGAAAGGTGTTTTTTCTAGCCGTAAATGGTTAATGAATACCAGTTTCAACTCTTTTATCAAACAACACTATTCTTGCTTCACAACCTATGCTCAGACACAAGGTTTTATTCGTTTCTAAATAAATGAACATTCTCTCTCTCTCATGTTGCATAATAGGTACATATTACGTATGTATGTCTATAACTTTGGTTTTGGTTTTTGTAACCATTCGTCAGTTCGACGAATACAGTTTACTTTTTCACTTTTATGTGATAAAAACAATTAAATAAAATTTTTATTTTTGAAAAGCGTTAATAAAAGAAGGTAAATAATTTATATTTGTCTGTAAAGGTAGGTATAAATTCCTGAAAATTATATGTGTATATTAAGAAAAGGAGCATAGTTTGTTGACATTAGTCGAATCATCGTAAGTTAGAATTCTTGGGTTTAAATTAAGCACCATCATTAGCCGCGATGGCAGCGATTTCCATTTAAAAATTATGTTAGGTACTTACTTTTTCGGAATCGGAAAGCTTGCAAAAAAAAAACACTAATGTAGTGAATACATAAGTTTATCTACATACATATATAAAAATTACTCTCACTTGTTAGTAACACTTATCTTTTACTGATTTTTCCCCTTCTCGGAAGTTATCCACGAAATACTCGTAATACTTATACGAATTAAAGACACCATCTCATCAGCAATTCATTACCACTCGAACGATTTGTCACCCCACTTCCCACTTTTCAGAGAATTATGTATGTACATACATACATTCATATGAATGCGTTTTGCTCACGCATGGGAACTTGGAGTTAATCTGTATCACAGTGGAAAAGTAACGAATATTATTGCACATGTTGTTGTTGTGTCTGATGATGATATTTTGACACCCGCTTGACTTATGCCACATAATTGTGCCACTAAGCGGATTAATAAAAAATCGGAAAATATCAAAATCAAATTAGTACTTTGCAGTCTGTAGTGCAGTAAGGGATGGTTTTATGTTTATGAAAATCATTATAATTTTTATCACTTTTATCGCCTTTGCGCAGATTTTGTTAGCTTTTTTTTTGCGAGAACAAGGTGTAGTCACGTGCCTTTTAGCATTGTCAGTAACAACACGTGACGTATTGACCAAAAATATTTAAAATGTTATGAGCTCTTTTTTCTTGAATGAAATCCAGTCTGTCTGCGTTTCAGTAATACAGTTTGAAAAGCAAAGAATGAGTAGGTAAATTATTGATTTATACTTTCGGCATATAGTATGTGTTGGCAAAGTAAGATTTTGAATCCCTGCATGCTTAAACTATGTATTCTTATAGCTTACTGTTTTTAAGAAATAATTTCTTGAATACTTGTGTCCTTTATATTTAGGCTTCAGAGTCCAAACACTGGCAGAGAACAAACGAGTAGTACCAATGAGGCTGTTTACACGGAGGCAAGCAAGAAAGATTTTTAATCGAAATATTTATATTTACAAAAAGTAGTATCTGCCTACATAAAAAGAACAAAAATAATATTAAAAATTAAATTTTCGCTCAAGTGCAAAGTACACTTTGTCCATGAAGATGAAACTTTAGATTCGTTTTCTTCTTTGCAATTACTAAAGGATTCTTATGATACCCATGGAGAGGGTTGAGGGTTGTATTTCATATTATTTTCGATTCTTGGGGAAATAATTGAAGTCAGAAAAGATGTAAAAATTTACTTTTAGAGACATAGATAATTACGCCTATTGAAAAACAAAAAAAGTGTAAGGCATGCAAGAGAAAAATAAGAATTTTAACATACTTCCATTGACTGTACCTGGACTACTGAATAATATTGTGTGTAAAAGTTATTGGAATTGAATAACCTTAAATTAAGTTGTGTGAGGGTTTAAAGAACCTCCGAAACCCTCTCTAAACATGGGTTTACTTCCAATGATTGGAATATGTAATCGGATAGGACCAGAAAGTCAAAATTAAAACATTTGTTAATTCATCGGCAGTTACATGTAACTATGTAATTTTCGAAATGTTGTCTTACCGTTCGGATTCGGCATTAACTTGTAGGTCCCTTCCATTCATGTACAAATATAACACGCACAACATGAGTGGATGCGAAAAGCTCGGCCTAGGCCCTCCATTGGCTGTTGTGCCATTAAAAGTAAAGTAAAGTAAGTTGTCTCATTGAACCATATGCTTTAGATTGATAAATAACACTAAGCTACAACAAAAATGAAAGGTACGGGTACATATGGTACGATATGTCTTGTTTCTCCATAAAAAATGCCTAATAATATATAATATATCCTCCATAATTCTGCATTTGCTAAGTTTTCACATCATTTGAATATTGATTATTTACATATGTACAACTACCAAAATCTTAAAAAAATTATAATTTCTACAACTCTTGCATAGGTACAATGGTATGGGGCTTTGTATCCGCACGTTAGATGTTTAGTCGGAGATATAATAGAAAAGCTGAATTACTGAAGACTAATGGCAAGAAGGACAAAGAATTCTGATCAATAATATTTATAGTAAATAATACATTTTTTTAGAAATCAGTGATTTTAGTTATTTAATAAATAGAATAAATTTTCTTTCTCTCTTATCAATTTATTTTGCTTGTGCCTTTACTGAATTTTTCTATTTAAATCCAATTTCCCTCATATAACAAACAATTATTTTCAATTTGGTCACCACAACTTTTATCTAACTTCCTTTGACATCCCTCTATTCTGCATTCAGCACCCCTCCCTCTATAAAAATATGTTTTTGTTCTTTTGCCTCTACAACTGCTTTAATTTTCACACTCACTCAAGCGTAATACTGTAAATTAATAATATTCAATGATTCCAAGGCAGATCGCATATCTCGAACGCGTGTCATTAACGTTGTTTTTTATTGTTTCTGAAGCGAGGCGTGTCACAGCTCTAAAGTAGGCGAATTTGTCAAATGTTCCTTTTTTTTCTCAGAGTTCATAATAGGTATTGCATAAAACTGTGGTGGAATTTGTAATAATTTTCTTTTCTTTGTTGTACTTGTGGTCATTTTAATGCTAATAATCCCTTTTCCATTTTGTTGAGAAAGTTTCTTTACATAGACCTTTTTTATGGTTTCCTACTCTTTCGAAAGTATATTTTATCAGCAGCTAAATGGAAAGAATCGAAAAGCAAATCAGTGAAGTACTACATACATATATCTGCGTTAACCCATTTCATGCTGGTACCAGAACCAGTGATTCAAATATAAACAATTTCCATCGCATTTCACGATGCGACAAATTTCAACTTTAGCTCTCCGTATTGGCTATTTAAGAAATAGTTTTGTCATAGTAAATAAAATTGGTATATGTGCATTAGCTGCGACAAAATTGAAGCACATGATCTTAGTTGGTCACTGTTTCGGTTAATTGTGGTGCCGTTAAAATAAAGAACTGTTATTCGAAAATAAAAAGAAAAGTTACAAATAATTTTAGGCAGCAATCAATTGTGTTCATGCTTCACCGTAGTGTGTCTTCTAAAATTAATATTATTATTATGGCCCGAAGTAAATATTCAGCTCAATTAAGAGAATAAATTATAAACGGATTTAATAAAGGTTAATCAGTGACGGACTTTTCCAAAAAATTTACCATCACCACGAAAGCCGTTTTCGCTCTTCTAATTCCTTAAACACGAGACATGGAGGTAGCAGCCTCGACAGATTTCCAAGCGTAAGGATCATGCAATTATTAGGACCAAAAAAAAAGAAGCCATATCATATCAGCAAGATCTACACAAAATGAATGGCAAATGAATATTTCACGCAGATCCATCTAACGACCAGGCTGTTTAGTAACATATAAAAGCGTGAAAAAGCCATTTCTTTCTCGAAAGAATCGAGGACCCATGTTAATTGGACTGCTGTGAAATCAAGTGCCGTAATTTTGCTGCTGATTAAAAGTTCCCCTGATCAAAACACACGAAACCAAATTGATCACGTTGTGATCGACGGAAGGCACGCTTCCAATGTACTAGACGTACGCACAATACGTGGTGCAAACATCGACTCAGACCACTACTTGGTTGCAGCCAAGGTCTGCACACGTATATGTGTAGCAAATCGCGTACGGATAGGTACAAAGAGAAAGCTGGATATCGAAAAGCTGCAATCACAACAGACAGCCAAAGTCTTTGCCAACCAACTTGCACTTCTCCTTTCGCAAAACACCCCTCAACTTGATGATATATGCGCACAGTGGACGCACATTTCCCGCTCTATGCGTACGGCTGCCGAAGAGGTGCTAGGCTACCACCGTCGACGGAGAAATATGTGGTACGACCAAGAGTGTCGCGATGCTACTGAAGCAAAAAACGCAGTATACAGAGCCACCCTGCAGTCAGTTGCAACGCGAGCTGCTAAGGAGCGATACAGAAAGTTGAGGAGGGAGGAGAAACGTCTTTTCAGGCGCAAGAAAAGAGATGAAGAAAGACGCGAGTTCAATGATATCGAAATGTTGCGGGACAGGAACGAGGTCCGAAAATTCTTTGAAAGAATAAGACGCCTGACTCTTGGTTTGAAGACCGGGGCCTCTTCCTGCAAGGATGAAGATGGAAATCTGGTGACAGATATCCAGGGCATAATGAGATTATGGAGGGAGCACTTTTCGCAGCTGCTTAATGGCGAAGACGGCAATAATCCCGCCACTGCGGAACCCACTCCGGAAACCCCAATCACTGACGGCGTTGAAGTACCGCCGCCTGACTATGAGGAGGTCTTAACAGCCATTGCTCGGCTGAAAAACAATAAGGCTGCAGGTACAGATGGCCTGCCTGCTGAGTTGTTTAAGACCGGAGGCGAAGAGCTCAAAAAACGCATGCATGAGCTTCTATGCAGAATATGGTCAGATGAAAGCATGCCAAGTGATTGGAATCTCAGCGTACTCTGCCCAATCCATAAGAAGGGTGATTCCACGATCTGCGCCAACTACCGTGGGATCAGCCTTCTTAATATTGCATATAAGGTTCTATCGAGCGTACTGTGCGAAAGACTGAAGCCCATCGTCAACAAACTGATTGGACCTTATCAGTGTGGCTTCAGGCCTGGTAAATCCACCATCGACCAGATATTCACACTACGCCAAATCCTGGAAAAGACCCGAGAAAAACAGATCGACACCCATCATCTATTTGTCGATTATAAAGCCGCCTTCGACAGCACGATTAGGGATCACTTGTACGCCGCAATGTCTGATTTTGGTATCCCTGCGAAGCTCATTCGTCTTTGCAAAATGACACTGACCAACACCACCAGCGCAGTGAAAATTGGGACAGACCTCTCCGCACCATTTGATACCAAAAGAGGTTTCAGACAAGGTGACTCCCTATCGTGCGACTTCTTTAACCTAATGCTGGAGAAAATAATTCGAGCTGCGAACATCGACATCTCTGGCACTATCTTCTACAAGAGTGTCATGCTGCTAGCATACGCTGATGATATTGACATCATTGGCAAAAACGCTCGAGCAGTCAGTGCAGCATTCTCCAACCTGGAAAGGGAGTCTCGTCGTGTGGGTCTAGTGGTGAACGACGACAAAACGAAATACCTTGTGTCAACAAACAAAGAGTCACGGCGTCTTGGACAAAATGTCACTGTTGACAACTACACTTTTGAAGTCGTCAAGGATTTCGTTTATTTAGGATCCAGCATAAACACCAACAATAATGTCAGCCTTGAGATCAAGCGGAGACTAACTCTTGCCAACAGGTGTTACTACGGGCTCAGTAGGCAATTGAGAAGTAGAGCCCTCTCTCGACCGACGAAAATAACGCTCTATAAGTCCCTCATCCTTCCCGTCCTAATGTATGGCGCAGAGACGTGGACATTGACCATCAATGATGAGAGACTGTTAGGAGCGTTCGAGAGGAAGATACTCCGTAAGATCTACGGTCCAGTATGCGTGGATGACGTGTTTCGAATAAGATGGAACAATGAGCTGTATGAGCTGTACGCCGACACTGACATAGTCAAGCGTATAAAACTCCAGCGGCTTCGCTGGCTGGGTCATGTTGAGCGAATGGAAGAAAGCGCTCCGGCTAGAAAGGTGTTTTATTCGAACCACGGTGGAGGATCACGCAGAAGGGGACGTCCTAATCTCCGTTGGAAAGACCAGGTGCAGGGCAACCTGACTGCACTTGGCCTTATCAACTGGCGCCAGCGCGCGCATAGCAGAAGTGACTGGCGAAGCTTTGTGGAGGCGGCCAAGACCGATCATCGGTTGTAGCGCCAGCTAAGTATTAAAAGTTCAACATCAAAGGTTTTGACGGAATAAAACTAATGCGCAAGCCAAAAGGGGAATGCCTAGATCCATTCTAAGTATTCGAAAGCTTCGTAGAAACATGGGGTAGGGAACGTTATGGTCTGGGGATGTTTTCGGGTGATGGAATCGGTCCAATGTACAACGACATTTTTCAGAATATTATGCTGCCTCATGAGAAGGATAAAACGTCATTAAACGAATTCATCGGCGTTAAATCGCATAATAGTGGTGGCCATCGACCGGAACATTTCTCGAGATTACACAATTACAATTACCCCCTTGTTTCCGGCTGTGTGGCTGTCCAAAAATGCGTAATTTGCTTATTGACAAAGCCATTAAGCCAAAAATGAGCTTCCACCGACTGAGAGTTTCGGTAGTAATTTTTAGTAATTTCCAAACGTGCTGAACGTTCCTGAACTTCATCATAATAAAATCATAAACCTTGAATGACTTTTTGACATTGCCAGATCAGAAAACATTTCCAGGGTGCATATGTATTTAAAAACAAAATTTTTATGTCCGTATTGAAAAACCATTTATATAGTTTATTTATGTATTTAGTTTTATTAATGTATTTCTAATTTTTTTTTTTTAATGTAATATACATTTTTTTCATTTATAATCACAAATTTATATTTTTACATAATTAACAGATACAAATGAGATTTAAATTTATCTTGGAATGTTATTGAATTAAATACTGACAATGTAATTTTCGTGCTTTAGTTTGGCCCGACACTGTATTTTTATCAAATAAAAGGCCTAAGTTACATTTTTGATATTTAACACTAAAAAGATTAAAATGAACATTTCAAAATATTTATTACAATGAAGTCAAAATCCATACATAACTGAATAATTGATAAAGTTCGGTAGTTTCTTGAAGGTTTCATTTCCGTAGCTTACCTAATTTCACATTATTGCCACTTTTACTATATTTACGAGGGTAGATCAATAAGTACCCGTGTTAGGAACGAAGAGGCAAGTTTTTCACAAATTTTTTTTCTATTTTTCAACGTAATCTGCATTTAGTACAATACACTTTTCTCAACGTTTCTGCCATTTCTTTAACCCCTCCAAAAGATACCATTCCATATGACACTCCTACGGCCTCTGCTACTTCGCGCACTTTCGTTCGGCGATCTGCGAGAATCATGTCGTGGACCTTTTCAACGATTTCCTCGGTAACCACGTCTGCCGGGCGGCCTGGGCGCTCCTCATCAAAAAACAGATGTACGACCACGTTTAAATTCGTTGAACCAATATCTTACGGTTGTCATGCGATCTATGCGATCTATCTATGACGGTTGTCATAGATAGATCGCATGTTTTTCCATCCAAAAATAAAAAGCGAATTACAGATCGATATTGTTCTTTTTCCATTTTATCACGAAACACCAAACACGTGTGATACTAATAGCTGCCAAATAAAAACTAACCTATGAATCAGTTTGAATTAAGTGTGGTGTCGTGTGGTAGATGGCAGTACACGACGGTAATGCCGACTTCCCTCAGCAACGCCACCTGTCTTCACCCACGGGTACTTATTGATCTACCCTCGTACACGTACTGCTTTCCCATTCCACTAAATAAACTTTCAATTCAAATATGTAGATACTAAAATGTATTTGGAAAGAAAACTCAAATCAAAAGCCTAATGAAACAAAACGAAAAAGCAAAACAAAATTATACAGAAATAATCTTATCACGAAAAATAAAACTATGCAAACGGTAGCGATGAGCAAAAAAATATCGTACGCCTATGATAATAAAAGTTTATTTTTATAATAGTAGCCAGTGTAATGGGCAGGTCTGTCGCGTTCACGAAGCAGTTAAGTAAATCAGGTCGCCATAGCAAGACCTGAGCGCAATCGGAACAGCAAAGCAAGGCGGCAAATCGCTCTAAATAAATTTAAAAATATGTATTTTGTGGCATCAGCGTTTGGCATAGTGGGTGTGGTAGTAGCTTTTTTGGCCATTATCATCTTAGTGTTGCGGCAAAAATCAACTTTAATCTTTGACAAATATCCGCGTAAAGGGATTTTCTATCATTTGAAATATGGCATTGCATTATTGGTGCTGAAATATTTACGAGATAAATTCTACCATCGAAATGAAGAAGAATTGAATACACCAGAGTCACTGGGGAAATTAGATAACCCACAGAAACTCTCCAATAACCCACAGAGTTATGATGTCGTCTCATTTATGGGTGCCAACGACAGGGGTGAAAAGTTAATGGTTTCATTGGAGCGACGACGCAGGGGTGTGCTGAAGGCTTGTATCTACATTTGGCTACCCGAGGAAGGACTATTGTGTTCACCTAATCTACCAGATATGGTTTACTTTACCACGAACGGCGACGTGGAGAATGCGGAATTTAAAGGCAATGGTTTTCATATCTATCCCGAAGAGTGCATGCGTCATTGGCGTATATGTTATGCGGGTGAATTACGCCAGATTAACAGCAGCAAAAATCTACCAGTGAAATTAGATTTACAATTTACTTCAACATTGGCACATTTTAATTACAATCGCGATTTAAGCGCATCTGTTATTGCTGACTCTATTGCTAGAGAGTCATGGAATGACGCTTTCTATAACATGCTGAAGAATGTCGATCAAATACTAGAGAAACGTGTGCACTACGAGCAGAACGGGACGCTCACGGGAGAAGTGGAGATCGGCGTAGGGGCACAAAAGTTACACATACAAATGAAAGGATTTCGCGATCACAGCTTTGGCACTGAACGTTGTCTGTCAACCATAAATCGTTACGTTTATTTTGCGCTCTTCTTGGAAGATGGAACCAGTATGGTTGTTGGCAACTTAAGTCAACCATCGTTCTTCCTTTCGTCACTTAAGGTGGGTTACATTTGCACACGTGATGGCGTCTATAAACCCATAACTGGTAGTAATTTTGAACTGTATGCATATGGAGAGAAAGGTGTTCCACCAAAACATCAGAATTTTATTGTTAACACTGCGGAAGAGAAATATTTAGTACAAATAAAAGTGGAAGCGGAAGCAGTACGTTTTAATGGTGGCAATTGGGAATCGAAAGTGTATAACCAATTTGTGTTATGTACTGTGAATGGCATAAAGGGTCAAGGCCATACCGAGTATCTGTATCGGCATGCTGGCGGACGTCCCGTGTCTGTTAGTTGCAAGGATCCTGAATGGTATAAGAATGCACGCAGTTTTGAGCGTAGTTTAAGTAATTGTGAAGGTGAAGATGATGCGGAAGTATTCTTTTTCTAAAATCATATTGTATAAATACCCATGTACTAGGAACCTATATAAGTACTTATATAAGTTATACGAGTGAGTATATAATATCGACTGAGATTTGTATTTTTAGATGTTAAGTAAACTTTGTGGTAATGCTAATATTTGTAAATAAATAAGTAAATGAATGACAATCATAAATAAAATAAGAATAATATTTGCAATGTTTGTGTTTCGAAATATAAAAGCTCTGTTCAAGCACAGGATATTCTGAAATCCATTTACAAGTGTATTCTCAAACCAAACTATGGTATGTGAGCAACGGCACCATCCCCCACGGCCTAATGGTTCCTGCGATTTACCTAAACCGCACCGAAATGTATCGAAATGTAAAGTGCCTACCATCAGACCTCTTTAGTATTAGCTACATAATATCTGCGAAATATAAATATAACTTAATATAAGATGAAATAGAAAACAGCACAACAGCGCATTGCCTGCCCAGGTTTGCCTGGGGTGGTGCCGTGTAGAAAAATGGATTTTTCTACTTTTTTAAAAGAGGTTTGAATCGCGGACACTTACGTAGCAGACCAGCGCACACTACTAACTGTTTTTTATTTCAATTACAGTCTATAGGTTTTAAAACCTACTAGCACAACTTCATATTGGTTTCTCCCCCAAGATAATGTAAGGTAATGGAAAATCGAATAGTTTTTATAAACAGAAAACCCGCTCATCTAAAAATGACAGCATTTTCGCTAGTTAAGCGATCTGAGTACTATAACTAATTCGCTTAAGTACCACAGGTAACTTACATACACATATACAAGGTGGGGTAAAAGTCATGTCATGTCTGTTCGACATTTTCATATGTAGTGTATATCCAGTGTTCTATTTTTATGCCAAACTGTTCTGATTTTTCGTTATTTTCTCAGCTAAGTTTAGTTTAGCGAATCATTCCAGGACAGAAAAATTTATGATAATCAAGATGACTAAAAGTAAATACATATAATGAATGGGTACCTAAATAAATAATAAAAACAAAAGTATTTTAACAAATGTGCTCAAGAATTCAGCACCTTATTTACAATTGAATTTTATAAATAGATTTGTTGTTATTGAATTTCGTATAACAATATTTTCATTTTTATTTGCTTGTCACAATGCGGATTAATTTTTCGTTAATACTAATGTTCCAATTTTCGATATCAAAGAAATATTGAAGTAGCGTTGCACACCTTCCATACCAAGTAGCACCATTAGCAGTACCAATCAAATTAGCATATTCTACGTTCAAACAACTCGACTCACCGATGTGGGCATGTAATTTTCGTGGTTGTTTCATTCTATTTTGTTTGGTTGAGCCTTTTTTGTGAATGAGTGTGTATGAATGTGTGAGCATGTCGTGACGTCAAAGGCAATCAACTTTGACGTCACGACATGCAATGTCTATATTTACAGTATACAATATTAGTATAAAAATATCTACTATTTAATTTATTTTTATTTTCGTGTCTACACTTTGATCGCAGATTTTGTGCAAATTGACAACTTTA
The DNA here is from genome assembly GCA_958295655.1 of Palloptera scutellata. Lineage (NCBI taxonomy): Eukaryota > Metazoa > Arthropoda > Insecta > Diptera > Pallopteridae > Palloptera > Palloptera scutellata. The sequence continues at coordinate 83,736,348 of OY282449.1, read as the reverse complement.
ATCCCATATTGAAGTTTTTGTAAAATAAAGTGGTGGTTTAATTCTATATTTTCATTTATATTGAGTACATGTTTACCCCCTTGTGGACCTAGTAGACCACTAAATATTTGTATTATTGTTAAAATCCTTACACTTATAAGAAACTGGCAACAAACTGCCAGGCTTTGAAAATACTATGTAGTTGAGAGAAACCCATTGAGTCACAAGAGATGCTATATGAATTGAAATTAAAATGTTTTTAGAAATATTTTAATCAAATACCTATAATAACACTTATACAAAGTTGTAAACATTTTAAACTTCAAATGTATTATTTGGTAATGGGCAATATGAACTTCGGAATACTGAAGAGTTATGCACATTGTGCCAAAAAAGGGAATTGGTTAATCATAACACACAAAATATTTATTATTCATTAAAATTTATTATATCGCCTTCAAAGAAGGCCCTTTCCGAAATAATACACTTATTTTTCCGGAATCGACTACAGTTCTCGTCGCGAACTCTCTTTTATGTCTTCTATCGACTGAAAATAGGTGCCTCGAAGTAGTAATTCGAGTTTTTGGAAAGAGAAAACAATTAGCCAGAGCCATGTCAAGTGAATACGGTGGTTGTTCTACGATGTTTGTTGAGTTTTTTGCCAGAAATTCGTTAACGTTGATAGCCTTGTCAGATGATGCGTTGTCGTGGTGCAAAATCAACTAGTTTTCTTTCCACAAACTTCGCCTGTTTCGACGAATTTGCTCTCAAACGCCGCATAACGGCCAGATAATATTCTTTATTCACCGTCTGAACTTCTGGCTAGAATTCCGAGTGCACAACACTGCGATAATCAAAGAAAATAACATTACCTTGACTTTTGATCGAAATTGAATTTATTTTCGACAGCTTTTGAATGCACTGTACCACTCATATGCACTTGTTTTTGATAAAGTCAATTCACTGTAAGCCTTCTATAACATTTTTAGTGATTCGACACACAAAATTCCATTTGCAATACAAAATTTGAGACAAAAATCTTTGTTAAATATTGTTATTCATTGTAAAAATTGAGATGAACTGACAAAATCGAGCACTGTAAACAAATTAAATGACAGATCGTGACAGTGGCAATCCCATTTTAAGTGATCATTTCCCATTATCATTTTTTGGCAAAATGTACTTTGCCAAGCACTGTAATTACGTGTACGGTAAGATGACCTGACATCTTGTGGCAATCGATGCAATTTCGATTGCAAAGTTTTGGTAAAACTCAATTCTGTTCGTTGTTCCTTTTACGGTACAATTCATCTTTTCCAGTAGGAGTCCGCTATCGTCTTTTTGTTACATTCTTGTAGTTTATCCAAGATAAAATTGATTTCCTCGGCTTGCAATTCAGTCATCTTCTTTATCAATTCTGCTTTCAATTGCTTTTGCAGTTGATCTTGAAATGTTAGCATATAACGGTACAAATTTCCTAAAATACTCAGTTAGCCCTAGACATTGTCGAATTTCGGTCAGTTTAATCGGTTGCGGAAATATTTGTTGGTCTGCAGTTTTTACGTTCCCTGGACTTAAACCATTTCAGTTTAACTGATGTCCGAGTATTTCAATTATTGTTTTCAAATATTCACACTTTCTCGAGTTTAACGTTACGAACGACGAATAGGATTCAGTATAGCAAAATATGAGGATATATACGTATTTATAATGCAGAATATTTTTAATTTTCACCATTCAACGCTGGAAACTGTTGGTGTGTTTTTAAGCGATTTTATAACGATTGGGTTATAACAGGTTGCAAGATCATTATTTCCTATTTTGTGTGTAGACTCAATCGCTGCCGCTCTTGGTCTTGACCATTAGGTATTCAAATTGAGATTAGCAAATACTATCGTTGATTATCGGCTCGGGGCACCTATGTATACATATTGTCGTTGACACATTGGCTCAGTACAGGGAATTCAATTTTAATTTCGGCTGTCCTAATTTTGCCTAAGGCATTAACAAAACATTTTTATATTGGATCGAACCGGAACCTTTCAATATTATACAAAATATTAAAAAAGACAATCAGATCTAACACTATTAAAAACCTGAACCTAATCTAGCCCGAACGTTGGGTCGTTTACTTCATATTACCTAAATTACCACATTTCGAACATTATTATGAACTCTTTTGAGTTGCCATATACCATATTTATTCTTACACTTTATGAGCTAAATAACTATTTTATATACAAGAAATGTTTCTAAAAAATTTCATGTATATTAGGAATAGTTTATCGACTCGACAATAAGCTGTCAATGAGGACTTGCACTTTTAAGTACTTTTCTACCAATAGAAATAACAATATTAAAGATTATTTGAGCGAAAAAAGATGGTGGTACTTCGGAGTACCGTTAGTCAGCTATGGGTTAAGGTAGGCTTGTCCAACGAGAATATACAATGTACATATGTGTATATAAATATGTATGTTTAAGCTTGGCATATGGGAATATTGATTTATGTCTACTTTCGATCGGACAAAAAAATTCGTCGACACTGTTCACAATTTTTAATTATCTTATCTTATAACTTGTCAAAAACCATAGAAATTAAATTATTTTTGGGGGTGCCATAATTTTTTTTTCAATTTGTATAAACATTTCATTCATAGCACATACAGTGGGTAGTGAATAATGAGAATAACGTGTATTGCAAAGGCTGACCTAGAAGCACGATTAGGAACATAAGTTCAGACGAACAAAGTTTGGCAACTTTTAATAAAATCAAAAATATATTTTAAATCCAGTTATACAATATACATTGTATATATGTATAGTATGTGTTAATATGTAAAATAAAATTAAGTTTTGGGGCAATAGCCGCTCCTGAATCAACACAATTGAAAATTCGACCTAAAAGATTAACGTCGCAATTTTAATTTATCGTCAAATGTTGCCTCTTTAAACCTCAGAAGCTTATATTTGTAAGGATTCAAAGGCATGCCTGTAATTTTTACAAAACGCAAAAGTTCTGAGAAAGTAAACTTCTGTAAGGCGTCCTATTGACGCACACAATGTTTTTTTTCAAAGTTGACATATACTCATCGGTTTCGATTACAAAACAAAGAAATTTAAATTTAATTATTAAAACTCATCAGGTTTTTCATTTTTCAATTACAATATTTAGTGAAAAGCGTAATATAAATATAGTTCAAATAAATTCAAATGTTGATGGGCGTGTGCAAGAGCCATTCTTTTCAATTTGCACAATTTCATATTTTTCAGGAGCAACATTATGTACATACTTGTACATCTAATTTGTTTATTCTTCATAAATTTTAAGTATAATTCGATATAGAAAAGTAAAAAATGTACCATGTCGGCTTTCCATATTTCGTGGCTATTTCGTATGATATGGGAATAGTGATTATATGAATTCATAAATACTTACTAACGTAAATGTACAATATAATAAAATATTTATAAATTAAAATTCACTAAAGTAAAATTGGATATTCCATAGCCAAAGCAAATATGTACCTAGTTACGATTAGATTCGCAAAGATTTTAAATTTTTAAATTAAATTTTATAAACTTACATATAAAATATCATGATTATTTCTATTCATTGATTTGCACTAATGAATTGCTGCAATATATAATTTGCCTTTTGGCAGCTGCGAGTGATTAAGGAACTGCGGCACCAGATAAGCAATTCACTATAGAATGTGTGATTATAACTTCATATGTATATGTATATGCATCAATGTGTGAGTTTGGGTTTATTTCGTTCTATTAGAAATAAATAAGGTGATAGCTTATAAATAATTTGATAAGATTTTGTAGTTATAATAAATCAATATTGAAATGCTGCAAGGTAATATTGCAATTAAAAATTAAGGTGTAGATAACCACGTATATTCTTTACTTTACTTTTGATGGCACAACAGCCCATGGAGGGCCTAGGCCGAGCTTTTCGCATCCACTCATGTTGTGCGTGTTATATTTGTACATGAATGGAAGGGACCTACAGTTTAAAGCCGAATCCGAACGGCGAAGGAAAAGCTTTTCATAGCAATTTTTACTCTTGTAGGTTTGCCATTGCCTGACAAGAGGTGGTGCCGTGTAGAAAAATTATTTTTTCTACTTTTTTTTTTTGATTTTGCCTGTGCCGAGATTCGAACCCCGGACACTCTGCGTAGCAGTCCAACGCACTACCACTACGCCACAGCGACCACGTATATTCATGTGCAAGAATAAACTAGAAAACAATTCATTTACTGGTTCTCATAAAAATGCTTAAAATAAAAGCTCCAAATAAATGAGTACTAACTTCAACATGCTGTTTCGCCTAAAAATATTTATGTACAATATGTAGATCTAATAAATAAGCACTTAAGTTCAATTCACTTAGCATACTAAATATTGCTGCTGCAATTTCTCCCATTCTCTATTTCATCCATTATTGAATTAGTGGCTAGGAAATTTTCTAACTCTTCACCAGGCACAAAAGGTGGCAGCACGTTGTAGGCGGTGGCGGCGTTATGATTTGATGATTGCTCTTGCAAAGCTACTAGCGAATTGACAGGGTCATTGTTAGAGTGGATTAACTCAACGCGTACTTTTTCATTATTGTTGACCAGTATTTGTGCAGCATTAAAGCTGTCTGTTGAGATTTCAACATCGATTTCAGTGCGATGAGCTTTCCGTAAATGTGCTGCAAAAAGAAAGAGAATACAACGAAATATGTAAATTACAACAGTCAAGAATTAAAGGGATCCAATACATGGTGGTACATATTCTAAGTGTTTATAAATACACCGCTTAATTTTATAGATACCATTTAAAATCGACTATTGGAATTCGGGTTTCCTTAATATAACTCTAGCTACTCATACCTCCTGCGTATAGGATTCATTTCGAAACTTACTCGTTAGTCTTTGATGCGTGTACGATTCACCACAATATTCACATGATATGAGACGATGTTTGTGGCGTATATGGTCATTGAGGACTTTATCATTTTTACAGACATAATCACAATCAGGTTCCTCACAATATACATTGAGCTCTAGATGCAAAAATCGTTTTGTTTGTATGGTTTTATTTTAATTAATATGTATGTATGTATAAGTAACTAATAATCCAATTGAACTTCTACTTGCACTATGTACTTACCTGCATGAGAAAGCATATGTTGAGTTAAATCCTTTTTGTAGCCAAAACGTTTATCGCATTTTTCGCATGCAAATGATTTTATGTTCAAGTGCACCACCTGAACATGCTGCTTCAGTTCGAAAGCGGTGCGTGCACGTATATGACACTGGTCACACTGAAAGGGACGCAATCGGGCATCGTGTGTGTTGAGATGTTTTTCCAGCTGCGACTTGACATGAAAACGTTTCGAACAGTGTGGGCATGGATAGATTCCCTGACGTGGTGTCTGCCTTCGTTTTTCGTTGAATAAAACTGGAGCATTTATACATTTGCCATGTTCATCACGTGAACGTTGCAAGTGATAGCGTAATTTATGCAATGAATTAAACGAAGTGCCACAATTTGTACATTTATTGATAATGTCCGGAATTATACTGTCGCTCGTTTTCGGGTTGATTTTTTCCGCATGGAAATGTTTTTTGTGACGATTAACGAACGCCAAAGTGACAAAACCTGCCAGTGAAAGGGAATTGCAGTTACAATTAATTATGTATTAATTAATATGTATTTTGTGACAACGATTTGTTGATTTTTCGAAAGAATATACAATGAACATATGTAGATGATGGAGTATTAAAGGGGATAGGGAGGGGCTCTTCTACAAAATGATCCATTCATCGTCGCGAAAATTAACAAACTATAATTTGTTGTTGTGTGTTAGGATTTCCCAAAAAAAAAGTATAATACAAATACATACAGGAGTCACAATATTCATATTATTTATTTGTGAAATTGCAAATCTTCACCTTTATTACAGAATTCACACTTCATAGGCAATTCTCCATTGTGAGCCTGATATTTGTGACGTTTAAGTTCATAATCTCCAGGGAAAACTGTGGCAACAAAAGGAAAATTACAAGTTTTTATGTGTAGATACTATGGAAATAAATTATCCGCCCACTTACCTCGTTTACATTGATCACAAGAGATAATTGTGCCAGAACCATGCAATCTTTCATGAGCTTCCAAATTGGCGCGCCTCACAAAACTACGTTCGCATATAACGCAGCAAAGCTTCTTGTTTGTTTCATGCAGACGTTGATGAACGCGAAAACGATGTAGTGCCATTTGCGTGAATTTTTTGCTACACGTGCCACACTCCCAATCGCCAACGAATTGACATGAATTCTGATGTAGTTCCATTGGGCCACGCAATTGCTTATGACAATATTCGCATTCAACTGTTATATTAGCAGTATGCATAATAATGACATGATTGTCACGCGATTCAGCGGAGATATACTTTTGCGGGCAATAGGGACAGGTGTAAGGTAATTTAGGATCGTGTACATCGAAAAAGTGTTGTGATAATTCTTCGGAATTGGGGAAAATTAGGTGATCGATGTTGCCGGTTAAGGGACAATAGCAATATTGACAGGCAAATGGATTGCCAGATATACGTTTGCTGATGGTGGTGTCAAATTCATCTACATCGTCAAATTCCTCATCTTCGTCTTCTTCATATTCCTGGTCGACACAAGTAGCATTTTCGTAATCTAATAAAAATATAATAAAATCATTTTATGATAAACCCCTATTTATTTTTTAAATATTTTATTTGCTTAATTTTACCATATTTCGTTTTCTCTATGTCAACATGGTTCTCCTTGATTTTATTCTCTACCACACCATTGGTTAGGTTGTTTTTCATTGAATTGTTTGCTTTTGTCGGTATAAGGTTTCCTTGCAGCATTTCTTCTAAGTCCTGCGCTACAATATTTTCCATTTCGGCTTCAATTGTTTTTGATTGTACAATGCTGTCGGCTTCCTTCGCAAAGGCTATCTCTGGAATATGCCGAGCTGTGAAGTATAAATCTGGGGCTCCAACATCAACTAAGGCATCGTTGAGTAATGTACTCTCTGCTTGTAAAAGTGCAGTATTTTGTAAGTTTGTGAAGCTTTGCTGATACATATCATAATTTTCTAAATTTGGTTGCACCGCGTTAATCTCAGTAGGCGCTATGCCGGCAATGACTTCATGCTCGACAGGTGTCGTCCCTTCAGAAGTAAAGTAAGTGCTTAGTTGAATTGGTATTGTATTTACATTTTGCTCAATTTTTTGTTGTATTTGATTTGTTACAATTACAACTTCAGATTTCACAGTTGTTAATGCATCCCCATTAGCAGCTAAATATTCAGTTGCTGTTAATGTCTTATCGTTGCCGATATTATTGATTTGGAGATTTTGTTGTTGTGCTTCCGACAGTTGGTGTTGTGGCGTAAAAGATTCCAGTAATTTTTTTTGTGCTTCCTCACATTCCAAACGAAATGCATCGATGCCACAGAATTTGGCAAAGCAATTAGCGCATATACGTTGAGGCAATCCATCATCGTGTGAAATCTATCGTTGAGAAAGTGGTGTAAAAAAGTGTTAACACAAATATGTATTTGTGATATGTTCATAATGTTACATTTAATTGCCACGCCCTTAATTCGTTTGTTATAAAATTTAGTTCTTGCTGCAGCTGCAAATCTCCAATCGGCTGATAGAGGTGAATGAACTCCACCTGGTTGTTAACATAGCAATTTGAGCATAACCGACACGCTTCAAAATTGCCAATTATTTCCATTTGAACTCTACACTTATATTTTAAATAAAAATAGTTTACTTCCAAAAATAATTTTAAAAAAAAATGCATCAAAAATGTTTAAGCGAACAGTAGACGACGCATGTACTGTCAAAAATTACAATCAGCTGCTTTGTTTCATTGTTTACTTCATGTGTGGTATGTTCAGTGAATGAGAATTTTATGTGAAATTACTAAAAAAAAATTATATGTTTTAGTTTCTAATGTTTTAGAGAAATATAGTAAATATTAACTCTACTGAATATTATCTATGTTTTACTGTAAAAAGTACTAGCAGAAAATGAACGAATAAATAATTATATTTCCGCATAGTGGAAAAATTATTTATTTCGGTATAAAAATATTGTTACACTTTACAACACTGAAACAATTTATTAGTTCGTGATGTGTTCATTGTAACTTATTTTGTTGCCGGTGCGTTCCACTAAAGGTTGTATTTATTTATGACTTATTCTTAGTGCAAATATACAAAACAAAAAAGTACCAAAGTGAATGAGTGTTGGCATTCGGGCTCATTTTTTTAGCACAGATTCCGTATCAAAGGTATATTAAATCTCAGCTGTATACTAACAAAAACAAAAAAAATTTTGTAAAAGTGTTCCTTTTTTCTAGTATACATTTATTTCTTTAATTTTCTAAGCAATTGATAAAACTGTATTTTTACGTTTCATTTATAAAATAATTGTAGGTAAAACCAATTAGGTAATTTATTTGAAGAAAAAGCAATCTGGAATATGCGGTACTAAGGCTTACTGAAAATACGTACCGGTCATATAATCCAATAGTTAGTGCACGTTTATGATCTGGTTTAGTCATACCTAAATTGAAGAGCCAGTGTCGTCTTGGGTCCATTCAAAAATAGTCAGTTTTGATAGATGCAGCGACGTGACGCAGAGTGATTCGGTCCCATTCAACGGCTGGACAAAAGTCGAACGAGTTCTCAATATTTATCATACGAACAATATGGAAGAGTTTTCAAATACAAAATTACTTTTATTGTAGCTTGTATCGTTTTTTAGGCTTGAAATTACGTTTTCGTTGCAAACATAAATAGATTTAAAATAATTTCCTTTTTTAAAAAATGATGGCCGAACACTTTAACAATTCAGATTCTAATTTTTGTTAGGATTATTTTTATTAAAAAAAGTTCAAAAGTATCGTGTTTACAGAAAAAAATTAAGTTGGTTGATTTTATTAATGAATGTTTTCGAAATGATCAGTAACAATAATACATAAAATGAGGCTCGGCTGTCCCAATAACCAATTTGGGTATAATTGATAAAACTTTTGAAAGTACGATATTATGTTAATTCGTTTAAAAGAAAATCTAATTATTGTTGAAAAGTAATTCGACTTTGTTCAAAATTCATATTACATTATCAGCTTGTATATCATGCACAGAATATACATATTTATGAAAATATGAATAAAAAATATATGTATGTGTCAATATTGGCGATTTAAAAAGCTTTTGATTAAGGGAATTTGAAAATAAGGATTCGAAAACTATATGAATTAGGTATTGGGTATATGTGTAAACAATCTGAAATTGTTTGAATGTTGTTTATTAAACAGAAAGCAATTCGTACAAATTAAATATTAAAATAAAAAGTTCAGTACGAACAATTAAAATAGGTGAGCCAAGGCTCGAAATTGGCAGCAATTCTGTTTGAATCTAAGTTTTATGCTGACGATGGAGCAATTATGTATCCAACAGATTCATTGCAAGAATTAATGTTTTTTAACGCTATTTAAAATCTTTTTTTTTTGTAGTATATGTATTTTCCATTCCAAAAGTGTACTGAAAAAAGTACTACTGTATTGAAAAATTCATCACTGAGCTGAATTGAAGTTTTCATGTTTACTTTGATTTTGATTTAGTTGATTGTGATAAAACTAACGAGGAGGGTTATTGACTAAGTCTCATTTCAATTGATGTTGGCTAAATGATCAAGTGCGTCAAATACTTGTATTATTTTATTAGTTCATATCATTAGTAAATTTTACTTTGTAAATTATTACAAATCATTAGTCTAAAGCGTAGCGTCCAATAAAGTTGTAAGTATTTCCAATTGAATTTTATTTGTGTGCAAAAAATAATTGTGTGAAAACTTTAATTGATATAAATTCTGAGGCCTTTTGATTAAACAACTTATGTTTACATACAAGGTTTCATGTTTTATTTTAAACTTAATGCGCTTTTCCGCATTCATCTCTAAATTTATAGTAAATTTATTATAAGCTTTAACTCCTGAACTAAAAATTCTGGATATATAAAGATTGGAAAACCAATAGTATGTCCAGTTGAAAGAAAATACGACAAATCGTAAGTAGATATTAGATAGGTTGTTTTGCCAAAATGCAACAGAATGGCAACTTGATTTCAACTGACGTGGTGTTATAAACTGTGTTTCTTTTGATTTGTATATATTACAATTAGTAATAAGTATGATATCGAAAAGTGAGATATCGATAATTTGTAACAACTAACAAATTTTCTATATGTGTGTTTCGCATCCTTTTCTACAGGGTATATCATATATAATTTGAAATTATTTTGGTGTAAATAAGAAACGAATAATTTTTTTCAATGTGGTATTTATTCGAAAAAACAAACCTTTCGGTTAATTGTGGAACACTACTTATTTCATTCAAATGACTTCCTCGGTTGGCGTTACAGTGGCCATACTATTGACTTAATTTTCCCAGTACATTTTCGACTGTTTGGAGCTGTATTTGACCGATGGCTGCTCCAATTTCGTCCTTAAGAGCCTCAATCGTTGCTGGAAGGTTAGCGTAACACTTATCTTTAACGGCTCTCCAAAAATAATATTCCAACGGAGTCAAATTACAACTGCGTGGTGGCCAATGCACATCACCAAAATGCCTAACAACGCGATTTTCAGACTTCCAACGGAAAATATCGATTGTTGCACGGCTTGTGTAACACGGCCCGTCATCCTCTTTAAACCAAAGGTTGTCCTAGCCCATATCTTCTAAAATAGGTCCCAAATATCAATATCAGTTATTATTGTTAGCCCATACCATTCGCAGTAATGCAACTTCCTCATTTTCAAAGAAAAATGGCCCAATGATACCACCGGGCAAAAAACCACATCAAATATTCGTTGAGGGTGCATTGCTCGCGTTTCGAGCAACAGCAGCAAATTTTTTCGTTGGTGCGCACTGTAAAAGCCCAAGAACATGTTCTTTTTTCCAATAAAGATTCAGTTTCACTAATTGATCCACAAATTGCGTGGAAGGCTCTTTTTTTTCTACCGAATTCTGAAAGTAATTCTTTTACACTTTCGGTAGAAAATTCACCATTTTTCCAACGTTATTTAGCGTATACCTACCCATTTCGTTAACCGCAAATATAAAATAAATTTTTCGTCATTATATGAATAACACTAGAGTTGCCACACTGAAAATAACCAGTAGTTCAAATGTTAGAGATTGATAACTTCACAATCAAAAATTAACGGCTAAGGAGGGATCCATACAAATAATTTCCTTATTGTGATACGTATCAAAAGAAACATAGCAATTTTCTTATGTTCGGCTGTTTTATAAATTCTCTCACATAATCAAGTTTGTTTCGAAAACATTTTCAAATTAAAACTTTAATCGTGACAGCACTGCATATTTTATGGAGTGCTTTATACAACTCGCTGACAGTCTATGCAAGTCACTTTTTCTGTTAGTTGTAATGGTTGTATTTTCATAAAGTTTTAAAAATGTGTTAAAACCTGTAAACACATAAACTATTTAACCCTGGGTTAATTTGAAATGTTAGCGGTGTTCTAGACTATTCTGTTAGTGGAGACTCACAGTAAAAGGGCTAAATTGCGCAAAATTCCATAGCAACATTTTTGTATACAAACTACTTTTTGTGTAATTTTACCGTTTTCGAGTCCAAAGTTCATTGGAGAGTGTGTAACTCAAGGAATTTTTGAAAGAATATGAACTGACGGAGACGAGTCGATTTTAGTTAGACCGTTACACTGCATACATACATATTTCTTGACAATTGCATTGGCGAACATAAGTGCAAACGAGGATTGGATGGATTACCTAGCTGCAGGATACCTAATTAGTCTCAGAGAAATCATAGGGCTCCAAGCGACCACTCTTTGGCAAGTTGGAGGATAAGCGACCCTTACCAAATCAACATATAATTCAACATGCAACACATAGTCTAAAATTAACTTAAAAACTTAAAAATAAGCATGCATATAATAAATAAAATCAATTAAAATAATTAAGATAACTAAAAGAAAAATATTATATCAAAGAAAGAAGAAAAAAAAAAAAAAGAAAATAATTTGGAACATTTTTGAATAAGCTTAAAAATTTAAATTAAGTAAGCATGCTAACAAACAAAAGTGATTAAAATGAAGTGTATTCAAATATAGTGCCAAGTGTAAAAAGTAATTTTGCAAATGCAGCAATATTGATTGCGCATGCATTGTCATGGACAAGCACATGTACATATCTGGGAAATCAATATTTTTTTTGTAATTTTTTTTACCAACTAATTTTTCTCCCCAAATTAAGCGAGCGAGAAAGGCCTTTCATCGTTACTACTGGGTTCATGGAATAACTGTGAGTTGAAGTTTTATTTATTAATTTTTTTTATTCACCTCTAAAATTTGAGAGAGATACGCTACATATAAAGAATATAAAATTATCCCAGGCGATATATACTAGTGTCCGTTAAGTAAAATTTTTTTTCGTGATTTTTTTTGTATCATCAGATTAAAGTATGCATGATTAAAAATTATGCACAAAATATTTTTTTTTTTAACACTTAGTTTTAATTAGTTTTTTTTTTCATTCATACACAACAACAAAAGTATGAATTATTACTTTAAATCTATAAAAATTTATAATTTCTAACTAAACTAATTTCTACTCTTTAAGTTACCTATGTACATATGTTATTATGATATGGTATAATATGAATATATATAACGCTGGAAAATAAGGTTTCAATTTTGTCATTTTTGCAGTATTTTAATAGAATTTTCTTTTTTATTATAATAAATGAATTGTTATTTTAACATAAATTAAGTGTTTTCTGATCTTGGTCTGGAGTAGTAATATTAAATTAGGGGATTCTAATGAAATCAGCCTTCTAGAATCCAAAGGTAGGGTGGGAATCGTCATGGGCATTAGCAGCATTTACTTAGATCAGCTTGCTCCAACATATCTATTTTTGCCAAACCTGTCAGATACCTCTTATATTTTTCTTTTTATACCTTTATTTTTTTTTGTTTACCAAGCACGTGAATCTTATTTCGTAATGTGTGGAATTGTGCAGGGTACAAGATCCCCCCATATCTCCCGAACTAGCTAGCAAGCAAACCAGCACGTGCAACCGTCCCCTTCGCACATTCAAACATGGTTGTAGGTTGGAGGAGTACAAGCTTTCGAAAGCAGTTGACTCTCACCTAGAACTCTTACCATTAGACAAAGAGTTGGACATTACATAGTTCTTACTAACGAACTCAGACGTACTAAATGCAAATCACCACTGGCAACAATGTTTCTGAAGCCGCGTGAATTACCTAAATAATATTTCAATTTCTAGAAAAGCAATAGGTGAATGTTTGAAGTCTCCGGCTATAACTAGTGCTGATGCGCTGATCATTAATCTCAATCGCAGGTTAATAGGAAATTACGATTAATCGACACTGGCGTGTATTCGCACAATGCGATTAGTCACTTTTACATTTGTCAACTCTTGAAAGCAATTTGAGTTGCTTGATACCGAGGGGGGAAAGAAGAGAGAGGATTTGTACTCGTTTTTGCACCCTCTGACCTATAAACTCAAAAAGTTTAATTGAATAGTTGACAAATGTAAAAGGGCACACATAGATCAATTTTTAGTTTATCGATTGCCATCGTTAATACAGTTTTGTACGCCGCAATATATGTTTAACAGCTAATTCCGTCATGTTGTTTACGACTGGAACACAATGACCGCGGCAACGATAAATGATATTAATTCTAATCTTCACAATTTCCATAGATCATTTTATATCGGTATACAAGACTTCGTGAATTTCCAAAGAATCTGAAAAAGAAGTTGGGAGTAGCGGTCCCTTACTGATTAGGTGACAAATCTCTACGAGAGAAAGCGTTAATTGGAGAGAGAAATCGCCAATTGGATTTACTCATCTCCGCTGATGCTAATGCAAATTATGTCCAAGGGGGGAGATAGGACATAAACGACCGAGGTGAGTCATTGTTTGAATTAATTAATTCCAATTTGTCAGCTTCAATGAAATGTATATTGTAGTTGGTGATATTATTGATCAATGACTGTAATCTTTCGAATCGATCGGACGTGTTCTTTCAAGCTCCGTACTTTTCTTTGTTTTACTTTGTTTTTATAGTGTTCCAAAAACTTTATAAATTGACTTTATTGGTTTCTAATATATACAGCTTCATTATTCATATACATATTATATATATAATTTTAACTTGTAAGAATCAAATTTTGTTGTTATATTTCATAATTTGTTTTTCCTTTTATTGTATATTTACCGTTCCGTTTACCGTTCCGATATACCGTTTACCGTTCCGATATATATATATAAATTTTATAGTGATAGATCGACCATAATTACAGTGGGTGCTATTATTTTTGTTTCCCTTGAGAACTTTTAATTTTTGACTACAACTAATACATATATTTTGATTATAATTTAATAATTTAATCTAACTATGATCTGCACGTATCCTAATTGCATCGGTGAGGGTGATTCTGAACGCTTTGTGACTTGCTAGTTATGTGACGGGCTAGCCCATTTAAAGTGTGCCGGATTTTCTGGCAGGACTTACTTTACTTTTAATGGCACAACAGCATATGGAGGGCCTAGGCCGAGCTTTTCGCATCCACTCATGTTGTGCGTGTTATATTTGTACATGAATGGCAGGACCCTTGACATAATTAAAGATAATAAGGGCCTTCATTGGTTGTATTTGAAATGTAGGTCGGCTGATATCAATCTATATAAATTTTTCAAACAATTCAAGGTGGGTTTTTCGGAGATTGGGAGTCCTTCCCAATGACATCTAAATTTAAACATTATGAAAAGTTTTTAAATAATTACAAGTGGTTTGTTGAACCTTGAAAAATCCGATGGTAAACAGTCGGTGTCAGATTTTGTGGTAGAGGTAGATGTGGACGAGGTCCCAACTCCATCTTTGGCGTACTGCTCCATTGTCGTCACAGACTCTTCACCGGTTGTTTTAAATGTTCAGGTTGTTTTGAATACTGTAAATACTTATACTCCAACTACTAGTAATTCAAAATCTAAACCTTTGCCTCTACTTAAAGAAGGTTTTACTAAGAAGTCTAAAAAACCTAATCGTTATTCAGCCCAGGAAGTCCTTGTTCGTGTCTTTGCAGCTGACACTACTGAAGATGTGTAGTGGAATATTTAACATATAAAACTAACCTTAAACGTGATGACATAACTGTATTTAAATTTAACTTCAATTATGTACATTCTTTAAAATTACTTTGCCGACTAACATTTATAAAACAATTTCTTGTCCAGCTTTTTGGCCATATAATGCTTTTGTGAAATAGTTCATTTCTCGGGAGAGCACTAGGTTATCTAAAACTGCAACACTGCCTAAGCTTCCTACGGACCAAAAACACTAATTAAATGCACCCAGTGTATGTAAAGCTTGAATATGATTTTGTTGTGTTTACTGGGACATGGCTGCGACCTTTCATACATAAAACCAAGGTTTTTTGCATGGTTTCACGGTTTTTCGTAAAGACAGACATTTTATCGTTGGTAATACTGCTATGGGAGGTAGCGTTTTGATTGCTGTTAGGTCTTGTTGCTGTTCCAAGGAAGTGACGCTTTCAACTGCTTTAGATATCGAATTTTGTCGTGTTAAGATGACAATCCTTTTGTTTATACATAACGTGTTCTTATGTGCCTCCTAACTCTTTTTCCAAATGTTAAAATAGTCATTGTTGGAGATTTCAACTTGCCTGATGCCGTTTTGGATGTCCCCCGATTATCATTTTATACTACTACCTAATAATTATATTTGCATTGATATAAAAAACTCCATAACTAGCGAAGGCCTTTTCCAACTAAACTCAGTTATAAACGTCAATAATAAAATCCTGGATCTCATTTTTATTGACGATTTTTCTAATGCAAATGTGTCAGGTTCATTACCTTTGGGCCTGCCAGAGGATCCTTATCATTCTACTGTCGAAATAAAATTTTCATTTCCAATCGCATGTCTTGAAAATAAAAATCTTATTTCCTTAAATTATAATTTAAGAAAAACTGACTATATAAAACACAAAACACAAAAATTACCTTTCCAAAGTTGATTGGAGCTCATTACTCAGTTATGACTCCAAATCTTCTGTTTCCTCGCTCAATAACGTAATCTGAAACCAAAAAGACTCATTATTACAAACGCTACAAGAAATTCAATAACTTGACTGATTTTTCTAAATATACAAATCTTCGCTACAGGTATCAACTTCAGTGCAAAACTTGTTATAAAGAATATCTAAATAATGGTAAAGATTCGCTAAAACAGGATGCTAAATCCTTTTGGGACTTTGTGAACATAAAACGTGAAGATTTTTGATTTCGGTCAAGGATGTCAAAGTGAAGAAACAATTTGTAATCTATTTCTATCTCAGACTTTTTTATGTCAATATAATCAAACATGTGTTGATGAAACAGTTGTGTTAGAATATATGAGGAACTTTAAAACCTGTGTGAATTCTGGCCCTGATAACATTCCAGAATGTTTTCTTAAGGTGGCACCCATCACACTTCTATTTAAGTTTTCCTTACAATGTGGGTATTTCCCTGACGCCTAGAAGGTCTCTTACATTATTCCGCTACATAAATCTGGCAGCAAATCTTTATTCAACTACTACCATGGTATAAGGAATGAGATCGAAAAAATCTTAACATATATAAAACTCAATAATTTTTAAACGGTTGATCTTAGAGTTTTGATTTTTTTTTATTTAATTGATCATATTTTACAAATTACAGAAAAATATAAATGTTATAGTTCTAACCACTATTTATGAACTCGTGGACCTTTTTTGGTAAGCCTTAGAGATTTAATAGTTGTTTCAGACACCTTTTTGGAGCAGTTTGCCCATCTCCTTTTAAAATCTTCGATATTTTGGGACACCTTTTTTGTTCTCTTTAAGTTTCTTTTCACAAGAGCCCAATATCAAACTGATCTTGTGTACACTGACTTTAGTAAAGCTTTCGACGTAGTAAATCATAATTTGCTTTTACTTAAATTGCTAAATATGGGTTTTCCACCAGATTTTCTGAAATGGATCACTTCATACCTTACAAATCGAACCCACAGTGTATTGTTCGAGGGGTTTAAATCTAATGGTTTTCCTGTTACTTCTGGCGTTCATCAGGGGAGTCATCTTGGCCCAATTCTTTTTTTTTTGCTTTTCATTAACTATTTTCCCAATGTTGTTCAAAATTTTAAAATTTTTTATCTACGCTGATGACGTGAAATTATTTTATGCATTTAATAAAACAGACAACAATAAGTTACTACAAAATGACCTAAATCAACTGTACAGTTGGTGTAGCTTAAACTTAATTAAACTAAATTTATATAAATGTAAGCAAATGTCTTTTTCACGTAAATATCCTTTATTATTTAACTATGAAATTTATAACTACAAACTTGAAATCGTTTCAACATTCGTGGATCTTAAAACTGACTTGGATACCAAACTTTGTTTTAATATTCACGGTAACAAAATCATTAACAAGGCTTCCTGTGTGCTAAATTTCATTATCCGCTGGGCGAAAGAATTTAACGACCCGTATGTTACCAAACTGTTTTTTGTTTCTTTAGTAAGTCCAATATTAGAATATGCTTCAATAGTTTGGTGTCACATAGATGCCAAAAACAATTTATTATTTTCTGCTTACGTGGTTTACCTTGGAACCCGAACTTAAACCTTCCATCATATGAAAGTCGTTTGAAACTAAATTATACTTAAACTTTTTCAGGGCAATATAAATAGCATTATCTTATAAGTAGACCCAATATCAATATACCTACACATGCTACAAGGAACTATGCTTGAAAAATTATAATTGTAATTACTTAAAATTTAAATCTTTCAATAATACCTGCATAGATTTTAATAAAGTTAATCATTTAATAAATTTTTCCGATTCATCAAAATCAATTAGAGATAAAATTCTTCTAAAAATTAATAATTAACTCTTCACTATCCAGCCATTTTGTGCTTAGTGGAGTTCACTTCCTTCACGCTTTTGTTTCCGTTCGCGCTTCTGTAGAGTGATCCGGGTCACTCTACTACGATAACCTAAACGTAGTTGAGAGTCGGAAATTCTGGCGTAATCTTTGTGATACCATAAAGAAATTCCGTTAGGCACTTTAGATTTATTACTGGACACTCATTTCCCAAAATCTTCACAGAAAGAGGATAATATTAGTAGAGAATCTCTTGATAACTTAGAAAGCGTTTGATCTCTAGCATGTTCTCTTAGTACGGATGCTAAAATCGAATTTTCTACTAACTCTTGCTCCTTATAAATATGCGGGTTGGGTTTTCAGAGTAATGTTTCATAGCCGCCGTTGTATCATGCCGTGATTGTCGGGGTATTTGGTCATAATATACACTAATCATCATCAAGCACACTTTCTTATAACTCTTATTCACTTCAAATCGGTAGAAATATAACAAGTTTAAGAGAATCAACTACCAGACTAAGAGGTGGGAACCCCCTTGATTTTATTTTACCTTGCATCTTTATTTAATACTTTCTACATAAAATATTCTAATCAACTTTACTAAATTAGTTTTATATTCGATATACATATAAAGCTTTTAGCGGAAGACCGCGTTAAATCATATACATACCTATAATATTTATCAATTAATATATTTTATAGTGAACAAATTTTATTCGCATAACTGATTTATTTTATGTTTAGCAAATATGTGCATATCTGATGGAACTACTAATGCGTTATAGAGCATAGAAATTTGAAATTTGTGAGTTAGATAAAATTTGATTTTATACATTATATTCCAAAGCGCTTCATATGGTAATGAAGATTTCTTCCGGTCCATAATTAAAAAGTTTTGTTAAGTTAAATTTGCGATCGTAGTACTTAGTGCTCTACTGCTACGCTGGGTTCAAATTAGAGTACAGTCAAATATAACTTACGTAAGTACTTTCAAGTTTTTTCCAGTTTATGGTACTATCGTATGTCGGTGCTTTGCAGTTTGTAGTATTGACGATAACGTCAATTGTAATTTCTTTATTTGCTTTTCCATCTCCGAACATTTTTCCATCAATTTCAATTACCGTTTCTTCTAAATCTTTGTGTAGGCCTTTGCCTAGTCTTGTAATTTACATCGATGCTTCCTCAACCTTCTGGTCCATTCTAGCACATTTTTCTTCCAATGTCTCCCAAATAAGAGCAGAGCTGTTCTGGAATTTTTTGTCGATTTGCTCTGTCAGCATTTCGCTTTGTTGCTGCATGAGCTGCCGCTGCTCAGCTTGCTCAAATTGCTGTTGCATAAGCTTCTGCTGCTCTATATGTTGCTGCTTAGTTTGTGCTTAGTTAGCTCCGATTTATTACTACTTGTGGCAGATTCATTCATGCCAACTCCTTTTTAAGTTGTTCTAGCTTAACCATTTTAACACAATTCCACTTCTGACACCAATTGTTACAATTATTTAGTTTTTACTGTTTATACATATATAAACTTATATCTTATCTTATATCTTACTAAATAAAAAGGTTCGATCACTGGATGGTGTATAAAAGCAAATTATTGCAACTTAATTTAATTGTTTCAACACTTACAAAACACTCCAAATTACTTCACAATTATGTTAGGCACTCTTTGGTTTTACTAACAATGTCGAACTGTGACTCAATGTATTACGTGGCTGTAGTCGTATTTATAGCACAGATTTCATCACTGTCACGAACATTGCTGAGCTCTTCGAAGTTTTCAGATGATATTAGATAGCCACGAATCTCTAAGCTTTTTCGGAGTTTCTAGATGGGAATGATGTGTTTATAGTACTAGAAATCTATATATTTTACACGGAGTGGATCCAGTAGATCGTAAATCAAATTCTTGTTCAGTCACTTTCAACATAGTTATCTCATTTAACAATTTGAGATATACTAATATCGCGCTAATTGCTTTAAAAAGCGATATATTAAAACTTATAACTTTGTTTTTGTTTGCAGAAACTTCCAAATATGACGAAAAATACTCATTTGGATTATATCAAATTACATTTGGTACCTGAGATTGTATCGCAATTGAAAAATGAATCACTGGATACATTTGAGGTGGTCGACGCAAGTGGCTTGGATGGATTTATGTCTGCCTTGTATAATATCAGTTTAAAAACCAAAACCGATGAAGGGTAAAATTTAAAATTTTCAATTCAGAGTGTAATGCCAAAATTGTGCTAAACAATTGTTTAATTTTTTACTTTCAGTCCAAAGGAACGTCTATTAATTTCAAAATTTATGAAAGGCGATGTTGCGTTTCGTGAATCGAGTAAATCCTTCATACAATTTGCCAACGAGATTTTTATTTATGCAAAAGTATTACCCGAATTTGCAAAAGTTCTGAAGGAAGTCAATATTACAACCATATCCATCGCAGACTGGGTGCCGCAATCTTATGTTGCGAAATTCGGTTATGTTGAAAGTAAGATACTAATATAAATATTTGTATTGTAAATATTACATTATTCCGTTTCTTTTTGTAGATCTTAGTGTTTCATCTAGCGAACGCGAATGCGTTTTAGTTTTAGAGCATTTAAAACCTCATGGTTATACACTAGGACCACGTCTCTATCTTAATCGTGATCATTTGTTCGCCATGTGCAAACCGATTGGCCAATATCATGCTCTCAGTTATGCGTTGCGCATATGCAATGAAGCGGTATTTACGCGTTTGAAAAAAGAAATCGTACCACTGCCCTTCATCAATGACAACGATCCTAACGATGCCAATTCTAATCTTTATCGTGTGCTTTATCGTCTGGCCTTCGATCGTTTTTACGATTACTTCGATCGAAGCATTGATGGAAACACTTTTGATAAGACGAGCTCGAATGATTTGAAACTTATCGAATCATTGCAGCGTATGCGTGAGAAATATTTTGCCGAACCGACACGTCTACATGAACGTATTCGTACTCAGGTGGAGGACAGTGAAGAGGATCGTCGGTTTTCAGCTATACTTCATGGTGATTTCAATCGCAATAATGTGTTGTTCCGTTATAAGATTCCAAGTGTCGGAGGTGTTGTAGATGAGGTGGAGGATGTGAAGATGATTGACTTTCAGGTATCAGAAATATTATATTTATAATATTGTTGTTTTAATTAACTCAGCTCTCGCTTGCAGGAAATGCGTTATGGTACTATATCCATCGATTTGGCTTTTTTTATGTATATGAACACAATGGAATCTATACGTGATGATGTTTGGATGGAGGTATTAAAAGTTTACCATACACATATGTTTGAAACTTTGTCGAATATTATAAAAGCCCATAACTATGACAAAAAAAAGGTTGAGAAAACATTGCGAGAATACAGGTACGTACATATCTACACAGATTCATATTTCAAATTTGAATTAAGTAAAAATGGTTTCCTCAACAGTTTTGAAAACTTTTATGCGCATTTTTCTCGTTATGCCATCTATGGTGTTCTGATTTGTATGCATTTCTTGCCATGGATACTTTGTAGTGAGAAAGAATGTGCCCGCCTTTCGCATCTTTTTGAAACGGATATGCATGGTGAAGAGTTTAGAACACTCTCCATTGAAGCAGGAGGTGATGATGTTAATATAAAGATTTTGGATATTATGAGACATGCTTGCAAAAAGGGCTATATGAATAATATTTAATATATTATATCGATGGTTTAAGGCACAGATCCCTTCGAAAGACGAATATTTTGGACTACATATGTATATGACTCAAGCTCGAAAAAGTGAACTCGCAACATATGTGTTTTAAACCGTCGATATATTCGTACATTTATTATGAGTATATTTTAACAATCATTAATTGGAATACTATCTATGAAATGTAAAAAATAATATACAATCTGTTTTGTTTTAATAAAACTTTACAAACTTTAAAAAAGTTTTTGGTAAAATTCTGACCAAAGCGGCAGATAGCTCTTACTTTTTTTTTATAGAATTATTATTATGTACTGTTGGAGTTGAAAAAAAAAATTATAAAAATGTAAGAAAATTCGTCGTACGAATTACGTGCTTTACGTATGAAATATTTTTAGCTCCATTCTTTTCACAGTCTTATATTTGTCAAACTTACCAGCAAAATTTACGTCGTTAAACAGAAAATTTACTTTAAAAATGCTTTAAATTTATAAATCTTTATATACATATTATCCCATTTAGAGTCGAACCATTTCCTTTTCCTGTTACTTATAACCCATGGATATTCAATAGTGAGGGGAAATATTGGTCTTGTTACCTCCCCTGAGTTTTATGGGTTTGGAATGTCATTTCGGGTATATTCGTTTATCGGTTTAAAATTAAAAAATAAAAGACGTAAGTTTTTTCTGCATGTCTCCCAAGACTTTAGGCAGAGATGAAGAAGGATCTGCATAATCATAATCCATCGAAAGTTCGATTTTGAAAAATTTTATGTTAGGCTATTGGAAATTAAGGCAGCGATATGTACCTACATAAGTAATATGGAAAATAATGAAAGCACAAATAAACATATACAGAGAAAACAGTTTTAATATTTGACAACAGTTAAGTTCGAAAACGTTTTATAAATCAAATTTCAACAAAGCTGGCATTAATAAAGGTTTTGTCAACGTGCGCAACGTATACATCCAAATCCAATTTGATAATTTTTATAATAGGTTTCTATATACATACGATTTTCAAATGTTGATGGAATACAAAAAAAAGAAGAAATCGAAATCGACAAAAACACTTCACGTTCAAGTTCAGATACTAATGGCATAAAACATAGCATC
Source organism: Palloptera scutellata (assembly GCA_958295655.1). Lineage (NCBI taxonomy): Eukaryota > Metazoa > Arthropoda > Insecta > Diptera > Pallopteridae > Palloptera > Palloptera scutellata. The sequence continues at coordinate 83,713,492 of OY282449.1, read as the reverse complement.
ATCTGGAAACTTCGAAGAGCTATAGAATGTTCGTGACGAACATTTCTAGATCATGTTTTTTTTTTATATTTATTGTTATATACAACACACAGGGTGTACCCCTATGAATGCAGACATTGTGTTGAATGGATGGAAGATTGATAGGTGAGAGGAAGAAGGAGGGAGAATGAGAGAGTGAATGTGATCACACAGGACATCGATAAAGAGATAGATAGCCACTGTGGCAAGTGTTATGCCTTTACTACAATGAACTTCGTTTTATCAGTGTCGAATATGACCGCATGCTTGGTTCAATCCAATGAACAAATTCAGGACAAGAAAGTCACTTCTCTCAGCAATCAAAGCGGAATGCAAATGTATTACCCGAATTCGCAAAAGCACTGAAGGTAGTCAATATTAAATCCGCTTCTGTCGAAGACTGGGTGCCGCATGCTTATGTTACAAAATTCGGATATGTTGAAAGAAAGCAACTAATATACGTATTTTTATAAGAAATTAAAATTGCTACATAAATTATTATTTTTATTTAACAAAATATAAAAAATTCAATAATAATCTATTATAAATTTGTTTAATATGTTGTAGTGTTCGGTGTATTCGTGTTTCTATGAATTCCGTAATAGTTAGTATTAATTTGAATCACTGACTGACATTTCCCTTCCATTCATGTACAAATATAACACGCACACAATGAGTGGAAGCGAAAAGCTCGGCTTAGTCCCTCCATGGGCTGTTGTGCCATTAAAGTAAGTAAGTAAAGTAAAGACTGACATTTTCTCGTTGTGCAGTTTTTTCTATAGATTTACAGATTTCGCTGGTATAGTTGTTCGCTATGTTCCTTCTATTAACGTTTCATTGCAAAAGTCGTATCCGACCAGGATTTTATTTAGTTTTTGGTGTTAAATTAAATGGACCGGACGTTCAGCAATCTGCTATATAGTCTAATCCATAACACTTTCCACTTTTAAGTGCCTCCCCGGCTTAAGTACCTCAAAAACCTGGCACCTTAAGCTGAGGTACTTTAACCGAATGCACTACATACATATTTATAAGAAAAATATCTGGCGGCACGAGCTTACTGTGCTTATTTGAACATTTTTGGACGTAAGCACATACATGCATATTTTAGTGTTTTTCGAACGTGCTGCAGATTTTAGCATTGGCCAAAAATCTATACACATATGTTTTATTATTTTCGTGCTGATTTCTGCGTAATTTATTATGTCAAGTACAAAAATAAATTCTTCTTTTAATTGCACAACAGCCCATGGAGGGCCTAGGTCGAGCTTTTTGCATCCAGTCATGTTGCGCGTGTTACATTTGTATATGAATGGAAGGAATGTACAGTTTTATGCCGAATCCGAACGGCAAAGTGAAAAGCTTTTCATAGGCAATTTTTACTCTTGTGGGTTTGCCAAAAATAAATTAACTTTCATAATTTTCGGATGCACTGCATGCAATGTTTGCCATTTTCTCAAACATCGAAACGTTTGTGATGACAGTCAATAAATCTTACTGCGACCATTCCATCGAGCCTTTATTTGGTAATAAACTAAAATAAAATGTGTGACTTACGAACGGTTTTAGTGACCGTTAGAGTTAATTTCATTCGAAAATCTAACTTGCAATGGGATAAAACCAACAATAAAAATATTTTAGTACAACAATTTTTTGTTTCGATAAAGTAAAATTTGTTAAACAAAACATCCAGCTACTAGTGTAGTGTTCGCAATTAAAAAACTACACTCAAACGTTAGTTTAGAAAAAATTATGGCAATTTTCTAACAGCTTATATGGATTATTGACATACAAAGACTACCACAGGGTCACTGATGAGAAACCGTGCTAATCGTCTGATTTGTCTATTCTATGTACTTATATACCATATACTCACATTGTTGTTATTCTCTATAGCAAACCTTACATTTATTAAGTCTGTTTAATTACATACATAAGACAATTTTTTGTTTCAGATATAAATATTTAAGAATGATTGTAAATGCATATTTTCTGCAATCATAGACTAGAAGTAAATAGTAACTTTGTATCCAAGCAATATTCTAGTAGATTATTTTATTTGTAATATAAATATTTATGTTGCTGCAAACATCTGCAATATCTCATTTGATATTTTCCAAAGGCAAGATTGCTGTAATATTGCACAAGTAAATTAGCAAATTACAATGATCCAAAAGACAGACTGCTATGGAAGCCCACATCCAAATCTAAAATAGTAAATAAAATATTGTTGGAAAATTTTGTTTTTCTCTACATATTTTTTTCAAATCAGAACTATCGATATTCTTAATACTGAGTCAAATTATTATATTGTTAAAGTGAAGAGAACAGATTTTGATTTTTAAAACAATAATCACAATAATTTTAAGAACATGAGCGCTTTACTTAGCTATACTAAATTTTATATCGGTTGATATAAAAATAATAATAAATTTGGTTTTTGTTTATATTTTTTTGTTGAAAATTTTCAAATTTTGAGTAAATTGTTTTATTTTTCTTAAATAATTTAAGTTTTGGCATTTTTGAGTAATAATTTCTTTTCTTTTTATGCGATGCTTGAAAACCCAACGACTTTCTCAATTTTATAAATTGGAACGTGCTTAAAATTTAAGATGAATTTAGAGCAGTTTCACTCAAAAATGGATCTAAAATGTGGAAATTTGAAATAAGTATTTGAACATTAATATATAGAATTTGTACAATAATAAATAAAAAAGGCATTATGCATAGAAAAACCCAAAAAAGAAAAGGAATTCGTTTTAGCTTTATAATCACATTTGAAAGAGGACAAATTCTCTTTTTCCCGTAAATTCATTCGTTTTTCCTCTTTTTTGAAAACTGCAAGTTCTTTTTTCTCCTCTTTTTTGTTTTGTTAACAAAATATAACACATACTATAAATGTGGTTATAACGTAAAAATTGCTCGTTTGCTGCAAGACTGTCATAAATCTAAAAGGTCCCTTTCATTCATATATAAATATAGCACGCACAATATGATTGGACGCAAAAGCTCTGCATAGGCTCCCTGGGCTGTTGTGCCATTAAAAGCCAATATTTTGGAAGCATTTTTGTCTGTTTCGATGGTTTTCAGTTATTTGATTTGCAACTTTTTATCGGTCATAATATGTAATTAGGCAGAAAAAGAGGAGAATAGCTCATAATCTGCTCCCGATTAATGAACAATGTTATGAGTTAATGCTTTGTTATACTTATGTGCCACATTCGCTTTTAATCAATTTGCTACAGAACTTTGAAAACATGTTTATTAATGAGCGGATTTGACTTACATCAGTGATGGCAGTGAGCCTAAATTAAGCGTTGACCGACCATGGCTGATAAAATTTTAAGCTAATACTTAAAATTATCCATTTAAAAGTTTTGTGTCTGGAATCACTTTTGCGCTCAACGCCTCATATAATGAGACACCATATTTCATCGGACCAGACCAGTCTAAAACCAGTATGCTAAAGTTTGTTAAGAATAAGTTCTATAATTTCTTATGACTTTATTTTCGAATCGAAATTCTGAGTAGATAGTGAAAAGCCAGGTGTAAAAATTTATAATAGTTTATTTTTCTTTTGTACTAGCCTTTCTTTTTTTCAATAACAGCAGTAACGAGGATGCTGATATTTTTTTCGTGCTGTCAGCCAGCCAAAAAAATTTAAGAGTTACAACAGGTCGCTTTAAAGCGTCATTTATGATATAGTTGATGTCTGGCTGAAGAGAAACTCCAAGGAATTGTTGACAGATGCTCCGTTTTCTATGTAGAAAGTGTTTATCAAATATAACACAGCCATCCCCTAAAGTGCTGCAGTTGAACGTATGTTTTCAATGCATAGTCGTAACACTTTTGGTTAACCATTTTTGGAGAAAAAGATATTATTTTTTTTTTGTTTTTCGGCAACGATGGAGATTTTGAAACACCAATTCAATAATTCACCAATTCCAGATCGCCAGATCTGATGGCGCCAAATTCCAAAGGAAGCCTTTTTGAAATCTCGCGTTTATTACAGCAAACCACAAACCTTGCAAGTTTTGAAAGCCAACATTGAAGAAGATACCAGATGTTTTGCGAGCAACAATTCAAAATACAGTAAAACGACAAATGTGCATCAACTTAGGAGGTGGTCACTTGACCGATCACTTTTATCACTTTTTAACTTAATGCCTCAAATTTTCAAATAAACTTTCCGTGAAAAAATTTAATTTCTAAAAAAACTGTAGCCAATTATGAGTTTATTTTTACCCCACCTTATACATAAGGTATCCACCTTAAATGTATTGAAGAGTTTTTAAAATTTTCACTGCAAGAAATCGTCACTTATCGTTACTTAGCTGGCACTACAACCGATGTTTGGTCTTGCCGCCTGGATAAAGCTTCGTCACTCACCTCTGCTCTCTCCAACGGAGATTAGGACGTCTTCTGCGTGTTGTTTCAGCATGGTTCGAATTAAACATCCTTCTAGTCGGCGCGCTTTTTTCCATTCGCTCAACATGACCCAGCCAGCTAAGCCGGCTTTATTTGGCGCAGATCGTAGAATCACCTTGCTTATGGATTGGGCAGAGTACAAAAGATTCAAGACAATTGACATGCTTTCATCCAAATATAAGTATTCTGCATAGAAGATCATGCTTTATGAGTTCTTTGGTTCCAGTCTTAAATAACTCAGCAGGCAGGCCATCTGCACCTGCAGCCTTATTGTATTTCAGCCGACCATGGCTGTTAAGACATCCTCATAGTCTGGCGGCGTCATTGATCAGGGTTGCCTGAGCAGATTCCGCAGTGCCGGGATTATGCCCGTCATCGCCATTAGGAGATGCGATAATCTCATAATGCCCTGGACATATGTAACCAGATTTCCGTCTTCATCCGTACAGGAAGAGACACAATCAGTGAGGCGTCTTCCTCTTTCACAGAATTTTCGGACATTGTTCTTGTCTCGTAACATTTCGATATCATTGAACTCACGTCTTTCTGCACCTCTCTCTTGGTCGTACCACATATTTTTTCGTCGACGTTGATAACCTATCACCATTTTGGCAGCCGTACGCATAGGTACGGGAAATGTTCTTCCACAGCGCGCATATATTTTCAAGTTGGGGGGTGTTTTGAGATAGTAGGAGTGCAAGTCGATATTTTAAAATTTTTTTATTGATACATTCAACACAGGGTGTACCACCATGAATGCAGAGCATTCTGTTAATTGGAAGGAAGAAGGAGGGAGAATGAGGGAGGGAATGCAATCACAGCACACCGATAAACAGATAGACAGCCATTGTGGCAAGTGTTATGCCTTTACTACAATGAACTTCAGTTTTTTTAATCAATGTCGACTATGACCGCATTTAGCGCCAAAGGCCGAGCATTTCGCATCCACTCATGTTGTGCGTGTTATATTTGTACATGAATGGAACGGACCTACAGTTTTATGCCAAATCCGAACGGCGAAGTGAAAAGCTTTCCATAGGCAATTTTTGCCCCTGAATGTTTGCCATTGTCTGCCAAGAGGTGGTGTCGTGTAGAAAAATTGTTTTTATTTATTTTTTGATTTTGATTCTGCCGAGATTCGAACCCCGGACACTCTGCGTAACAGTCCAACGCACTACCACTACGCAACAGCGACCACCGATTGGCGAAGACTTTGGCTGTCTGTTGTGATTGCAGCTTTTCGACATGCAGCTTTCTCTTTGTACCTATCCGTTCGCGAATTTCTACATACACACACGTGTACAGACCTTGGCTGCAACTAAGTAGTGGTTTGATTCGATGTTTGCATTACGTATTGTGGGTACGTCTACTACACTGGAAGCGTGCCTTCCGTCGACCACAACGTGATCAATCTGGTTTTGAGTGTTTTGATCAGGGGACCGCCAAGTGGCCTTACGGATATCCTTATGTTGAAATCTAGTGCTACTAACTGTCATGTTTCGTGCGGCGGCGAAGTCGATCAGTCTCATATCGTTGACGGTGGCTTCGTCGTGGATCGTCGGACCAAAGAGACTCTTTCTGCTCACCTTGGCATTAAAAACGCTTAACACGAGTTTATTATCGTGGCGGGAGCAATGCTTATAAGTTTTGTTGAGGAGCTCGTAGAGAGCATCTTTGGTCATTTCATCCTTCTCATGTTGGAGATTTTTGTCTTGATGCGTGAAGCTTGAGACTAGGTAACGCAGTCTCTTCCCAACCACAAATCCTGTCCCGTCCATCACATTTCCTGTATAACGGTGATGTCAGCTCTATGGCGTTTGCAGGAGTCGTTAACATTAGGGGGATTCCTTATCCGAGGATTCTTCAGATGGTTCATTGGAAGATATTTTAAAGTGCTATTATTTGCAAAATTTCCAACGAGGAGCAAAGCATAAAAAGCCCAGTCAGTGCGAGACATTTTCACGCTAGAACCACCTTTCATTCGTACGGATATCCCTCCCGGCACCACCGTTAGGAATTACGTCGAAAAACCATAATGAGCGTAACGCTCAATCGTTAGTTGTGGTTCCATGTCAGTCTGGTTGCATCGTCAGGTGACTATTACTGCCTCCATATATTCGACATATTTCGCATTTCCTTTTTTTACTTACTGTGCGTTCGGCTTTACGTGCACGTTCTGCATTTTATAGCGTATTCATAATACTTATAGCAACCATACATGCTATATTTCACTTTTCAATTGTATTGCACATCTGCTTTATGAAGTTAATTTCAGGAGGAGGTTGGCCAAAGGCTATCTCCAACTCTTCTCTGTTACTCCTGAAGTGCGGGCAGTGAAATAGTATATGCTGAGCGCTTTCCAGTTCCTCTGGGCAACTCGGGCAAAACGGGTCTTCCTCTCCGAGATTGAAACTACTGCTATGTACTACTTGAAACTCCCATTGCCACTTAGCAATTGCATTATGTGGTAATTCAATTCACCGTGTTTGCGTGATATCCACTTTTCTATGTTAGGAATTATGTTGAAAGTCCTTGAATTAATCCCACTTTCGCTGCCATTCCATAATGGTGCGCTGTCTCTCCTCTTTTTTGTAGCATTCATTGGTCTTTGGTAAAATTTGCCATATAACCGCTTTATTTCTTGAGCATGTCAGTCAATTGGCACCATACTTGCGATGATGCAAATAGCGTCGTGCGATACTGTGCGATAAGCACTGGCTAGCCACAAGGCACTGAGACTATGCGTAGCGCAGATATCTTTTTTATGAGTCTTCTTATTGTCTGCTTAATAAGGTGCTGCATACAAGATTACGGAAGTAGTAACCATTGAAAGCAGTTCACGTCTGTCATCTCGTGGGCCTCCGGTATTCGGCATGATGCGCCTTAGTGCGTTGTTTACTCTGGCTGCCTTTTCACTAGCGACTTTCAGATGCTCTTTGAATGCCATTCTAGTGTCTATAAGTACTCCTAGGTATTTAATGTGTGGAAGCGAGTTGATGAGATGGTCTCCAACCGAGATGACCAGCTTTTCACGCGATTTTCTAGTGCTCAGTAGCACGACTTCAGTCTTCTGCGCTACCAAATCCAACTTCGAGCTATTCAGCCATATTCTTACCCTTGAGATGGCATCACTGCATGTGGCCTATGCCATTATCGCATTGTCGTCAGCATACCAATTGATGAGATCCAGATTCAGACGTAATAATTAATTTACGTTCCACACCATTGGTCGGAGCACTGAACCCTGCAGGACACCTCCCTTGATCTGGTATCACCTCGCCCGTTTCTGAAGCCGAACTGAAGTGCTGAAAGCCCTCCCTGTTTTTCAAGTGACTCCTGGACCTTTTTGCTATGATGCGTTCCAGAATTTTTCCAATTGTTTTCAGCGTAGATAATGGGCGCTACGATGCAGGTTGATCTGGCAGCTTGAGGCAAACTTTAAGAATTTCTAATAATAATAACCTTAAATATTAATGAAATTACTAATCACAACATTTAATTAATGACAGTAACTTTTGTCAGCAATTTTTCTTTTTGAAAAAAATACTGTTTGATTTTACCATGCTAACATCCAAGGCAAAATCTTAGCGAAATTGTATCAGTAACATAAATTGGGTTGCTCTATTTTTTGTTACTTATTTAAACAGTTGTTTTCTTCGTTATAACTCAAATTGTGTAGTTTTAGTAGTTTTCTATAAAAAAATATGGAAAACTAAATTTACGTGCGTGAAGAAAACATATTTTGTGTCATTTAACGTTTAGATCACAAATTGGAAGCATCTCCATATATAAATTAATTTCTTTGCTTGTGAATTCAAAAATGTTTTCAATTTGGAACTTGGTTTTCGTTGTCTGCTATTTAGGTACTTTAAATGCACAGAAAACACAAACTTCAGTTATTGTAGAAGAACAGGATCCTGGAGCTGGATGGTTAGTTTGTGATGATCTCAATTGCAGTAATGAGGAAAAACCCGTTTGCAGTTGGGCAGGACATAGTGGGCAAGGCATATTAATAACTGATGAAAATAAATGCCATTACAATCAACGATCCGAATGCTACAAGGAAAAGGGTCAGCCAAGTAAGTTAAAACTTAAGAGCACACTTTTAATAACATACATAATCAACAAATTAAGGCAGCGAAACATACATAATAATGAAAAAGATTGTTTTTGTTTTGACAACGAATAAAATAGTCTAAAGAGTTAAGATTCACTATTGGTCTGAACGTATCAAATAAGAACTCAGCTTAAATCAAATATGAAAGAATTAAGTGGTTCAGAATTCAGAATTCAGAAATTGATAGGTAAAATTATGAAATCATCACTTTTTCTACTGGGCATATTTTTGTTATATAAGTAATATGTACAACTTTTACTTGTAGTAAGTTTCCTACATAATGGACCGTGCCGTGGAACTGAGTGTCTGGGACGATCACCACGCATATACGATCCTGTTTGCAGTTCCGTGGACGGTATTCCAGAGACTGACGACAACAAATGGAAATATGAGATTAAAAAGAAATGTGCACAAGATTTTAGAGCTCGAGAAAAGAGTAAGATAAAAACAATATCATCTTCATAGAGTTTAAATTTATACTGAGTTCTTTCAAAAATGTATAGCCCATAGTCCTATCGTCAAATTTCTGCATACCGAAGCTTGCTTTGGCAATGAGCATAAATGCTGGCGAAACTGTTGGAATGTAAACAAACCCATTTGCCTTGTGGTTAATGGAAATTTGGTAACTGAGAAAAATCCGTGCATATATAAAAATAAAAAACGTTGTACCGATATGTTGAAAACAGAGGGTAAAGGTAGGTTCAAAATACCGAATACATTTTATTTATGTAATACCAACATACACATACAAGTAAATTACTATTTCTGAATGATATCTAGATGCGGCCACTATAACTCTTCTTCACCATGGAAACTGCAGTGGAAATGAACTTGATTGCGATATGTCTTGCCCACGTATTTATCGACCAATTTGCAGTTCGGTAAATGGTCGCTTGAAAACCGTAAATAGTCCATGTTTACTGGAAAAAAAAGTTGGCTGTGACAAGCGTCTACGGGAATTGGGAAAAAGTAAGTAGTACATTGATTAGTTTAAGAGTTTGGTTATTGTTGTCCATTACTACTAATTCATTACTTATACGTATAATATTATAGAGAACGTTGCTACAAGGCTATTTGAATATGACGGTGTATGTAAGAATAAGGCACAAAATAAATCAATAAATGTCAAAAATATTAAGCCCAAAAGTTAGGCTTGAATTTGTGATTTAATGTAGATAATGATTGTTTATGCATAACCAATTCCTTTAATAAATTATATCTTTTATTTTAGCATTTTAAATCGTCTTTCATTTGAGTTTACAGAAATTAAATTTGATGAAAATGTTAATTTCTGGCGTAATTAAATGGAAAACTCAATTAAGGGTAGTACAATTAACCGTTGATTACTGTATCTTAGTTCAATAAAAATATCACTTTATTTTGAAATAGTCTGGGTATAGGATGGAACCATTTATATTTGAAAGTACGCCTTAATAGAAAAGTAGTTTCTCACTTTTTTTATTTTTTTCATCGAGATAACTTAAAGGCTTACTTTAATATGTGAACTACTTATGGTTTAGAAAGTAAATTTTTTTCAAATTAAGTTATGGAGAACAACAAACAACACCGTGTTAGAAAAAAACATTATAAAAAACTTTAGTTGGTTTTGAAAGTGTTTTTGGAATTTGATGTTGTTTTTGAAATAAAATAATATCAGAGTTTTTGTCTTGTGGAGTTAAACTTGAAATTCCCAGCAGATCCTAGAATTAATTAGGGATATAAGTATATACTATCATAAGAAGATTATGAAAGAAGGACGCCAACACATCAACTACATGGAGGCAAAACAATTAATCAAAACCACATGTTATTTGTACAGGGTGCATCATGTATTTGATGACATTCACATATGTGCCGGGCACTTTTCAGCAACATATCTTTTTTTTTAGATCATAAATGGAGGACAAAATGCTGACTCGCTATACATGCGATTCACAGAGATCTTAAAATCTCCCAATTTTATAATGTCGCCAGAGTCGCCCGATCGTTTATTCACAGAGTTCGTCGACAATTGAAAGCAACTGAAAAACAGGAGACACTTTCTTACAGTCTTAAAACATCAGAGTTTGTGCAGCAAGTATAGGGTATTATTGACGATCCATATAAGCCATATCGAGAGACCTTAAAGTTCCAGAATGCACAAACAGTCGCATTGTCCAGGAAGGATATCCGGTACAAATTATTCGCAGCGCAGAGGAGAGTTTATGTCAGCCCAAACTCGGCAATGATGATTAAGCCGGGCACAACGACTGAATATTTTACCTGACTTTTCAGGTAAAAATATTTTACCTGAACCAACAAATAAACCGACGCAATGATAGGTGGCTAAGTTTGTTCGTAACCTTCAGATGTTCTCCATGTTATGCACACAAAATTTCCGGTAACTGTCACGGTTTTGGGAGTGGTGAGCAATGAAGGAGGGTTTGAGGTTTTGGAGACAGTTGTGAAACGCTGGGAAGATATCGTGAGATATCATGATCATTACTACGTATGGGGCGTTGTAGAACGATCCCATATCAAGCTATTATCAGAGTAATGATGGATATGGTTGAGGATCTGTTGATTCGAGGCTATATGCTATTTTATTGAATAGCCTAAGTGTTACTCAGTTTGCTATAAAAATTCCATTAAATATCAATAAGTATTCTGAAAAGAATACAAATTTTAGTTTTAAAGCCAAATACCTATCCTAACAGAAAGTGTGACATCTCCAACAAGACCAAGTCAAATTAAGAAAAAACTTTGTGTTCAAGAGCCGGTCTCTCCATCTCCTAATGAAGCTTTAGCATTTTCACTACAGAATGATTTTTTAGCAAAAACGAACTTAATTTCAATTATCACACATTAATCGTATCCAAATTTAAATGAAGACCTAAGGAATTAACAACAACGAATAATTTTAATGCAAGAAGTAATTAACCAATTTGGTGATAATATATATGTCACATGACTTTAATTGATGGCAAGTTATTAAATATTTTAACATGTACAAACAAAGCAATTTTTAACAATAAGATATCTAAAATCTGGTGTTTTCAAACCAAAGCCTGGAACGTATGTCTGCAACTGTACATAAAATATTTGCGCATGGCTCTCAGATATAGCAGATTCTGTAGATAGATGAAAAGTATGCTGACTTACCTACTTACTTAGGATTTCTAACGGCTTCAGCCAAAATAAACTAGAACTTAAAAAAATTCTATATATGTAGTAATGATAATGATGATCAAACCACTTTAATATGCAAAAACAGAAGCGGGAAGGATTGTGGCGGTACTGCTCGTTAAAAAAGGAATTAAACCCTATTTTCTTGAGGAATATTGCAATGAAAATTTGCGCACAGCAGATATTTGTATTCAAGTAACTGCTGACAATTTTAGGGTTGCAGCACTGCAGTGCTCCAAATTTATCATTACAAATAAGCTGTTTAGTGACTTTCTACCCTAGGACCCATATTAATTGATCCTGGTGGTTATGACGCGAAGAATACTTTTTAGGGGTCTATGCTTATTACCCCAAAAGGCAGACAACTGTGGTCAGCTATATCACAAGATAACTTAGATGTAATATCGCACGGGAAACCACTTCCTCGGGAAATACCTGATTTGTTCGACTTTGGTGTCATAAAAAACATTAAGCGACAATAAATTAAAACCGACCCCCGTGTGATCATTCGCCCCCGAGTAATAGCTCAAAGCCTAATGAACTCTAAACCAAATGTCAGAAAAACCCTAAGTAATGAAAAGTATAGATCCCCAAACCTCAAAAAACAATTGTATAATTGTAGAGTAGAATTGAAGTAGAACGTTACAAAACCACAAAGAAGAAGTTCTTCAGGAGTATGGTATCTATTGATAAAAATCAGCACGTAAGTTAAACATCCCCATTAGCATGGTTTCACCAATTCGATTGAAAATTGCAGTTTCGTCGATGATGTTCCAGAAACCGATGCCAACAAATGGATATATGAAATTAAAAGACACTGTGCTAAAAATTTTTGAAAATAGAAGGAATTAAGACAAATGTAAGAAGTGCTGCTAAAACAGAAATGATCAAAGTGAAATTATTTCGAACGAAATCGATTAAAACCCATTTATAAATTTAGTTATATTTATGGAGGAGATCCAACAAATTTCAAGTTCGCTTTACTGTTTTCTTTTTATACAGTCAACACACAGGGGAGGGGTATCTCTATGAATGCAGAGCATTGTGTTGCTTGGAAGGTAGATTGATAGGTGGGAGGAAGAAATAGTTATGCTTTAAATTTGCAAATGTCATAATAATCGGGAAAAATATTTGTACGGAGCTGAATTATTCGGCAGATAAAATAACTTTTTTTGTAATGCGTAGTGCGGTAAAACACACCGTGTTTACGTAAGGCATAGCACAAGATACAGATTCTATAACGAGTAGTAGTTGATCGCTAGCTGCTTAGAATTCAAGACAACGAACGCAAGTTTGCATTCCGCCGTATATATATAATAGCTTCTTAAATAATGGTAAAATACAATATAGTGGTTGAGGCTAAAAACTTGACTTTAAATTTCAAGTAAGTATTTTTTGTCAATAAAATGGGTGGGATTGGTAAAAGAAGTGTGGCATATAACATAAATATTCATAATGTGATATCGCAGGAACTATGTATTTGTGGTACGGTACTAAAATTTGGTACTGACAGGCAACTGATGACGAATAAAGTATTCGGAATCGTATGGGCGGTGCCACGCTCCTTTGTCCAACCACCTTTATATGTGATATGGAGCATACTTAGAGTTGAACACTGCGTTGCGTTGACCTAACATTTGTTAAACCAATTCTTCATGCTTTGAATTGAATGTTAACCTCATTTCTTTTCCATTCCATGTAAAGAATTTGTCTTGCGAACGAGATTTATTTCATACCAAACGAAACTCAAACCGCATAAAGTGCGGTCAATATTACTGGTCACAATAAATTTGAGATGAAAGGTTAATTGGGAGAAACAATCAAATCAATTTTAGGTGGTACGAAGTTATGTATGTATGTACATAAGTATAAGTATATGGAAAGCAAAAAGATGTAATGTATGCACACTTTTTCACTCAATATGCTTTTAGAAGAATGTGGCGGCAGCTTGCATAACACTATAAAAATAAAATACAAATTATAATTATTTATGTGTTTACAAAAATGCCATAGAACAGCTACTTTTTCTACTAGTTCTTTCATTATTTTTTTTACTAATTATTTTTTCAAATTTACTACTACTATCTTCAACTATTTATTTTCCAATATTTTCTACTAGTTTTTCTTCTAATATATCCACAACTATTTTCTACTATTTTTCTTCAACTTTTTGCTATTACTATTTTCTACTACTTCTTTCCCCTCCGAGTTCGTATGTATTTTCTCTCCACGACGCTGCCGAGGATCGGCTAATAGAAAAGGTTCGGCCGTTACCGATCAATCGTTCCGGTCAGTTACTCGAAATGGTGGCATTAAACTGTGCATCTACATTTGTATGTATATAGTCAATTCTTCTTTTTTGTAAAGAGTTGACCATACCATTATCAATATGCTTTCCGTGAATTTCTCAAACAAGTGAACGGAAAATTTGCTGCTGTGTTATGTAAGTGATTTTGTGCAGCGATACATTTTACTTTTTATGTAAGTACCTATGGTACTTGTGGTCCCTGTGGCGTAGTGGTAGTGCGTTGGTCTGCTACGCAGAGTGTCCGGGGTTCGAATCTCGGCACACGCAAAATCAAAAAAAGGTAGAAAAAATAATTTTTCTACACGGCAATGGCAAACCTACAAGAGTAAAAATTGCTATGAAAAGCTTTTCCTTCGCCGTTCGGATTCGGCTTTAAACTGTAGGTCCCTTCCATTCATGTACAAATATAACACGCACAACATGAGTAGATGCGAAAAGCTCGGCCTAGGCCCTCCATGGGCTGTTGTGCCATCAAAAGTAAAGTAAGTAAGTACTTATTTACAAACTCAATAATTATCTACATGTTTAAATACGATAAAAAGTATCAAATATTTACATGTTTAACCTTCGACTATCAATAACAACGCCTATGTAATATTGTATTTATCAAATATTTATATTAATATTTACGAATTGTAATAAAATAAATTCTTGTTTTTCCAAGGATTTAAGTATTTACTTCTAACAAACAAATCCGACTAAGTAATAAATATTAACGATGTAAGGTGAGGTAAGATAATTTTTATAAAACACCTATACGCTTTCAGACATTTTTTGTTTGTTTTGCCAGTTTATTGTTTTGTTTATACATATTTGCAATTTTGTGGCCTATTAAGTAAAACGTAGATAGAAAGGATATATATTTTACATATAATATAAAGTATTGTCGAATTGTTCAAAATGTTGCAGAAGGCTTACAGTGAATCGCTTTATTAAAAACACGTGAATATGAGTGGTACAGTGCATTCAAAAGCGTTCCAGATGTGGTGGAAGATTTGTCTCGCTAATGTTGACTGAATTCTTGTCAGACGGTAAATAAAAAGTAATAAAGAGAGAATAATACAAGAAGGAAGAAAATTGTAGAAAAATTACAATACGTTTTCTATAGCGCGAAGAAAGTTGTATACACTCATTAATTGTCACCCTGTACATTTTAGTTTTAAAGCCAGTTAATGATGCTAAGTTTTATTCACAAAAAATTTCTTTTGTCAATGCGATAGTTATCTTATATGCGCGTCACAATAAACACAGCTAATATAGAGAAATTTAAGTTCAATTCAATGAATTATTCTCTATATATGTAAATATAGTATATGAATTATAGTGGATTTTCCACCCTTTTGTAGAGAAAAAAAAATTATGATATACGTTAATTCATATTTAACCTTTAATTACTTTGGATTTGAGTTTTGATGACGTAAATTTTTATATGAATTCGAGTGGCGGAGAATAGATTTTTATAGGCAATTTTTACTCTTGTAGGTTCGCCATTGCCTGCCATGAGGTGGTGCCGTGTAATAGCTATATTTTATTTCAATTGAACATGTGGGCGTGGCAGCTCCCATACAAGCTAGATACTTAAAATGACATAACTCAGAGACCATAGTAAAGAAGGTAATGATAGTTTATGTGAGAAGAAAGTAATAGTCTTCTGTAATTTTATATTTTCTCTGGGCTTTGGGTTAGGATAGGTTGCTATAATAAAGTCTCCATTGCGATTGGGTTCAAAAAATTTGGCACGAGGAGGCATATTTCCCTATTCGTCGTTTCCATTCATCCCTATTAAACCATTTATTTTGCCAGTTGAATGCAAGGAGATCCGTTATGAAGAATCGTGAACCCATGCGATGGGATCGTTTCATCTGTAGCTTTGGATATCGACAGAGAAAGTGAAGGATCGACTCTACCTCCTCTTCATTGTGATAACTTCTGCACAGTCCGCTCGCCGGAATACGCCAATGTTGGAGCATTGTTGCGATAGCACAGTCTCACGTTATGACCCCAGTAATGTAAATTTGTTGAGCCCAACTTCGCTTTCTTCAAATATAACCGCAAAAGTGTATTTGTTTATGCTCATAAATAGTTTGCATATCGGAGTTTGTATTGAGGTATCGGCTTCGTACCCGCTATATTCATTTCCTGAGGTATCCGCTTCGTTTAACTACTTACATACAATGTTCATTTCAGAGCCTGTTCTGATCATCTCGTTCGCTTTCTAGTTCCTTTAAATTTCCAGGAAACCGCGAGAGTCCTTGTGATGGTCAATGTCAACAAGTGAAGTGAAACCCATCCAAATTTTGTATAATATTCACTAATGATGAACAGTGGTGGGTTTTGAAACGATCGTATGATCTGCTTCTTTTATGAACGTGGTTATTCTTTGGACATAATTGTTCGTTATAGCCTATTTTTTTTACTAATATTCTCTAAAATATCAACTGCCAAATTTGGAAGAAATAAAATATTTTTTAATTTTTTCAAATTAAAAATAAACAATAATTAAATCAAGATGGAGTTTACCACACTCAAATTGTACTTTGCTTTTGCGAACTTTTTATTTAATACGTATGTTCGTAGGGAAGCAGAAAATTATAAACTTAAAATTTTTGTGATCATTTTTTTCAATAATATTTACATTGCTAAAATTTTTTTGTAGATTTACGCAGCTGTTCTTAATTGCATTTATAATAACCTTTGAAATATTGCGACAAAGTTCTCTAATCATTTCTAATAAATTTAGTTTTTGTTAAAAATGAAACTTGTACTGATCTTTTTACTTATCGCCAATTTTGGTTTCTTTATGTTAATAGCTCAGTCAGCTAGCAGTATACCACTGCATCCACAATGTCCAAGAAAAACCTGTCCACGTATCTACAAACCTGTTTGTGCTTCAGTTGATGGGCGCCTAGTCACTGAACCAAATCTTTGTACTTTCCAAATGCGACAAAATTGTGCTCGTGTGTTTCGACGCAGAGGAAGAAGTAAGTAAAATATTAAAGAAATTAAGTTAACTACGTGAACACAAGTGCCAGCACAACAAGTACTCAGCTTACAAGCAGTTTATGCTACCTATAGGTATAAGTTCAGTCACTATGCTAAAACAAGACATTTTTATAGAATTTAGGTTAAAAAATATTAAATGTTTTGTTTGTTTGACTATTTACAGAAGCTCCAGTTGTCCGCTGTCGTTATCGAGGCGCCTGCAGAAGTTCCGGAAATAGAAGAACAAGTAGAAGAACAACTACAACGAGAAGGTCAAGTACATATACAAGCAATTCTTATGATGACTGATTTTATATTGTACATACATACATAAAACAATGCTTCCATGCCGCAACGATTTCAATAACGTTTAACATAATGTTCATTAATCAGATTCACAAGGGGTTCTATTCAATATCGTATCCTCCCAATTGCCGTAAATCCTCTAATTTTTTTTAAAAGATTTACAACATTATGGCCGTACAACACGATTCGAAACCTTGTAAACCACTTAGATATGAACTTGCCAAATTTGGAAATAATTTTCCAAATTAAAACATACATAAATACATAAGTTTTTATTTAAAAAAGTCTTTTCTTTGCCCGAACTAATATACGCAGCAAGTTACATGAAAGGTGATGAAAAGGGTTCACGTGGGATGGATGTTGGACAACAGCTCACCTCTTTTTCCACAACTATGTATATACTATTGATAATTCTTCGTGAGGGAGATGAGCGGATTGTAGAAGCTGGTAAAGATTTCAAGGAAACAAAGGAAGCCCCATGAAATTTTCACCATGTTACGCACACTACTCATATATCAAGGCGGTAACTGGTACCAATGTTGGGAACAGATCACGCCTAGTTGTGAGAATAAGTCCTCAATCTGAAGGTTTTGTTCAACCACGGATATGCATTATTATTATTCCGCGGTCGGTTTAATGCAAGATGTTGAGACAACTATGTATGTTCCCAAGACTTCGTTGCAACTGTCAAATGGGAAGGGTAGCCGAAACAGCCATAGTTTCTGTTTACCTCCCCTGCAACTTCATTTAATCTCCTCTGTCAAGAGAATTGATGGAAGTCGTACGTTGCGCGGAATTTAATAATAATGTAAAAACTAAAAAAAAAACATTATTTAGAATAGCACGAAGTTGCTCACTTCAGAGGAAATAAATTATTAGATTTCAACCTTCCGTCCTCTAATCTTATCATATTGTTGGCACGAGCCCGACTTTTGTCACAAGCAGAAACCAGGAAATGATTGGTGTAACTTTTCGAAATCCACGTAGAACGGATTTGAATCGATATGGGATTTGAATCGATCGGAACAGAGTCCTAAAAACTAAAGCAGAACTTTCGAAACTACGAAAAAGTCTAGGAAGCTTCTGAAAAGAGTCCTAAGAACTCGTACCGAAGAAGATAGAATTGTCTATCACCTCTCTCAGCAGGTATATAAAAAAGGGTAAAGATCTCAAAGCTGAACTATAATAGAATCTTCTGTAGCGAGGTGACAGTTTTGAAGTATTTCTATTGGTTCTCTTACCAACTCAAAATCGGAAGATAATGATGAACTACTTTCAATACATTTCCCGGGTTGTAGGATAGTTTCATCAGGGTGCGACATCATATCTTCAGGTCAGAGTGTAATTACCACAAGGAGTTGGCATACAGCTGCCAGGATAGTTACCGAAGTGTCGATTAGATTCTCTATTTCGTCCTTAGATAACTTTCAGTCCCCAGGAGCCGATGGGGTGTATCCAGTCATGCTTAAGAGGGGTGGAGACATTCTCATAAAGGTTTGGAAAATAATCTTTAGGGCCTGTCTCGCTCATGGATATATTCCAAATTGTTTAATTCAGAAGTGAATTAATGGGATATTAAAACACAAGAAATTTGTATTTAAATTTAACAAGACTAACAAATTTATTGGAAGAAAAAATTGTACAATAAATATATTGAAGAGCCCAACCGACCGATGTGAAAGTGTTCTAGAGAAGAACTAAAATAAAGCAATAGCAAGAAAAGAAATAGAATGAAAAGAAACAAGGATAGAGAAAATTAATACGAAAGGAAAAGGGCTTAAACATCCTGGCCCCCTTGCACGAGTGCAAAATTAAATGGCTCCTTCAGATGCTGCAGGGTCCTTATACCGTCACCGAACAACTCCTTGACCCTGTGTCCTCGGAAATAGGTCGTCTCGAGACTGCGGATGGTACGGATGGCGGCATTAGCAGGATGTGCTGGAACGATGGCATTGGTTGTTCTTTGACCGGGACCAACGATCACCACTGCGGAGTGAGTCATGTTGAGCTGTGTTGCACAACTTTCGTCTGCGGACTGGAACTGTGGAGTACTGGAAAGATTCACAGATTAGTAGGGAAACAATAAAAGGTAAATTACAGCGCTCAAGGGGGAGAGCAGCCATAATTTGAGTTCGCCTTGTCCACTTGTAGGTAGTACAAGCTTTGCAGTGGAAAATGCACATTTTTATTTTTAGTATTAGGCGAGGAATGAAATATTCCTGCCTCACCATGCGAAGCATGAGATTGACTTCGGCATGGAGGAGCATATTATGGAGAAATTCCAAATATAAAATACAATAGCGAGAATTCTCGGGAATGATGATAGGATGTCGTTCGTTGTAGCTAAGAGCGGCATGAGCGAGACGACCATTCACTCTGAGAATATTCTCTTTGTCTAGAAATGGATTTAACACGAGAAGAGTGCTTTTCTTTTCTATTGGTTGTGCATCGAGTAATGATGCCATATCTCCATAATTTTTTCCAAGGAGGGAGGAACAGAGGGCCACAAAGTCGTGTCTTGATAACTTGAATTTCGGTATGAGGGATAGAGCTTGAAGTATGAAACTGCTGAGAAGATTGTTAACTTCGAAAGGCTTATTGGTTGCAGGAGGGCACTTAACCTTTTATCGACAAGAGATGTAAGGAACGGAATTGTTTTTCTCTCAGGTGCGAACACAAAGCAATCTCGATAAGCTTTTTCGAAGGAGACTTATAATCGCGAAAGGCTTATTGCTTTGCCACCAGGAGACGAGGATCGGAGTTGTTCTTCTCCTGAGTGTGAGAACAAAAGGCAAGCACAATAAGCTTTTCTTATTCAGAGTTGTGATCGCAGAAGGCTTATTGTTTGCCACCTTAACCTTTTGCCATCAAGAGATAAGGATCGGAATTGTCCTTCTCTTGAGTGAGACCAAAAGGCAAGCACAGTAAGCTTCTACAAGTAACAAAGTTCGGCAAGTTGAACTTGATTACTCTGCGAGGACTGCCTCGAATGAGGGATTTCGCTGTTTTCTATGGTAGAAAGTTTCTCTAATAAGCTGTTTCTTGTTTGGCCGGAATACTTCATGTATTAGTCTCAATCCGTGCCTGCTAATCAGAGCTGATGATGTGAGGTTTTCGCTCGTTTCAGAACAGGCGATAGCCACCCTGCCGGGTCAAAACAGTTTGGCAACCGGACGAAAAGTTTGTCGCTTTGTGGCAGAAGTTAGCACCGGAATAGAAGGAATGGTATGGGCTAATGAATTTATAATATTTATTTTTGGTTTTTGTTTTTGTACAAAATCAACATATTTATATATTTAATGAAAAGAAATATATATATATATTTTATATATAATATAAAAATCCATAATTTAATCCGTTAGGTTGTGGTTATATTCAAATTTTACGCGGCGAACACCATGCAGTTGTTGTTGCCCGAACACGAAAAAAGAGCTTTTACTCACTCTCACAGCGAACACGATATGCTGGGTGAAATATATCGTACACCTTAGAGTGTAACTAAATATATGGCACACAGTGTAATATTTTTACTGGTTGATCGTTTAGAGGAAAACGAATATAGCACAAAAGAAAATAGCAAGGAACTTCCTGTACATCAATAAGTGTGTATTTTTATTTTACTTTATTACTTATTTACTTTATGTATGTACATACAAAGAATATTTGTACGATCGACCAAATATTTGATAAAATAATATATAAAATTTATACACAATTTTTTAATTATGGGAAAACTTAAAATATTATGTATAGTAAGTTACAAGTAAAATTTATGGGAAAAAAGGACTTGTACTTACTTATATGGAAAAAGGGAGGTAATATTTTCCTTTGGGTCTACTTGCTGTGCTGTTGTGTGTGATTTTGTGGTGGTTGATTTTTTGTTATTATTGTTGTTATTGAACTTTTTTGTGGTGCGTTAAAGCGTTGGATCACTTTATGACTCGAAGGACCATGTTTAATTCAGAAATGAAGGAAATATAGAAAATTAAACACTGAGAATTCGTATTTAATATTTAACAAAATTTATTAAAATTAATGGGATATTAAAACACAAGAAATTTGTATTTAAATTTAACAAGATTAACAAATTTATTGGAAGGAAAAATTGTTCAATATACATATTGAAGAGCCCAACCGACCAGTGTGAGAATGTTCTAGAGAAGAACTAACAGAAAGCAATATCAAGAAAAGAAATAGAACGAAGAGAAACAAGGATAGAGAAAATGAATAGGAAAGAAAAGGTGCATTAGGGTGTCTTAAACACAAATCTTTTGTGATAAGTTAGAGTTGTGTTCATTCCTAGAAGCTTCAGACCTATAAGTTTAACATCGTTTTTACTTAAAAGTCTGGAGCGCATGGTCGAAAAGTACATTACATCGGGGGTATTGGTTCGAAACCCTCTAAGAAGTTAGCAACATGCATACCAAAGTGGACGGTTATGTGAATCAGCTCTTCATGATTGTGCTTGCTCAAATGAAAAGGGGCTGGTTGGAAAACAGTACACTGTGGGCGTATTTGTTGATATCGAAGGGCCATTCGATAATGCTACCTTTGTTTGGTTGTGTTTCACTGCCAGAAGACATGGTGTTGAAGTAATCATTCTAAGATGAATTCACTCCATGCTATCCAATAGATTGCTCACATCGAAAACTAACATAATCACGGCCTTATAAATTTAAAAGCAAATGTTCTGAAGAAGTAAACTTCTGTAGGGTGACCCACTAATGCACACATTTTTTTTAATTAACGGGCAATGTAATAATATAAAAGTTAATGCTTAAAACTGCTTATATTAACAATACGATGCAAATCCAATAAGTAATTAGGCAGTGTTAATGAAGCAGACATTCTTCATAAGACTACGTAAGATTAAAAAACCTTTTTACTTACTTACTTACTTTGTTGGCACTACAACCGATGATCTGTCTTGGGCGCTTCGACAAAGCTTCGTCAGTCGCCTCAGATATGAGCGCGCTGGATTCAGTTGGTAAGGTCAAGTGCAATCATGTTCCCTTGTAACATGCAACTGAAGTTCATTGTGGTAAAGGCATAACATTTGCCACAATGGCTGTCTATCTGTTTATCGGTGTCCAGTGATTGCACTCTCTCTCTCATTCTCCCTCCTTCTTCCTCCTTCTCCCTCCTTCTCCCTCCTTCTTCCTCCCACCTATCAATCTTCCTTCCAATCAACACAATGCTCTGCATTTATAAGGGTACACCCTGTGTGTTGAATGTATCAATAATGACCCAGCTCAACATGACCCAGCCAGTGAAGCCGCTGGAATTTTATGCCCTTGACTATGTCAGTGTCGGCGAACAGCTCATACAGCTAATGGTTCCATCTCATTAGATACACGTCGTCCACACAGATTGGACCACAGATCTTACGGAGTATCTTCCTTTCCAATGCTCCTAATAGCCTCTAATCGTTGCTGGTCAATGTCCAAGTCTCAGCGCCATACATTAGGACGGGAAGGATGAGAGGCTTATAGAACGTTATTTTCATTGGTCGAGAGAGAGCTCTGTTTCTCAATTGTCTACAGAGCCTGTAGTAACTGCTGTTGTCAAGAGTCAATCTCCACTTGATCTCAAGGCTGACGTTATTGTTAGTGTTGACGATGGATCCAAGGTAAACGAAATCCATCCATAATCGACTTATCCGTAAATAGTCTGTAGATTTCCAAAAATCATCATTACCAATGGAATTGGTAAAAGTATAAAAGTTATGAAATATATGAAAAAGCAAAAAGCAAAAAGCAAAAAGAAATTTAACTTGAAGAAATGTAATGGAGAAATTATCTTGTAAATCAGTTTATATTTTGGGCTTAAGATCTTTTGATCTTACTAGTTTCTACCGGGAAATACCACAACGACGACGATGACATTACTACATACATACAGTGTATTTTAAAAACAAATTTAGTAAGTAAGTATACTTATATAATTACAGCTTTTTATACTTTATTCAAGTATGATAGATATAATGAAGTGAGACTATTTCAAAATATGTTTAAGGTCAATCGTTAAGTCTTTTCTTGTAATGATAGAACGAAGTGATATTGAAAAAAGTTTTTGATCGCGTAGTTTCCCAAAAACTAAAAGTTTTAACCCTGAAAATACATTGAAATATTTCATTTTTTCTATTTACTTACAACTTGTGCATATTTGTTTACACAGTTGATGACATTTCAAGAATTTCATTAAACTTAAAATGGTAACCGAACTATTTAAATAACAGATAACTTTAAAAATTGTGTTAAAGTATGTTAAATAATAGAACTACAAAGACGATTGCTCTCTGACTATAATGCATTCTTTTAAAATATTACTGCTTCTAATTATCTTAGGCACTTCGAGTATTCGTTCTAAAAGTGTCAGAAAACAGCTTTCGAACATTAAGGCAACTACCACTTCGGTTAAACCTATCGATGCGTTTGAAGATAAACTGAAATGTGATGAAAAAGTGTGTCCACAAATAGATAAACCCGTTTGCAGTCTGGTAAATGGTAAATCAATGACCGCGCCCACACGCTGTGAACTTGATAATAAAATACGTTGTTCGAAGGTATTGCGTAGCGTTTTGGGAAGTAGTAAGTACATACATATTTTGTGGAGAGCGGTGCAATTATTCAGCGTCCTTCTGATGTGCTTTACTTTATGATAATTTTATAGAAGTTCCAGTGCTTTCCTATTTACACGACGGCGAATGTCGTGGAAATGAAAATGGAGATAGTTTGAAGAATCAATCGGCCCAGAAGAAGAAAACATCAAGAAAGCCAAAGAAAAATCGCAATAAGTTTTATAAGACAAGGAATTAAAAGTCGTGGAGGAGCAAGGAAACAGTATTTCCATTAATTACACACAAGGTCTGGGGGATTTCAAAAAAGAACTGAAACCTAATGATAACTAAAATTATGGCTACAGGCCTAAAGAGAAACAATTTAGAATTTTTGCATTTCTGCGAAGATGAATAGCGAAACAACTATATATGTAGGTTGCTACACTATAATTTCTCTTAAGACAAGTTCAAAGTCAATGTTGTTACTTGATTGAAAACGGAGAGTTA
Source organism: Palloptera scutellata (assembly GCA_958295655.1). Taxonomy (NCBI): domain Eukaryota; kingdom Metazoa; phylum Arthropoda; class Insecta; order Diptera; family Pallopteridae; genus Palloptera; species Palloptera scutellata. The sequence goes on along the minus strand of OY282449.1, from coordinate 83,689,102 downwards.
GTTTATTATTTTTAACTTCATCGACTTTGGCATCTGTGGCAAAATTATTCTTTATGGAAAATTTTAAACTTTTGAACCTTTCTTTTCAGTAGTTATTAGTATACATTTTTCTAGAAATCTAAAAATTACGCCATATCTTACTTAACTGAAAATTTGTTGAGTATTTTGTACCAAAAACACTTGACAGACATCAAAGTTGAAGTTCTTCAAAATAATATAGCTTCTCAACGACTGACGTCAGCACTCCACCGCAAATTTGAAGTTTTAAAAAGACAACTTTAACTCCTTTATTCCTAATATTATTACTAGGTACATATTTTCGTTCATTATTCTTACCTGACTTTCGTCAAAAAAACATTTTGTTATGGACACACCGAAATATTCTTGAAATTGTCTTAATTTTAATATTTTATTTATTTTATTTCTATAATTTTTTATGAACCAAAGCAATCAATAAAAGTACACCAGAAATAACACAACAAAACCTCGCACATACTTATAAGATACAAGTTCTCTACACCTAATTCACTGCCCCAACCGTTTATGTAATCGCCGATGCTTTGCCAATGGTGACATATACTTAAAAGTTATTTCACAATGCTCACACTTGAATGGACGTTCGTCTTGATGAAATGCTTTCGAGTGTCGTCGAAAGTCCAGAGTTTTTCCGAAAGCCAAATTACAATGGTTACAACGGAATCGATTCTTTGAGCGACACTTTAACTTATGGCGCTGATAATTGGAGATATCATGGAAGACTTGGGGGCATGTCGGACATCTGTGATCGTAGAAATGTTTCGACATATGAGGTGATGCTTTCCAATCAGGCTGGATTTCATAGCACAGCGGGCACTCCTTGTCGTACCGATGAAACGACAATAGATGTTTCTTTAAATCGTCGGAATTTGCGTAGTTCTCACCGCACGAAGTACAATCCGTCGGTGGATGAGCCTTTAGCAAATGGTGCGCGAAGAATTTTACACGCCTAAAACGTTTCATGCACTTTGTGCAATCGTAATCGATTACGGTGGAGCTATCCGCATTGAGTCGGCCCTTTTCAATGAAGGCCATAAGTTGCCAAATATGACTGCGATATGCATTGGCATTTGGTCGGTTCATGCGTTCATAGTAACTGCGTATGCGTCGTATTAAGTACTTAATTTTGTTTAAACTTGTTGGTATAGCGCGTGCTTCATAATAATATTTGATCAGTATATCGTAGGAGACGGCCTTACATTTACGACTTTTATAAGATTTGCAATTCTGCTGCCAGAGAGCCTCTTCCTGTCGATACAGATTGATAAACTGCTCTAGAAATTCATCACTATATTCACTGAGAAAGTAATTAGATGGCTGTGAATGAAAAAAAAAAGAATGAAAAAATGGAAGTAAATTAAATTAAAAATTAGGTAATATAATACTTGGAAAAGGTTGAAGGAAAATGAGAAAATTAAATCAATGAGCACAACTTCAGAAATCCGATTTCTTTTTAAATCTTATGACTATATGCTCCCAATTCCAAAAGAAATAGGATTCGAATACGAGTCTTTTCTTTTCTTACCTTTTTTTCCACAAGGCTAATGTCCGTTTCTGTGTTCTCACCGATAACACACGCCGTGTTTCCAGTCTCCCGTGAGCGTTTCGTCTAAATTTAAAACAAATATAACTTGAATGAAGCAACGAAATAATTCAAAGGATGACTGAATAATGTGAATCCACTATTATAAAATACAAGGCGGTATTCAATAAAAGGATCCGTTTCCATTAAATTTATTTTTTTTTTTTTTTGATTCAACACTCAGGTTGTATCCCTATGAATGCAGAGCATTGTGTTGAATGGAAGGAAGATTTGATAGGTGGGAGAAAGATAGAGGGAGAATCAGATAGGGGATTGCAATCACACAGGCCACCGATAAAGGGATAGACAGCCATTGTGGCAAGTGTTATACCACAATGAACTTAAACTTCAGTTTATCAGCGTCGATTATGACCGCATGTAGCGCCAAAGGTCAAGCTTTTCGCGTCCACTCATGTTGTGCGTGTTATATTTGTACATGAATCGAAGGGACCTACAGTTTTATGCCGAATCCGAACGGCGAATTGAAAAGCTTTTCATAGGCAATTACTCTTGCACGTTTGCCATTGCCTGCCAAGAGGTGGAGCCGTGTATAAATGTTGTTGTTGTTGCTTTTTATGAGTGGATAATATTATTACTCCGTCATAATTTACAGTTCAAATACAATTAAAGCGAGTATGACGGAACCTCTGCGAATTTCCTCGCTTTCACACGAGTTACAATTGTTCGAAGAAAATTGCTAACTGTCCCAATTTATGAAATTGGTTGGGATTTTCAAGAAAATCTATATTTGGGGTTTGTGGTGGTCACTGAAATTTCAAGGAACTGGTTAGACATTAGCAACCTTCCAACAAGACGGAAATGCATCAGTTGTGCATGAAATGTTGAAAAAATTGCGCAACTGTCGTGCCAGCGTTGTTGTACAAGCTCGCAATACATAGGCTGGAATATCAACGGTCTGAACTCGCGTTCCAAAATATATTTCAGACATAGTACAAGATACAGATTCGATATCGGGCAGAGGTTGATCGCTAGCAAAAATATTCGCTTTATCAACCGAGCTGGTGACGAGGAAATCACTTGTAAAAGAGTTGGGATTGACAAAGACGTTCTTTATTCTCTTTACAAATGACCAAAAGATCTTACCACCTCTGTGGAATTGTAATACTTTATGCCTCTGGTGCTACTCGTATAGAAACTTTTCGCGCTTCAGATTGGCATTACAGCGATTTCAATTTCAATTTATTCAACAAAAATAGAAGTAATAGAAGTACCAAGATATAATATCTGTACCAGTACTTGAAAATAAATATGTAAATAAATAATAGATGCAGAAAAATACTTACAGTAAAGATTAAGAGGGAATGAAATAAAATAAAAGAAATAGGAATAGATAATTAATTAAAAATAATAATAATTAATTAATAATAGATAGAAATAAGAATGTAATAGAAATTAGAATAACACTGCTTAAATTCAACAGCAAGGATATACGTATGGCGTATTTAGCAACTAACACATTAAGAGAATAAATGTAAGGACACAATTTCATTACATTTTACAAATTTGCAGTTGAGTAAAATTTAAGCATTAAAGCCTTAACATTACTCACTTTTAAGTTTCTTTTGAGATGCACTGTGATAGCATTCCATAGTCTAATGGTGTTAATGAAAAACATCCGAGATGAGTTAAGGTATTTAGGAACAAACAAATTTTGGGACCTTACCGACTGAGAGAAAATCAGCTTATCATATAAATATGTTGAAGTCTTTCTTATAATTAATTTGAACAGATACAGTTCATAGCTTTCAGATAGTCAGAGATACTGCAGCCTAGAACCCGATTCCACCATGAAGTTATGTTATTAAACGTTCTTAGACCATAGACGTATCGTGTTACATTATTGAAAGCCACTTCAAGCTTGTGGAGCGAATTAGCTCAGAGTAGGTTACAATAGGCAACTGGATTGCTAGTTTCCGCTTTGTTTACACAGAAGCAAAAGCAGCAGAGACTCTTAAATTACGGAGTGTTAAAAACACTTTTCTTGAAACACAATTGACATGGTCGACACAAGACAGACTCGAGTTAACACGGAAACATAAATTAGTTATTTTGTCAAGGAATTTCAACTGTACAGTTCTTAAATATGTATAAAGGTGGAATATTAGTACGAGAAATTTTTTCCTTTGAGATGGATAAAACAAATAACTTATCAGCATTTACACTCAAACTTACTTACTTTACTTTTGGCCGAGCTTTTCGCATCCACTCATGTTGTGCGTGTTATATTTGTACATGAATGGAAGGGACCTACAGTTTAAAGCCGAATCCGAACGGCGAAGGAAAAGCTTTTCATAGCAATTTTTACTCTTGTAGGTTTGCCATTGCCTGACAAGAGGTGGTGCCGTGTAGAAAAATTATTTTTTCTACTTTTTTTTTGATTTTGCCTGTGCCGAGATTCGAACCCCGGACACTCTGCGTAGCAGTCCAACGCACTACCACTACGCCACACCGACCACTCAAAGCATTGCATTAATTGGAGCACAATTACAAATAGGTAGTAAGTCATCTTTTATTCTTGCACTGAGATCATCAACAAGGCCAACACGACTTGATAAATAAAGCTGTATATATCAGAATGCACAAAGACATTTTTTCAAACAGAAATAAGAAAATCATTTAAAACGGCAGGAGCTAACTGACAGAGGAAATCACTTTTGCGGTGCACACCTAGGTTCGTAATGTTGGCTAGTCTGACCCCTAGGAAGCTCTATTTCGGGCAATCTTGTATAAACCCCAGTTCGCGTTAGTCGGCTTCTTTCTCCAGATAAAGTGCAATCTATTACTTGATGGTATGAATCATAACACGGGCAGGTTTTATCTTTTACATGAACAGTACGGATTGGCACGTGAATATCTCATACTTCATTCAAATACTTTACAAGAATTTCAAGTTTGTCATCCACAGAACTGAAAAAATACAAACATTCCAACAGATATAGGCAAGGTCAGAAATCAAGGTACTCACATTGATCGAATTGAAATCACGAAACGAATAGTTACTTGATATATTTTTATGGCTAAGATTAACATTTACAGCACAGAATATGAGGTCATGGTCCGAAACCAAAATTATTTGGTCAAATTTTAAGACTTACATCGTGTCAGAGACAATAAATAAGTCTAATAGACTAGGCCTAGCGTCATTCGCAAATCGTTCAGGAACAACAGAGTTTACAATAAGATCACATAACCTCGCAGTATACTGATCACCCGAGAGCAGGTTCACATTGAAATTTCCACATATCAAGTAGTGATCATATTCAATAAGGCAGGCAGATAGATAGCTTATCAAAGATAAGGCTGACACACTTATTGGGATTGTATACAAATGAAACTAAAACTTTACTGTTACTTTCACAAATTTCAGCAATAAAATATTCTATATATGATCCAACCGACTGACAGACCAGCTTCACATTCAGGTAGTGTTTGCAGTAAATTTCAACACCTCCCTCTTTATTTTTGGCATGATCACCCTTTCGTAATGTGTATTTTTTCATGGCTAATGGTTCAGTTTTTAAGGGCTTGGTTTTTGAAAATTAAATTTTTACAAAAGTGAATGAAATTTTTATTTGGATCGATAAATCAATTCCTGCCATTTACTTTGAAAGATAATTTCATTTAAATGTTGCCCGCGGCTACGCTTCAAGTGGTCCATTCTGAAGGTTCAATTTCGGCACACTTTTTCACATATTTCGGTCGGAATCTCACCAATGATGCGTTCGATGTTGGCTTCCAAAGCAGCAATCGTGTTTGGCTGGTCTCTATAGGCAAGAGACTTAACATAGCCCCACAAAAAATAGTCAAAATCAAATCACACGATCTTGGTGGCCAATTGACTGCACCAAAACGTGAGATTAACTGCTCGCCAAATTCGCCTCACAATTGATGCATGCCACCGTCCTATTGGAACCACATGTCGGCCGAGTCCAAATTCTTGCATTTTCGGCAAGTCTTGCAATATTCTTGCATTATCATCGAACGGTACCTTTCTCCATTGAGCGTAACGTTGCGGCCTTCATAGTCTTTGAAGACGTACGGCCCAATGATGCCGCGTGCCCATAAACCGAACAGCACCAAACAGTGCATTTTTCGGGATGCATTGGTAGCTGCTGAATTGCTTCTGGCTGGTTTTCGCTCCAAATACGGTAATTCTGCTTATTCACGTATTCGTTGATTCAAAAATGAGCCTCGTCGCTGAAGACAATTTTGCGAAAAAAAATTGGATCCTCATCCAGCTTTTCTAAGGCCCATTCACCGAAAATTCGACGTTGTGGTAGGTTGCCTGATTTCAGTTCTTGCACCAGCTTTATTTTGTATGGCATTAATCCGATATCTTTGCGTAAAATCTTCCAGGTGGTTGAATAACAGAAACCCAATTGCTGATCGGCGCCGGATTTAACATATCCCGATCTTTTTCAACACTCGCGGATACAGCAGCAATATTATCTTCGGTACGCACTCTATGGATACGATTTGGTGGATTGATGCCCAATAAAGTGAAACTGATGCGAAATTTGGTCACAATGAGCTGAATAGCTTGCTTTGTGGGTCGATTATGACGACCATAGAATGGACGTAGCTTGGGAAACACATTTTTCACAGAGCACGAAATTTGATAATAAATTTCAATAATTTGCAAACGTTGTTCGGGCGTAAGTCTATTCGTGATGAAATGGCAAAACAATCTACGCATTTTTAACTTTGACATATGTCAAAAATCACGCGTGAACTGTCAGAAATATAAAAGTCAAAAACCAAGTAGCAAAAAAATCACCCTTTATAATGGGACGCCCGTAATTCAGACTTAAACCACGTTTCAGTAACACATATGGCATCAATAAGAAATTTTTCAAAGACAAATTTAACATGATCCATCTTCTGTGGATTTAGACTACGCGCATTGAAGTGAACGACATCCAACCTATCAGACTATTTACACAAAACATTTATCATAGGTGGAGGATTTGCATTAACACCCACATTAACTTGACTAAAACCTAAAGACATAAGACTATTTACGTGATAATAGGATTTGCATCATAGCTTTTTGGTTTTTAGCCATCTCTTCCATCATGTGCTACAACGAAGTCATAAATTACTGGACGCACTGCAACAGCATTGAAACCTGTGACTCCGTTCTAGTAGAAAATACTTAGGCAATTTTTTCGCCAGGTTGTTAACATTCGTCTTGAGACTGAGGTTACCACCACAGTTACTACATTTTTTTTAGCTTTTATTATCCACCTTTATTGAGCATTGACTCGGAAGTTTACAATAAGATTTAGAGTGGCCGAATTCTTGGCAGTTGAGGCATTGAATTGGACCTGTGCGTTTATGTGGCTCTGGATGTTAGTTTACTGAGATTTTGCGGTGAATTAGTATCTGAGACTGAAAATTTGATGTTTATATCAAATTGCCAATTTTATTCACGCCCGGCTGTAGAACAATTTTAGAAAGGGGTTGTTGAACACGGTTACGGTTTACGATGTTATACACATTTTTTTCTTTTCAAATCATACCCTTCCTCTTTCAATGCCTCTTTGATTTCATCAGTGGGCACACCAGGTTCAATACTTCTAATGACAACTGAGATATGTCTACTACTTTTCAGTTGGTAAGAGTAGAAGCTTAAATTTAAGCTTTAAGTCCATACCAACTTTGGTTTGATAATCTTCATTTTAAAACTGGATGTTAGTTTCACTATTCTTACCCTTAGTTATCGGGATTACATAAAAAGCATGTGACCTAATTAAATGCTTAAGGTGGTTCACTAGAACACTAGAGTTTTGCTCACTAAGATATATTGGTGGCGGTTTTGAGCTCTTATTATCAGATTGTACATTAACATTCTTAGCATCAACATTAAGAAGCGGTAGAAAGCGATTTTGGCTTACCATTCTGCCAGAGCTTTTGACAAAAATGCTGATTTTGGGCTGTGTTTTTTTAGTAATTGTAATATACCTGTCCAATCCAGTCTGTATTGAAGCGCCTGATGCGTTTATTGGTATAGTAGCATTCACTCTCGGTGTTACTGGTGAACTATTGGCGGGGGAAATGCATTGCATGCATCTTCTACTGCCTTCGATTGTGGTTGTACGAAACGTTGTTCCTCCTGCTGAGGTACCTTTTCTTGTTTCTTGTTGTTTTTGCTGCCGCTGTTGTTGTTGTTGTTGCTGTTGACGATGTTGTTGTTGTAGTTGCTATGGTTGTTGTTGGAGCCGTTGCTGATGCATTTGCTGCTGTTCAATTCCAGTCGTGATGGTGAGTGGGTAACACCCATTTTTTTTTGCGATTAAAATTAACTGCATTATTGCCAACTGTGTGGCACCACTGATTAGAGGATCCTCAGTGGACCTTAGTGAAAGCACGTTAGTGATGCTGGCAGTTATTGTGGGTGACAAGAACAGCTGATATTGCTATTATTTATTTCCGATACGACTGTTTTTATCAGTACTAATTTTTATTGATTTACTGTTTTTTAATAATCAGTTAAATTTTAAGAATTTTAAAATTTTACAAATTAACAAGTTAATAAGTATGTGCAAACAAGAAGACTTTTCTTGCACTCACAAACACCACAAATCACAGCACAGGCGCCCCGGATTAAACTGTGTGGTCTTTCTGGTTGGTTTGTACGACTAATGCAACAATAGTTTAATGGACATTTCAGAGAGGTTAAAAAAAAACTTCCGAACCATTGCAGTTACACTTAAATGTCTTTCCTGCTTACGCAGCTGTTCAGTATTGGCATTCTTATTATATTGGCAATTACTGAATGCGGTCTCTTTGGACCTGACTGCTGATCTGCAAGTCGCATTAAACCATGAATTGTCTTTAGGTTTAACGCTTATCATTTTATTAGGAACGAAAGACCGCATTCCTAATAAAATTATTTCTTTTACCATTTTAGCACTGGTTTCTATGTTTATATCTGTAAAACACAATTTCCAATATTCAAAAAAGTTATTGAGACCATTCCAATTGGTTTTTTTGTAAAGCCACACTAATCGTTTTTGAGCTATTATCAAAGGGTAGTATTTTCGATAATATGGAAAGGATGCTAAAATGGTACAGTGGTTGGAAGAGGTGGATACTTACATCATATTTGTCATGATAAGAAGTAAGAAAGAGTTCGAGTATATGTTGCCCTGCGATACACGGAAAGTGTGTCGGTTCGATCACAAATTGAGTCAGGTCGTTCGACTCGGCAAATAACTCGACATATGGACCTTCGGGTGTTGTGTGACTTGAAGGGCACAATCAATCCGAATTCTGAACATTGAAGTCACCAGCATCCACGATTTCACTGCACGGATATGTTTCCAAAATAGAAGCATTCGAATCAGAAAGAGAATCTAACTTATTAAAAGTAAAATCCCTATCTGAATTCGGGGTTCTATAAAGAAGACAGAAGTGCATCAAATTAACTTTACCCACATGGAGCTGAACTCATCATCCGTCAATTAAAGTTGTTGTAATGAAATCCAGTGGGTCTGCACCCTCACATACCTAAGGGTTTATGCAGGTTTTAAATGCTTATACCGAGAAGAAATTCCATCTAAGTCCGCGAATATTGCAAAAAGCTTTACTAAAATTCACCAACATTTATAGGCCTAGATAAAATTAACACAATACAAGAGATAGGGAATGTAATCACAGGACACCGATAAAGAGATAGTCAGCCATTGGGGCACGTGTTATGCCTTTACCACAATGAACTTCAGTTTATCAATGTCGACTATGACCGCATGTAGCTCCAACGAAAGGGATAGGGAGGATAAAGAAAAATTTATCAACAGCAATAGCTTTCTACTGCTCGACTGTGGACGCTGTTTTTGGCTGGTTATTGATTCCGTTTTGTGCACGTATTATTATTTATAAGTAGTTAGTCTTATTTATTTACTATTTTATTGTTTAATGCACACTCGCGGCGTGAATTGCAAGACGATAAAATTTTGCCGGCAGCATTACATTAGATGGAAACACAGGACAACATATACGAAACAAAAGAAGAACGGTGGGAACAGAAGCTCCCTTCGACGATCACAACTACCAACTGTATGTCCAGCACAGCTAAATTAAGGATTTGAAATCATTTAGAAAAACAGTAGCATTGAAAGCTTTGAAGGCGGAAAAGGTACTAGGGTCAATGATGAGACTCTTTCTTTTAATATGGTGAAGTTTATTTACCGAGCTCATTAAATAAGATATGTCGTGTGAATCCAATAAAGCCTAATGTCACATTCCTACAAGCTATAAATATGTACCATAAACTTAGAATGCCTCGTTTCACCATTTCGCAACAAGACAGTTGGCATGGCATACCTTGTGCAGGATCTGAAAACTGCTGATGTAGTTTTTTTAGTGCAAGGGCTTCTTGCAATTATAAAAAAAAAAAATCAGCGTGTTTCGGGTGAACATTAAGATGAAGATCAAAAGAAACCACTTGTATACATAACTATTTGATATGAGAAATTAAACTTCAAGACAGAAATGTCATCAATTTCAATTTTAGATTTTACTAGCGGACCCCATGCATGTTTCACTGTGCATGATTAAAAAAGTAATTCAAAGCAGTTTAAATTTAAAGTTTAAGTCAAATTACCGGCATTGGAGCCACCTCCAGAACCACTACGCTTATTGGTTTTAACGGTGCACCTGAATCAAATTATTTTTTGGCAAACATTCAATCTTACAATTCATGTTTCCAAATGACTTCATTCGGTGCAACGAATATTATTCGTGACAATTTTGTGACCACATTCAAGGTAATTTGCATGAACAACATGCTATTGGTCTCGAAATGAAAATGAATTTGGCAATTATGAAAATGCTTTTCACAACAACGTTTTTCCCGCTTCCTATTGTTTTTTTTTTCCTAGATCCAAGGGCAAATATATCACAGCATTGGTTCTTTATTGTCCTTTTCTGATACAGAGCATCAGTTTTTAAAAATTTATTTCCTTGGTAATTCTGATCAGCAAGTTGATCATCGATGTTCAATTAGTTCAAATTTAAAGCGAGATGTTATTGAACGAATCCAAACTTTCCTTCAAGAGAATAATGAATTGGTTTGACTTTTCCGTACTGCTCTCTACCAAATGCCTACTGATAATCACAAAATTGTAATAAAGGCCGATAAAGTACCATGTGGAGAGCATGCCAGAAGATTTAATGCTCCAGCAATGCATGAAGTTGCGATGATAGTAATAGTTGGTGATGAATTTAATTCTCGAAATATTGTGTTGCATCGAAGAGATAATGGTCCTGGAGGTGGCTCCAATGCCGGTAATTTGACTTTTCCATTAGCACAACATAATCCTGGTGGCTCATTTTTGAATTTGTACGCTTTGCAATGATTACACACGTCATCCATAGCACCAATAACTACAGTTCGATGTAAAGTGTATTCAATCGTCGAATCATAATTGAACGCAGTACGCTTTAGTGGATAAATAGCCTATGTACGTCAGAAAAGCATGTACTTTAACATGAAAGTTGAATTTTTGAAAAAAATCGAACAGTTTACAAGATCATTCATCACACACATAACATATCTTCATTTTTATATATATAGAAGAAGATATGAAATTTTATATCATCGACTGTAGTGTCATTAGAAAAACGAGGGACAAAAACAGTTTTTTTTGGTGCAACTACTTTAAGTTTTTTGGTAAATGTGTAATTGGTATAATCCACGAATATGATGAGAAATTAAACACCTTTCTCATCTTTTCGCAACTGTTGTAAGAAGAGGATGTAATGGAGCATAGACGAAAACTTATTATAATTATGTAATACTGTTCAAAGCTGCACTGTTAGGTTTGCCTATTTCTAAAATGAACTTCTGGCCAAGCAAGTGGATTGACCAAAAGGCAGGACCTATGCACTTACACGCTTTGGACTGCTATATTTGGTGCTGCGACCTCTTGCTGTTTTCTTTTTGCGACTACTTCTTCGCAATGACTTATGTTCAAAATCAGTTGATTCATCTGTTTGGAAGTCTGTTTCATCAGCGGAAATAGGTGCTTTACGACGATTGTGACGACGACGATCCGTTGTTGATGCTGATCTTTGATCCTTGATACTTAGCTTATTCAATATCGATTTCGATGACATGCTCTTTTCCTTTAGATCTCTACGCTGGGGTATATGTGCGCTGACCATATGAGTCCATAGGGTTTCGGTGTTGTGAAAGCCCATATTGCAGAATGAACAGAGTTTATCGGGTACCAGCTGTAAAATGAAGAGTTAATTCGATTGAAAAGGTACTGAATTTTCTGATCATTTCGTTATTCCGTCACCTCCTCAACATCTTTGCAATCCGTTTGATAGAGAAACATCAACTGATCCATGAACGTTTTTGAATTTAATGCATCTTGATTGTCTAACATTATCCAATCGTCAACCTCGCCGTGATTCTGTTCCATCGTCAGCCTCAAATCACTTCTAGTCTTAAGTCCTTGTTTGAAGTTTCCTATTAATTGTCGTACAATGCTGCGTCCATCACGAAAGGTTGCATCCGGCTGATACTTGCGCAGCTTGACCAGAATCAGCTTGTAGGCATGAAAGCGTTCGATGCGTGGCACAGTGAATCGCGTCGGTTTATGCCAAATGCAAAGGCATTTGTTAAGCAGTTGTATTAATTCCACTAAACATGTGCAATTTAATGTTTTCAAATCGTAATGGCCAAGTGATAACGAAGAAGCAGTCGTTGTTGTAGCTGAAATGGTTAAATTTGTACTGACTCCACTGCATGTAGTGGTCAATGGCGTAGTCTACGTACATGTAACAAATTATTAAAACTTCCATTTGTTTATTTTTTATTTAACTTACGCTTTCTCTTGTAGTTGATTCAGCAGAGTTTTTGGATTCGGTGCCATTTTCTAGTATAATTGAAAGGGAACTCTAGTTTCAAGTTTCGGAGAATGACAATATTAATTAGACTTTTTTCAACTCAATCACATACACAGCTAGAGTCTTACCGGTCTTACGATCGGCCCATGCTGTTCTCTGCTGTGCTGCAAAAAATCATCGAATTTTGTAAATTTCACACCGGAAGCACAATTTTTACACACCAAATTGTAGCTGCTTGTAAACGATTTTGTTTTTAAAAAGTCGGTGCTATGTTGCGACGAATTGAAAGAATGTTCCATATTGTCGGAAAGTAATGGTCTGCTGAGCCTGAATATTTTTGCTCAAAAATGTTAATTGTAGTTTTGTAATTTTGTAAATTTAGAAAAACTTTAGCGTTGTTTAATTTGGAACTAAAGGAAAATATTTAAAGTTAAAAATTTAAAATTTGTTGAATTTTATAGTAGATAAATTTAAACGACATAAAAGAAAAATATTATGTGATTTAAACTTGAAATCAAATGATGTTTAATATTTTTACAGGTGTATTTTAAAACATGATGTCAGTTTGAATAACTCATGTAAGTTTAGTTAAACTACATTTATTTTTGGACTTTTTTTTAAAAGGGTTTGGAGCCGATTCTCTTGTATTCAATGTCTGGTTACAACTGGACTCAACATTAATTTTGCTACTGTGGGCAAAAAGTAGTAAGACTTTTTAATTTAAATTTCGCGCGGAAACCCATTCATCAAAATATTATTTTTTTAAGGTTGGTATGACTGTCGGTGACATCTGTGCCAAATGTCACATCAAAATAATCATAAGTGTTTAGTATACGCTTGTCTTTCCGAAGTACAAAAAGTGCATTCGGCGATTTTCACAATGAGTGAAATTATTCAACAAAGAAGTTCCATTAAATTTTGTGTGCGGAATCAAATTTCTGGTGCCGAAACGTTCAGAATGTTGCAAAAGGCCTTCGGTGATAATTGTATGTCAAGAGCAAGTGTTTTTGATTGGTACAAATTGTTCAAAGATGGTCGAGAGCGCGTTGACGACGAACCATGTCCAGGACGGCCATCAACATCAACTGATGATCAACACGTCTGGTCAATAAAATCAAGGAATTGGTGCTCGAGAATCGACGATTAACAGTCAGAGACCTTACTGGCATCGTTGGAATATCGGAAGGATCAGTGAAAACCATTTTAAAACATCATTTGGGCCTAAGAAGAGTGAATGCACGATTGGTTCCAAAATCACTGCATTGGTTTTACGAGACCATTTTGCCAAAAATTTGACTGATATCGTTCCGCAACCACCCTATTCACCTGACTTAGCACCGTGTGACTTTTGGCTATTTTCTAAACTCAAAAAACCGCTTCGTGCCGCTTCGTGGACACCTTTTTGAGTCAATTGAAGACATTAAACATGAATAGCTAAGCGCATTGAAGGCTATTCCGGAAATTGACTTTAACAACTGTTTCGAGAATTGGAAAAAAAGTTGGCACAAGTGTATTGGGGCCGGGGGGATTACTTTGAAGGGGACGAAATAGATTTGGAAGAATGAATAAAAAATTTGAAATTATGAACAAAGTCTTACTAACTTTTGCCCACAGTAGTATATATACAAAAACTAGCCATTAGTATGATAGAAACTAAACTGTACGAAGCGCTTTCGCTGCAGGGGTGGATAACCTTTTGTTGGGGGCCAACCACGTTATTGTAGGCATGTAAGTTAAATATATTGATTTGATATATACATACATACATATAAGTAATTCCTAACAATTTTGAGAAAAACGCATTTAAACAATAAATACTCTTCTCACGTAAAGAGTTCAGAGTACAGATATACTTTTTTTTACATAAGATAAAGCTTAAAGGTTATTTCTGTATATGTACTTAGCAAAAGTTTTTTCGATCAGTAAATTTAATCCCTTTTCAATCGAATTTATTCTTTATTTTACAGCTGGTACCCGATAACCTCTGTTCATTCTGCAATATGGGCTTTGACAACACCGAAACGCTATGGACTCATATGGTTAGCGCACACATACCCCAGCGTAGAGATCTAAAGGACAAGAGAATGTCATCGAAATTGACATTGAATAAGCTAAGTATCAAGGATCAAAGATCAGCATCAACAACGGATCGTCATCGTCGCAGTCGTCGCAGGAAGGCACCTATTTCCGGTAATGAAACAGACTTCCAGATAGATGAATCATTTGATTTTGATCATAAGTCATTGCGATGAAGTCCTCGCAATTAGAAAACACCACGACGTCGAAGCTACAAATATGACTCACTTCGACATACATATGTACATCACAGCTTCGCGTGTGGTAAGACAAATACACAGAGTGACTTTTGTCATTTCTAAGATTCCGAGATTCAAATTTGGTTGAAATATTGATTTGTCGGTGTTAAGGATAGTATCTCGAATACCGAAATTCCGGGACCATACGCCCATTTTCCCATCCTGAGAGGTCGGTATTGCAGCTCCGTGATCCCGGGACTTGCTTTAAGCCTTTTACACTTTATTTTCATTAATCATAATGCAACTCAGAACTTTTGTTTATTGTGTTTCATTTCACGAAATATGTCAAACTAAATAAAGAAATTGTGTGCATTAGACTGTGTTTATATTCAACTACGAACACCATGCAATTGTTGTTGCCCGTACACGGAAAAAGAGCTTCTACTCACTCTCACAGAGAACACGATATGCTGGGAACACGATATGCACGCCGGGTATTTACCGTGTCAACGAGTTATTCTACAAAAAAAGAACAATAATGTATGTAAAATAGAAGGAAAACTGCAAACCTGTACATCATTATTTTCATATGCAGAAAAGCAAAGTTGCGAATTTTTTTAGTTTTTAAAAGTGAATATTGATTATATTATTCATAAAGTTATTGAAGAAAAATCATATTATTTTCATAATTTTTAAATTCTATTATTAATTGCACTCTCTATATTGATAAAATCGTTTAAAGTTCTTTGGTATACCCTTTAGTGTTGTCGTTGCGAACAATATAGTATTACAAAAAAAACTGAATATCGACAAAAAGCAAATCTGCAACGAGCATTAATGAAACCACTACAGTGAGCACGAGAGTAATATATGATGTGTTTGTCGACCAGCGTTATTTTTTTCACTCTATACTCGCTCAATCTTCCAGTTTACAATTTGGTTGCAGTATATTTTATAAAAGATTAACCATAATTTGCTGCTCTGTGCGTGATATTTACAAGTAACAGAATAGAATTGTTTTTTCTGCAACCTCGTCGTATAGTAATAATTTTTCATAAGCTCCTTTTTTTTTGATAGTGGGCACTGGCCACAATTTCCGTGACAATTTCCCTTGGATCGAACATCTTTCACCTTCGGCGTAATATAAAAGTTAGTCTAAAGAAGTTAACTTCAAAAATTTAAATGTATAAAAACGAACGTGAAAGGTGTTCGCGTTCACCCAAAACAGCATAAAAAGTGTTCCCCTACTCGGAAAACTTGTACATGAGAGCGACGATGAGAGAGTAATTGTCTTCTTATTCTTGCACGAAATTGCCCATACTTTTTTCTCGGGTGAAATCGTTAAAAGTGCTAAACTATCAGCTGTTTTGCTTTGATCGGCTGTTATGCGTTTGTAAAGGGTGTTTTTTTAGAAGTGTGGTTTTCAATCTGACAATATTTTTTCCGAGTTGGTCTTTTTGACAGGTGTCACTTGATAGCGCGCTGTGTCCAATATTCGGTCGACATAATCACCCAGCAGAGTCGGTAATTCGAGAAACCATGGATCGGTTTCGCACCACGTTTACTCTAGTGGATAAGGCGCATCCTCAAAGACGCCGTACAGTGCGCAACGAAAACGCTATTGCTGCTGTGGAGCAGAGTATCGAAGAAGACCCGAATGAGTCCATCCGCTATCGCGCGCAACAATTGGAGCTGTGCCCATCCACTTTATGGAAGATTTTGTGAAAGAAGATTTTTTTTCAGCGATGAAGCTCACTTTTGGTTGAATGGGTACCACCAAACAGTAATCAAAATTGTCGCATTTGGAGTGATCATAATCCACAAGCTATTGTTGAGACGCCGTTACATTCTCAAAAAGTCACTGTTTGGTGTGCACTATGGGCAGAGGGAATTATTGGTCCATATTTCTTCACAGATGAAGCCGGTCATAATGTTACAGTTAATGGGGAACGTTATAGAGCCATGATTAATGACTTTTTCGTGCCTGAATTGGAGGATGTTGATGTGGACGACCTTTGGTTCCAACAAGACGGCGTTACATGCCATACAGCCAACGAAACAATCAATTTATTGAAGGAAACTTTTAGTGAGCGCATTATCTCGCTTTGTGGACCTGTGGCGTGGCCTCCAAGATCGTGCGATTAAACATCGCTGGACAATTTTTTGTGGGGTTATGTGAAGTCGCTTGTCTACGCAGATAAGCCCGAGACGATTGACGTCTTGGAAGAGAATAATCGGCGCGTTATTGCTGACATTTGGCCCCAATTGCTGTAAAAAGTGGTCGAAAATTGGGCCCCTCGGCTGGTCGTTTTTAAAACATAATGGCAAATCCTTATCTTTATAATAAAGCTAAATTCTTGGCCATAACATTAAATGATATGCGTTTTATTTCTTCTTGAAAACCAAACTTCTAAAAAAAACACCCTGAAGAAGGAAATTTCAAATTTGAAATCAAGAAATAACTAAGTATTTCTGATAAAATAAGTTAAGTTTCTGTTTTCACAATTTAACTCTTGGTTTCGGACAAGAAATGTGTTTTTTACTTACTTATTTCTATTCAGATTTTAGAAAATCGATTTATTTACCCGGATTTTCATACAAGTTTGAAAGCAAACTTGTGATACTTGTCCTAACCAACGCTTAATTGACGAAAGTACATATGTTTATATACGTTAATAGTATTTAGAAAGTCAGAGACTTTGTGATTTTTTTTTTCTTTATAACATATCGGTTTGTATATTTTCGTATTACTCACTACCAGACAAATTTCTTTTTTTTAAATACTTGGGGTATTCACAAGGTGTCTTGTTTTGTCGTATTGTTATAAAGTCGTCAAATTTTGTATGAGAAATTACAGAATTTACTACAATTGAGAGGATACGAAACTGAATCAGAAACCTTATTGGTAAAGTTTATTTTCTTTTTTTTTTGCTGTTTGTTTCTGATAATTGACATGTTCAAATTGTGTTTCGGCGGCGGCAGTGCGCAATTGTTTAACTTATAAACCAAACGAACAAAAATGCCAACGTAATATATCGAATGTCATTTTACACGCACGGTTCTCCGTAGTTGCTCGGAAATAGACCAGTAACACCATTCATACCACCCTCCCACCAACTGTCGTCATTCTTCTTCAGCACATACAGTACAGAACTTTCCTGGAACTTAATTCATCATCCTTATCGGCATATTAATTATATATAGCGACAACTTTCTCAATGTAGTTCTTCGGCACCCAGCCAGGTAAATTTTGAATATCCCAACTATTTTGAGACTGTCAGATATATTTGCGAGGTTAAGAATTAATTACTGATGTCTTCTTCTTCTTCTTTTAATGGCACAACAGCCCATGGAGGACCTGGGCCGAGCTTTTCGTATACATTCATGTTGTGCTTGTTATATTTATACATGAATGTAATGGACCTACAGTTTCATGCCGAATCCAAAAGGCGAGGTGAAAAGCTTTTCATAGGTAATTTTTACTCTTGTAGGTTTGCCAATGCCTGCCAAGAAGTGGGGTGTTGGGTAGAAAAATGTTTTTTTTTCTTTTCGATTTTGCCTGCCCCGAGATTGGAACCCCGGATACTCCGCGTAACAGTCCAACGCACTACCACTACGCCACAGCGATTTAATCTACTTTAATTAGCTAGCCACTTGCATAAATTGTTCGCTTGCTATTTTGTGGTAATTTCAAAGCAGAAGTATTACATAAAATTATTCACTGAAATGTTATCTCTTCTCCCTTTCAAATGATCTATGGTATGTGTCATCTCTTTCATATAAAGATTGAAAAACTTTTAAACATTTTTTCACAATTTTCGCATTTATTTCATATACATATTTTCAAGGTTTGTTTTATTTTTTTAATTGGAGGGTAGTTTTCACTGTAGGATATTTGAAAATTTACTTTTAAGTAAGTACAATATACATATAACACTTTAAGTAGGATGGCGAGGAGAAGAAGGTTACTTTTTAAAGAATAGATATAATTTAATTTTGAAAAATTTGTTTGTTGCTTTGATTGTAATTTCGGAGTTTATTTTACTATTGGTAACACATTCAAAAAGAAAAAAGAGTTACATTGTAATTTTCATTTATAATACTATACTTTGCATGTATTTTGCGGGTATTGATTTTTAATAAATAAAAAAAGGACATTATTAGTTTGCTTTTTAAATGTGTACATTAAATACAGTTATGTCTTATGTATGTATATTAAATACAGTTTTTAGAATTTTATTTTCATATGTAGATTTAAATAATTTAAAAATATTTGTTTCTGGTTGTCATATATGTATGTATGTTTTTGTCCATTGGTGGGTTACATTTATTAATAATGCATATGTAAGTTTTTGTTTTATAAGTACTAGTTATGCACTACATACCTCAATTAGTGATTTTTACCATTTACATAATTTACATGAGTTGTTTGTTTTTATATCTTTTAAAAAAAGCACAAACATTTTGATGAGCTATTTTTGGTTGTTCTTGTTCGTTCATATTTTGTAAGTATTTATTTACTTTCATTGTGTTAAATTCAAGAATGCTGGACATAACCTTATAAAGACTTTTATTGAAAGTTTGTAAGAAATATTCAGTGCGACATCAGACGAAGGATACTAAGCAATTTAAGACTGCAAACAAGAGCTTAATAGTCTAGTGGCAGTATGCTAGATTTTAATTTGTATCTTGGCTTCGATTCCTCGCAAGCGCTTTCCTAGAGTTATGTGTTAACAAAAAACACTAATTATGTTCCTGTCGGAAATATATGCATATATGCAGTTACACGGGTCACTTAAATGTGTGTGTAGTGTCTTATTAGCAAAGGTGTTTTCATAGGGATATAACAATTTTGTAGAGATTTTGTCAATCAACGTTTACGTCTTTTTCGTGGTGATGCGGCAATGTTTGGAAATTATTAAAAATTACTGCCGAAATTGTTGAACCTTAAGTTTGAAGAAAATCATCTTCAGCGGTGAAGCTTATTTTTAGCTTAAAGACTTTGGCAATAAGCAAAATATGCGTTATCGTGCCACGTTGCAAAACTATTTTGGGCCAGAATTGGCTGTACTTGATACCAGCAACAAACTCACATGTACTTCAAGAAAAGCGCATCCACATAAGTGACCGTGTGGTGTGGATTTTATGCCGGACGTGTGATTGGACCGTATTTTTTCGTCGATGTAAATGATCGCCATGTTACCATCAAGGATTTGTGGTGCCACGTTGCAAAACTATTTTGGACCAGAATTGGCTGTACTTGACTTCAGTGATATGTGGTTCTAACAAGATGGTGCTACATGCCAACCAGCAGGTCAAACAATTGATCTATTGAAAGTGAAGTTCGGAAATCATGTAATCTCGAGAAATGGTCCGATCGAATGGCCACTTATGTGATTAACGCCGTTGGATTCCTTTTATAAGGTTACGTTAAGTCGTTGGTTTATGCCTGATAGCCAACAACGTTAGAGGTGCTCAGTAATAATATTGAGCGCGAAATTGCCAAAATTACGGCTGATATGTGTGGAAGAATGGAGGAAAATTGGCTCCAAAGAATCGATCGCTGCAAACGAGCTCGTGGTGGTCATATCAGCAATACCTCATTCCATACAACATGTGTACTACACCTGAAGTTTCAGCTCGATATCTCAATTATTCTGTGTTTTATTTAAATAACAAATTGTTACGTCCTCATTGAAAACCCCTTTAAGTAGATAAAACAAAAGTTGTGTTTTATTCGTTTATTAATTTAACATGTGCGAATAAAACGATCAAGTTGTTAACTTCTCTTTTTCATGTTTTATCATTCACAATAAAACTGCAGACTGTAGTTTTTCAGGACATAAGCATAGGCATTTCGTTTCTTTTATATATGGTTTAACTCATCCTTGCGCGTAAAGATTACACATCTTTCTCCGGCGGACATTTTGACAGATACTATCTGCTTTGTTCTTTGCCAAACCGCTTTTCTGCTCTAATTGTTAGCAGTTCACAATAGGCTTGTTATCTAAACCAGGGATGGTAAACAATATTGTAGTTATACATAACAGCTATAATTGTTATATGCATTATCTCTGCAGCTTTTGTTGTTGTTTCACCAACAATTATCTCCGGTAGTTGTACATACCTAGGACTGAGTGGCGAATAAAATGCAGCTAATATTACGTTACTCTGGCTACTTAAATATAATAAAGAAGCTCACTGTCATTTTTTAAGTTATTGCGACTGCCTTTGTAAAAAGATGCTAAGAAGAAGTTAATGATGCAGCAGGCAGCAGTTTTAAGGATTTGGCAATAAAAGCTGAGAATTGGAAACTTTAAATCAGAAAAAGTCTTTCAATGCCTCAATCTGGCAACGAAATCTAAGAGACTTAGTGGTCATCTACTGTTATATCTTCATATCTTAAGGGTATTGACAAATACATAGTAAGATAGCATCGGCTAATTGAAGAGTAGAACGTATTATTTCGCACTTCGAATCGCTTGTTTTCGGAGGTTCGATGATTTGATTGAAAACACCAATGTCATGTAGGTAAAACAGACCATCATCGGAGAACTTTCGTATATATAACAAGCAATTTAGTTTTAACGTTTCCTTTTTATTGGGCGCTGTGCATAATTGATGTTGTACTGTGTTCCACTCTTGGCTCAAAGGAACAAAAGTCAACTAAATTGAGTCATTTTGAAAGCCTGAGTACATATATACTAAGCCAATGACAACCGCTTCCTCTCGCATGCCAGATATAATTCATAAATGGAAAATGGAGATTCAGGCGCAGAACCACTAAACTGACTAAACTGACAATCCAATGTGTGCATGCGAAATGCTAACAGTTATCACTGCCATATCACAAAATTGCAGACGTGCTTGAAACTACTTATATACTTATATACTTAGTACATAGATTCGAATGGATTGGAGATGAAGTGTAAAAGTGTAAATGACACTTTGAAGCAATACTTAGGAGGGAAACAAGGGAGATCGCCGTCGCTCTATGTCCCACAAGACGACCAAATTATTATATTTAACCATTGTGATAAGTTTCCATTTTAGTTTTTAGTTTAATGTAATTTTCTGTTGTACAAATAATTTTGAATTTTGTGTTCTTTTTTTTTGATTTTATTTAACAATTTTCCTAAACAGTATCAAAACCTTTTTATATTTATTTATTTATTTATGTAATATTTCAGATATATTTTTTTGCTAATTTTCTTTTATTATTCGTACATAGTTACAATACATTGTATGTATAACTATTTATGTACGTTTAGTGTTTTGGTTGTTTTTGTATATAAATATCTATATATGTATATATAATTATATATAATACGATCATATTATATATATATACATACATGTGTATACTTACATATAACTTAAATTCTTCACATTTTACAAATATTTTTTGAAATTTCTCTTTAACAATTGTTTACATCTTTTAACATTAATTTAGTTTAACCAAATATACACATTCATTGGCACATACATACATACATACGTAAGCATACTTATGCATACATACTAATACATTTGTATATGTATATAAAGAAAGCTATCGGCAATTGAATATAATTTGTATAATTCTGGTTTTAGATTTTTGTTATAATTTTTAACATTTTATATATAATTTTTCTTAAGTACTTTTTTTTTGTTTATTTTTCAAATATATCCACAATTAATTACACAAAAATTCAGTTGGTAAACAGTAAGAGTTTGTTAAATTTACATTGTTTTTAGTTTTTGTTAAGTTAAGCCTAAAATGTTTCAGTTGTTTGTTAATGTAATAATTTTTTTTTAAAATTATTATTTTAAAAAAGTGTTTTAATTTAGTCTTTGTTTTCAGTAAGCGTTTTATGTTTTGTTTTTTTTTTCATATCCTTTTCTACATATTTTACATATAATTCATCTCTTGACGCTCATCAAACAGAATAGTTAATTGTCAATTTTGACAATTCTTTCACAATACTTTTCTTAATCGCAATTGGTATAAATTTTAAGATTTTGGATGTTTTTCATTTATGTTTGTTTTTGGGGTGAATGCGATAGTTAAAAATATGTTAGTTACGATTTTGACACAAGTAAAGCATAATTTTAGGTGGTACCACAGGAAGTTCGGTTTCATTACATACATAGATAGTTGTCTTTGCATTTTATAAGGTTTGTGGACTTCAAGCAGGCGGTAGTAGTAGGCAGTTGAAAAGGAGGTGAGGCATTTGTGTAAGAGTAGAAAACTAAAAATAGGTAGTGAAAATTGTACAAAAAGTACTAAATGCTCGCAACATGGATGGAACAGAAAGCAATGGAATTGGTATTTGAAATATGCATGAATTTGATGGCGTTTTTACTTACATGCGTGAATGAGGAAAATTTAATTCAATATTAAAATGTAATTTTCTGAAAAGAATGGCAAAAAAATAGTTTAATCCAAATAGAAATGGCATAAAAATTCACCGTTATTTTCATGACAACTTGTTAATGAATATTTAAATAATTATTTTTTAAAGAAGATGGAAAACTACATAAATAGAAATATAAGTACATGAAATATCAGAAATATTAACGTGTTTGATTTGGCGAAAGCAATTTCGGAACTTTATAAGTAAACTAAATTAAGTAAATAAACACAAATAAGAAGTCAAGACATAATGGAATTGATATCTGAAGAAAGCTCAGGTTTAGCATTTCAATAAATTTTGAAAAAATTTAAGCAAATTGTGCTATTTAAAATAAGAAATCTATAAAAACGGGAATGAAGCTCAATAACAGTGAGTTAATAAGAGTTATTTTTTAATACATAAATAAAAAAATATATAACAATTATCTAATAATTATATAAAAATAATCAATTGGAATTGAAACACAATGGAATCACTTGGAATTGGTACAAGAATTGTGTATATATGTATTTCAAAATGAAAGTATGGGAAAGTTATAATTAGTTTATCTTGTGCGTGTTTCTTCGTGCTTCGAGCATTAAAGGAATGAAAATGTTTCGAAAATATATCCGTTTGTACTTATGTAAAAGAAATGGAACTGAATCGTAATAGCTGACATTGAAATGAAAATGTGTTTTTGTTTTTCCCTGAGATTTTATAAAACACATATCTTCCTTTTACTGTGGAAATCATCAAACTGCCTCTAAGTATGTTGCCTTAATATCTGCGGCTACTACTGCCGCTACTGGTGCCAGCGACACCACCGCCACTACCACTTGCACTACTACTACCACCACCTCCGCCTCCATCACTACTACCCGATGCGCCATCGCCTGCCCAACGTTTACGACGTGCTTCTTTTTCAGCTTGCATTTGTGCCGCCACACGACTTGTGCTGGGTGCGGTTTCAAAGCTGGCATACATTTCTACTTCCACATCAACTACCTCATAAGTCTCCACGCCTTCTCCGGCGCCAACACCGGCGCCAACGCCGACACCGCCACAGCGATCAAAATCGAAACTAACATTCTTACTGTCTCATCCACCCCGATGCACTTGTACCGTTGCCTCCGCAGATTCCTGACTACGCAACTGTTGTCTATATTCCTCCAGTTCCTGCATGCGATATGTGCCCAGGTTTACTTGCATCATTAGTGTCTCCATGATGCGTTCATTCTTCAATGACTTGGATGGCAGCACCACTGAGAGCAATTCACTTGGAGATATACGACACAGATTCAGATCGCGTGTCAGTCGCTCCATAACTCGTTCAAATTCGGAGTCAGGATTCAAGTTCGGAATATTTACCGATCTCGCTCGTTTACATTGTGCCCATGCCAGCATCGCTTCGAATTTTCGTATTTCGGGCGTTTGTAGCTCACGACACATTATCATTTGCACCATCGTTTCGGGAAGGTTGACAAAATCGGGACATTTGAAGAGCACATGCGCTTTACTCTCGACGAATGAAAGTATCATGTTAACAAGTTCGGACGCAGATGTATAACGCCAATAATAGTTATCCAGCGAGGTTAGCATGTTACACACCACTTCGATGCGCAGAAACTGTTTGCAATGATGAAAACACGCTTGCAACAGTTCGGGCAGATCGAAGTGCTCAGCAGCACAGAGCAAACCTGTGGGAGAGTGAAGAGAATCAATGGTTTATATTAGTTTATGGTAGTTCAGGAGCCCTATAATTTACAACAACCTTTGGCAATATTTCATCATTTTTAAAATGTATGTATACCAATACATACATTTTAATTAACAGAAAGTATATTAATGAAATTAAAGTGACTGTTTTAGTCATCCTAATTCTACATTCCTTTCCTATTCTATTTCTCTATATTCCAACACTATTGTTCAGTCATCCTTTTCTTTTTCTATTCTATCAGTCTGCTTCTATTCTTACTTTACCTACATTTCTTCCTTTCGCTATTCTTTTTGAATATATCAAACCGTTCGCTTATCTCCATTTTTGAAATTATACTATATTTTAATTTTTCTTCAATAAATTAATTTTGTTAATATTAAATACGAATTTCCAGTTTTTAATTTACAAATTCCCCCTTACCAATCTTCCGATTTAAATAATTCACCGTGGAATAATACATTGGTCCTTCGAGCGGGATCTTTCAATATAATAATAATTCATCCCGGAATTATATAGTGACTATAAACTAACTGAGCGTGACCACTACCCGGTCATTGCTTTGATTTTGCTTCAAAGTAAGGAAACATTTTATTAAATAATTATCATCGAGCCCTACTTCATTGAAAATCTATACATGTACAATATATATATGTATATATTAGTAGAAGCTATAAATTTTTCAAAAAACGGCCTCACCTGGTACTGTTATACACGTCAACGGACACGTTCCCGTATGCAAATAGTCCAATAACACTCGGAATGTATCCGGATTGAATTCAACAATATTGAACTCCGTTTGTGCTAATTTTTCACGATCCACCTTCTGCGCGTCAGCACACACGGAGAGGCGTGGCACAGCAAACTGATTATTGCCCGGTTTGTCCTTGTCTTTATCCTTGCTGTCCCTGTCTGTAGTTTTTTGAGCATACGAAAAAAATACGAAGGAAAAAAAGACAGAAAAGAAAAAAGAACGCAACAAAGCAGCAAATGAAACATA
Organism: Palloptera scutellata; assembly: GCA_958295655.1. Classification (NCBI taxonomy): domain Eukaryota; kingdom Metazoa; phylum Arthropoda; class Insecta; order Diptera; family Pallopteridae; genus Palloptera; species Palloptera scutellata. The sequence goes on along the minus strand of OY282449.1, from coordinate 83,663,259 downwards.
AGAAATTATGGGACGAAATGACGATGAAACACAAACGCGAATGAAGAGATTAGAAAAGTAGTAGAATTTGGTAGAAATGGTAGAAATACAAATTTTAGTTTTTCAATTGTATGGTGAAGAATGACGCAAAATTGACGAACAAATTACAACATGAAGAGGTATGGTGTAGTGAAATTTAGCAAAAAATTTACATTTTTAGATGGTGTTGAGTATTTTAGCATTGGTGTATATAGTACAAAAATTTTGAGAATGGCGGTCAAATTTTGTTTAGTCCATATACGCAGTGATTATTGTGAAACAAATAATATAACAAATATTATTGTGAAAATAATTAAGTGATGAATTCCGTGTGAAGGAGTTTGCAAAAAAAGTAAAAGGCGATACAGATTTTACAAATACCGTAGTGGTTCGAAGTATGAAATGGTGAATATTAGGAAAACATATGGAGTATATGTATGTAAAAATTATGCAAGTTTTGAGATGCAATATGCAGTGGTGAGTTTGCGATTAGTTCGGAATGAATATGATATAGTTTTGAAATTGAGTATTTAATTTGAAAGTTCAAAACAAAATTGTGTTAAAAATAAAATTCAACTCAAAATAAACCACGATATAAAGAATTTTTGTAAATAATTATAAGGTAAATATAATATACATATATATAAAGCAAGCCAATTTATAAAATGAAACCAATGACCAGTTCATTCGGGAAATAAAAAAAAAAAATTGATAAAAAATATTTTCATTTTCATTATCACCATAACAGTGTGGTGAAAATAAAACAAGCAAGTAAAGCGAAAAAAAATCCAAGGTATTTGAGTCATCATCACAAAGATAAAATATACAAAAAAAAAGTTCAAGGTGTATTTTACACACGGCAAAGACACGAAGACACGATTTTATATTTCAACATACGCACACACCAAAAGAGAGAAAGAATATGGAAATACAAAGAGAAAGAAAAGAAAAACACACATCGATATATTTGCATTTATGTGAATTGAAACTCTTACTGGAACAATCCGTTGATGATATCCATTTCTTTTTATCATCCGGATTCAGTTGATTTGTATTCTTATTACGTATCGAGCGACCCCATCCAGCAGTAATGGTCCCGAGGCGAGAGAATGCTCGCTTTACCATCGGCGACGAGGGGACACTTTTCGGTCGTATCGAATCGGAATCGGGAACCGTTAGATAATTATTACTTTTAGGTTTTTGATTTTGTGGTGAAACCAGTGAGGGCGCTGGACGCGCAAAAATTTCAGCAACCGGTACTTGGGGTGACCCGAAACCGGTCTGTATGCCATAGAGCATTTCCTAGAAAAAGTGGATGCTTGTTGATGGCGAGTGAGCAACGAGAGAGAGAGAGAGAAAGAGGGATAACTTACCTGAAAG